>NHOR01000333.1:0-600000 GCA_002287245.1 Trypanosoma congolense | reverse complement strand
AGTTTGAGGAGAAAACAAAACTATGGAAGCAACAACAAAAAAAACTTATAATTGAGATCATAACATTGGCAATTCTACACACAAGCAAAAAACGTACTAACGAAAATACAGACGTAAATCACTCAGTCGTATAACACGCGTCCCACGCGCTCGTACCACAATCAACGCAAGCAGCCATATGTGCAAACGTGTGATACGTCGACACAACCATGTCAATAAATCGTGAAAGGACTACGATACCGAAAAGCAGAAAAAGGCTTTCAAAGGAAAATGTAGAAAATAATTTAAAAAAATCATTTCTTTTTTCTTCTTTTTAGTGTTCCTTCTTTCTCAGTGAGAAACCAAGTGTGTGGATGGGATGTGCAGATGCAAAACAAAAAGTACAGCAGACACTAATCGCTGTCATCATCAAGTTCCTCGCCATCCGGAAGACCAGAATATTCAAAGTTGGATATCATACCTTCCTTGTCATTGTCAAAATCAACAGCATCGTAGTCACCTTCGCCTTCGCCCTCTCCCTCCTTAGTGGGAAAGTAAAAGACATCCCTGCGGATGGGTGGTTTCGTGGCCAAGCCGACACATATCGCATTATAACGAAATCTCGAACACGGTCGCTTCTTCTGCAGTGCTGACACGGGTTTGATAGCCGGAACACACGAAAACAAAGTCCGCCTCGGGCCGGAAGACAAAGCCAGATCCTTTGAATTCGCAACAGGTCCTCCATCACTCTGGCTATTCACAGCGACCTTCCCTCTTAAAGGTGTTGCAGAGGAAGACAAAAATGACGGAAGCGGTTGATAATCGAGGATAATTGCTCGTGCGTAAGCTGCATACTCCAGCAACACCGAGTCCAACGAACCACACCTCTCTATAAGAGGTGGGAGTCCTTCCCTGATGATGTCTGCCACTAACCCAATGTGATTGCTACCGCTAGCGATATGGGCATTCAAACGCCTATCATAATCAATGCGCCAATCCTTTTCCGTAGCAAAATAACCATGCTCCCTCTGATTCTCTAGTTCAACACCAAATTTGCGATACGGTGCCTTACTGCAACGGAAAGTAGAGAATGCACTCCGCTGTTGCACCTCCCGTACCCGGGGATATGCAACGGGATAATATGGTGGGGGCCTTTTCGCATCAAAGACATTAGGGATGTACACATCTTTGTGATGGGCCACGTAAGCCTTACCAAACAGTGTCAGCGATACGAGGTCGAGAGATAGGTGTCGATTCCTCTCGCGTTCGTCGCCAGTCAGTGCTGCTGTGAACAAACCAGCATCACTGCGTCTAAACCGATTGGCAGCCTCTGGAGCACGCAGAGCATCCGCAGCACTCGCAGCAGCAGTGCATAGCGCACATTCGCTCATTTGGTCAGGTCGAAAATATGAAAGCATATTGTTTGTTAAGTATCCAAGTAACTTATCTGGGTTAACATTGAGAGACTCGATTACTGTTAATAAATCATGTTTCTGTGTCAATATCCGTGCGGCGGCGTGAGACACGTCCAGGTAGTCATCTCTGAAGATAGTTGTTTCGGGGATATCTTTCTCTGGCGCCTTAGTTCCATTCGAACCTTCCGCCTCGCCATGATTACCCTCTTCATCGGGCTTTGAGGCTGCTAAAACCTCAGAAGGATTACCATACACATCACATGAATCCATTAAGAGCGCCTTCACACTAATTCCATTGTCTGTGCAAGGTAGCGATATTCGCCGCCGCTTGCTAGGATTAACAGGTGTTGCTGGTGATCTAGCTGCCGGAGACTCCTTCGTACACAATAAAGCCCACTGAGTTTGCAGTATTACGTGGCGTATATCGCCGTGACTGTGTGTGCACAGTCGGTTAATCTCTTCATCAGAGAGTATATCATAGTCCCCATGTCTTGCTCTTTTCTTCCGTTCCATGCTGAGTACACGCTTAATACAAGCTGTTAGGTTACGCACTGTTATTGGAGGGCAGTGAAACAGATGCACACATGGATCGTTTAATACGTCGGAAGGTATTAAATTCCTTAGTGCTACTTTGTCGCTATGAGTGTCGTGCGTTGTGAATATAAGGACCAGAATATGACGCTGAAGAATGGAGATATCACTCGGTTGTGGGCCTATGCCAAAGTCACCCATAAAGGATGTGTCTTTCCTACAGGACGCGTAGTATTTGAGAAATCTTGCAGTGACGGAGTGAAGACTGGAAGTAAGCGGCTCTCCGTAAAACTTTACAACAGTTGCACAACGCCCGCGGGAAGTACCCGATATTTGACCGCCCTCCGAAGCCATATTTCCCGCCTGCTCACATGGGCTACCCGTAAATGGGCCGCCGACATCACAGTGATCAGAAAAAATGCCCATGAGGAATTGGTGATACTCCATCGGTGTCGCCTCGCACGAATGAAGCACCTTAACGCTTGAAGAGCAGCCTGTCCCAACATCCGAGCAGAGTTGATGGTTAAGGAGTGTAACTACTGAGGAAAGTTTCCCGCAACCTGTGGGCCCATAAAGCAATATGGGACCCGGCGTCCCGAGCCCCTGCCGTATGTTTGTTGTGAGTCGCTTGAATTCATTTATCTTTTGCTTACTCCATACGAGACTGCCGATATCCTTAGGCGCATAAACTTCGTGGAGCATAACTTCACTGGGTCGTTGTCCAGCAGAGGATACAAAAAAGAAAAAGGAAAATAAATGTGCAAGCCGTCGCTCGAAAGCTAATTTTCCATGATGTTGGGAAACAGAAACGGTATAAACCACCAGCAATATTAGCCTTAAAATGGTACCAAGTAGTAAATACAGTGAACTGAAGTGAGGTTTCTTTTTCACAAACAATGTGACGAAAATGAAAGCCTGTAGCGAAGCATCAATAAAGACAAAGACCCTTTGCACATACATATGTATTAACGAAGTAAACGAATTAGAGTTGCGCTAAAACCAAATGATTCAACAAGATGGAAAGGAAGAGCTCACCGTGATTAAATGTGCATAAACGTGCACCCTGCCACTCATGAAGAAAAAAGCTCCGCAAAAGGATCTTCAGCTTCCAAATGAGTCCACGTGGTGTTCTCCTTTAAAACATCGGCTGCTTCAAGCCCAAGGGTTTCACGGCGTCGTTTTCTCTTTTCCATGTGACGCTCTGCTCCGTCACTAATTGGATGTAGATCCAAGGGTAAGGAAAGGCGCCAAGCGTGTAGCATCATGCGTGGCCAGCTGCAATCATCAACAGCTTCCTCTAACTTCATTGTGTCGCAATGCAGCGCGTCCCTAACCGGGGAAGTGGGCCTTTTAAGACCACCATACGCCACGTCACCCACTATTGGAAACCCTAAAGAGCTGCAGTGTACTCGAAGCTGATGTCGCCTGCCCGTTTGTGGAAAAAGAACAACTTTTGTCACCGCGACTGCACCGGCGTCTGCAGAAGCCTTCATGTAGCCGTGCTTCACCACATACACGTATGTTAAAGCGTCTCGAGCCCCGCGGCCGCCCACTGTCATGCGGAATTCGTCAGGGTCCGATTCATCGTAGCCAACCGGGAGGTTTATCTCAATGAGCTCGCCCGGCCACACGGAATTTCCATCGGCACCACATGTGTGACTTCCTACGCTACTTTCTGTAGAAGGATAATTTTTTCCATCCAGGAGAATATGTGCACAAGGGACCTCTTCAACTGGCACCAGTCGAACACCGTGCCAGTGAGGGGTGTTTAACTCAAAATTAGTTACGCCGTCATTACAGAAGGGCGGCAAGGGCAACGTCCCCCGCAACACTGCGACATACGCCTTTTTTGCAGTGCGCATCTCGAAACAGTGTGCTAGTCTTGCCGCTGTTGCCTTTGAAAACGCTACACACAAAATTCCACTTGTTGCGTAATCCAGCTGATGAACGAATTTAATGGCCTTCTTCCTTCCCCTTTGCTTCTCCGTTGCGGTAATAGGGAGATCTACAGCGCATTCCATGATCCGCTGCAGCACGCCATGGGTATTCGCAATTACCTCCCTACCACATATCGCGTGACGCATTGCCAGGTATGCCAATGCCCATCTTTCTACCGTTATCGTGTGTTTGTCGCCGTCCATGGGGACGTCACATGGCTTACTAATAACGACAACCTCATCATTTTCGTATATGATACTAATCATGGCATTGTGTGAGGCCATGCAGACCACGTGTAATGAAGGTAAGTTGAACGATGTCAACAGAACTTTAATCACTAACAATGGTGTGCAAGACAGAAACGAATTGCTAAGTTATTAAAAATATAAAACAAGAGAAGGCCAAAATATGGTTGTTTAAAGAGGTTTACAACAGCCATATACGTGCAATGCCACAAAACTGTTTACAGTTTCTGAAAAAAAAATAACAATAACAATAATAATGGTAATGACAGCAGTTGAGAGGAGCAAAAAGAGAAAGAAAAAAAAATGAGATGTAAACGCATTTATAATAATGCTACTAAATATCACCTGTCGTCTTTCTATTGGAACAATCAACGATAAATAACCTCTATGAAGATATGGAAAACTATATCAGCCCAAGAAACAAATGTATTATTAATTCATAATTTGCCGATCTTGAGGCGACCAGGGAAAGGCATATTGGAACACGTCTCTCTCATAACGAAGGCGTAAAGCAAGTATCAGCAGACGTATATCCCCACCATCGGTATCACTGAAAAAAAATCTACAGAGGTTTAGATTATGAATGCTCACAGAAAATAAAGAAAAAAAAGCTCGACTTGTTTCTATAGATTCAATCAACGGTACTAAACGTATATGCATCACTAGAAGTGAAGAAAGCAAATCAACAAATGGGAAAGGGAGTAACCAGCGAAATACCTCTCATTGTTGTTGCTTTCTCCTTTCCTCTCGCGATATGGGTTAGGCGGAGAAGCGCACAAAAACTCTATGACGGTTACAGGCGACGCCGTTTCCTGAAACGTTGGCCCTTTCCAGAAGAATTCGCTTGATCCTCATCAACTTCGTTAAGTCCACAGTCCGACGTCCCTCCACATGGATCCGCTACACGTCCTCTGTCCGTTGAAAGGCGTTTGCCAAAACTGGCGTCTCGAAAATCGGATGTCGATATCAGCGTTGGGAGGTTATCACGAACGTCAGCAGGGCCGTCGCAGTCTTCCGAACGAACACGCTCTGACTGTGATCGTGGTAGCTGCATTGGGTTGTTCATGCCTTCTTCCCTCCTATCGTTGAAGGTGGGAATAGCCACAGTAAGAATAGACGCATTCTTATCCTTCCATGCGGTGAAGGCGGCTAAAGCGACTTCGAACAATATTCTTTCCCTCACCATGACAATGACAGACCTCTCTCCATGTGTGCACGGGGAAAAAAGAGGGCTGGAATGCTCCATAGGAAGGTGGAAAGCGCCAGCCGCTTCGTTGGCAGGTTTGAAGAACGCAATATGGTTCAAAGGATCATCGGGTCTACTTTTCGAGTCTGTGCTGCCATATGTTATGCTCATGAAGCCGACAATAAGCGAAACAGAAATCTCGGTAGCGCATGATGGCGAATGATCTTGGCAGTGCCTCAGTATCTCTTCTCGGACGTCCTCCACCATCGGACAACACTGGTAATTCTTAAACGTCTCGATACCAACAACGGTGTATAAATCCCTTTCCTTTATACGGCGAATAATGCTTTGCGCCCTTCAAATTCAGGTTTATCAGAAGCATCTATAGCATCGTATATCCAATCCCCGAGTTTGCAGAAGGCCTCTGGATCCTCAACACACTCAGACAACCGACGTTGCATACCACCTTCGCCACTAACAAAAAAGTATGGCTCTACTCAAGCAATACGTCGCTTAACATCTGATCGATGGCAAACGTAACACGATGCTTATAGGCATTTTTATGGAGTTTTGCCCGCAGGCTGAAAATTTCTCTGAGATTTAGTGCCATCTTCTCTTCGAAGCAGATCTGATATTGCCCTTCGAAGCGCAGAACCTTACACGCACTGAGCAGACGCGGTATGTTCACATCCAAAGCAGCTCGTCCATAGCAAGCCAGCGAATCACGAAGAAAATAATCCAATTTATCCACGTCGAGTCCGCTACGTTTGTTCGACACGATATCCACCAAAAAACGCTTCTCTTCCGAGCGGCCAACATCTTGAGGCCACGGGGATGAGGGATGAAGGCCGGTAATACATAACTCAATAAACCGAGCATCATCTCCGTTTAGACCGTACTGTGAGAGATCTATACGCGACAATATGCGACGCAGCATCGCAATAGACATATGCTCATGGCGCCACACAGCCTTTTGGCCATTCCTACTGCGAACACGATTAACTAAACTCTCGAAGAGATGACTGAACGGCCCATGGCCTAGGTCGTGACAGAGACCGGCAATCGTCACGGTTAGCATGTCCGCCTTCGTGATGTTAAGACTTCTTTGGAAAAAGGAGAGGTGTCGCAGCATTTCTGAGGCCAAGTGTGCAACACCTATACTGTGTTCGAAGCGCGTATGCGTCGCGCCTGGGTAAAGGCGACAAACACTGCCGAGTTGCTTCACCGTGCGCAGTCGTTGGAATTCAGGCGTGTCCACGATCGTAACAGCGAGATCAGGAAGATATACATATTCGTGGACCCTGTCCTGAAAGTGCTTTCCGGTGGTTCCTTTACGAGTAAACGATGGCGACAAGCTAACCGTCTCCAAACGGTCGTCCTTCGTAGCAAACCCCTCATTTTGTACTAGATGAGAAAGCATATCACAGGAATCCTGCCCCATGTCATCCTTGGAGTTAAAATGTGTGCTAGTTTCCTTGAGGTATATCATATGTGAAAGAAGAACCCTGGAAGAAAGAGCGTTAACTGACACGTCATCGTACACATATTCAGAATAAGTAGCTTTTGTCTTTGCCTCGCTAGTAGTCGTCGAGGGAACACGCGAACATTTTTTTCGTGGCTGCGACTATTGGGCAATAAAGAAATGTTGCTTTCCCAAATATCAAAGTGTCGACAGCTTAGCTTCACGCATAATTGCATATTCTTCACCAAAATAATAATAATAACAATAATACGTGGGGACTGTAGAGGGTACTTCTTCCAATTTTTGAAATAGGCCCATTCGACGGACCAGTTTCCCCTTCCGATGTTGGGTTTCGGGGAGTTCGCTTTCCGTTGAAACACACACCGTACTTTGCCTTAAAGACGGCGCCGGCCATTGTGATCATTGTTACGGTTAAGATTCTACGACAACACCCGCAGTTTCACCGCATTTAAAATAAAAGGCTAAGGGAAAAAGACAAAGGAAACCAATCCGCGAGAGTCACCGTGCATGACTGCCCCAGGTACAACAGAGCTTTCCCCTGTTTTCTGTTCTCTGAGCCTCAATCATTTTTCACGCAGTGGTGTCACTAAATAAATAAAAGAGAAAAAGAGATAAAATTTTTATCGTGAGTTAGGGGGGTAACGGAGCCACCATACAGTTAGGTGAGGAAACTCTCAAATATGAAAAAGATTTACCGCTGATCTACTTTTACTCTCCACCCCTTTAAAAAAAGCAAGGGGGAGACAAATACAAATAAAAGGGAAGCACGTAGAAAAATAGAAACAGAACACAATAAGAAGCTGATAATAAAAATAATAACAACTATTATTATAGCGATTGCGATAACAAAGATGTGAGCTAAGTACCCAAACGATCACTAGCAATAGGTATCATAAGCGGTAAAAAAAAAACATATCGCTCGCTCAATTAAATAACAAGGTAATAGGATAAACAGCTAAGTAATGCACAATGTAAGAAGAAATCCTATTTTTTCATTGTTCATTGTGCTTTTACCCTGCACGTACGCCGCTGGACATTCGGCTATTCCCTGCGCTTCGCAAACCAATTGGGGATTGTCGCCTGCACACGCAGAGAAGCATTCTCATAACTTCATCCACAAAGGGAGCTGGTGATGTTGCATTTCCTTTGGATATTGGGGTTCCACTTGATTGCCTCTTTTTCTTTTTCTTTCGACCAGAAGTGATGCGGGAACTCGGCTACCTCCAGCATTTTGAGTGCTGGATACGGGTACTACGGTGGGGTGGTGCTGTTTTGCTCCAACCCCACTTAATAACCGGCTATTGGTAACTATGGGCAAACCAGTTGGGGATTTTCACACAGTTGTACTGAGGATTATTTTCATAAGTTCATTCACTCTTGTTAACTGGTGATATTGAACATCCCTGGCTATCAGGGTTCCTTTCAAGTGACTCAATTATAATAAACTACAAGTAATGCAGGCCCTTGCCTTCCTACAGGAGAGCGGGTGCCGAATACTTATACCAAGGTGAGATGGCCGGCATCACCAGGGAAATCCCATTGTTCAGTCGGTCGGTAAATCAAGGAGACGTATGTGGATCGAATCAGTAACATGGCGGAAAAAGTACCACTTACCCAATTACATGTTTGAAGAAAAAAAAAAAGAAAAACAGAAGGAGTAACTAAAGAGGGGAAGCATAAATAGAATCGTCACGATGTCCTTTGCTTGACTTTCGCTTTCTTTTAAAAATCTTGGTTAACTGCGTAGCCAACCGGTACCCCGCGAGAGTAACACGCTCCTCGGCAGTTTTTACACATTTCTCAATGTAACTTTCATTGAGAATTGTGTTATCCTCCACATTTTTGTAAGCGACAGCTTTCGCAAGGGCATAACCCTCTTTCGATATCGCTGCGGGGCTCGTTAGTTCCTTTTCCTCTCGCGAAAAATTGTACGTGGCAACCAGACGATCAGCAAAGGAAATCACTTTTGCGTAACTCTTGGGGCTCAATGGTCGCTTGAGCTGCTTTTGCTCGCCCTGGCAGATGGAATCCCATAAAGCGTGTAGGTTCATGTGATGCCCCCTAAAACTCACTCGAATTAGGTTACCACCTAAGTCACCATGGGGAAAGTCATTGGACATCATGGAGGTGGTGTGCAGCGGCTGGTGAATATCACCGTAGTAGTGAACAAGGTGAGCAAGAGCAAAAGACCGTACGTATATTGGCGTGTCCGTGCGCTTGAGAGTATTGGACAAGCTATCGATTACACTTACTACATTGGACTTTTGTTTCGTGATATTTTCGGGTGTAAAGTTCCCCCGAATGTAAATATTATCCGTGAAATGCCACCCATTCATCACGCGGAGATTATATCCCTTCAAGTCATCAGGCCAGCAAGCGCTTTGCACAAAGTCAGGTATCTCTGGGAATGGGCCACTCATGCTGAGGTGTTGTGTGTACTTTTCCAAAGTTCTCATGATTTTCTGGTCGAGATTACGGCGGGCTATTTCGGCGACCACCATGTGGCCAAAGCCCCACCACCCACTGGCATGCAGAGGTAGGAGTGATGCCACTATAAGGATGAGAGGGCACAGCGGAGACACAAAACGCATCATTAGCTCCTTCCCTTTTCTTTCTTTTTTTTCGCGCAGCTTTATTGTTGCTGGCGGGGAAGAACCGGCGTGCTTTGTCTAAAACTTGACTACTTTCCACTACCGTTACTCTGTTCTGGTGCAGATTGTTACGTTGGAGCACAGCAAGGTAGAAGGATACTTTCTTTTATATAAATAAATCCATATATATATATGTGTGTGTGTGTAAAGTGAGTATTCGTTTATTTGATGAAAGTTACCCATGAAAAAAAAAATATTGAAAGTACACAAGCCGGAATGGTGCATGACTCGTGATGTACAACACAAGTGAAAAATGCGAATAGAGTGGCGTAATCATCCCCCAGGAACCACTTCATTTGTGATAAAAAAATGCTAGCAAATTAAACATTTCCTTGTCTATTTATCTTTCTTTGTAATTAAATAAATAAACACCTATTGCTGTCTTCAATCGTACAGACGTACCTCCAAATCTCACATCGATACAAAACGTTTGCCCGTTGCCTTTACCATTTCCATTTGATTTTCAATGCAATTGAGTCATGGCCATGAGGAAGGGGTAGGGAGAAAGGAGCCACTTTTCTCTATGACGACCATCATCAATTCTGTGGCGGGACACAAATATCACCCGTTGCTGCCGTTGGACCCACTAAAAAAATAACGCTTTACATACCTGCGCACCTAATGCTGCTGCCCGCCCGCGGGAACGACAAGCACGCCCCGTTTTAAAATACCTACGCCTTCATGCTAAACAATAAGCGGAAGAAGACATGAATGAAAGGGGGTGAGGTAGTGGAAGGTGTAGAGGTCAAAAGAAGATCATCGTCCGATGCAATTTGCAGCGCAACAGGTTTACAAAGTTTCAAACTACACGAGCTTTAAGGGCAACACCCCGCCCCTCATTTCTTACACAGTGCACCGACACAACTTGCAAACCAGTGCAGCGGGATGAACACAACAAACTCTCCATCATTAGTTTTCAAATAATTGCTTTGGGAGAAACATAGTTTTACAGCTCAAACAAAAGCTAACATAACTCCTTTTTTTGTTTTTCTATCGGTGCTTCATTGGATTTGATATTCATTTACTCGTTTATGGGAAAGAAAACATTATGATGCAACGATGCTCGGTTGTGTTCGGGGACAAGAGCGTGTTTTCCTCATAACTACCCTCAGTTCCGCATACCACGAAGGCAAACATAAATAGAGACGTAGCCCTTCTCAATGTTCACCACTAAAACAAAAAAAAGAAAGAGAGCCGTGTGTCAAATAATACCGCGTTGCAGAAGGTTAGAAGCAGCGTCAAAAAACATTTTATTCGTGCATATATCAAAAATAAAGCAAATAGAAACAAAACAAAGGGAAGTGATAAATGGGGAAAAAAGGAGGAATAAGTCAGCAAAATCATATGTGGTGCATATGACACAGTTGTTATGAGGAATAAATATATATATATATGCAAAACGTAACTAAGAGACTAAGTACGCTTTGAAACTCCAAATGTTGTAGCAGGTACGAAGTTGTCATCATACACAAGGTTCATCTGTTGAAACAACATCCAAACTTTTGTAATGCGTATGATGTCCATTTCGTTGTGTCCAATGAATCGCAGCTCGCCTTTTGTGAGGTATACGGCCCCTTTCTCATTAATTCCGGGAGGGTGGATACCGTTGAGAATTTCTTGAGCCTTGTTCGCATCGTTCCCACACTCCTTTAAAACCTCAAGAGTGTAAGAAGCAATTTGCATCACACGCCTCTTTAGCATGATGTATTGCGTAGGGAAAATGTAATTCGTTTCACAAAGGCTTGCCTCAAAGCAATTGAGCCGGTCGTAGTTTACCTCCACGGTAACATCCAGCTTTCCACCCCATGTAGGGTCTACACGAACTAAATTAGAAAGGCCAATCACCCAAGCCTCAAAGTCAGCCAACGTGTCGGCGACAACATCGACAGTACGACTACCATTCTTCATGCCAATGGTAAAACTACGATAAAAACTTGGATCTGTTGCGGTGACGAGATGGCGTTTAAACACTTTACTGAAGCACCCAACTTGAATGTAGCTAACATCGTCCAAGTTAATGAAAGAGGTGGCATGCGTGGCATTGGAGTCGGGATCCACCCACAATAGCTTTCGTACGCCATGTTGAAGAGACACCCAAAACAGGCGGCGGTGAGGCTTACCAATACGCCCATGTTTCAGCATAATACAACCACCGCACAAAAACTTGATAAGATCGTCAATCAAGGTCGGCGAGTCGTATATGCGCATGAGGTACTGGTGGTCCCTTCGGGCACGTAACTTCTGTCTTTCTGCGTCAGATAATCGCCCAACCTCCCCACCATTACCATCATTATCGCCACTCGCTTCATCAGAACAACTTTCATCGTCATCATCAGCATAACGTTTCGATCCAAGTGATGGTTGGTCCATTTCCTCTTCGTCCTCCTCGGTCTCAACTTCCTCATCCGAGTAAAACTCTTCCCCACCACGTGTACCCTGCCTTGCAGTGGAGGTACCGGAAGCTGACTTTACTTGTGCTGATTGTCCCTTCCTGTGTGTTTGGCTCTCTGCGTCACCATCATCCCATGCATTTGCTTTTCTGGTCTTTAAATTGTAGTCATAAAACTCGTCACCCATTCCGGGGGGGCGCCGTGTCTCCCGAGGGTAGTGAGAATTCTCAGCATCACTCTCATCAGAGCTGAGAAACGTAACCCGATGAAATTTTTCAGTATGCTCCACTTCCTGCTTCTTAGAAACCTGGACGAGCAGCGGGGGATATAGCCGGTCACCGTTCTTCATCACCGTACTGAGGCCTTCAATATCTTCCCAAGAGTATTTGTGACTCGGCTTAATAACCTTGTGTGATATGTCAACAGCGCGATCCACTATGAACTCAATAATGTCTTCAACTAGCGTGCTTTCTAGGATAATACTAGAACAGTGGAGCTTCAAACGTCGTACCTGTGCACGCTGCCGTTGGGTCGCGTGCAGTCGCTGTGCAAAGGACATGAGCACAGTATTCACATCCCTCCCCGTGGTGCAGAAGTCCCTCACCACAACATCTAGCAGATCTTCCCTCTCCTTTTCTTCCTCCGTCATTTCTTCCTTTTTATCGCCAAACCATTTGCTGTCAATATCGGATTTGTCGTCATTGGCTTGTGGAGCACCAGCCGGTCCTTCCGCATCGCCTGCAATACCCAAGGTCTCACGAAACTGTTCCAGCCTTTCCTGAAGTTTTAATCGTTTTTTCTTCGCTTTCTTTGCTTCAGTTATTGCTTCTTCATTGGATGCCTCGTATTCCCTTACAAGTGTTTTAATATTCTTCTTCTCCTGCTTCACGCTGCGAGAAAGCTCATCGTATTCATCGATTAAGTCATTCATCTTTGCTGCGAACAGTCGCACTTTTTTATCATTTTCTTTTGATATTGCGGATTTTGCCTTTTCCAAAAATTCCGCCTCCCTGCGATCCTTAAGACCAATCTTCTTCTCCGTGAGATCATCAATAATTATCCTTCGTATCTCTTCAACGTTTGCCCTGTTCATAACGGCCCGGTTATTGGGACGCTGCGGGGCGTAGAGCGCGACTATACCTGCGATGCGCACGTCAGTGATGAGCTCCTCGTGCAGGGTGTGCTTTTGGGCCTCGCTCTCAATGTCACATGAAGGAAAAGTACACGGAGTAGTGTCTTTGTTCATTTCCTTAATCTTATCGCAGAATGAAAGCACCTCTTTCGTCTCTTCATAGTCCCTAAGCAACGATGATACGTGGCCCGCGAGCAGAATATTACAATCCCGCTCCGCAATTGATAGCCTCAGCAGAGTGGTCAGTGGGCAATCACTAAATGGTACATGACTGTCCCCCATGTGAATGGAGCGAATACAAGTTCCCAGCGTCTGGAACGACTTTGCGATTACCTGATCGTCTGCCATTTTATTTCCAGCAACCATCTGCCTTGCACTCTTGCTACCTGCTAAATCCGCCAGTGCAATGCGTGAGTGAAGAATCCCCTTTACATCTGGGTTTGCAGTGAAGCCCTTCGCTTGAATCAGCTCTTCCAGTGATGGTGGATCAGGAAAATGCTTTTTAGAGACCTGAACAATATCGACGAAGAGAAACGCGTGGGCTCGTGTACTACACTCCATCAAGTCAGTGGAAATACCATTGCGGACTGCTTTCACGGACATAAAAGTATCCACCACATCCTCCATCGTGGTTACCTCCGACAGCGAAACATGCTGAGGGAAGTTCTCTGCAGTCAGCCCACACAGATTAACCCCGTTCCTCTCGAACAGGTCCACAACGGCAGCACTAGTTAGCTCCAAGCCAGAGAGATAAATGAGCACATGACGACGTTTTTTAACTCTTTCACGGTAGGCAAATAAGTCATCAAGGACACGCAGGAAAATGCCAGACTCATCGCATATCGCTCTCCCGCGCATAGGTCCGAGGATTGTGTGCGTCTTACCACTCTCTAGTGCCCCATAAGCAAGTATAACTGCACCCACCCCTTCGAATGAAGCAAAAACTAGCCCACTCACTGCGTGCTCATAAAAGTAGTGCTGATCGTCATTACCATCGAAGACATCATCAAAGCGGGCAACCATCTCCTGTACATCTCCTCTGCTAGTGCCCAATACAACGGTTTGCCCATCAACGCATTTGTGTGTAGACACAGGGAGGGATTCCTCGTCCGCCAATGGTGGACGCAGGCGAACCACAACAATGGCACGCACGTTCATGATTTGGCCAACTCAAATGATATCACACACAAAAATGCAAAAGAATTCCACCACTGTCTTGATGTTCCACTGTCGCGATGACCTAGAACTCAAACGGAAAAGCACAAGGGTATTATCACCCGTGTAGTTTGGTTTGGTGTGACCACCGTTGTCCTCCTGGTAACGCTCAACACTTAATTTCAATGGGTGAAAAGGAGCCTCCACAATCCTCTCCTTGTTTCTCTGCTCCTGTCACTTTAGATATAAATATGCTGACGTTTTAAAAGCAGTCGGTTGGTCCCAGAGGGCTTTTCCCAACAAAACTAAAAGCAATTTGGCGAGAGAACCCACGGCGCTAAGAAGCACAATATTACAAAGTAGCAAACGGTAGCAGTAAGGGGGAGGGGGGGGAAATGGGAAGAAATAAACAAAAAGGACTTACTGCTTAGACTACTCGGCTCTCAATGGTCACTGTAAACCTGCGGCAAAAGTCTGTGATTCCGTATAACTGTTGATGTTTTTTATTATTATTATTGCGCCACCCCTCTCTGGAAAACTGCTCCAGAGCCAGATAACGAGGGCTTATCGGAAACCACCCACCTTTCCCTTATTTTATTGAAGTTCCTAATAAAACTTAGGAATTGTCAAGTAAAAGAAAAAGCGAAGCGGTACAAAGCAATAACAAAGGCAGGGAAGAACGGTACTTGGAAGAATAAACAGATAATAAGGAAAATAATACACAAGAACGGAGAAAGAAGAAAATAAGAAATAAAAACAATAGCAAATAACTAGAAGAAATTAGTAAAGTAAATGGCAGCTAGTTATTGTGATAAAATGAACTCATGTAAAGGACAAGAATTAATAATAACATATTCCGTAACGCCTTAACTGTTTCCGTTGGAAGGAACAAAAATATATCGTAAGGAAACAAAAGGAGAGAATTCCTGCATATCGCGCAGGAGAACCATTTATTTCCTCCTTACACATGCGAAAATGAACAAGCCATGCAAGTAACCACACGCCGGCATATGTATCACATTGTTAAACGTATATGACGAAATAAACAAGACATGTATTTAGTTAGAGGTGAAGACCAACAAAAGATAAGCGCATATACGTACGCATGTCCCACATCTTATGCTCTCAGAGGATCTTCAAAAGCAAAAAAAGAAAAGAAGAAAACAGAAACACAATAATGCAAATAAAGTGAGGAATGCAGAGAGAAGAAAAAATAACACGAGACACACTTTCCAAGAATATGGTGGAGCTGCTTCAAATAAAAAAAAACTATAAGTCAAGGAAGAAAAAAACGTACCTGTGAAAAGCGGTGTGCTACTGTTTGGAAGGTCTCAATTTTGCAATATGTTCATCTGTGAGGCAAAGTTCATCCCTATGAACCACGACAATCGTGAAGAATTTTCTCTTTTCACAGTCAAGAAGCTTTATCTCTACACCGGGAAGATTCCTACACTTGACAACGGCGCTGCTCAGGTTGTTGACGATTGCGGCATCAATCCATACCGGCGAGGCATAACCCTTCTTGCATGACAACAAACCCATGCGAACAACAATGTGGGAAGGGACATAAACACGTTGTCGAGAGGTGATAATATCAGGCACGTACGTTATAATGTTGACAAGTTGCTCTCGCTGAAGAATAAATTTGGCATTAATCAAGACGATGGACCCACGGTCGGTGTTCGGCCTCTGAGTCTCTTGAATGTGCACCGGCCGCAATTGGCTCTTACATATTTCGATACCAGCCGCAACGCTCTCCAAACACCACTTGAAGCTCGTAACAATATCCGAGTCGACCCAAAGATTGCATGGCTCGGTAATCCTCGCACTATCCTGAGGCAACCCTGGTGAAACTTTACCCGCTATGGCTGATTTACTGAGTTCATCACAGGTACTTCTCATGTCAGCAAGGGCAGCCGCAAGCTTAACGGACGAGGTGTAGGAAATATGAAATACCCCGCTACACAGTAGGCACTCGTGGCACCGATGAGGCCCGCATGACAACGAATCAAATCGAGAGGCATCGACTGTCTGTTCCGCATTGACAAGGGCACTCGTCCTACCCTCAACGAACAGTGGTACCGCGTTAGATGCGACATCAACGCCCGGCCAGCGCTCCCGAATACCTTCAATCTCCAACCAATACGGCGATTGGAACACGGGAAACTGCTGCACATTTTCCCCATTTATGCCAGAAACCTCTTTCCGAGTTTGACAGGCAGTCTCTTTAAAGACAATAAGTGGCCATTCTACCATCCCTCCCTCATTCAACGGCAAATTAAACCTCAAAAAAAAGGAAGAATCCGCCAGGGAACAGCAGGACATATGCGCGGCGTTAATATACCGACACCCAAACACGTTAATTGCCATGTCCCACTTCACAAAAGCTTTCACGCACGTCCGTCTTTCTGTGGACGTAACATCGCTGTTGTTGTAGCTGGCACGTGATGCCCCGTACTCCCCTTCTTTTACCATCGAAATAAGATGTATAAGATGGATTTCACTCCGACTTAGCCAGAAAGAAGATAGTCCAAACCTATTAGACCGTTTTTATCACACGAGCCCTCGATCGAGGTATTATTTTCCTTGTGTCGCCACACGTTCATAGTCCGACATACAGCCCAGTCCACGGATGTTGGAAGTGCACAACCACTCAGAGAAAGACGATGCATGGCTTCACTAGACGATACCACTTTATTACTGCACTCCTTCCTTATACCTGGTACAACTAATTCCTGTAAGCGGGACACAATGTATCTTGTTGCTATCCCAAGACAACTAGCGATATTGTCTAAGCGCAGTTGCCAAACCCCACCTAACCCAGCACAACAGGAACAACAAACCGCTTTTGCATTGAAGAAAGCCCCAATAATCGGTTAGGAGCCATAGAAAGGAGGACAGGGTTGATGAGATTGGGAGAGAAAGCGCCGTGGAAGGCAAAACATCATTGAAATGTTCATTACGTTTGCATATCGGCTAGTGTGATACAAATATATATACGTTGACAAAAAAAATAATAAGGGGAAGAAAGTCTGTGCCAAAGTGATGACGCAGCAAATTGCGTGAACTCAGCCACGTAGCTCTGAACTATTTCATCGCAACAACAAAGCACCTCTTGTGTGCAACTGGAGCAACGAGTTTTATTTATTACTTTTATCACTTTAAAAAACCTTGCAGCAAAACTAAGAAGCAAGGCAAGACAAATGTTCCCCTCAGTATTACCACTTTTAATCTACCACACAAGAAGCTGGACCCTAACCCAGTGACCTGTAACGCCAGAAGATTGAACTAAAGAGGGTGTGTAAAATGTGTGAAGGCACACACTAAATGCACAATATATATGCACATATATTTAATGAAACAACACGAGTTGATAATGGCAACAGCACGAAAAGAACTAAGCTGTAGCGCCGAGAAAGGCTCATCATCGAGACACACTCGACACGCATAGAGCGAAAGAAGGCTCTCGCCAGAACGTCACGTGCGTCACAAGCAATTACGACAACGCCATGGAGAAAGCCACTCAGTGTAGGGAACATACCCCACTCACAGAAGGCCCACACACAGAACCTAATGCATAATGAGGAGCACGAACAATCGCTGTCCTTCTGCGTCCGTTTTGCCTCCTTACACTATTTACAGCACACTTTCCTAACTAACTCGTGACGCCAACAATGAGCGTGCACAGACAACATCACAAAGTCATTCCCCTCCACCCTTCAGCTAAAATCATACACCATCGCGCTGCCATCATCCCCTGCAGCCACGAGATGATTCAGGGTTGCGCGAATCTCTCGAACCGCCGCCCCATTAGCCCCCAACCCATACAAACATCGGCCCTCCAATGCGTCATGCACGAGCAGCCACCCATTTCCTGCACCCGAGAGCACCAGTGGTCCAAACGTTTCCATCGAATAAATAAAGTCGCGGTGTTCAGTAAATCGATGCACAGGGGAAAAGCCTGCACGGGGGTCCAGCGTAAGGATTACCTTGTCAGCCCCGGCCGTGACCAAATATGGACACTCATCAATCGATCTAATGCTGCTCAGAACACCACCCGGGTGCATCTCACCTTGGAAAATGGGTTTACCACCGGTGCGAGGAAAGTCCATAACACTTAAAACACCACCCTGGTCACCAATCGCTGAAAGAAGTCCGACGCTTGTGTGAAGCATGTGGCACAAGGAACCAATTTGACCACGCTTCGTTGCCATCGTCGAAAGGCAATCACCGGTCTCCGCATCCCACACCTTTGCTGTTCCCTGGCGATCTCCCGACAGAACCTGTGTACCGCACCAGGAAAACATCATCACAGGGGCCTTGTGTCCGGATAGCGTCCCCACGCAGCGACCACCGGAAGCACAGTCCCAGAAGCGCAAGGTTCGATCGTAGCTGCAGCTCACAACCATTCCACCACTGGAAGCAGCTTCTACCTGACTAATGCTTCCAGTGTGGCCAAGGAGATCGGTACACCGTACGGGTCCGCTGGCCTCCCACAAGCACAGTTTGCTGTCCATGCCACCTGAAATAATCTTCCCACTATCAGGTAGGAATCTGCAGCATGTCACCCATTCGGTGTGGCCATGATTTTTAGTGTACAAATTCTTTTTTTCCTTCCCGCTGCGAAGATCAAAGACCCTCAGCCCATGGTCCGCTGAGCCTACTACGCAGAGCGACTGACTATCAAAAACGTCCATGCACAGCAAGTTACGGTCGCTCGCATCAAACTTGCGTCCGGATTGGTTCTCTGGACCACAACGCCACGAATCAGGCACGGCGGTGGAGCGAATAAATGTTTTCTGTCGACAAAAGCGACCGCCCTCACCATCTTTTTGTTGAGTACGGCTGCCGATTGGTGGAAAATGTGGTGTTCCCCCGTATACTTCGTCCATCAGATCATTCATCGCTGTTGAAATCTTTTGGCCGCGAGTAGATGTGGGGTTTGTCCCGTCCCTTCGATGCAGTTCATCCACAACAGCGGATGGACCTGAAACTCCGGTGTGAGCAATCGTACCGCTCCCCCTCATGGTCCGCACAACCCGGTTACTTGACTGATTGCGGCCATAGGAAGGGCTAACAGACCTCTTTCGCATAACGTCACTGAAAACGTAGCTCGTCCACCACTACAGTCTTAAAGACAAAACGAAACTTGATAACACTTTGATTGCGTCTAAAGAAACTAACACTGTGCCCTCACTTGCGGTAAGTTCCTGACGCGACTGGTTTTACACTGTGGTATTAACCAATTGTTGTAATAATATGGCCCCTACGTAAATACGTATGCTGAACCCGGCGTTTATGGGGTTTCTAATGACCTGTCACTACACTACAGCGACAGTTATAACAGATATCGTGAACTAGACCTAATCATATCACACAGAAATAATAAATAATAAAAAATGGTTGATGTATATAGAAGTGGAGAAATTTTAAAGGGAAACGAAAAAAAAAAAACAAGACAACTGAGGTATCGTTGGCACTGGAAGGGCCACGGAGCCGCGAGTATCAAAATGCAATAAAAGTAGTCTCGTTACAGCTACAGACAGCAGCGAAGTCAGCAACTCCGCATGGTGCAGATAGATTTCGAAGAAGAAGAAGAAATCGTAGAAAAGAAGGCAGTAATACACAATTACATGCATTGAAAAATATTTAGCTCCTGCAAGCACAAGCAAGTGTGTCACGCTTTGTTTACTTCTTGTTTTCCCTCTCCCTCTCTCTCACACACACTTGCATGTGCAAAACATGCACTCAGTGCCGCAGTGCCAACCCCCTTTAAGGTCCACATACTCTTTTCTATCCTTCCCCTTCCAAACGCACCAGCGTGTGCTGCACTGCGAAACGTCATCTGATCTATAATTTTTCTCCCTTTTTATCACCCTTTCTCTTGCTTCATTGGATTCATTTGCTCCGCTTACCATTTCTGCTTATTCTACGTACAAAAGTGAACCAAACCACTCATAAGCAAGCAGAACATGAAGAAGATCAACAACAACAAAACCGGTGTGTAAAAGATGATCCACATTTTGTTGTCCCTCGAAGTGGGTGAGAGAGAGAAAATCGTCATATAAGACAAATATATAATAACAAACAAGAAAAAAAGAGAGAATGTGCGGAAAAGACAGGAAAAAACATCAGAAACATGTAACAATAACCCGTCAATGCTACATTTAACACCACAACAAAGCCCTTTCACATATCGACTCTCAGTTTCCTACCGATATTTGTCTCTACCGCCTCAATGAAAAAAAAATCCATCACCGTCGCAACGACAATGAAAAGGCTAAGAAAACGAACCAAGAGGAAAGAAACGGCACAAACAAAAGAAGTCTGTGTGGAGTGCTGAAGAGGTGCAAAGAAAAAAAACGTAAAGAGTTTCACATCACCATTGAGAGGATATTGTCACCTATTCTGTTAATAAAAACGTCCCTTCGTAACATACTTTCGCACTCATTTTCAGGGAACTTTATTTTTATTTAAAAGGCTTTCTGCGGCAACAGAAAGGTGAACAGTTCACGCTTCGCTAGCACTGCCTTCACCCAAGTAGCTCCACTGAGACGAACCGATGGAGTTTATGGGAAATCCTTCAAAAGGGTAAAATGGAAGCGAAAGCGAAGCGTAAAACCAACGAGGGAGAGGAAAGAAAGAGTAGCGCCGTACCGTATAACGACGTAACGTGGTGCGGAACATAAAATGGCAAAACGAAGAGCAAGGGGCCTTCCAGAAAAGTTTATCGGCGATCACTTGACCGGAAGAGCAGCAATCATCTCACGCTGCCACGACCGCACTTTTGTCTTCCTGCAATTTATCGGAAGTTAGCGAGCCTCCTCGTTTTCCTTCACATTTTTTTATTATTTTATTTTCTTTTTACCTCCGCTGATCTTCCCGCTGATACAAATTTAGAGCTTTTTGAGGACTCGGGAATTTAAGAAAAACGAAAACAAACAGCGTACGAGGTGAAAGAAAAATAACAAAAACATAATTCTGAGAAATAAAATAAATATAACTCAGTAACGAAAATAAAAGGGGGGAAAAGTTGACCACGCTCGGCAACTGGTTATCCCGCACAGCTACAGCTTTGTCTAATCTAATTCATTTCTAGTTACGTGTGAATCTAATGATATAACTTTTTGTTGTTGTTGTTTTTCTTTTATTTGATTATTAAACATTTATGCATCTTCGCCTATTACGCCTCTCTCGTACATTCAGTCAAGTATGAAAAACACATGCCGATATCCAAGAGAGTAAGTGGAGGATGGAGTGGATTGCACAAGCCCGATAACCAGCGTGAACGTATATAAAAGGCTAAATATGAGAAAGCCACCCTGAAGAGTTGGGGAAAAGGAAGACAAGAAAAGCGAGAAAGCCACAGGTCTTACCTCTGACCATTCGGTAATGTGCTTGTTTTTCTTTCTTGTAAAAAAATAAAAAACAGAGCAGAGCAGCTACCGATAGTTTGGCGGCATGGGAAGGAGGAGAAATTTCTACAATACGTCCACTACACACCAAAGTAATAAAGTCTAAGCAAAGTGGTGTGCACCAAAAAGTAAATATAAGTCAGTTAGAAAACATTCAACTTGCTCAACCAATGATATAATAGGTAATGCTACGCATAACCGCACGTGTTTCATTAAGAAAGTATATAATTTCTTTTTTTTCCTTAAAAAAAAAACAAAATCGAACTCTCCTTCCACATATATTCTCGGCTTTCCTCACCGGCTCACCTTTCCCGCTCCTCCTTGATGTAATGTGCTGCATCTAACACACGCCTTGTTATTTATTTTACTCAATGAAAGCTCTCCTCCACCCCTTCCTTCTCTGGACCGCACGTATTACTCCTACCTCTCTGTAGAACAAACCAACAAGCTTGACAATCTAATTTATACAATTTCTATGAAAAAAGAAGAGGAAAATATTTTTCTCTCGCGTCACCATACCACACACACACACGCAAGATGCTCCCCCTCCTGCCACACACACACACAAACACACATCCCTAAATTAGAATGCAAAACTTCCGTGTTTCTTCACCACAAAGCATACACATCTTTTTTTTCTTCTTCTCTCATTATCACTAAGTAAGTACACGAAAAAAAAAGCACGGTGATAGTTTTGAGAGAATAAACAACAACTAAAAGGAACATCCATTTCAAAGGGAGTGCAACGGTAGTACCACGAAGGCGGCAGTGAACAAAAAAGGAAGCGGGAAGGATGGGCACATGGATAAGAGCAAGGCGAGAGGAGAACGTACCACAATAACAACAATTCCCGCAAGACTTAACGTCCATAATTTTCTCACAAATCAGGACGACGATAACTCTCCCTCCCCTCCCCCCACCCAGAAAAAAAACTTCATTATCACATGTCTTGCCCCCCTTCCTCAACTCCGGCGAATGTTTAACGGGTTGGCAGGCGGCTCAGTCTATAGTATCCACAACAGTCATCGATACAAGGAAAGCAAAGAAAAAGAAAAAAAACGAGGCACAGAAGGGAAAGAGTCCAAAGGATGTCACGAAAAAAAAGAAAAACACGGTTACATACAACGAAGAACAATAACAATAGAAGGGTAGAAATACAGGTGGACAGGTATCGGGGTACAACGAAACTCATAGCAACAGTAACATTACTGAAATGGTGTCGTTCTATCGTTTCTTGAGAATGGAGTCTGACACCTGGACAAAGCAAAGAACATGCATGCAGCCCCTCCCACATCTTCCTTAACTAGTGCTCCAGAAGCACAGATCAAATGACCGCCACTACAGAGAAACAATGTGAAGAGATGATGCAGCAAAAAAGAAAAAGGCGACAGAGTCATCTTTTATTTCTTTACATGTGCAGCGATCGTGACGATCGTTCAAACATCCTGCAATAAACGCAACGTAAATTTTATCCACAGAAACAAGCAACCAGCAAGCAAAGGGATATAAAAAGACAGGCAGCAACAGAAGTTAAAGAAGAGGCAAACTAACCTGGGCATTGGTGGCCGGTAGAAGGGCAACATAACGGAAAATATTCCCACCACAAAAAAAAAAACGATTTTCAGCGAAATGTGTTTGCCATGTCTGCCTCTGAAACTCGGTGTTATTATTCATTTTTTTTGCCATCTTGATTGACCACCCTTTTCGTTAATTTCTACATACTTCGCCCCTAAGGAGTGTTATCAAAAAGCAAAAAAAAACATAAAACAGCGGTGCCAACACCTCCCAAAAGTGTTATTCTCGATGTGGGAAAGTAATACATACCCATCTACCGGCCTCTTTTTATCAACCTTTCTGGAATAATAATAACAATAATGATAACGGCTATCACTTTCCCTTTAAATTACACAATCATCAGCTATCGTCCTCTCCTTCCCTACATATATATATATATGACTTCTCCCCCAATCAAAATATAAAATCAGTCTTGCTGCGTTTGGATAACTCCGTCAACTGCATCAAAATATCTCTCCCCTCAGTCGCGATCATTGTATAAAACACAAGAGAGTTCCAACAGTTTCTTTTTTTTTTCGTCCTCTTAAGAGAAAGAAAATAATCAATGCATTGTCCCAAAAACAAACAAAGAAAAACCGACGCCAAATTGTACTTTCCTTCTTTATGCATCCATATTAAATAAATATTAACAATAATTACACACTACAGAAGTCGCCCTTCAAATGCACCTTACAGCGTAACTTGAATTGTAACATACGAACCAAACGGGGCACGTTCGGGTGGCCGCTTGTCCCCTCCTGCCGTTGGATGTTGTAATAAACAACGCAGATTGTCTGATCGAACGTGTAGTGAACATCCACAAGTTCGAAAGGGAGGTTGAGGAACTGGAAATGCTTGCGACATTCTACAATGGCGGCCTCCCTCGCCGCGGCAAGGGCATGCAGCTGTGCAATATCATCGGGGGTGTCCATGCAACGAACGACAGTACCGTCAAAAATACCCCGCTCAACATCACCTGGACACCCCGCAGTAGACGAGTTGGAAGGTGCACATCCCACGCCAGCGTTGCTGCCATCAGCCTGATGTCGGAGAATGTATGCACACACGCCAGCATCCCTGTAGGCTACGTTGTCGTAGGGACTACGACTCGCCCGCACGGCAACAAGATAGCGCTTGCCAACAACAGCCGGTGGAATCGTAGAATTTGACTTGAAGCGCATGAAATTTCCCTTTCCAAATTCAATAACGACAGTTTCCCTGTGATGTGAAGGTAAAGCACGGCGTTTGCCAGCTACTTGGCCACTGATCAGATTATCCTGAATGGGCATTCCCAATGAAGAAGACATCTCAGGCGCCCGGGAGAGCGGTATCACTTTCAGTGTTTGAGATGAAGAAGGCGTCGGGCGCGTTGTAGGGACGAGCGGGGAAACGCCAATCGTGTCCGCTGCAATGCTCTTTCCCTCCTGGGCATCGTTGTTGCTCGAAGCTAAGAGAAGGTGCAGTTTGTCAATGGGAACGCGCCGGCCACCAACTGCAAACAATGGTGTGCACCCATGAGTAACACGTGTCACCGTGTTGCTGCGCTCAGCCGGAACGTTGTGCTGCGGCGGAGTCTCACACCAAGCAGATCCACGAAAGTGCGGACGTTCTTTAGGCGGAAGACGCTGTTGCTCTTGCAGTGTATGCGGTTCTTCTTGCACCTGTTGCTGGTAAAGGCTACTCTCTGGCACATGCATCCGCGCCCCCTGCTCGTGGCGATGCTGGGAAAATGCACAGGAGGGAGAAATATCACGGGGACAGAAATATGGCAGGTCATCTTCTTCGTCACTCTCATGCAGTACACTGCCAATGAGAGGCACTGCTTCTATGCTTTCGTTCAAACTACACACTGGCTTCGGCATTGGTACGCACTCCTGGAAAACTTCACATAGTTTCGCATGACGGTCCATCGACGCAGCATGATACTTTACGGGAGAGGTAAAGAGACTGTTGGTCTTGCCATCACTCACGTCACTCTCCTCAAGCAGTGGATAACCCACTGCATTTGTACCATACGCGTAGCCCTTGCCGGTTAACGTCTGACTGTGATTGTTACCGGGCGTTAGACCAGAATGGCCTTGTTGCTGATGTTGGTGGTAGGGATTCTCTTTCATAGGAGTACAGCAACCGCTCACTCGTGAAGCATTATGCTGCTGCTGTTGTTGCTTCCGCTGGCCGATGAGGCTACAGCTGCTCCTGCAGACTCCCCTACTGTTGTTACTACTCTCGCTTACCCGACCGCAAAACCCCGGCGGAATGTTTTCCTTGTCCTCCACGTCTATAACACTGGCGCTGCTGCCACTCATATTTGTAACCTCCCGAAGGAAGGAAGAGAACGTGTCGAGGTTCGGCGATGATTGATAGTGCGTCATCTCCATTCGCGTCACTTGTTTCTTTTTTCGTTTTGATTCCTCCTGCTCTGTGTTATATATAATTATATAGTGGGTGCTTTATATGGCTCCGCCTCCCCAAATCGTCCCAGCCTTCTTCGTTAAATTTACCACTCACTTGTGCGAGTAAATATTCTCGTTTCCCCAATCCTTCTAGTGTCCGTTAGTATCCCTATTTATTTTCTAATATTTGTTATCGTCTAGCCGCGGTTATTCTGTTTTCGTCAAAGTTCCTGCGATCCGTATGCCCTTATCTGTTTTTATAATGTGTATTTCTTCCTGTTACTGCTTGTTAACCTCCTTCGCTGTCTTCTTTCTTTACCTGTACTTTTGGTTTTTTGTTTTCTTTTGGTTTACACAAGTTTTTCCCGATGTATATTATCCTTTTTATATTTGCTGTTTTATCTTCTTCCTCCAAACCTCAAATCTAAATATATATATTTTGTTGTTGCTGCTGTTGTTGCCTTTGTTTAATTCTAACTAAATCTCCTTTTTTCTTCCCTGCGATTTAGCCTGTTTGTATGATTTCTTCAGATTATATGTATGAGGTGTGCCTGTAATCTAAGTGTGTGATGGGTGGGTGTTCTTTTAATATCTAAAACGTTACTGCCGAAATAACTTTCAGTGATATTTAGTGTCAATATATATATATATATATATACATTCAGAGGTAGAAAATGGGAGAGAAGAATGAAAATAAAAGCAATAGAGAAAAAAAGAAAGGAATGTGCCAACGGACAGAACAGATCCAGGGGAAAAAAGAAAAATATGTATATTTGAACGATAACCCGTTAACGAATAAAAGCAACCGGTGTCACTTGATGCACAAATCCGCACACATTATGCGCCTATACAAGGGTCCCTTTATTATTACTATTACCATTAAAATAAACACAACTATAGGCGTACTCACTTACTCACGTGTCGTACATTATAAAATTGTCACATAAATGTCATGTAACCGATTGGTATGCTTCATTAATCCTCTTTCAAACGGATCAATGAAACGCGTGTAACAAAACACTGCTTCCAATAGAATACACACCACAGACACATATAAAAATGAGGAACCGCACGGAAAGCACGCACATGACGATGGCAGAAGCCGTTCATGGTTCATTGCTATTTTGAATATCCACCTATGGAAATCTCAAGTGTTATCAACGTTAATCAAAAAAATCAGCTGCTGCTTGTTTCAGCTTTCGGCGTATGCTCTGCTTTTTCCGCCCCTTCTGCACATTGCGGTGAAGGCCCTTATCAAATTGCTGGTTGTCCTTCCGACGGATTCCACGCCTCACCTCCGCGCGAACATGTGACTTATTCAAAGTACCATCCGGGCGGTAATTTGGATTTTCACTCACCTGCGTCCGCCGAGGAGCCACATTGCTCGCCGAACTTGTTGTCGACGACGTTTCGTGGTCATCGTCCCCTTCATCGCTTCCAGAGGATTCTTCCATTTTATCCTCCCCTTCCTCTCCATCTTTTCCATTCATCATCCCCTCTCTCCCGGAAACCTTAACTTGATCCATAAGAAAATTCTGACTGCCATCATTTCTCTGTGTTCCCCCACCGGATTGGTTGGAACTCATTGCAGTGTGACACCTTCCTTCAATTCTTGCATTCTCCTCACAGCTACCACTGTCGTCGAACTCCTCCTGCCCCTCAGCACCACTGTCTTCGCCCTCCTCGTCGTTGTCATTTAATTGTTGTGCTTCTAACAAGCGCTCTAAATCGCGCTGCTGATCCTTACTAAAGCACCCACTAGCAAACACAGCCAAATCCAACTCACCACGACGGACGACATCTTTCGCTAAGGTTGGATACAACAATGTTTTCAATTTAAATCGACGATGAAAGAAGTTAGCAAGATTGTGCACATCACGATCAAACAGCTCCTCAGCATTGGGGTGATTGATCGAAATCATCTGAGGGAAATCAATAACTACGACGCGCTGCTCTTCAGTCACCATGAGGTTAAACTCATTGAAATCACCGTGAATGAGGCCCTGTTCTGCAAGCCTTACCATGAGGTCGAGACAGCGCCGGTAAACCAACTCAGCGTCTCCGAGCACATTAATGTGGTTGAGTGTTGTGCCACCTACCAGTTCCATCACCACAGCATGCCTGTTTTGATCAATTGGCTTCGGAACCGGAAATCCTTCATCGTACAGTGTGCGCATGAAGGCAAACTCCTTCTCCGCAGCGAGGCGCGAAAGATAAAACCAACTCTCACCATGGCGTCGACGGCCGTTCTTGTAGTCGCGATTGCGGCTGACACTACGAAAACTACATCTGCCAAGTCGCTGAAGCTTCAGTACACACTCCCGACCGGACTCATCGCGCACGAGGATAATATCTGACTCCTTTCCACAACCAATTCGGTGAGCAACGGCAGAAACAGTACCCCGCTTACTTAAAGTGCTGAGAGCTAAATAATCGTAGGCGGTGTATTTCATTGCATAGCCGTCGTACATTGTATTCTCGTGGTGAATCATTTTGTGCTTTAGAAAGTTCTGGAGCCGCTTGCGGCATCCACCGTGAGGCAGTTGTGCAATTCGCTCAATCAACGCGGTGGGGGCGACGTCGTGATTTCTCATAGTCATCTCAAGTGCTGTCAAAACACGAAAATCGTCATTCTCCAGGAAGCGAAGGAGGGACACGTCAAGCTTCACCATTGACTGAAACTCAATAATATTATTCTTCTAGCTATTATTTCCCCCTTTTCTATTTTGTCCCACACAACCTTGCAACCGGCACCCGGAGGTGGGGGTATGTTTCTGTGGCCGTACCTTCGACAAGCACCGCAGTTCCCCACACGAGCCGAGAGGAACGAAAGGGAGGGTCACAGGGAGAAAAGAAGCAATACTAGGAGAAATAAAGCTACGTTACACCGCAGTCAAAGAGCCGAATACAGACGAGAAAAAAAAAAGTAAAGAAGCAGGTGCAAAAGGAAGAAAGGTGATAATGTGATTCACTCCAATACAGTATGAAAAGAAGACGGCAAACAGTGGGGAAAAAGAAAGGTCATGCGTAGACAAATAAGAAAGAACAAAATGTAGTCGATTTTTCTCCCTCCTAACAAGGAAACTGTGCCGGCTTCATGACTGATACTGCGACAGCAATTAGTGGCGTGAAATAACTATTTTCACTGAATAGTAAGAAGAAAAAAAAGATGGGGAAGCAAAATTCGCCTCAGAAAACAACTCTATTAACATTTTTGAATGTCGTGGGGGAAGATACTACTGGCAAACCGAAATATGGGTGGGCCGGAAAAAAGTGGAAAGAGAAATTGAAGTTATGATATAAATCCGTTACAATTAAATCACCATCCTCAAAAAAAAAATTGCGCTTAAGCAAAGCCAACGAAGTTGACAAAACCACAGAAAACCTTCACGTAAGTACGCGTGCAGATATGTTTCATAGAAACCTATGGCAAGCGTAGAAAATAGAGGGAACAGGGACGAAAACACACACCCATCGGGAACTGAGTAGCCATGGAAAATCGATGAGAGCAATCCACAAAAAAAACACAAAATCCCCCCTCCTTGAGACAAACGTAGTACACGCTCCCTCCGTAGATCATTAGTTATCCACAGTAAATACTTCCTCATATTATCTCGTCAGTTTCAACACAGCACAAAACAAAAATTTTATTGTCACTGTGTATCGGAAGACTCCTTGTACATCCAGTGTAAGGCCCAAGACATCCATAATCAGAATTCCGAAGCTTTCCATCATTGCGCAAGATGAGCGACTGCACTGTTATACAGCTTCTTCATAACAACACCTTGGGATATAATTACGCTAATATCCTGATCGCTAAGTTCGTTGGTTGGGAGGTTTTGCAAAAACTTCATCGCAACACAATAGTCATCCTCCTGAAGTAGAGCAGCTGCCCACCACTGAAGAAAGGCAGCACAAGTGTACACATGTGTGGTACACCAGTCCTTTTCCTCGTCCGCCAGGTATGCATCCCAGAGACGAAGAGCCTGTGTAGCATTGAGTTCCCGAAGCAGGAAACAATTCATCCACCTAAATGAAAATTGTGTGAAGTTAATCTGCAGGTTATCGAGAAGATGATTGCACAGCTTTAAATTTACTGTACGCACAACTGACTCGAGCTTTTGAACCATCCTGTGCAGGCCCCGTTGATTGTACGTAAAGTTCTCTTGTACAGAATTCAGAAGGTAAGAAACCAGCCAATAAGTATCCGCCTCAATCGTACTAACCCACTCCTCTTCACTAATAACCTCCATCGACAGCAGGGCTTCTACTTCCTCCTCGTCTAAAGTGTAAAGATCAGCCACGGTTTTCGCCCTACAAACGCGATTAGCAAGCACTACACTAATGAATGGAATTGCAAAGTCGTCCATGCCTTGCACATAACCGCAAGCCGGGTGACGCAGTGCCCAAATGTACAAGCACCTTTCCAGAGACAAAACCACCCTTTTATTACTAAGATACGCCACACCTGCGGACAAACGGTGCACATCCTTGCGAATCTGCTTCAAAATGACGAGCTCAGACTCGCTTGGGGTGTTAAGAGACGGTGATGCCTTACTAGCTCCGTGACCGAAGGGTGTGTGTAATGAACCCATATTGGTCTCGCCAACAGCAACTATTCCCACACCATTCTCAGCAGTAGCAAACGCTGCGTCCCAATCTACAGCTCCATAACTGCTCTGCATGTACCCAACATACTCCTGTCTCTTGCGTGCCAGGATCGTGGCGCGATTGAAGCGCGACGGCTGAAGATAGCCTGCCAAGTAGCACCACACTTCATAACGAAAACCAGCCGGACAACCTCTCCGGCTCACGCCGCGCAGCTCATCGATTGGAACGGGATCCCGCGTCAAAATGTCACGCAGAAAGTTCTCATCGTAAACAGACTCCTCCTCATGGTGCGCCTTTGACTTTTTCTGGACAGTGTCAGCCGTACTTTCGCAGTTGCGGATTTCGCTAGAGTGCGCTTGCAAACCCTCAACACCTACTTTATTTTTTGTCGTGTCCGTATCCCTCGCGTCGGACAAACCAAAATGTAATCGTGCCCATTTCTTTGCCCGCTGAAACATGCGTAACGGTTGTTCAACCGCTTACTACGAATAATCGCGCGTGGAAAGGGAAGAAAAGAAATTTTGAAACATTTACATTAATGTTCAGTTCCACAGCCCTTCGTCTATAAGACAGATATCTTTGGCATTGTTTCACACAAGTGGGAAACGAAAAGAAATGAATACTTGGTAAAGCATAACACTGAAATTGTTATTAGGGTTACAGCGAAAAGAGGAAATCGTGTTATTAACTGTCGTTATTCAGAACCACAATCCTGTTCCTACATATATGCTCGTATATATATGGATATATAACGTGACGAAAAAAAATACCCCAATGCACCACAGCAAATTTGCGGGAGTAGTAGAAATCATCTCCGATTACGGCCTCCTCGTCGATTACCACTAAGAATAGCTTCGCGCGCTCGGTCAAGCATTTTAAGGTTATTCATTGGTTTGGTTCCCTTCGAAAGTATTTCATCATTACGTACACTAACACGGAGCCCATCGCATCCCACGTCCTTGTTCCCCGTGCGCTGATCAGCCCATGCGATGAAAGGGATGAAGGCTCAGCTCTGGACCTTCGCGCAGCGCAAGGCACTTCTCTCTGGCAGAAGGCCTTCTGCAATTTCGCGGAACTTTCCCCTTTTTCTTCGTCTTCATCCGACGCTCGTGAATGTTTATTCGAGGTGTGCATCATCCCACCCCTCCGGCGCTCAGCACGGGGCAGAACCTTCTGCAATGCGGACTGTTCCCAGCGAGTGAGACCAAAAGCCGTCGTTCCAGCACTCTCCGCCAGCGTAGCTCCAGATTCATCAGCTTCCTCCCTGGACATGGAGCCGGGCCCATAGATACGTCTTGCCTCGTCCTGTTGTTGTCGACGTTCCTTGGCGCCCAGCGACCTCGCTCCCACACCGGCCCGCACCCAAGGTCGAGTGAACCCCTCACCATCATCTTCGTCAGCTCCACAGTCGGAGCCGTATCGATTCCTTTTGCTCCCTACATTGGGCGCAGTATAACAACAAGCCGCACCTGAGAACGATGGATTCAGTGTAAAGGGACAACATAAATAGCCACCACGTGAGGACCTCATTTGAACGTTGGGGATGTTCCCATTCTTCGATACCCCCCTTGACATCGGAGGAGGCTTTGCTACCACCTAAAAGGAAGTCAACACCAAGGAGGTATGTCGACTTACCTCGCCAAGTGTCAGTGATATTCATCCAAAAGGAATAAAAGCAAATAGAAGCCAAGCAAACCACCTTAAAACTGTCACATATTAACACCAGCCGTGTCGCACAGGGTTCCCTGGTAACAGATATAAATTCGAACGCAAGCGGTACGCTGTTGCTATACAAACATGCATTCTCACACGTCTTTGGTGTGGGTAGTTGATAGACGAAGGCACACACCAACAAAAAAAGAGGAGAGCAAAAGGTTCTTCTTATTTATATATATAAAATAGAGGTTAAAACACGTTCGTAAAAACGATGACAATAATGCTCAACAAACTAGAAGTGTATGCATGAATGCTAACTAAAAAAAAGTTTTTAGGCATCCATCATCAGTGCCGTTTCTTCCTTACAGGGGTAGTGCCACCGTGGGTGGGTAGGGCTGTTAACTTAGCTGGCTATATTTACCTCTCTTTCCATTAACTTAAGCCTCATAAGCTCCTCCACCACTGTGCGCATACTTACACAAATCCCACCACTATTTCCATCAGGAATCCTCCATACTTTGTGTAACTTCTTCCTGCAGTGGTCCAACATCATAACGGCTGTTGGCCAGCTTTCCAGTCCATCGAATATGTGTGTAACGTAAATTATCGTGACACCACGAGTTACACTCTCAGAATACAGAAACGACATTAGGGCGTAGCGCATGTCGAGGTCAAGGTTAGAGGTGGCCTCGTCTACCAAAACAACCGACCGTTCTTCTTGAAGATGAAGCAAGAGTTGTACCCGCTTCTGTTCACCAGATGATAAGTGACGAACATCCCAGTTGAGGTCTACGGCAAGCAGCTCACACAACTCCTTTGCACGCGGTGTCGCCAGGTTCACCATCTGATGGACGTAAATTTCACAGGGTGGAGGTTGGGCCCACCAGTTTCCAGCCAACGTAACGAAACCGTTTAGTGACATATCTTCATAGCACACTTTCCCGTGGATTCGCAGTGCCCCTTCACTGTTATCGAAATATTGAATGCCGCCCATCATGTTCAGAAGGGTTGTTTTACCAACACCATTGCAACCGCACAGTACCACTCGATCACCACGATATACTTCAAATGAAAGCCCATCAAATAAATCCCTGAACTTGAGATTATTGCACGAAACAACAGTTTCCCCTTTCTGGTGGAAAGAGTGTGTGGAAGCACCATCACCCGGACACATTACCATATGTTCGTTTAATTTACTCTGTTCTGTAGTTATAGGTGAATGATATTCCGAAGTTTGACTGATTCGTGAAAGAAACCTATACGCAAACGTTTCCACGGGCTCGCAAATATCAGACATCTTCACGATATTAACTATTTCCCCATCCTGCATGAGCATCATGTGCGTTGCCCAGTCTCCTACTCCGTCAAGTATGTGCGTTGCGTACAAACAACAACCAGACCCAGAGGTGCACTCCTCCTTGATAAGTTCAAGCACAGTCTTTCGTTCTGCGACATCAACGTCAACACTGCACTCATCGAGCAAATATACAAAACTCTTCTGTAGCATTCCATGCAGAATCTGTACTCGGCGCTTCAGCCCCGTACTCATGTGACACACAGATTCCTGCAAATTGAGATTCAGCGCGTCAGCAATGTGCTTCTTTCGATCCTGCATAGGGGCCGGAGATGTGAGCTGATCGACGGTAGTACCAAAAAAAGCCTCAGTGGGCCACGGGTCACCAATAAGAGTCACATAGCGCTGGGTTTTTGTATCCTCAAACGCATCGGCACCCATAACGGTAACCCGCCATGGGATGCCTTGTGCCGCCCAGCAACAAGAGAAAGTAGGGTCGACTTCCCACTTCCGTTCCGCCCTACAACCAGAACACGATCTCCCGGGTATAAGGAAAAGGACACACCTCGAATCGCATTCCGTGGCGCACTAACGTCCATCATCCCCAAACTGTTCCGCGGGTACTGAAAGGAAGCCGACTCCACCACGACAAGTGGGTTTCCTGATGTCACCCCCACCATAACGTTAGGATCAGACATCGATATGAGGGCGCTTCTCCTCGGTAGCACTCTCAATTCTTTACTGTGAGTTAGTGTGTGTGTATGCATACAAAATAAATACCAACAGGAATAAAAGAAAAAGAATTGCAACAAAGACGTGTGCATCCCAATTATAATGTGTGGTAACAGCCATACGATCACAGGGCATTACGCTTCTGCACGTCCGTAGGTGAATGTGAATCAGCCTCTCCAGCGCCATATTCATGGCAATAACCAAGGAGAGGAAGGAAAGAAAAAGCGGTGAGACGCTAACGTAAGTTGAGGAGAGTGAAGCCGTACTGGAGGGCGTAAAATTCAAAAGATTTTTACGGTGTTATCTGAAAGAAAAAGAAAACATATTGTTAAACTGTACCTTCAGAGCCCAATTCAGCATCACGCGGTGGAGACTCCACAATGAACAAATGTGCCATCTCAGAAGCTTTAAGAACGTAAACGGGCGTGTCAAATACGAGATCACTCTCTTTAACCACCACGCTCTGAGTCCCCATGTAAATCCGTTGATGGCTATTAAGGTTCCTATTGTCATGTTCCCCTTGACTACGTTCTGTCTCCTTGGATTGATAAACACGCATCGTCACACTGCGATGGCCTGACTTATCATTAGTGACCTCCAACACACGGCCAATCCCAACAGACCTCGTCTCACTATTCCGATTATCGGATGGACTTTTACTTGGGATGCAAAAGTAGTAGTCATCACCAACGCGGATTTCATTCATTTCATCAGTAGCGCAAGTGGGTCGTAGAGGATATAATTCCGATCGCACGCGAGCTGCTGAAGGATCCGTCAAATCGGGACGTAGATAACATTGGTCAAATGCACCCCTTCCCCATGTTTCATCCCGCCAATGTTTATTACTCAGGGCGTTGTAATCAGTGACACTATCACAATTACACACACTCTGCTCACCCCGTGTAGGTGGAAGCTCGGCAAAAAACTCATGTATGCGGTGAAACAACCACTGTTGGTCCACTTGCTGAAGTGAATGGAATTCTCCTGCTTCTGGAAACTGTCCGATCACATTCGCGTATGCAAAATGGCCAACTACGTCAACCTCATCGTGCTGGGGAAGTGTATGCGTCACCACTGCACCACACAGCTCTATGAGCAACTCTATCTCGTGCTCACACTCTGGCACGTAAACTACATTACTTGTAAAGACTCTTTGCTCTCGGCGGAGTAAATGATACCGCAGAATGTCACAACTACCTTGACCCACCAGCTCATCTCGCAAAGGCAGGCCTACACGGCGCTGATTCCACGCACCATCGCTGTAGAGTCGCTCCAGCCATTGTACGGAAACTGCCGATATTCCCATGGCGTGGGCCGCAACAACATTATATGCCTCTTCCTTGGCATTGTTTCCGCTGACAGAAACCACGACAAAATATACACCGGAGTAGTGTCGCGTACAGTACTGTCCACCTTTTCCCTGCAACCCACTATCAGCAGCACTCCGGGATGATTCCAGTTCCTCCAGGCACTGTACTACTGTGAGCCCCAATTTCACTAAGTTCTCGAGTACCAACCTCGATCCACAGCTAAGTGATTCATTTGCCCGAGGTTCGACAAAAATTACCAACGTAGAGGGATGGACCCACCCACCGATTTCGTTGTCTTGTGTATAACCACATCTCGCATTTATTGTTACCCCTTGGGAGCAAACAGGTTTGTTCCCAGACCCCGCAGTCGCACAGATATCCACGACATTAGGATGCCTTATTATCGGTTCCTCAACAAAATAATGGGCACTTTCCGTGTCGTCACTGTCCATCAAGCTCGCCCTCCTTACCATTCCCACAGGCAAACGTAGGACAGTCTCATCTTCACAGACATTTACCACAACGTGACCATCCTTTTCACTTTCTATGACGGTAGCGGAATGCCACAGAGCATCCATATGTACCTCAACGGGCATACCAACAGTGAAACAAGACGCACTGCTCGAGACGCTCCTGTGTGTAGCCGTACAGGATGCATCTCTTTCTTGCCCCTTTAGACCATAATTCAGTTCACCTGATGTCTGTGATCGGCTCTTCTCTCTGTCTTGAGGACGTTCATTGGCTTCGGATGTTTCAGGTGGCGGCATTTCCCCTTCCTTAACGCCACCAGTAGACACCTCTCCCCTAAAACGTTGGGTAAACACGATCCCTTGGCTTGACAAAGCTGACCTCGAAGTGTTTCTAGAGATCTGAAAGCAATAGGGAAAGGAATCATTTAAAACCACTTGTGTATCCATATCTAATTCAGCTCTCGCTCCATGTGAAGGAGTCGTAGTAGCACCACCACCCATCGTGACATCAAGGCCTCCCCTGGGAGCGGGAGCATCCAGCGTCGAGGGGATGTTGGTAGCACCATCACCGGAAGCTTTTTTATTGCTTAACGCGGCTCCCTCACTGACCCCGTGTACCGCATCTGTAAAGCCCTCCGGGGTGCTTAAGAGATTGTGGTCAGACAAGGCTTGCTGAAGTAAAGCAGGAGTCGATAACTCTTTCGGTGACCGGCTGCGAATTGTGTCATCTTCGGCTGGCGATTTATCCAAAGTGAAAATTTCCCATGAAGGTGGCGCATTTTCCATCATCTCAACATGAGGAGACAATTCATCCTCAAATCTACAGTCTTGTGTGTGAAAGCAAGAAGTCAACAACGGCTGCTCGCTGGAGGGCGTAGGCGATGGGAGGGGCTCCCCAGCTGAAGGGATCAAACTGCACCACGTCGAAGTGCCATCGCATACACTACCAGAAGCAGGGGCGGCTTGCAGGCTTGGAATTTTAAGGTCATTACAATCCAAATTTACGCCTTGTAAAAAACCTTCAGCAACAGTTTCAGAGTGTGAGTATGTGCTTCCCTTTGCTTTCGACATCGGGAAAAACAAATGTTTGTATTTATTTTTATATGTAACAGTACCTTCAGGGTATGTTTCTCTATAATCCTATTAATTCAGGAACAGTTTCCGCATCCTTTGCAGACAAAATAACAAAAAGAAGGAAAAATGATCAACGTACAAGAAGAAAACAGAATGAATATATAAATAAATAAAAAACAAGACATGTATATTCGAACTAGAGAGGAAAGGGTAAAAACAAAAAAAATGTTTTAAACGATTTACTGGGCATTTAAATACAACAAAGAATAACTACTGAGTCTTTTTTCCATTAATATCCCTTTCAGCATAGGTATTTTGTAACATGGCCGGACTTGAGCCATCACAACCCATGAAGGTTGGAACAAAACGAATAAATGCACTCGCTGGAGATCTGTCGCTTCTCACTGACTGCTGGAAGTGCCTATTGGAGGTATATATGCAGGCGTAGAGGAGAGAAAAATCCCACGGGAGCACGCAGCCGGCATGAACTTTCCATGCAAATACGCGCACACATTTCTCATTGACAAACCTCCGAGGTCTGCTGGAAGTGTGGTGTGAGAAAGCAAGTGCTGGTGCTACGAGGAAAAGGGGGAATAAAGCAAATAAATCCTTAACGCACACAACTCATGGAGCACTGCGGCTAAGTGACTCACCCATTCAGCCTCTCACAATCCAAAGGTAAATATCAACTACAAACCACTACGAGCCACTACTCGAAATGACCAACTAATCTTCAAGACGATGAGGGAAACGTAATTATATATATATTTTTTTTTTTTTTGGATAGGAGCAGCAAGGTAATGAGGGGGTACAAAGGGAGGAAAACATAGAAGAATGTGAAGGCGTACAAAAAGTAAACGCGTACCCAAGAAAATTATCTCATTAGTGTTTCAAAAGCTTAGGCAACGACCCACAGACACTCGCATATACATCGAAATAATACGAAAGCTGTAGGGAAAAGAAAAACAAATTAGAGAAATGACAACCTTATCACAATAAAAAAAAATTACCGAATTATCCTACCTGTAATCAGCACGGAGGGCTTCATTATAATACCCGATCAAGGAGTAACACTAATTTTTTTTTAAGAAAATGAATAATAATAATAATAAGAACCATTTAGGAAAAATAACAATAACAAAAAAAAGTTAGAATATATATCTATGTGTATATAGATACGTATGAATTTCTAACGCCAAAAATAAATCAAAAGGAGACATCGCTAACTTAGAAGAAATAGATGGGAAGATAAAAGAAAAAAATATATAAATATAATTTGAGCTACATGAAACTGTATTAAAAAAAAAAGTCATCGTTTTAATATAATGAAGCTTTAAAGCTTCTCTGCTGCATGTCGTACATGAAGCCTATAACACCACATATATATATATATATATACGTATGATACGCCCCACCAACGGTGAGTGGCCTACAAGGCAGGGAGGCCGTGGAGCACAGGTATCTGTCGCAGCATATCCTCACTCATCTTGTCGATGTCGTAGGCGGCACCGTGACCCCAGTCGTTCCGGGCGTTGGTGTCATCGAGACTGTCTGGCCACGAGTTTGCAATTTTCTGAGCAGTGCCCTCCACGTACTCCACTTCCATTGGGCGGTTCATACACTTTTCAATGCTGGATTTTAGCTGTTCAGGGGTAAAACTGAAGGCAGAGATGTTGTACACCGAGCGACTCAGCTTCTCAGTGGGGGCCTCCATCAACTTTATCATGCTGCTGAGCGTGTCAGGCATGTACATCATCGGCAGCGGCTCGTTAGGAAGAACAGGGCACACATACTTCTTTCCCGATAGGGCACAGTGATACATGTGGATGGCATAATCAGTCGCACCACCACCGGGGAGTGTTGCAGCTGAAATAATGCCAGGGAGACGAACGCTGCGGAAGTCAACGCCGTACCTCTGCCGATACCACATGCCAAGCAGCTCTGTATACACTTTGGTAACACCATACACTGTCGATGGGTTCATGACTGTGTCATCTTTTGTCATCACTTTCCCGCATTTGTCACCAAAAGCAGCAATTGTGCTCGGAATGAACACGCGCATGTTGTACTTTTGCGAAAGCTCAAACGCATAGCGTGTAGTGCTGACGTTGACATCCATCGCGAGCTCCGGTTCAGCCTCCCCACGGACAGACATGATGGCGGGAAGGTGAAACAGCCAATTTGGTTTGAAATCCTTCACCAGATCCTCGAACCCAGTGCGGTCGAGGCAATTCAATTTTTGGAACCCACTCCCTCCTGCAAGGGGATGCTTTGGCCCTGGCTCGATAATATCACTCGCCAGGACAGAGTCACACCCATATTTTTCACGAAGAGCTCCCGTTAGGTCGGTGCCAATCTGTCCCAGTGCACCAGTTAAGAGTACTCTCGGCGCAGCTGCACAGAGAAAAAACCGTGTACCGCACAACATAATTGTTACTTTGCTTTCTTCTTCCTCTGTTTTAAAAACAAAAATAAAACAATATGTTTCTAAACACCGGAGCTTTGCTTATGTTATAATTGAATAACAGTAATGGAAAATTAAATATTCTTTTAATGCTACTAATAATGTCGTTGAAACCAATTACAGGCAGGGACAGATTAGATTGACGAAAGAAAGAAAGAAGAAAGAAGAAAAAAGATTTTTGATAAAACACCAATATATATATATATATATATACATATACATTTAAACAAGAAAAGCATAGGGACTAACAGTAAGCGTGAGTTATATAAGAAGGGTTAGTTATTATTAAGGGACGTAACGATTTGATTACTTTGTTTTATTTTAACCTCTTGCCCTCTCTCTTTATTTTCACACACAAGCACAAGAAATATTGAGTCACCTCAACTTTTCTGTGATCACAGCCGTGGACTAAAGCCAAGATTCACGATAAAAGTGATAAACAGATTTCCACCTGTGATAACAATTACTATTTAAAAAATCGCTTCCCATGCCACTTTTTCCCACCACCAAAGCTAAAAATCGGTTCCACGTCGCGATATGATAAATGGGAAGTTCACCTCAGCTCTGAGACAATAATAAGACGGCTCAATGTTTCTCATTTGCAACGTAAGGAGGGCATGTGTTAAATAATATCGAAGACAAGCATCAACTCGCGCTTTACCTCACATCAAACGCCTTTTCTTGGCTGTATTCATGTATGGTTGCAACACCCACTCCGTCTCGGCATCATCCATTTCCAATGTCCCTAACATAACACGACATGGCATAAGCTCCATGCGCGGCCCGACCTCTGTAAGCTGCACATTTCCACGCTTGACAACTTTGAAAGTGTGATGCCGGAAACTTATGAAATCGTTTTGATTGTCAAATGTCAGCACACGAGTGGACTCTGGCTTTGGAACTGGGAAAAGATATTTAAGCACATCACGTATGCGGCAGCCTAATTTCGTCGTGAAGTTCTCGAAGATGAGATGAGGGTACTGCTCTGACATGGTGCCCACGTCCTCAATGTCATGTCTTGTCACGAGGTTGTGTATGGTGAAAACTACGGTGGGACCTAACGGCAGGTGTGACACTGTGAGACTGTCAGGAACGCCTTTAGACTCCTGCAAGACCACGACATCACTGAACTGATCACGCCGTGCGGCCTCCATAAGTTGACGTATGTTGAGGCCTCCCCTATTCATCCGCACGGCGTTAGGAACAACGAGTCGCACCTCTTTGGCGAACTCCAAAAGCTTTTGTGAAGGTTCTCGAGATGTTGTAACGAGCACACGAGGATCCTCAACTCCAGCTTTGGCATACTCATCATCCACCGTGGTTACAAGTGACTTGGTCTGGTCGTCGTCCAACTCAGAAAATTTCTTTAAAAGAAGCGCATCCTTGCGTAAGTGACCGGGGATCGGTGTGGCATTATTAATAGCTTCCCTAAACTGCTCTTTCCTTGTATAGATCGCCTGATGCACCTGCTCATTTTGCCTTTTCTCTAAAAACTCTTTCCGTTGCCGAATAACACTCCGACGCATTTCGCGTTAGAACACCAAACGCTGTTCTTCACTTTCAGCGTTTACCTTTAGTGTCTCAAAATAAATTAAAAAACAACAACAATAGTGATAATAATGAAAGCAAAGACGGTCAATTGTCACCGAGGAACAGAAGGAGGAGAACGCTCGTTTGAAGACGGGACGGTTAACGTCCAGAAACAACAACAACAACAATTGCAACTGAAATCGGACAAGCAAGTTTTTTGCTCTTAATTTGGAAGCAGTTAGTTGGGTGTACACATGTGAGCAATGCATATTACGGGGTATATAAGAATGTTCTGCCAAAAAACAATATAGAGATGTACCTTTTCCTTTAGCATTCACCTTGTGCTTTATCACACGAAAAATATTCATCACGTGTATTGCCGATTACCCTCACGTAAGGCGCTAGCACAGACCCGAGGTAGCAACAGGCGGTGACCAGACTAGCGGAGGGGGAGCAAAAAACAGCAACACCATGTAGAAGAAAACTCCCGTACGAGGTGAAATTCTTTTGTCTCGATATAATGCGTTTTTCGCATCCAAAAACAAACATAATTACACTGCCTTCAACACCTCACATGAAGAACTGCACAGAAGACAGCGGGGACGACTCGTCCCTGCTTCAAAAGTTCAACCTCACGATTCATCGGCTGTGTAGCATCATCACGCATATTCCAGGGCAAAAGGGCTCACGGGGGAAGTAACTTGTGATGCACCCCATGTGATAGACGTGAGAGCATCCAAAAATCACAGAATCGTCCGCTGTCCGACGTCGGCATAAGGGACAAACCGCGGTTGATGGCTCTACACGAATGCCCATCGTCGACTGTATGTGATATGACCCGTAGTAGCTAACTAAGTCACTTGAGGCCACACGAACTACCGCGTCCATGAGCGCCATGTCGTTGGCTTTGGTACGTGCCACAGTGGCCAAGCAGTTCCCCACGAGTGGCATTGGTTCCCCATCCGGGATCATCTCAATGACCAGAGCAGGATCTAGCCTAACGCTCTCACTAACTACTGGGTCAACAACAGCCTCTAGGAGATCCTTTATAAATCCAAAGGGATCATGCACATGCAAGAGGACTTCCCGTCCGGACACCCAACCGCCTCATGCTCACTAAAGACATCACCGTCTTTTGTCCATTGGGGATTTGATTCCAGGAGTTCCGCCTCATCAACACCGTACTTCGCGGCAATGCTCGTTAACGTGTCCCCCATCTCAAGTTTGTGCTGGAAACATTTCCGTCCGTTAATGGTGGGGAATGAGGAACTGAGTTCCAGTGCCATGCAAACTAACCTCTCGTAGAGGGCCTGCTGCTCCTCTTTATTTGGTATATCAGAGATGTAGTGAACGGCCTTTCTCATATTTTTCATTTCGTGCACAATAATATGAAGCCCCTCTTCTTCCTTCCCCATACGAGAGAGAAGGAAGACCATTTCGTCGTACATTTGATTCTTTTTGCAAAGGGCATATATTTCATTCAGTTTAGAAGAAATCGCACAGTTCTCCCGAAGAAATGACAGCATCGCAGAAGGCTCATTCTCAACGAAAAGCGTAGCTACAAGGTACACATGCGCAGCAAGTACTTCCTTGTATGTCACTTTATTAGCTGCACGTAATGCCTTTACGTAGAGCCACAAGTAACCCCGATGTGCCTTCTCCAGTCGCTCAACCACTGTTGACGGGGGGATGAGAAAGGATGGAAGTGAGTTCGGCTCCCCTTCAACTCCATCGATTTCAAGGCCAATGCGAGAGTCCTGTATTGTACCCACGCCACTGGAAACACCCTGTGAAAGCAGAAGCTCAATGGTTTCCGTCTCACTCCTGGCAAATAAGTCGGGAAGTAGTTCTACTGCCTTTTCAAAAAGGCACTTCTCGTGGATAAGCTCAAACAGTTCGTTGCTCTGGCTCACGCGCAATAACACTAGCAGTGCCTCCTCATAGCGACCACTAGCTTTTAGTAATAATCCGTAAGCGTCAGCAACATCTCGCAACACATCTTGTGATGCTTCACCACTATGCGTGCGAAGCCTGCAATCATTGTACCGCACAGCGGCACCACGGCAAACCACTTCCAGTCGATAAAACCCCGCCAAGCGCCGAGCAGCCTGCTTGAAATCTTGGGGAGTAAATTCCATACAGCGAAGCAACAGAAGCTCGTAGTACTCCTCACCTATTCTTGAGTAGGTTTCCTCCTCAGCTGAATGATTATCTCCGGTGCTATATTGGGTTACTGTGGCGGGAACAACATTCACCAACAAATATGACAATTTCTGCTGGTCAAAACGAACAATCCAAGCCTCCCACTCTGCGTAGTTGTAGCCAATAATACTTTGCAGCCGAGAGGCAGTCTCCTCAAACATTCCCCGCGTAAAAAGATCCTTCAGGTACATGCGTCCAATATCTTTCAAATTATGCCTAGAAAGGGTATTATTTTGTGCATGCTCGTACGCCTCCGACACTCTGTTAACGCTAAGAAGGTAGTCCACATGATCATCATCGTCCTTGGGCAAAGCCTTCACAACTGTATCAACGCAAACAACAAAGTACATGACACCTCTTGGAAGGCTGTTTGGTCTAGAGGAAGATGTAATACCCCCTTTCGACACTAATGAGGCTGTGCTACCAATGCCGCGGTGTGGGCCAAATGAAACTGCAATGTATGCTTGTAGTTCAAACTAATGCGAGCTCGATAAATCTCTGCAAAGGTTGCTCGCTCAACTATCCGCATTGCTAATCCTGAACGCAACCCTCTTGCTCCACAGTGGCAGCAAGTATCGCGTAACGATCTCCACCAAATGGCGCCATGCCACACACACGGAATGGATCTCTGACAGTGTTTGTGTAAGTGGGGGGTTGCACAATCACCTTATGAGTGTCCGGAGTGACGCCCGACTTCAAGCCCTGCCGTTTAGGGGAATGGTCATTTATCGTTAGCACCTGCACCCAGTTCCCCCATCCACAAATAATGGTATTCGGCCCCTCCCATATAAGGGAGCAGTTGTACAGCTCCAGATACAAGCAGCCTGGGGGTCGATCAATAAGTTTCAGAACGCATCCCCCAGAAAAACTATACACGGCTATGCCTGCCTCACCCGCCCACGCAATGATATCGGGAGCACACCAGCGCACTGTTAGGACCTTCCCCTGTCCCTGTACCAGAGGGGAGACCTTTCGATGACTAAGAAACCTTGTTTTTGTAATCAGCAGTACTCGATCGCCGCCGCAGACAACAACAGGTCGATCGTCCCTGCAGCCGTACAGCGGATGAAGAGACATGGATTTGATTGATATATTGAGGTCCTTTCTGAGAGACTCCGATCCACCGGCGAGGTTGTACACTGTTACCAGACCCGACATGTCTGAAGAACCAACGTAAGCTTCACCCACGTCACAGCTAACATCGCTGATGGGATTCATGTGTGCATGTAATACACGAAAGACCGCACCACTTTCGGATTCCAGTAGGACCACATCACCACGATTCGTCCCAACAACAACAAACTTCTGAAAAGCCGTCACAACCATTATGTGCTGCCCAGAAATACCATCCAGTGGAAACGTCGAAAGGAGAGAAGGTTCTCCTGCTCGGTGTCAGACTCGTTTTCATACTCCTCTCCCTCTTCGTCCTCCTCACCACTGCCTGTCACGTCCGTGTTATCACGGCTCCCATCACTACAATTACCTCCAAGTCCCGAGATCGTGTGCCCCTCTTCACCCACTCCAGCCGCGTCGCAGCGCTCCAGCTCGCCCGACTCACGCTGTTCTAACTGCCACTCACTCATTTAGTAAGCACACTGTGAATATAACAGTACTACGGAGTCTAAAACGAAAAGTAGTAGCAACAAACGGAAGAATAAGATGATGGGAAAAAATAAATAGTTTGAAATCGTAGAAGGAAGATACAAAAAGGAAGGCAGTCTATATACCTTTTATCCCCGTGCATCCCCTTCAGCACGAATATTTATTTTTGACGTGCGGCATGGGCAAAAGCTCACCTGATGGCCTATAGTAATGCCTCCAAGCGTTTGACATTTTTTACCTTTTTTGGGGGGTTAGGGCGAAGTACCAATATATACTTTATGTGTAACAACATCTTCTTCGTTTCTTTCCTACTGGTGTGCAAAACATCGCCGCACGTATTGAGAAGGCAGACATACCCCACGGTGACTTATGTTAGACCTTCTGTACCACTCCAAACTCCTTAAGAAGAGAGCAGGAAAGGAGAAACAAAAAAAATATGCAAGCAACAATATAAACTGATAAACATTAGTACACCATTCAACATGGGGCATCTGAAAGACCTAACGAATATTTTTATAAGATACGGAATATCGATGTCAACTATGTGTTAAGAAGGTCAGAAGAAGAAGAACCAACGGTAAAAGGCAGCACCAAAAAAGACAAAAAAAACGTAGGTAAAGATGAACATGCATATTTTCACCCTGTAAGAGCTTGTCCAAGGAACTCGCACACACACACAAGTGAAGACAATGCACTAAAATTTCTATATAAATCGTGGATTCAGGGTGAATGAAGAATAAAGCAGAAAACAAAATCGCAACAAAAAATGTACGCGTTACACTACGTTATATTCTATGGTTATCTCTATCCATCAAAGTCTTTCCATTTCCATCTATCCATAAGTAAAAAATATATCGGCTCAATAATAAGAACAAAAAACAACAAAAAACAAGAAGCCAACACGGGGCAGTGTTACGAGACGCCCTTTGAGAGCATTTTAATGTTACGAACAGCAACCTGGAAAGTCTCGAAACACTTCAACACCGCAGGCCCTGCCCTCGCCTCATCAATGGAACCAACAATTTCGTCAATCTTCACGGGCGGTGTTTTATTAAGCACATTTCGCACGTGGCTCTTGCCTCTCTGGTTATCGTACATAAGAGACCAGTACGCTGTGGCCGCTAATTCCTTGCGACGCATAACATCGGCACCACTGTAGGACCTGGGTGAGTTATAACCCCCTTCCTTTTTCCGGCACTTCGCCGTGCCCTCCTTGACTCGCCGCATCTTCTCAACCCCCGAAAGAGCCCGCTCCTGTCCCACGTCGTTGTCGTCCAGTTTCAGTTCCTGCAGGAGCTGCGGTGCCATTCGCGCACTCAGAGACTCTTTGAACACCTCAAGAATTCGGTCTTCTTGGCACACTTGCGACTTGAGAGACGGGTTAAAGCACAGGTTACGAAGGATCAGCAAAGAGACCGTTCCTGCACTACTAAAATCAGCCGCAAGTTCAACAAGCATTACCATGAGTTCCCTCCGCCGGATTATAGCTAGCTGGCCATCGGCATAAAAAGATACAGCCGCAACGATTTGTAAAAGTCCATAGGGAACGGAAAGACGCTCTTGCTCACACTTTAAAAGAATGCACTCGATACGTTCAACTCCCTTACATCTTATAACACTATGAGTAAAGGCTTCCTCTCCTTGGTGCACGCTGCTGCACAGACGTCAAAACCCAGTGCCCTCAGAGCCATCTTATTGGCTTCTTGCTCGTTGATATTGGAACCGCGCATATTATATCCATCACTCAAGTCTTTGACTCTATCACACTGCTCACCACTTCCCGGTGTTGCAAGAGTGTAAACTAAAAGGCGGCCGAAGCATGCGCGCGCTAGGGGATTCCCGCTGGCTGTCACCTCACGCAGCAGACAATGTCTCCCTTCCTTACTGTTGGCAAGAGCTAAAGCGGTTTGGAATGCTGCACGACGAGTAACCTCCAAACCGATCGCAGTATGCAGCGCTGCAGACAACTTCTGCCGTAGTTCATCCGACACTGGAGAGCAATCAGGGAAGGCGATAACGCTAAAAGCTGATGAGAATAGAACAAGTAGTTTGTCAAGCTCACCGGGAGGAAAAGGCCCATCTCTGCCTTTCAGGTTTTTCATCTGCTTTTCAAGCATGTCAACCGTTTTGCCAAACCAACCACTCTCCCTACACATTTCGTTAGCCCCCATGAAAAGGCTTATCAAACGACATTGCATACCAACAACGCATGAAAGAGGCTCAAGACCACTTGTAGCGTTAAATAATTTGGCGCTTGAACTCGACAAGGAATTGAGCATAATCTCGCCGGATAAAGCGGGTAACCCTTCGGAGTCCGACTGGTGAAAGTGGGAAGAAGAAAACGACGCCATCTCTCTGTTGGTGTGAACGATGATGGACGACACGACACCACAGACATCAGCACGAGTGTCCCGCGATAAGTTATCACATTGTATAGCACGACAGAGAGAATTGAAAAATTTCGACGAAAACGTAGCAAACTGATGCGCTTTCGCATTATCAGTACAGCTGAAGGTAATGCTTCCGCCTCCGATCCACAGCAGAAAGAGGTCAATTGTCCACCGTATCATGCACTCATACGAGCGCTCCATTAAGTTGTGATGTTCAATACGAACGCCGTAATGGACGTCAAGCAAATCAAATACGTTGCGTGGTGATGGGAGAGCAAAAATGCTGCCGAAAAAACTCCACAATAGGCCCATGTCAAAGTAGTTCCTATGCATGGGATATGCGCGAAACAGAAATTGTAACGCACGTGTAAGTGAACAAATGAAGTAAAACTGCACAGTGATGCCTTCAATACTTGCCAGTGCATGTGCGTAGTTGCCTTTTCTGGAAGATGAGGGATAAACTACTTTCTTGCATGTGACCAAAACTCTTCATCACCCCACGTTGCAAGTTTCACTAAGCGCAACCAACTATCCACCGACTGCACACCACGTGGAAGGAGTACGCAACTGCATCTCCCCTCGGCATCCCTCTGCATCAACCGCCTCTGTTGCTCAGCTAAAGCGATTAGCAAAGAAAGAAAGGTTCCTGTCGCATATGTAACACCACTCGACGCCGTTAGCTCGAGCAGCGTGGTAGCGAATGGAAGGTTGCAGAAACTAAACTTCTCTTCGACATCCGCATCACGAGAAACAATACTTATGACGTGCATTAAAAGCTCACCCGCGGCTGCCGCTTCCCATTGCGGTTGCCTAGGACTGTACTCCAATACAGCGTTCACAGCGCCCTTTAGCAGCGAAGGTGCTTCTTGCGCCACCAGTAGCACACCATCCACAGACTTGCACAAGTGTGCCACGGTTCTGTAAGGAGAGGCACGAATAGCCGGATGTATACTGTTGGCAGTGGCACGTAACAAAGCCCCGAGGTTTGGCAGAATATTTTCCATCGGCAAAATGTAAGAGGGGATATTCTGCATGAGCCACAGACAGGCATCTAATAAAACAACACAACACTCTCCCAGTGAAGTGTATCGAGAGGAACGCTGATTGAAGGGCAGATAATGCAGGGCAGAACCGGACACGTTTTCCACCGCTGATGCAAGTGTAGGGTTATTTATGCTTACTTGCAATAAAAGGGGGGTAATTGACTGCAGCATGCGTGAAGTCTCTGGCACGAGTTCATTGCACAGCGTATTCCAGTTGTTCCACACAACACCGGACAGTAATTTGCAAGCGAGCGCGGCCAACGTTAGACTCTCTGTACGCACAGCCGCCATTGCACAGGACAGGTACACCTCATCCGAAAGAATACCATTCTCAGTCGTCGGAGCATCAATAAGCACTGACTTCACATGAGCGATGCGACCAATAAAAATCTCGATAACGGTAAAGAAGCCAGCCTGACGCACCCAGCGCTCCAATAGCTCTCTATCACAGTTGGGTCCAACAACAAGAAGAAATGACAGGATCGAAAACGATACAGATTGGCGTACCGACGGCGGAATACCTACTTTTCTTACAACTGTCGGTGGTGCTGACTGGGAAGACGTGCACGACTGCTGGATGTAACAAATCGAAGATAGTGCAGACGCTGATTCTACGCTATTAATGGACGTCTGTGCAAGGGAATTGTTCATGCTGCTACAATCATCAGGAGGCAATGGCGCGTCGCCGCCGCGGATGTCCCTCAGCATCATTTCCATGAGCGCCGGGGACGCACAGGAAATAACATCTCTGAGCGTTTCGCCACTGACATAATGATTCGATATCACGTGCGATAACCACAGAAGCACCGATGAAAAAACAACGTGATCCTGGTTAGTCGTTGGCATGGTCTGTAAGAACCGCCTAAATGCTCGGTGGAAAGCACGAGACGTAAAATAATGTTGCAGCTCGGGTCCCCCCGCGACAGTTAAGCACCACAAGCGATTCATACCGCCAAGAAACTCGTCATGTGACTGACTCCTCGGGAGCTGTTCCAGGCACTCTGTGAACACCTCTTCAGGCATGCAATGATCGCCGCTCTCCAGGAAAATAGATTCCTCTACGCAATCCTCTTTACTAATCGACATCTTTGTAAAATCTGTGGAAGCGCATGATGGAGAAGTAGTACTTGCCAAAGGGTCAGGAGGGCACGCCGAAGCAGCGCCCTTTCCGTTTTCGCCCTGACCACTTGAAGGCCATCCTCCTTTGGCTCTAATTACGGCAAAGTAATCTCGAGTGTGATCAATATTTGCAGTTGATGCATTATCAGTCCCAGGTTGAATCTTCCTTTCCGGTTGCCGCAGCCGCTTCAATTGCTTCGATGCTAAGTTGAACAGAAGGCGGGTGCAATGTGACATGATATGGTTAGTTGTCATACTCAATGACTTTAACACTTCCAGCGAGTCCTGGAGAATCGTAGCATTACCCTCCACTGCGGTCTGTAGCTGTCGCAAATGACACGTAAGTGCAACAGAGGGTGTATCACTTACTTGAACTTGAGGTACCTCAAGTTCCAATGGTAATTCTAGCAGCGTTTTCACCATTATCGAAGTGATCCCGAAAAAATGCTTGTGCCGCCGTCGCAGAAGTCCAACAAGGGTTCCAAAAATAACGCCAGCACGTGCCTGCACAAGAAGACAGTAATAACCTTCTCTGTCAGCATGTAGGGATACCATCATGTCAATAAAAAGGGAAAGCGTCTCAAGTTGCACGAAGATAAGCTTCTCCCCTATTCCTGTAGAAACCGCCTGCTCATCGCCATCGGCCGTAACCATATTCCCAGCCAACGTGTCGACAAGAGCCAGCAGTAAACTCCCTTCTTCAAGGAAGGCAGCCACCGACACCTGAGTCATAAGGTGCCGCTTGACCAACTCACATCCCTCCAACACAACAACTTGATTGTGATGAGTGATCTTTGCTGTGAGCTCTGCAAAGAAAGACAACCACTTTGTTTTGGTGAAGGAAGCTAGTGGACCAGGCATCAATAGAGTTGAGCCGCGTGTCCTTCTACAGATTGAGCAGCAAATAACAGTGGAAAAAAAACAATAAGGGAAATGATAACAGAAACACACACACACAGAGGCATAAATATCTTCCAAATATACATGTTACTCGAGAGGGTTATAAATAAGAGGGAACATGTCAAAATGTGTGCCATTCTGCACGTTAGCCACCGTCTACTGAAGGAAACAAGGGAGCATCTCCATCACGCCAACAGGACTTACGCCACAAAATAACGAGTTTGAGAGCCAGGAAAATAATAATAATAATAAAATAAGCGATTACTTACGTTCTATGATGTCACACATTTGCTTAACATGCATGATAATTCTTAGAAAAGCGTCACAATCATTTAACAGCTCATGCACTAACACTCTTTCCGCGTTCTCGGGATATTCTTTATCATTTCCACGGCATCAGCTTTCCCTGCGTAATATTTGTAAGTGTAGCGTCGTACACAGAAGCCAAACTCCTTGTACATCCGTTTAACCGCAGAAAAAAGCAGTTCCACGTCTTTCAGTTCCTCCTCATACGCCGCATTCCCATCAGCTGCATCATAGGCCCCATCATCCGTTGCTTTGGACGAAACAGCCCTCGCAACGCCATTCCGCAACGTCGCAAGCAAGTACTCATTTGTGGCGCGGAAGACTTCATTGTGTGCAAGCGCCAGCGTACAACCCGATGCGACAACGGGCCGCCCTCAGTGATCGATAGAGTTCTCCGCAACAACTGCTGGACGATTCGTCGCCTACGATATTCCGGCCGCACCCACACCACGTGAAGGTAGCCCTCCACCACGCAACCCGGACTGAGTGAGGTCCAGGCAACGCCAACTACCCCCACTAAAAAATTCTTGGCGTCGCTGTCGTTCCATTCCTCCCAGTTGGCAAAAGTCTGAGAAGTGAACCCCCTTTCCGGGAGAGCAGAGAAAGCCGCCACGTACAGGTCCACACTGCTCAACTTATCTGATGATTGCGAGGGGTACGGAAAGAGGTTGGCCTCACACAGCACATTGGTAATTACCTTGTGCAGAGTACTACTGCGCCTCTTGTCCACTTCCTCAAGGAAAATAGACGAGGGTTCCCCTGAGAAATTGGCCTCACTCTTCCAACACTCTGCCATTGGAATAAATTTATTTTTCTATCTCTTCCACCAACAAAAACTTGCAGCACTGCTTTATTGCTGGTGTAATTAATTACGTATCAGTTTTGGGCAACCCGGGGCTTATGTACTTATGGGCGCTTAGTCGTGATGAAGTGGGCGTGTTAGTACGCGTACCATGAAACAGAGCAAATCTTTAGTCCCCTTGTCATTTGACATTGACAACAAAAAGAAAAAAAAGGGAAAAAAGTGGTCAGTTCCCACAAGCAAGAGCGAAGGGAAGGGGTAGGGAGTGTAGGAGGAGGCAAATAAACAAGCGGAGGGTATGATATGAGATGCGTCCGTTTAAATTAAGAATTCCTCATTTTGTCGTTTTTCGCGATAAAATTAAGTCAGTATGAAGGAGTAAGAGGGATAAACAAAAATGATAAAGGAATAAAATAGATTAAATTCTTCTTTCTCATTCACCTGCCTTACACCGTGTAAAAGAGGGGAGAATAACAATAAAGTAACGTAGAGACATATTTAAAAGAAGTAATACAGTCGAATTGAGATATGTATTTGTTGTATCCCTAATTAAACGGGGAAAGGCTGCTCGCGTACTATTCTTTTTCATAAAGAGAAAATGTTACGAATACGACCGAGTAGGCACCCGCACTGAAATTAGAAGAGAAAAAAACATGTCTCGAGAATCCGATAAAAACTAATGATCAGACAAAATAAAACACGCATATATAAGAAAAATAAAAATAAAAGATTATCTCCATTCCCGGACATTACTAGAATGGCTTCACCTCAATCACACAGTTCGGCTGCAGTAGGGTTTGAGGCGAGGCAGTGACACGGAGCTCGCGGCTCATCAATGAACTACTACCGTCGCCACCGTCCTTGCGCGTCGCCAGAATAAGGTCCTGCATCACTCCCATCGCCTTCCCAATTGCCTCCTCCATCGGGTATGTGTGAGAAAAGGCAAGCAGTGAGGCCGCAAACACGTCCCCAGTTCCCGTGTACCGGCCTTCGTGATAGGGCACCACACCGGTAAAGCGCTGTACCGCAGCATCAGCTCCTTTCTTTGCCGAGTAGAGGAAGCGCAGGTGCTGCGGGTCGTCTTCTTGACGGAAGGATTTAATGATAATCTGGGGCACACCACGCGTGTGGAACCAGTCGGCAGCCTTCACTGCTGTTTCGAGGTTAGTGACTGACACCCCACTCAGCAGTGACGCTTCAAAGTAGTTTGGTGTTACGACATCCGCGAAGGGAATCAGCTCGCGGTACGCCTCAAGAACCTCTTGCTTGCAGTACATCTTGCCGTCATCACCCATAACGGGGTCACAGAAGAAGGTCAATTGTTTTCCTTCTTTTTCTCGAAGTTCTCTCACCTCCTGAAGCGTTTTCCGTACCCTGCCAATGATATCGACATTGTTGATATACCCAGACAAAATATAGCGATAACCCGAGAGAAAGTTGTTGGCGCGAATACCTTCCATCAGCTCATCGTACTCCTCCACGCTCATCCTGTGGCCACGAATGACAGGGTAGCCACTGTGGTTTGAGAGGCAAACTGTATTAATGCCGTCCACGTCAAAGCCATGGAGCTGCAAAGGAAATGTGGCGGCTTTGTTTCCAACGTAGCCATGGGTAACAAATGACTGAATGGAGAGAATTGCCTTATCTTGCATCTGTGCACGTTTGTATTTCGTTTTCTCTTTTCACTTTAAAAGAGTCACTTAATATATTGACTTCCCTACTTCAAGTTAATGATAAATGTAATATGCTCCCAACCTTCCACAAAGCATTTTTTTAATGTTATAATTAAAGAAAAAGAAACAGGTACGCAATGAGTAAAATAGGGGGGAAAGCAGAAAGGGAATTTCGTTCCCTAGTTTGGCACTCACAACTCTTTAATAATGTTAAACAAGCCACATATGCTGCCCGTATCATTCATATGCAAACATTGGACCTTCCTAGTTAATAACTTCGTATAGAAGAATTATAGCATATCATTTCCTCGAAGAAAAGAAAAGAAAGGAAACAAAATAGTAATAATAATAACGACGAATTTCAGCAACTATAACAAAGGAAAATACACGTGTACACACACAACACGAAATACTAAAACGCGGTTCAGATACTCAATCAAATGGTGGACTGGCAAAAACAAAAAACAACGATAAAGTTCACCGGCATTTTGGAAGGGAGCACATGGGATTATACGAGTCGTCATCCGTCAACAGCCTCATGGAGGCATTGGAACAAGTCCAGAAATGTATTTTGCCAATGTACACACCTTTCCCTCGTGTTGGCTTAATTGCTCGGCCGCGTGGTTCCTCATTGGTCTCAGGAATTAAGGAACAATCGACTGATTTCGATTTTGACGAACGTAACGCCGGACTGCTTGTGGAAGGGCGCCACTCCGCAACATCCACCATGATTGAAACAACAGAGTGAGCCACCCGTGGAAGAACATACACATAACTAAAGAGCTCACACTCCACATTCCTCCCAACTCGCTCTGCTAATGGAGGCCACGGCAGTTGAAAGTACCCCAAGTTTCCACGAAATCCGTTGTCCAATACGAAGATGAGGCGCAAAGCAGCGGGCAGGTCACGTTGTACCTTCGTCGCCAACGCAGGGTGCTGACCTTCTATCGCGAACCCGCACACACTCGTGGGTTTTTCAAACACGTATTCCAATAACCGATGATCAAAAAGTTTATCGCGAATAACTGAGCGCACTTTGATAGAACGTGATCCCGGGATCATGTTTGGCAGGAAAACCTCGGCAGGAAGCGATGTCATGCCCTCCACAGACTTCAATTGCGGGCATTTATAGTGGAATAGGTCGGGCGCGCAATTGTAGAAAAATGAATGGGTATCTACTTCCTCCTTCAGAAACCATCCCCAGGCAGAGAAGTGCTCAACGTTCAGGAGTTCAAGGTCCCTTGCAACGCCGATGAAGGTGATTGAAATGATGAGACCTGTGGTACCGCGTGGATTTGAGGACCGCTCTCCATGTTCAGCGTCCCTAGCCACGCTGTCCTCAGGTCGTCGTAACTGCAGTCTCAACAAATTCGGCGCGTGGCTAGCATTGTCGTGCAGCGGACCACAAGTGGTAGCTGCCTCAATGGTTTCCACGCAACAACATTCACATGACTGTAAGGAATCCCCCACTCCCATCCGTATTTCGACATTATCCAATAACCTCCCAGCAACTGTGCAATAAAGGAGCCCACACTCAACAAGAGCTTGATGAGGAAGAACTAAAACTACTAGAGAGCTTGTACGCTCTGATTGTGACGGGCCCTCCATGCTAGAGATGCATTTCCACCCCTTAACCCTATCGCTTCCGTCCGCGGAAGTGTCAAGCACTTCCTCAAAGAGAAAATCGCAAGCATCATCCATATTTGGTGCACTCACAACCCGAGTAAAAGGACTTCTTGTCAAGCAATATTCCTTTTCTGGGAATGAGAAGAAGGAGTCAATGTAAAATGGAAGTGGGCATATTGCCGGCGGCGGTGAATTAATAGGCACGTAGAAATCAACCGCCTCGCAAAGCTCAGCATCACTGTCCAACTCCTCGCATTGTTTTCTAGCGTGCTGAAGTGCGGTAAGGCTGTTTTCCAGTTCTTCCACACCCGGCAAGCACCTTGTACACACACGCGAAGTGGCCTTGAGCACGCCAATATCCAGGAGGCGCACATAATCCTTGGAGAAGCACTCAGCACAAATATTCAGCTTACATCGATCACAGCTTTCTATATGAAATTTCCATGGAAGCGTGTGGTTGCAAACCGCACAGGTATCGCCCCCTTGCTGCCGTGAGCTGAGATCACTAGGAAAGCTGTCAAAATGTCCCCTTCGATTTTCTCTAGTCTGCTGCAGCGAGTTTATTCGAGCAACGTCGTACACTGAGTCAGCCAAACGCGACCTGTGAACGGTAGAGTGCGGGAACACATTTGATCCGGGTTTCATAACCCAACGCGGCACTCCCACATTCTGCAGGCAAAAGTCACGAAAGTATCGCCCCTGTTTGCACTGAAGACGTTTTGACTCCATGTAAAGCGATAGCGATAGGCTAAACGAAACCCCTTCCTTGACACACATTTTTTGAAGCTTGCGCACGTACTGTTTCCTAAGAAGTTGTCTCGGTACCACGTCATGCCGGCAAATAATGGAGCCCTCAACTCACGAACTGATTTCTTGTTGGAGCCGCAACATGTACCGCCAATACCGTCACTGAGATACTTTCCTTCACATTCACAGCAATCCTCACTGAAAACACGAGAAGAAGCAAAATGGGTTGGTAACGATCCATTGTCACTTTGCCTCTTCACAGCAGACAGGGGAAGGCCCTGAAGCATACGGTAAAGGGAAGTGTTCAGACCAACAACGACCTTCTGAACCTCCGGTGGGATGTCACACAGGGGCTTACCAAAGACCAAAAGAGGGTAAACTGCCAAGTTGGTGTGACCTGATCCACATAGTCTGTAACGCAAACACCGCGCAATAACAGGAAGCCTCGGGGAAAATTCTCGAGGGCGCGCGTCAATGCCTAGCTGCAGCTCCTTAACAGAGGAAAAGGGAATCAAGTCGACACCTGGACCCGGCAACTCAAAGAAAATGAGCCGAGGTGATGTATGTGACCCAGTATCCCCACTTTTACATATAGGAAGGGGTATTTTGTCAAACACCAGCCTCTCGTGTTCCTGACCAATATAGCAGCAGGTATGGAGCGACAAGGTAAGCGCCCCTGTGTGCGCCTCAAAGTCACGTGCGTCTGCCGTTCGTATCGCCACGTGTGTTATGTACGACGCCGCGGGAAGAACAACCGTGAACTCCACTCCCGCAGCACACGGAGGCACAAGCAAGGGTTGAGCGCAAGGGTGACTTGACCCCGCAACGCGTTCAATTTTGGAACTGCGGTATCTTCTACTCCAAGGTAGAGCCGGATGCAACACTATTTCGGCCAGAACTGGGAGAGACAGGCACGGAGACGTGCGTTGAGGCAAATGATCTTCGCGGACTGTCCACGAATACTTTGCTCATCAAACTAGTTACTTTTGAAACACTCCTCGATTCTGCTGGGCTAGTGAAAAACTGTGCACTAACAATGCATGACTGTCCTGCTGGGTGAGTAAGGAGCCTCGTCCTGTGTCTCACAAACTCTCTCTGATAAAAGCCACCAGCCGGAGCAAACAACTTCATGACAAATGTATGAAAGGTGCCGGCGCCACCACCTCCTCACTACTATGGATTGAACGCATAGAATTTTCCTTCGGATCTTCTCCCATCTCCGCGGTATCACTGCATTTTTTTGAACGTGTAATGAGACTACCTTCCGTGCAGTCTCCCAGACGATATGACTGCAACAAAATGGGTCCCCCACGAGGACATCAATAAGGCACTTGTGCAGGACTGATAACACTGGACTTAAATTGGAGAAACTCGCCACCCAACGAACACCAACAAATGAATGGAAAATCAGTTTTGCCATTCCGTCCACCAACGGCTTATTTTGCTGCACAAATACCACCACTTCCACTTCTTTACAGAAACTTTTGCAAAACCAAACAACAACTAAAATAAAAGAAGCCACGGCTGACGCTGCAATACTCAGCTCTCCACCGCTGCTCACACACACACGCGGTACAGTGGTTTTATTTGCGTTTTGTTTCTTGTCGTAATGCTCTGAGCCCCGATCGCAATCGCCAGCAGCAGCGGTGCATTCCTTGACCCACAACGCATCCAGGAACGCCCTTCATCAGACAACGTAGTCGGGGGATCAGTCCACGAAGAAAAGGTGCTGACGAACACATCGGGACGAAGTCCATGACACCTAACATGTGTGGCGAGGGCGTGAAGTGTATTTTGTAATTCAGCGCTCAACCGACAATAGTCATTGCTCGTACTATCTGCTTTGACCTGTGTGTATGAGGACGAAACACTTGCTCTTGCTCCGAGCGGTGTCGTAGATCCCCGTGAACCCGCTGGAGTGATACTTTCGGTATTCCCCTGTATTTCTCTGCCATTGGAAGTGTGACCCTTTGGCGTAGATTTCCCCGCGTGTACCAATGCAATTCTTACGTCACCTCCGTAACGCTGGTGATATCCAGAAAAAACCGCCGACACCACATCTTCCCGTACTGGAAGCGGATCCAAACCCCTAGTAGAACAGAACTCAATGCGCTGCTTCTGCAAAAGAACATCATCATGCGCTGAAAAATCACCCCCGCGGCGCCATACCAATGACGACACTAAGGCATCATCGCTGTTGTCATTGCTGTCATTACTTTGAGATCTGGGATGCAAAACCAGCAACTGAAACTCTGCCTCATTCGTTGAAAAGTAATCCTGCAGCCGAGGGGGCGTCCTTGCAAACTGGCCACAGGGAGCATAGAAACAACCAGGCAATGAAAGCCTGCTAAGGCGAGCCAGCAGGATCGCAGTGCATGGGGTTATACAGGGGTACGATAATGCTGTAGCATTAAAGGAACCAAGTGCCAATCGGCAACAGCAGTCAGCAACACCAAAGATGCTACAAAAGGCGATAAGCTCTTCATTCCACAGACAGTCGCATCGTCCAAGACCTCCCTGACCCGTAGAGGAAGGTGGTGCGGGAAGGAACGTACTGAGCTGCGCAGAAAGAGAGTACCGTGCTTGTTCCTCGTTCACAAATTGTTGCTTCGGATCCTCGCGTGCAGCACAGTTCCCCTTATCCTCTTCCTTCCCACTAACATGATCACCCTTCTGCGAAACACAAGACTGAACACACTCCAAAAACACACCACAATGTGAAATATCTATACCCGGCGTGAACAACAGCCGGGGTCGTCTAGTAACGATGCCGTGGGTGTTGTAACGATGGTGTCTTCTCTGATACCAACAGAGGAGTCCAACACCCACGATTGTAAGTCGGCACTCGTAAGTGGGCGTTGCAAAGCAGGGACAGACACCTTCAATGGGACGCCGTACCACCGAGCCCTGCTAACGCAAATGATAGGTGGTATTCGCCCATGTTCAATTATAGCGTTTGTGTCATCACACGATCCACCGCCTGCAACTAACGTCCCTGCCTCGATGAAAAGCAAGTGGAGCCTATCTTCTGTCAAGCAGCCCCCAGCAAAAGCAACAAATTCACAGACAATACAGACTTCAAATGACCCTAAAACCTGTGGACATAGCGCGGGAATTGCGCCCATAGCCTCCTGCAAAGAGGGAAACAAGTCCTTCTGCGGAATACCAACGTGGAGAAGTTGACCAGAAACATCATCCACTGTAATAACCATAAAAGGACCGCCAGACGGGCAGCCCCTCATCGAATCTCGGCTAAACTCTCCTTCTGCGCTGTCAGCGCCAGCCACCGTAGAAAGTTGTGTTCCCTCGCCATCCACCATCCTCCTCGTCAGTGGAGTTAGTTGCCTTGCTGAGCTGCCCGCACGCAACTGGCCGGATGCTCTAAAACAATAAAGTGGCACACTTGGGACGCACCACGGCCGCCGGGATGTTCCACATGACGAGGGAAGGCAGCAACAAACCTCCCTGCCATGGACTATAACCGGATAAAAGGCGCCTAGCAGCAATATCGGCGCCAGTTGGAAGGGGTGACACGCCAAGCAAAACGCTAATGAAAAGTGAAAAACAGGGGACAAGGAACACAACGGTCGGCACAACTCATTTGAGGAATAAAAGGATCTAACAAAGGGAAAACAAACAACAGGTAAATCATGTAGCGATTACCACTCGGCATCTTTTCCAGGACTCATCGTTGCCTACCCTCCACCTACATTCGCTTCATTATGTGTGTATCTATTAACACTGGAGGATGTAGCCACAGCAACCAGCTAAGCGCCACAGCAAGTCTTCCCAATTTCTCCTCAAGTTTATCGCATACGAAAAAAAGTTACACATGAAAACGAAACGATAATGGAGGGGGTAAAATGAAAGAAATGCACATCATCCACGCGACTGAATACACAACATCAAACGTTCCGCATGTGTCCCAGCCATCCATCGGATAGCCAATCCAAATCCTCTACAGAGTCCATCTAAATACACTCAGATCCACATTGGTAACTATGCGCTCCTCGGTTGTATAATACATGAATCAATGAAAAAACACAACGGTATTCAAGTAAAGCCTTTCAGCGAACCGTACACTTTCATCACTTCATCTTACCATTAGAGAAGTTTCCACTGCCTGCGAAGTAAGTCAAAAAATACATGATCATCGGCAAGCACAGCACTAATACCGTTGTAATAGTCAATAAATTCAGCGAAAGGAACTAAACCGTATCTTTTGTTCTCATCCCAAATGGTGAGAAACCCTTCAGCATTTTATCTGAATCAAAGACGTGGTCCACAGCACATGTGGGGTGCTCCTGTGTGTTATAGCAGGCCTGAATGTCTTGAATTTTAAGATTACCATCCTTGTCATAATCCATCTTACGGAAGACATCGTACACGGCATCCTTTCGCTTCTGGCTCATCGGCCCGCGAACGTAATCCATAAAGTAGTCGTAGTCGATACAACCCTCGTTGTTCTTGGGAAAAGCTTCGTAAATACAGCAGGAGATATCATGGATATTTTTATCTGTGTTTATTGTGTCACTTAGCGACAGTGTCGTGTTAAGCGTGCAGGAGTCCCTGACCAGTTTCGCTATGCCATCGAAAGACATCCATCGCCTGCCATCGTCGCTCACCCTGCGGAAGTGCCTACCCATTGCTTTGATGCCCACCTCTGGAATGCCATTTCCGACATTAAAAACATAAGCCTCCCTAAGTATCTCCAGCGCCTTGATAGCCTCCGGCGACACGTGGTGTGACAAGTGAAGTAAACTCGATGTGCAGTTTCCAATGGCTGCCAGCGCCTTACCAGTACGGGTGCGCAAGTGACTATCATCGCAGTGCACAACTTTGTAACGTTTCTGACCATCATCCCGCTGATTCAACGGACCGCCAAGGGTGAAGATGGAACCGATTTGAAAGTCATCTGTCAGGAAGTTCTCGCCATCATCTTTCAGGTACACATCAAAAGGAAACGCGGGGAAGTGACGCAAAACGGTGTAGCCAAGGGAGCCCGGAAGCTCTCGCATCTCATCCATGTAAAATCCACGCCAGCGAGGAAAGTAGCAACCGAAAAAGTAACGATGCGAGTCGCAACCGTCCTGCGAGAGTTGGACACAATGGAAAAGAAGCGAGTCATCACGATCCAGGCGATTAACATCGCTGTACAGAGTGCTGTTCATGCGCCACGACATGCCGCCAAATTCTTTTTTCTAAAAATTTCCACAAAAAATTATATATACTTTGTGCAACTATCTATTTTCCTCTTCTTCGTGTGTGGATGTCGTCAAGAATGTTAGAAGACACAAAAATAAGAAACAAAAAAAAATAAGGAAAGAAAGATTCATTACATAAAGCTTATGAACCGTCGGGAAAATGATATGCCTATCGCTCAAAAACACAGTAATGCCACGTAAATACGCAAAAACACTGCCTTAAATAGTCCCAGCAACGCAGTAATGGGGCAATGGAAGAGAGGGGAAAGAGATTTCGTAAAGTCCATTCGCTTCCGGCTTCCGAAATGTGAAGATATCTCTGTCGATGAGGACAACAGTCAAAATATCAATAACACCTATGACATGCAAAACATTACAGAATATACAATGGCGCTATATGACTAGGGAAAGTAAATGGTGCCTTCATACACCCAAAAATCACTTCCCATTCCTTTACCATTACTTGTTCCAATTTAAAAAATCCTCCAATAAGACACAGTCTCCCAGCAACCCACGCACACACACACACACCTGTTGTCTTGTTCTATCACATTCTTTTACAAAACTTTCATTCCTTTCGTGCCTCTTTTACTTGTGGCGCTGTGCTCATATCAAATGCACGCACAAATATTAATGAGAATAGGTACTGGAAGACTGTGCTCTACTCGAACGAAAAAAAGAAGGCCAATACCCTCTCCCCTATTTATTTTTTAAAAAAAAATGATTCCACCACCACGACACATCGCCCAGCCACCACATGCAAGTCGAGAAAATGGCTAATAGTTTCATCCTCTTCACTTTCCGTACTGTCCCTATTATCGCTCAGACCCCCACTTCTGCGATTCGCCTTATCCCTCTGCTAAGGTTCATTTCGCCCCGCTGCCCATGTGCTGTGATTCCTAGTGCGCCCTAATGCACAACTCATCCAATACAACAAAGATCCAAAGGTGATGGGGGAAAGAAGTAGCAATCCACAAATGCTAACGATAATAATGATAATAAGCGTGTTTCCGATCCAATAACACAGCAGGTAAGTGGAGAATAAAAGAGACATCTCCTGATTGCAAACCCCCGGAGACGAGTTGTATCGCAAATAGAAGCATGCAGACACACGAATGCTCCAGAATGCATTAAAGTAACAAAAATAAAATGTCAAGTAAAGTGCATAGACAAAGATCACAAACTTAGTGAGCAATTGGCTGTAAGGACAAATCACTTATTCCATGCATTCTTCGTCTTAACCTGCTTGAGCCTCGCGGTACCAGAAGCTCGCGGTCGACGCAATGAAGGAAGCTCCGGAAAATTGTTAGGATCCGCAAAAAATGCACTCGACACCGTACCGGAAGGCATTCCGCTCGTTTCTTGAGTCGATGTCTGTTGCTGCTGTTGATTCCGTGAACCGCCCCAAGAAGAGCCTTCCGGAAGAGAGAAAGCAGACCGCGTGGTGATGCTCCCGCCACCGACATTTTCAGCATATGCAGGGGCATTAGCAGCTGTTCCGCTGACACCGTAGCTATTGGTCGGTGTTGTTTGGTCATTTTTTTGGTTCGAGGCGCCCATTCTAGCCTTCTCCACCCATGCATTCTGTTTTCCCTTGCTTTCCTTGTTTTTGTTATTTTTATCAATGTTCCATGGGGAACGTTTAGAATGGCCCTGAGGGGCGTTTGAGTGTGCATTTGGATTGTGCACACGTTCCTTTTGATTCAAACCTTTTGCCTCATTGTTATTCCGCCTAATTTGCTGCACCTCCGGTGAATTCAGCATCTTATTCAAACTAACCAACGCATCTCGCTTATCGCATGGGGCCATTGTTGCTACGAGCAACGGGAAAACAGCCCTGAAAGAGCTCTCCTTAGGGAATATGTGCTGGCGAAGGAAGTTGTAATATGTCGTTGCCAACATTTTACAATCCATAAAATCCACTGTATAAGTGTGAAGGTCGTTTATAAGTCGCTGATCTTTCACCTCTCGCTGGATAAGCTCGTCGAGCATGCGCTTCTTTAACTGAGAATCAGATGGTATGCTATTTTTCTTGTTGAAAGCTTCCTCGCTTTCTGCAAAGCCGAACGCCCTTGTTGCGTGCGGAGTGGCTTCCTTCTTACTTGTTTCCTCAGTAGATTCAGTTTCCTTATCGCTCTTCTTGATAGCTGACGTTACCACCATCGGAACGAGAACCTGTCCCCGCCGAAAGTGTAATGGGAGTCCATAACCATCATGCGGTACAATATCCGCCATCGCCCTAGAATTGCTTTTCCCTTTTTTATGATTTCCCTGTGGCCGATCAGCTCCTCCTTTACCGTGGGTAGGCACCAGCGACTCCGTCTCACGCCTCACTACATGGTCAAAGATGATATGATTGGCATTTACACCGGAGCTCGTTGCCGGCACCACGCTTTGCCTTGCATCAACATCGCACTGATCAGCGTTCATGTGGTTCAGACAAAAGCGGATGCCGTGTGCGCGCTGCTTATGCACAGCAAGATCGAAATCGGTTGCAAATACACGCATAATTGGTTCAACATCGGCACACGAAGGATGACCACACATAATATGCTCGCGTTCAAAGTGGTCGAACAGCTCATCGTAGCCTTTGTAATACGTGAAGCGAAATTCACCACGGTTGCAAATGTGACAAGTTAAGTGTTCCTCATTCATATGCTTCAAAAGCTTATCCCCGTTGTAAAAACGCTGAAACTTACAGAAGCGACATGGCGGATGTCCCGTAAACCCCACTGAATCATGTGGGCACTCGCCTTGCATATGCATGCGGAGACCCTCCGTTGTGTACAATTTCTGTTCGCAAAGAAAAACATGGCGGTGATCCAGGCAAATATTACAGTATTGAGCGCCATGATCATACTTCAGGTGTCCCTTAAGTGAACATAAATCATCGAACGGCTGTTGCGAGCCCCCAGACCAACATTGAGGGACCGGGCACACATATTGGTAAAGTTTCCTCAGCTCTCTCGCCAGTTCCTTCCCGTGAATTCTGCACCCCAGCTTCTCGTCGGCAACGGATGCCGCATTCATTGCCCGAATATCCTCCACACTGATCTTATCATCGGTTACGGTAAAACCCTTGGGAAGCTCGCGGGTGATTAAAAGGACTCCACAGTAGCGGCACATTGGACACTGATTATTCCCTAGCGGCTGTATGTGCAATCCACAAAGATAGCAAACAAAATGACCGCACTCAAACACTGCCAACGCATCGCACCGCTGTGTGCATATAAGACAGCTAATATGTCCATCATCAGTGATCATTTCCATATGACTTCGTGGGTGCGGACACTGACTTTATATTAACGGCGGCTGTGCAGTTCTCTAGAAGAAAATGATAATAATAATAATAGTAGTAAAAAAATAGAGGTAAGAACAGATAATCGTCATGTATCATTAAGTAACAAAAAAGAAAAAGAGAGAAACGGAGTAACGTGTCTGAAAATCCACCTTCTTTTCATAAAATGGAAGCTCTCATGCATTCCTTCACGTCACTTCCAAGTACCTTTATCTGGAACAGCGGGGCAGAAACCGTGTTGAGAAGAAAGTACACAAAGAAAAAACTTCCACGTACTTTAACTTAGAAAAAAGACCAAAAAGGAAGAGATTAAAGAAGGTACATCTGGGAACTTCTCCAATCATCGGAAAAGATTCCTCTCAGAAGGTTAATCTTTTTCTCTTTTTTTTAAAAAAAGGGAAAAATCTCTTCCTCTTTTCCAAACCCGCACCCGCAGAGGCAAAGGTTCCACCCTCGGCTCAAGATGTTCGCTGCCAAAGCCTTGTCAATCCCGACAAAACAACACCTCACGCGGAAGCTGTAACGAAAGTAAGCGACAAAAGGAAGCTCAGAACTCGGCTACGTGGGAAGACAGTAACAAACGACACCGTCCCAGCAGCACACGACCACCATTTACTTTTCGCACGTCCCTCCTCCGTGCGGCGTACCGGCACTTCATGATCTACCGATGTATGCACCGTCCCTTACGGGACTAAACGCCAATCGGGTGAATCACCCCGACATTATCGCTACGGAGAAGGATTTTCCCTACCGGCACAACTTCCTTAGTTTTTAAGTGGATTTCTGATGCGTCGCCGAGAACAATGTTCATAAACTCGTCATATCCCAGGAGTATCCCTTCGATTCTCATTTTGTTCTCGTGAACCAACCACACGCACACGCGCTGTCCCTCTTTCATGTATCGGTGCACAACGACGGATGGTTTAATCATTTGTTTGATGGTAGTGCTCATTGTTCCTCCAGTCCCAAGCACGCTGATGGAATGGGAAGCAGAAAGCAGAAACAAAAGGTAACTAAGAAATATGTCGGCTTTTCAAATGAAAAAGAAATCGCATTGTAGTGGAGAAGTAATATTATTTTGATACCAATTATTGTAGAAGGTGTAAACAATAACAAAAATAATAAGAAGCAACAAAAGGAAAATGGCATTTGGTGGGTAAACGGGGAACAGGCGACCAAGTGGGCGAAGGTGGCGGAGGCAGTGGGAAACAGAGAGGGGAAAATGGCTTCTGTTAGAAACTGCACTGCCTTCGCATAGGAACCAAGCACGCAACAGGGCACCGCCTGACACAACAGTAACAGAAGACATTGCAACACTTTGCTCTACAATATTCCCCAGAAAAGAAGTGCTGCCTCTCACTGCCATTGTTCGGTAGGTCCACTATACGCACCACTTATTTCTTGCCATCTTTCCCACGCAAACTCCATGGGACAGAGGGAGGAGTAGAAGGAAGCACGTTATTTATCACCTCACACGTCCTGGGAGTTGGAACAAAGCAAAAGGCGGCGTGCTCCACAACTCCTGACACCACTTGCCCCACCTCCTCAATCCTTTTTTTGATGATTATTATTTTTCCTTCTTTGAATGTGTCTTTTTGAAAGGAGTCTGCCCATTCACGCGGGCAACAAGCAACCACACGAAGGATCGCAGAAACCGAACGATGTTGCATATGCTGATACGTTTTAAGTAAAAGCAAATTGGAATAAACACTTCACGTTTCCCATTACTCCCAAGTTGGAACGCTCCCAGGATTTGTTGTCTGCTACACATCGCCAAACCCATCATTTCAAATAGTGAAAAACACTACCACAGATGAGAGCAGAGTGATGCTGTAATAAGTTTAAACGTAAAATAACGCATCGACCAAATACATGAAAAATAATAAATTGTCAACACCCAAAAGAATGAAAACAAGCAAAAATGGCTTCAGGATTAAAAGGATATGTGAGAAGGAAGAAAAAAAAGAGGAAGAGAGAGAAAGAGAAGGGAAACGAATCGGAGAGATAAAAATGGAAAGCAAAAAGGAACGCATGCGGACAAGAAGTGCATGGTCTCTTACCTGAAAAGTCCTGAACAAATCGATACAACGGCACAACTATACCGAACAAACATCGAAATCACGTGCGAACGAATCTACATGCATTTACGCGGCACAATCGCTATCACCCAGGAAGCCCCTGCTATTTACTTCTCGCTCTCCTTTTAGGTGTGACTTGGGAGGAAGGGGGAAATATGAAAACCGCAAACGCCTCTGATCCGCCTCATTTCCCTTTCCACTAATGCTGCACATTAATAACAGTAATAACAACAACAAATAACAAACACCTCCATCATCATTATCTTGAGCAGAAAGCCAGCAGAAAAAACAAGGAAGACGATGGAGGGTTACCACGCTACGCCAATCAATTGATAAAATTTCCACGAAAAGCATTTCGGTTCGCCGCTAGGCCCTAAGCGCTTTGCCTTCGATACTGCGGCCCCACAGTAATAATAATAACAACAGCGGCTGGCTCAGTAGGTCATAGTTCACGAGTAAAGTGGGCTTTAGAAATCCAACTTCAGTGAGACTCAGTGAAGCGGAGATAACGCTCCACTGCTTCAAGAAACTCCTATTGCTTGAGATCCCACGGTGGTTTCATCAAAAAATTCCTTTTCTTTCATCTTCCTACTGGGAGCATAAGGAAGGAAAGCAGCCAACGGCGCAGATAAGTACACGTTCAAGTTTGCCCTCAAGGCCCCCATAACAACTTTTTCTTTCTTTCCTTCTGCACCTCGCCTCGTCATTTCTGAACAAAGTCTAGCTCCATGGTTGGTCGTAGAATAACAGGTACACCTCCTGTTTGAGACTAAACACTAGTTTTTCGTCCACTGTGAATACTTCATCGTCATCACAGAAAAACCATGAAGAAGGTTTGGTGCGGCTCCGCACATATGCCACGTAATGTCCACCGTGGAGAGATCCTCGGTGGGCGACAATACCAACGAGTTGTAGCCTCAGTGAATGCGGGGCGTTCGAATTAAATTCAACGCCTTCAACACGTCGCCGTGTCTTCCTGTAAGCGTTCCCCACCTCTTCCGTGACGTATTGGCTAATGTCTAGAAAAGGCTCAAAAGTGACATCCTTCACCGACTTGTGGAAAGTACAATCTTGGAAATGGAAACGTAGCAGATGCAAGGCTAGCGTTCCATTGAACTTGCTTATGACTGTACGAACATGTGCGTCTCTATAAACACAATCAAGGCTCTTTGTATCGGCGTGTGGCTTAATTTTTTTGCTTTCTTCATTTTTCTTTTTGGTCTCCGCGTTAAGCTTTTTTTGTTCACTTCGGGGTAGATTCTTAAAGCATACTTCGCACGCATATTGGTACTTACCGGAGAGAACCGACTCCTCAAACAGTTTTTTTAGCCCAGCAGTAACTGTGTCCTCAACCGGTATGGAAAGAGCTAAGAACACCTCTTCCCGAGAAGCCCGAGTGCCACACATGCAACACGTCACCTCAGTGCGCATGCTGCCTTCATACGGGAGCCGCAAAGCCTTCTCCTCCTCGCTCTTCTCCTTGTCTATTTCATCAGATATACTGTTCATCATCGAGATGAAAATCTCCTGACTATCCTGCTGCTCACCCTCCGCGAGCATAGGTACAGCCGTGGCTAAGCTGTCCATCAGCTTACTAACACACTCATCGGGCACAAGACCCTCGTCCCCGCAAAGTCCCTCGTCCAAGCCCCTTATTAAATTACATAAACGATACGTCAATACTCCATTTACCATACGCTTCTCAGCAGACATCATGTGATTCAAAAAGGTGTCACACTTCAGAACGCACTGAAGCACGGCATTAAAGTAGCATGTGTTACCACGGTTCTCAAATCCGGCTATTCGCGCCTCCATGAGCGTTTTCACATCTGCTTTGGTAAACTGAGGTTGGAAAGAGGCTAAACTCCGGGAAAAGGAGCCCTTGTTACTCTCAGTAGCCGTGTGTCTTGCATTAAAATTGCCTACAGCTTTCACATCCGCCGCAGCATGGCATGAAGCACTACGCGGGTAGGTCCCATTGCGTAGCCCTTTCTCCGGCCTATCCACAACCGTAATTCCGCTTCGAAAACCCCAAAGAAACGCAGCAATGTGATGAGCAAGAGTTTCCACCAAAATTCCAGATGAGTTCCGGGCCCCTCGTACAGGCAACTTTATATAATGCATTCCACACGCAATGCAGAGTACAAAGCCATACACTCGACCCCCGCTAAATGAAATCGATGCATATCTTAACTCCCTTATTGTGGGACTGTTTTCGACTTGGGCCGTGTGTAATTTTACCGCTGCATTCGCCATTTTCTCCGTGGTGTCAGCCGACATTACTACCGGGTCCCCTTCGGTGAAACGGTGAAAAAAAGGGAATGCTCCTTTCCGTTCAGATTCCCATTCCTACTTCTCCAGTGGTCGGTGTGAGATTTCATATGATTACTGCAGTAACAAATCCCACAAGAAAGGCACAGAAACAATGAGCGACTCTTGGAAATGCCGCATCCATCTCCATGAACGTTACTGCTGGAAATTAAAGATGTCGCTGTGGTTTGTTGATTACTCGGACATCTTTCGTGGGTTTCCCTCGCGCAGTAAAATACACGAGTAACCGCGGGGTAGTTTTCTTTACCCAGCCACCACTTAGCAGCATTCCTCAAAAAACTGTCCCCATCAAGCGCCGCCAAACAGCCACTCATTACGTTTAAGCCACTACACAAGACGTCACAGCCCAGCAAACACTAAACAATCTACGACTGTTCCCAACTCCGTGTGAGAATGCCCCCGTGACGCACGGGGGCAAATACAACAATAAATGTACGCCTACTGCTGATACACGTACACCAAAGCAGTTTCCCTTTAGTAAATCGCTACACAGAATCCCAAGACAAGCAACACGGAAGCAATCCTTTTTTTCAGCGGGAGGTTCAATATTTCGATAATTTCCTCCCCGAGACCTCTCTCCTCTTCCCTCTCTATGCACTCTTCGTATGTACCGCAACGCCAACGCGCCTTCCCGAACGACGTGCAGAACCTTTGCTGCACTCGTCTTCTCCCTTTATTCTTCTCTTTTGCCCCTCTGCTTCACACCTGAAGTGCGAATAATTATATATATATATATATGGATATACGTGTATTATCCGATCCACCGCACTGTGTCCTATTTCGTATCGATACAATCACGTTCTGCTTTTGTTGTTGTTGAGAAAAAAAAAGAGAAAGCAACAAGTAAAAAAGATGCAATTATTAAGGAGGTGGTAGCTCCAAGGATGAATGCCCTGAGGCATGCAGTGCAGGAAAATTCAGTAAGTTAAACAACAGGAACAGCAGCAATTGAAGGCATGCGGGATATGTTAGACTAGCCACCGGCTCTCATATTTAACACCTCGCAACTCACATTAGAGGACAGGAAATCTAGTGAGCCACCCCACGTATGTCTTGTCACCTGCGAATCTAACACAGCCTTGATAACCCACAACTGAAGGATGAAAAGCCAGTTGGGGTCACGATTGATGTGTACGGAAAGTGACCTGCGCGCCGATGCACATTGAGGGGGGAGAGTCCCTTCGGAATTCAGAGTTAAAGGGTTCATTATTTCGATGTTTCTCATATCCCTCTGTTAGAGAGTCGATGAACACACAGAAAATATATCTCATCATGAGATCAGGGGCGTGAGTGCACAAGTGGTAGCGGCACACCACCTAAACAAGGAAGGGAAGCACGCGTATTTTTTTTTTGGTTTCAACTAACAGCAAGAGAAGTAATATTCAAAAATCGTCCAATAAAAAATAAGACATGCGGCTAATCGCAAACCGAAACTTACTCGTCGATTCTTTGTTACTGTCACCACATGCACCCCATCGTACTGGGCGGGCATGTTTCTGGGTTGAAGCTCCATTCACCACAGAGGCACACAGATGTAAGAAACCAACTAGTGACCAACGAAATGCTATACTACTACCTAAATATATATGTGCACCCAGCGACGCATTTTATTACGATCGGTCACATATATTTCGCTTCAAAGCAAAGTATCAAATAAAATATAAAGAAAGCCATGGAGAAAGTATTAAGAGCAATGATCTCGATATAATACACTTTTTTCTAACAGAAAAAAAACATATTTTTTTTTAGCACAACGATACAAACGACTTTGTACGCACGTGACACGAACCCGTTACAGTGAAACAAACAAGGCATTCAGCTGTAAACATCCAACCCACGGTAATACGATAAAAACAAAGCAAACACTTCCAACAAGGCTGGGGACAAACTCAAAGCGTAGAATACGTGCCACAACTGCTTTGCGTGTGCAGATGTGTACCACGCTAACCCTAGAAGGATTGCGGCTGATGTGTGTGTGCACACATGCATGAAATTCATAAATCCAAGACGCAGAGTTCGCCCGGAAATAATGCCCCAAAGGTTGAAGAATAAGAGAATAAAGCTTAGCGCTAAACAGACAATTAAAGAATTCTTAGGGATCTTTCCATTACTGCTGCCTTGCTCCGTCCCCGAGGAGGAAACTCGCATGAATTCAGCACTCGCATCTGCCACACATATCAGGGCTGTGAGGTGTAATGATGCCGCAAAGAGCCGAAGCGGCACCAACACAGCGACATTAAATCGTCTAGTCAGCGTGAAGCATCGCCCGAGGGAGTGAGTACGAGAAAAGGAATTAGAAAAATACATCTCATGTGAGAATGATGAGCAACACCCACAGGTATTGCAATTTATTTTCCTTCTACCGCTGCCACCGCTTCAGCGCAGCGCAGCACTATTAAACCCAACGGATAAGACAAACAGATATCCCCTTACCGCCTACAGTCTCCAGGCAACTAAATAATTTTTTTTTTCGAACCAAAAAATGAAGTTATGACCAGGGGATAGCACTTTCATAATTAACAATCGGCTGAAAAAGAACGGAAAAGCAGAGGGAATTAAGGAGGATGTAATAAAGTGTTTTTTGTTTGTTCTAAGTGGCTTTTAACTGATGTGAAGCGTATACGCTACCCTCCCATATATATAAATATGAAATGATGGATGGATGGATGGAACGCCGAGAAAACATTCTGATCATCATCTTTCTGAGGAGAGAAGAGTACTGCCTACACGAAAAGGCATTGTAACAGAAACCAGCCACCCACAAACCTTGTGCAATTCAAAAGAAAAAAATATGGTAACCACGACCATATCCATAAAAGGCGACAGCGAACTACCACAATTGCACAGAGAAGGACATTCCAGCGAAGGGAAGATGTGTACAACCCTCCGTTAGAAAGAAAGAACCCATCGCGTGTGACGAGCAAACGCACCAAGAACAAAATCACTGATCTGCGGCGGAATCAGTTCGACGGTCCATCCTCCCCACACAAACACACACATCCGGCCAGAAACCCAGTTCAGGTTAATGGTACTGTTCATCAACGCCAGTAGACTGCGACTTCCTCCTCCGGCGACGCACGCGCCTAGGCGCCTTCGAACCAATGGCATTCGCATTGAAAGCCACCGACGGACTATGGAGGCTGACATATGCCTCAACGGCAGCGCACGCATTTGTCATCGCATCAATTTTCGACTTTGGTGCATACTGAGATAAAATATGAAGAGGACCCCAGAAAGCTTCACAAAACTCGGGCCGCACCGAAGGAACAGAACGGAAATTAACCAAATCTACGATAGAAGAGTTGGCACAGTACAACAACGGGTACAACTCTTGCCCTGAAACACCTATTTTCCTCCACGATTTTGACGGATATCGGAACATGGCACGAGGCTCAGAGCCGTCGCCGGATGTAGCGATCTCAGATTCTGGCCATGTAATTTCACTAACAAACGTGAGGTATCTTGTTGGAATACCAATCTCTTCCTTGACTTCACGGGCCGCAGTTCGCTGGGGGGTCTCGCCAAACTTTGCACCCCCTTGGACGCACTGCAAAGCCTGGCGGTCGTCTCGCCGTCGACAAATCAAAAACTCTCCGTTTTCGTTCATAATGAAAACACAAACACTACGGCGATACTTCTTTCCACTCAGTCCGATCACCACCACCTCGTCCCCAAGATACTCCAGTCCATCGTGAGCAGGACCATCCATGTTTTAATACCCCTTCCTCAACTTTGTTATGCAGAGGTATGGTAGCTAAGCTGCTATTATTCTCACTGTAATTAAGGAATAAGCTCAAAAGGGAGATGAGGGAAAAAAAGCAAAAACACGGACAGTGGCACTATGATCGGGTAGCGGTAACCGACGAAGGGGCTTACAACAAAAACATGGCACAGCTCCCTGTGAAACGAGGAGAAAAAGGTAAACGAAGGGCAGAAAAGACACGAGCCAACCAAAAGCGTCTTCTGCTCAAACCAAAAATTAAGTAACACCGTCATGGATCACGCCTCCACCAAAAGAATTCGTCGTAGACGCAAAACACTCAAAAGCTGTCCTTAACAGAGCGTCAGCAGCAACATGGTGTGCAGAATCGGCAGGATCATCACCGCCCACTACAGAGCCGGGGAGAAATCCCTTGGACAGGGCTTCAAGTATCTTTTGACCAGCTGCCATACTGGCCGAGTGGCCATGTGCCAAGCTACCATCACAGAAACGATTCCCCAGCAACGGTAGCCACAGTGGCATCACCAGGGAAGAAGCAGCTGCTCTTGTCTCGAAAGTTTTACTTGTGATGCATCCACCACTAACATCCAAGGCACGCGCTACATATAGCGCCACATCAGTTAGGCCCCAAATAGGCACGTCGTCTATCTCCTTTTCCTGTCTCCCATTATCCTCATTGGGACCGCCTGCGACACCCCTCCGAAGTTTTAAGCTTAGTAATCTCGGTCCCTGCCTTACTTGAGAATTTGCCGGTAGTGGGTCGCAGTGCAGTGAGGACAAGTGTTCACGCATGATTCTGATACAATTCCGAAGATTTGTCGCCATTCTCAATGACTCACAGCAGGCAAAGAGTTCATCAGAAGAGCCACTCAGTCGCTTTAACGAATATTTATTTATAACGCCATTCGTGTGATGTGACACGGAACGGAAAAAACGCATTCGCACGTCACTGTAAACCCTGCGCCAAATGTCCACTTCATTGACGTCTGCGTCGCACAACGCTGCATCAATTAGGGCAAATGTAAGAGGTTTCTCACTTGTGCTAGGAAGGCAAGAAGAAGCCTCACAAACACCCATTAATAACTGGTTCAGCAGAGGAGTGAAGAGCATATCAGCCTCATCAAGCTCTTATGTTCCTCATTTACAGCTTCTTCCATCACGTGACGAATTATGGCCTGCTGCTTTCGTGTATCTGGCAACCTTAAAATGTCGTTGAAGAACTCGGTATGCTCCACACGAAGAAACAGCGATGGCGGAACCACCTTAGGATTAAAAACTAAAAGTGGAATGTGGAAAGAAAGCTCTTCCTTCTCCGTGTGATCGTCAGCGGCACCTTCTTCCCCATGATGCACATCCGCCTCTGTGTCGTCACCTGCACTTCCCTCTTGGTTGGTGATGACTAAAAATATGGAGTGCTGTGCAATGCCGCATGCCCAATCCAGGCCTGAGATACGCCAACAACAAGGCAATATCTGCGTAACACGGCAACGTGGTAGTGGTGCCACCCCGTCAGACTTCTGAGGCGCCGATGACGTGTTTTTTGGATGTTCTAAAGAAAAGCAGAGGACCGTAAAAGGTAAATCAATTAGCCAATCGATATCATCCACGATCCCTCTGTCAAACAGGGGAGCACTTAACCCATCAACCTTATCAGTTCGTGTAGGTTTAAGGTGAGTTGAGACCTCATGGCACAAAACCGAGGCAGGGCCACTTCTCCGCTGCCTCAACAGCTTTCCCTCGTAGCTTAAAGTGCCTACAAACCTTACAAAAGGTAAATGTGAGCTACCGCACGTACCGTTGACTTTCATGATATTTTCACGCAGAAGAAACCGCATGAGATTGGGGTGCATTCCTGTAGAAACCAAAGTACCACATACATCGTTCTGCACTATCACCGGTGATGTAGAGCCATCGCGCAGCAGGTCCCAGGGGCGGTACTGATTGTGACGAAGAGCATTCACCACAAAATAGGACGAAAGCAACAACAATGACTTGTATACCTCTTGTGCATACTGCACTGGTAGAGACCATAGACCTCCCCGCGGCGGTGTAAGCGAGGCACCATGCAGCGCAATTTGCCGCTCTTGGCGAAGAAATTCAGACCAGCCACGATCATCCGCAAGCAAACATATAGACCACGCGCGCAGCAACGCGGTATTCACTGAAGCTAAGCAATGAGTGTCCCATGTTTCAACAAACTCAGGCACATTTTGGCATAGCGTACCAGCTGCTCTCCACCTCATCTCCAACGAAGCGCTCAACATGGCAACTTTTCCACGCAAAGAAATAGCGGGAGAATTCAAAGCACCACCAGCCACACTCGCACGCAACGTGTCCGATGAAAGCAAAGCAGCCCGATCGGTGCACAGCACTCCTCGGCGTAAACCAAGAAGCGTGTTTACTTCACAGGTGTGGCTTACCACCCAGGTGCGAGGATAATCTCCAGTTACACAATGCACCGCTGCTGTCCAGGCAGCTTCTGCCACCTTTTCCATGTGTAGAATGTGCTGGAAGTTTGCATGGTCACAGCCAAAGAAGTACATATCCGGAAGTGCAGGGCCCACTGCAGCCTCCCCACTATCCGCGGCCGCCATGTGCACAAACGCGGCTGAGTACCTCACGTGCCATTTAACACCGCCGTGTATTTCTACATTACAACGACTACTGGTAGCAACATTGGTCTGTACAAATGCACAAAGTAAGTTTTCTGGCCTCAGAGGTAATGGAGAAAATAAAACTGTTGTCCACTTTTTGTCGTCGTCGTTCTCCAAAAGACTAATCGCTGTTATGTTAACATCAACCGAGCTGTACCCGATGCATGGGATTGTTTTATCGGCGTAGGCCAGTCGAGGACAGATAAAGCAATCATACATACGCTGACCTACAAGCAAAACGTACGAACTTTCGTCCCAACAAACCACTTCATCCGCCTCACTATTTTGAAACGTGTTCGACGTAGGACGCACCGTGTCACACAGGGAAGACACGAACATCTGTGGATAGGAAACATGTGCCAGTTCTTCAGATGGGAGCAGTACAATGTCAACAGAGCATCGGTGGACAGAGTGAAACTCCTCATCCACAGCACCAAAAGCATCCGTTGCAGGTGGTAAGAGCTTGAGGGTAAAACACCTCACAAACTCTTCTCCATCTTGGCACAGTTCAGGAACACACGACGGTTCGTTTGGGGCTTTGTCGTCCCCACTGTCACTAGAACTGAATACCAACTCCAACACATCACTACCATCATCAGAAAACGTATCATTCCCAGTACTGTGCCTTCTCTTACGTGGTGTCACGTCCTGAGGGCAACCGTCCTGGGAGGTGTAAGAAGCTACGCCCTGTTTAGCGCTTCCACGACTAATCATCCGCAGAACACTTCTATCGACAGGGGTTAGGGTTTCCTCATTCAGTTCCACATCTTGCCATTCCATCGATGCGCCATCAGTGCTTGGATTACATTCACCGCCCTGCACCATATTTTCGCCTGACTCTTTGGAGCGCATTACACGCACACGCTGTATTTTGTGTAGTGGGGAGAGTGCCAGAAGCAAGACGGGTAAGCTCTCTACCTTCTCAGGCTCCCTAGATAATTCTGCTGCCGGTTCCATAGTCTTCTCGCTAGAATTGCTGGATGTCACATACGTGAAGTCTACTGTGAGAGTGGAGCTGACAAAGACATTGCGGCCATTAGCCATCAAGTGGGCAGTCAACGCCGCTGTCGCCGTGGGAACGCAACGCCTGAATGTTATGTCCGGTACCATTCGCGATGCCTTCCTTTACCCACCCTTCTCACCTTGAGAAATGCCCATGGAAAAAAACAAATCGCAAGCAGCCCTGCTGATGACAACCACGCTGAAGAAGACAATTGATACAATAACAAGGCGGGCACATTACCAGCTACAGAATATTTGCCTTCGATACATGTGCTGCGAAGTGTTACACTACACTTCGATTACTTTTGTTTATCCGTAATTATTTTTATTATTATCGCAAGTGCCAAACAGCGATGAAACGAGTATAATTCCGATTATACAAAAGATAGACCTGACAGCCGGGTTGCAGGAATACAAACACTTACAGAGACACATTTTCAGAAAAAAAACTACGAGATGCCACCTTTTAGTGCTCTGAACACTACGCGTATCCTCCGAACAAATGAGTGAAGCTGCGCCTCCTCATCGAGTGGACCGTCGCCGCCGTCGGAGCTAAGATCGCTACATTTTTTCGCACGGGCGTCAAAGGGAGTTCCCACCACTACCACGTCGTAAAAATGCGGAATCCACTTACCCGCCTCATTTTCATTCACAAAGTAGCGTTCGATTATTTTCGCCAGATTCTCTCTCAATGTGGTGGTATCCACCTTCACATCATGAGCGTATAACCCGTTACCACCGAAGAAAACTTCGGTCAGCCTAGCAGGCGAGAGCTGAAAAATTAGCCTCATAAGCAAAATGCGGGTAAAAAGGCCAATAGTCCGGTTGGTGCTTTCTAGATCCAGTCCCCGAAGGACTCCAAGAGTATAGATACCGTCCTGCATGAGCGTTGCCAGCAGGCACGCGATATTGAGGTAGCCCGTCACATCAGCAGCCTCCACCCGTATCGCCTTAAACATATCCCAGAGAACAAACTGGAGTGTATTCTTACTCGACGTCTTAGCACTACACAACCGTTGAATTACCTCAGTGTAATATGGATTATAAAATTTCTCCTGATAACAACATTGTAAGAGAACGGAAAATGTGTCGTGAAGCCGGCTAAAAGATGGATCGCGATGCATTAGCAACGTGAAAGCCTCCAGGTCACCCGCCGCACTGGCAATACATCTAAATATCTCCCGCTTATTTTCTGTATTCAACCGCTGACCTGATATTGCCTTCTCTTGTAGCCGCATCAACCGAATACGTTCCATTTTGTTTGTTGATTCATCACTCCCATGTGAGGAAACGCGTTCACTGAGATCTGCGGAGGAAGCTTCCTCATCACTATCTTGTGACTCGCCGCACTCCTCCTCCCCACCCTCGGCCTTGTCCCTCCCGGTGTCACTCCAGGTGCCAGGAACATACCATCGGGACGGTTTGTTTTCACATGTTACGCGGACCCACGTAAGGTCGGTCAGCACATTAGTGGAGGCCATAATACGCAGCAGCGCGCGTTTGTTGCTAGGAGCTGTAGGACCACTACCAGCCGCGCTATGCAAAAGCGTGCCGATATTGGTTAGTAACAACTCGAGAGGGATTTTATCTTCATCAATAGTACGTCGTGCACTACGAGTGTGCCCTGCAACAATCTCTTTGATGAAACCCAAGAGTATGTTGTATCGACTATTAGCACTGGAAGAACTCTCGCTACGTGTTTTAACCTCTGAGTAGGCTCGCTCCATGGCAGCTGGCGCTTCTTTTCGTAACTTTTCACCGCAAGCACGAAGAAAAGTCAAACCGGCGGCAGCAGCACACATAGAATTTCCAGTTCCCGTCTGCAAAAGATAGTGTACGAAACTAGCTGCGAGCTGTGAGTCCACTGCGTTCAAAAGATAAAGGTGTGCAAGAAGCATCGAACCGTTTGCCGCGGCCGTTTCATTATTATCATCCAGTTGCCGTTGAATAGCAACACACAAACTCTCAACTAACTCAGCGCCAACAGTATTTCCGTGTAACAATTGTAGGCCGCGAATCAACCCTGCAAACGGCAAGCATGCAACAGGCGTCAGCGGGCCAGCATCAAGCAAACATATGCGATTTATGTTCCCCGACAAACTTCGCAAAACAGTCGCTCTTGTCGCCCCTTCCACTCCACTGCTAAACAGTTCCGACGTTTCTCGTGTCATGTCCGCTACATTCTGACACGTGAGTTTGTTGATGATGCGTCTAGCAGCCTCCTCCACAGCGTCGCTTGGCTTTGGTATTGCCATCCTCTGTCGGCGCGAAGGGGGGATGTATTTTCCGTCTGAAAGGGGAGCAGGAACGATGTTGCCCTCTGCATCAGGTTTTCTCACTTTGTCTGTGTGTTGCCCGATTTTCTGCTGGTTACCCCACCCCCACTAAGTACTTGCGAATTCTGGCCGCCTGTCTTCCCTATTTGCGGTTTTCGGTGTTGTGTAGCCTTTTTTCCGCTAGATTTTTCCCCTCCTGACAAAACATGTGATATGCGCCCGGGTGTTTTCTTACTTGTTTCTCGTTTATTTTCAAAGTCCTTCTGTTCATTATTCTGGTGGTGTTGCTTTTTTGCTAAGCGGCACTGCTCAACCCAACGTTCATGCGCCTCGATGCGCATTCGCTTCCTTTCGAGGCGCTCACTTCGACGACGCTGCTTTCGGTGAAGTTGTCTGTCGAATCCATCACCTTGTTCGAAATCGTCATCGCGAGGACAGTGATGCTTTCGGGCTGATGAAAAACCAAACATATCACTACAATGCTTTCCGTTATATGATATCCAAGATTCAGTCACACCTTTTACGTGAGGCACAACGGTCGTGACTTCCTCGCAGTTGATTATTATTATTATGATTATCACGACCCACACTTCAACCAAACTTTTCTTAAGGCAACAACGACAAAAAAAAAGCGAAGGACATCAGAAAGGGGGGGTTAATGTTCAATAGGTGGACAAAAAATAGGAAGTAAATATGGACTGCTTACACTACCTGCTATTAAGCATTTAAATTTTTTAAAAGGCCTGACAGCAAAGGGAACGGAGTGGACAAAGGTAGATAAATTTATATGCTGCGGAGGGTTAAAAGGGAAGGAACTGAAAGAATTAAGGAAGGAACCAACAATTATACCTTTAGACAAAAAAAAAAAGAAAATGGTGATGGTGGATTCAGCGTCATAGTCATTATAGAAGAGTATAAGTCAGTTAAAACCCATGAGGACTTCACCACGCTACCCAAACCGTTCTCCTTCACTTACCTTCCTCGACCTGCCACCCTCAAAGAAGGCAAATTCTTCCGAATAAGAATATTCCCAGTTATTTCCTTGTCTTTCCTTCATTTTCCTTTAATTTTTCATGCATTCTGATCCTCGACACATGCGGAAGCCATTTCCTTCACTCACATATATATACACCTTCTAAACGAATCCCCGTCTCTCCACTGATCACACAACCTGCTCTCCCTTTTATTGTCATTCCCTTTCATTCTTTCTCACGTGTTATCTCTTCCCTCTCCTCTGTAGCCTGCTCCCCTCGTCTCTTAAAGCGCCACGCGCTTAGAAAATAAAAAGACGATGCTGAAGTATGACCACCAGATACGCCTCTCCTCCTGTTTTTATCCAAATTTCGCACACATGCACAAACACACACACACATACGCACAAATATGATATCAAACAACCTCTCCCTCCGTTCCACACTCAGACACACACACAAACACACTCACACACGTTAACCATCTGTTACACCCGACTAACCACCCGGACGTATGGACAAACCTGTTTGCATCCATAATTATAAAAGCTTTTAGTCGTAAAAATAAAAGAAAAAAAAGAAAAAAGGAAAATGAACGATCATCCCCGTACTTTTAGTATATATATATATATATATATATATACTTCCAAGTAGAGTTTGCAGCTTCTTGAAAAAATATTTTGCTCCTCTCATCCTCAACGAAAAATTAGTGACTTGTGTTACTCCGTTTCTAGCCCATTTATATGTTCTCTTCTCTCTGTTGCTCCTTCATAATGTCCGTCCAATTATTATTGCCACCCTCAACATGCCGCTACACTCAATTTTATTCAAGACTCTCGTATTACGTAACGTATTTTCCAAACAACAGTAGGCCAAAGCAACCTCCTCACACACACACACACAAAGTCAGAAACTGCAGGGGCGTACCACAACGGAATAAGGCATAGAAGAAGAAAAACAAACATCTATGAAACACGTTCACGTGGTGGACAAACACCCCTTACGTACCAAGGAGAAAAGCAAGTGGCGAAAGGAAATACAGAAAAGAAAGATGGAGAAAAAGTAAAATGCATACACTCAGAAACACCTCAGCGACTTTCATTAGCATACGAAAATAAATAAATGGGTGCGCGTGCGTGAGAACTAAAGCCCTACCAATAGTTCAAAAGACGCTGCACGGCACCCGTTCTCCTTTCGCTACCCGAACCGTTGGTTCTCTTCTGTACATTCATTTACTAGTGTAACACACCATCTTTTCTATTGGCCACTCTCCCGGTAAAGCAAAGGCGAAATGAAAACCCCGTAGAAAGAACTTAGGGTATCGTTCGCATGCCCATGAGGGAATATACCATTAGATTCTCCAACATGAGAAATTTACACACAACCTTCCTCTCTTGCCACATGTCGTAATTCACAGCATGTTCACCCTGCTTCATGATCCCTTCTCCTTCCCTCCTTCTTTGCGTTCTCTCTTCTGTATTACCTATCGCACGACCATTTTCCAGCCTGCGCTCGTGGACTCCTCTACACCAAATATCTTTCCCCATTTCTACGCCTCCTAAAAATTAAACTCACGGTTGTACACCTGAGATTCGGGGTTTTCAAAATTACCAGGTGCCTCGAAATTCATATTCTGTGTGCCGTCCTCGACGTTAAAATACGCCTCGAGGATGCACAAAGCAGTATTGTAAACATTCGGATCAGAGAATGACTGTGCACGTTCAATGGCGTCCACGCCACCGCATTCCATGACCGCTTTCGCCACCATGTTTTCGCGTTGTATCCCCGCTTTGACCTCATCCTCGCCAACTTGCAAGAAACCCATCAGCGCCTCGAGGGCAACCGTCAGAATCTTCGCATCATGAGTGTTAACGCATCACAGAGCGGGGGAATCACACCGCAGTTAAGGAGATAATGCAAATGAGGTGTTATGCCACAGAGCGTCACATTGGCAATTGACCACACAGCTTCCTTTTTAACGTCGAGTTCAGGCCCTCGAGACACTTAATCACCAAAGGAAAGATGTTCGCGCCAACAAGTGCATCGATCTGTGGTGCACTGCCAGCAGCGATATTGGAAATAGTCCAACAGGTCTCTTTACGAATCTCGCGCTTGCGATGCGTCAAAAGCGGGCCGAGCATCCCCAATACACCACAGTTAATAATAACCTGTGTCTGTGCATCGTTACCACTGGCGATGTTACCAATGGTACGAATAGATGATGTCTGCAAAGGGGTTGTGGCAGAGCCAAGGAGCTCTGTCACACGAGGGACCACACCCCCGTCTATTACTGCTTGGACACGCTCATGCGGTCCGTCGCTGATGTATGAAATTGCCCATGATGCATCAGTAACGATTTCCGGGTCATGGTGGTGGAGTAGTGTGGCTAAGTAGGGCAACGCAGGCAATAATAGATCCAGAGGAGGCGCCGGTTTCCCGCGGCAGAGGTTTGAAATAGCCCATGTTGAGTTGCGAAGAATACCCAACGGTTGTTCCGGATCCGCTAAAATCTGGAGAAATGCAGGGATGGCGTTACTTTGCAGCGCTGCGTCACGGCAGGCTACGCCGTCCCCGGCCATATTTCCAATGGCCCAGGCGCCCTGCTCGCGGCAGTCCGCACTCTGAGAACTTAACAAGCTGACAAAGCGTGGTACAGCTCCAGATTCAAGGAGGACCATTGTGCTTGCGGAGGTCCCGGCGGCGACATTTGTCAGGGCCCACGCCACTTCAAACTGCAACTCCGGATTGTCCACTCTATCCAAAAGACTCACAAGGTGTGGAATAACACCGCTCTGCACCACCGCCTCATGTGGTGGAGACTTTTCCACGGAAAGTAGCTTTCGGATCAACAGCGTCCCTTGGTACACCTCTTTATCAGTGGGGCCGTTTAACACCATCTGAACAAACGTTGGAAGTAAACAAAGCGGTACATCATCCGGGCGGGATTTCGCGCTATACGACCACACGTTATCGGGTTCCACCACGCCCTGCTGTGAACCTTCTACTGCTTCCTGCTCCTCCTCACGAATATGTTTGATAAGATCACCGTGCGCCTTCTGCCGAACACTTATCATCTGACGCTGACGCCGCTCAGCTCCTCCCCTCACGGAAGGAGTTTGTTTAGCTCCCTTTGGCTTATCATTTTGACCACTGAACATCCCTGTGTAAAACCCGTTGGAAGATAAAGACCTAATCTGTATAAGGAGCGTGAAAAAAGAAAAAAAGAAAGAGAAAAATGGTCAAATGTAATTCGTCTCTCAATATACAAGGAGCGGTTTGTCAAATCTGAAGAAAGAACCCACTTATTGTAGCACGATGAGGGTTAGTTGTTGCACGCTGTAAAGGACAACACGACGTGCATTACTCGTGACTACGATCCGCATTTTAGCCCCTCCCTTTAAAATTTACAATAACAAGAAAAAACAATAACACTCGCACCTACCGACCAACACTCACATAAATATCGGGCTGCATTTTTCTCTTCCGAGGACTGGTCCCACTGTTCTTAGTTGCTCAATATTTTATTCCAGTCTTCCTGATGCAACTCGTGTTCCTTACCACAAAATGTACAACGGAAACTTGTCTCATGCATAAGGGATTTCAGCTGCTCCTTAGGAATGGCCGCAGCAGCGTGTAGGAAGTCCCCTTTTGAACACCGACAAAAATAATCGAGTCCGTTGCGCACCACTGTTTCATGATCAATGGGAAAGTAACAATCACCATCTAACCCCAGCTCCCGTCGCGCCTTCTCAATTACAGGCGCCGCCACGCTGGGGTCCTGAGTAAACTGTCGAGCCGCAGCAGCCACTTTGTATGCACCCTCGTAGTCCCCCGTTACAAGACCAATAGAGTCCTGACACGACAAACCATATTGTGTGGCTCTCTGCGTTAGCTCGTCAAACACTTTGTGCCGTGCAATGCAACGAGAGAGGAGTAAATACTGCAAACGGTTAATTTTGGCCTCCAACTCACTTCCAGCCGCAACAGGCAGTACAAGGACACCAAATGAGTGTACTCTACCGCCCATAAAAGGATTAACGTTTTCGTCCTCGCTGGGACTTCCGTTGGGCAAACTGTCGCCAGAACAAGGCGCTACCCCCGTTGGGGTAGCGAAGTCGTCGAGGTGGCTATCGCACCACAGAGCCACATTTGCTCCCTCCGACTGGTGGAAGAAGTTGCAGCCGTGCAGCGTTATATTGTGATGATAGAAACTAGTAACAACATCTGGGGGAAGACCTCCAAAGCACAAGCCGGAGGATAATGTTTCCACAGGCAATCCCACGGGTTTACACGCACACACCGGAGCGTCATTGTAGCTTTCCTCGTGGGTGAGAAATTTCTGTAGCGGTGCCGCTGTTACTGAAGAAAAAGGCAGTGATCGACCGTACAAGAAGCGATCCACACGTAAAGGAAGCTGTGCAGAACTCTCAGATGCCTCATAACGGCGGCCAACAACACAACACCTGCACTCACCCAGCGCCAGTGACTCGGTTGTGATCGTTATATCACCCGTAGTAAAGCGAACAGCAACACGCTCTTCACCCTCCTGAAGAGCGGCCAGCATGTTAGTAAACGATAAATGGGTCCCAATAAGCCCAAGAAGAGGGCGATCAAATTCATGCAACTTGTGTCTTCGAACAGTCTCGCGGAGCAACTTAGCTGTTGAAGCATAAACAAGACGAGCCGCAGCATTCTTCAAAGAAACTCGCAGTGTGATGTCACGAGCACGGAGATCCCAGAGCAACTTGTCGGCAGCCGAGGCTGCGGCCGCTGGTGGCTGTAAAGTAGCACACCACAGCAAGCGCGTGCGGCGCATTGCCAGGGTTTACCTCGCCTTCAGTGTAACCGGCCCTCTTCCAACTTAGTGTAGAACCTACGCTACGGGAAATTCATGAGGGACGTGAAACAAAACGGGGGTGAAGATGTTTGCAACAGACTGACGTGTATCAAAAAGGATAGTACTCAACCACTCGCAACAGTTCCGTGGTCACACTGACCTCGTCCCCTCGCTTCAGCCTTGTCTTTGAACATCAGTTGCCCTGTCATCGCTATTTCATCATAAAAGTTCCATTTGTTCAACGCTGAAAGCTCAATAAAGCTACTTTTTACCCTTTTCAAAAGGAAAAACACCCGCTAACTTCCAATTGGAGTACCCAAATTTCACAAACCAGCACAAACAATCATCAACAATGTGCCAAATGCAAAGATCGTGCTAAGGTAAGTCAGGAAACTCCTATGAAGGTGTTTAATATACAAGACGATCGTGGATAAAAAAGCCCTTCTTTGCATTGTTTCAATGGCAAGATCCCTTTACCCTTATGTTCTTTTGCATCATCAACCACACAAGCCAAATTAAGCACAGCAAGCACACGCTAGTGTGAATACATAAAAAGTTACTCAACTGCGAAAAAAGTTCCAGCGCTACAACAACGTACAAAGCTCTTATTGAGAGAGCGCACTCGAGAAGAAAATAAAAATGTCCTGCACGTTCTCCCTGAGCCACTCTTCTGATCACTCCTTTGCCTCACGGTCCCACCAGAAAGACGAAACAACCCTCCTTCAATGATCAACACGCACACGGACAGCAGCGCTAGTGAAAAGAAGCCGGAGTAGAGTGGTCGTTCCGGGGGGAAAACTAACGAAGCGGAAACAAGGAAAGTCGCTGCCGCACAGAGAATTGAATAATTCACGCAATAACCAGTCAATAGATGCTTGATGCTAACCCGCTGCATGTATAAGTCAAGTGAGTTCACGAACTTGTCGAGTGGAGAAATGCTCTTAACAACATTTACCATGGATGTTACACACACCGCTTATTGTGCTCACGTAACACGCTTTGTTTTTTCTTTAAAGAAAAAAAAAGGGATGCTTCAAAAAAAAAAAAGGCTGGCAAAGGTTTGGCACAGTGCGCTCAATAAGAGGAAGAAAACGTGTGGTAAGTGAAAATAAGAACACACAATCAGGCGACACACTCGCTGCGCACACAAACAAAGAAGAAGATATGCCTCCCGAACAACATGCGAGCCACGAAAAAATAATAACAACACCACAGAAAAATGTAACGATATATTTATGTACACGTTGAAAAAGAAATGAAGACACACGCCACTTCCTCTGAAATGCAGCAGAGCCCTCTCCAATTTTCAACTGTTATCCAGTGCTACCATCGCCATCACACACTAACGCTGTGCCAAAATGATTGTACAGAAAACGAATAAAATGAAGAAGGAGCGAGAGACAAACCGGGGTTCTTACAAACGACCCCCCAAATCGCTGCGCATGGAGCTTACCATCTTGTTGTAACGAATCACATCGGCAAACTCCTGACGCTTCGCCTCTAGCATTCTTTCACCCTCACTCCAACGATAATCCTCGTAGTTCGGAAACATGGGCTTCAGTCGCTTGTACTGTGCGTAATTCGCCCAAGCAACAAACGCGGTACAGATGGAAAAGTAACACGTGTAAGGCCGCCTCTGGCACTTTTCCCTCAGACTAAAGGTGCGAACACGGCGAACCGCCCGCATGACATAAGACGTCATTTACACTAGCGGAGCAAAGAGGAGAGACAGGTAGGTCAAAAAATTTAAATATATTAGCTATACCGGGACAACAATTGAAATACGGAATAAAGCTAAATGCAGGACGCAAAGTAAAAGTTTCATAATTATTTCTGCACACAACGAGTGAGTAAACTCACATAACAAGCATCCCATCCACCCAAAATTGCAGCTGGTGCTCCTGCAGCAGTAGAAGCACATAATATAAAAGAAAGAAAAGAAAAATAGATCCAATAAGGAATAAGATAGGCGTGCAGAGCGGAAAGGAAAAATGAGCGGTGATCAGCTAGAGGATAGCAAACGAGTTCAATGCCGTATATAAAAAATTGGCGTTAATGAAACGCACGATACGCTGCGGCAATCATCGAGAGCATTTGGTAGAAAAAAAAACGAAACGCCCTGCATCGTCAATTTTGAAAGCTTAGTCTCTGCCATTTTTTTGTTCCTCAAAACCTCGTACCCGTAACGCCCGTCCCATCGTCAGCACTACGAAAAGAAAAAACCCATACTTTGCTCCTTGTACTGCGGTGGGGTTTTATCCAGCCAATCTATCGTATTTACCGGCATGAGACCCATCCAATGGAGCTTCACCAGTGCCACGGTGAAAGAAGCAATACAGCAGCCGACGAAAATTAATTTGGAATGAGTAACTGCGCTTCGTATACCCGGGTCCTTATCAGCCTCCTCTTTGAAATCATCAAACGCCTTGTTAGTCCCAAGAATTGTCTGCAGTGGACTAATTACTGCCATTCCAACAAACATAATAGAGAATATGCTCACATCATTACCCACCATCCACATCATGAAAGCCGTCATCGGAAGTGACTTCAGTGGCTGCGTGCGTATGTCATTTAGCCGTCGGTAAGTGCGGAGCAGAGATTCGTCTCCTTCCTCATGGATATTCATTGCCCGCATTGCAGTTAGGGCAGCACGACGCGACGCCTTCTACTCCTTTCTAGGTAAAGAAAGGTTATTCCCTTAACGTTAAGGTTCCCTACTCGACCGTTATTACCGCCCCTTCGCTGGTCTTTTCTTTTTTCCACCACGGTATTGAACGAAAACCGCACGGATACGCTTTGGAAAAGTAGTCATGCCGGGGGAGGGCAGAGGATTAAGTGAACGACATCAACAACAAAAGGCAAAAAAAAAGGAAATAGAGAAGATAATGGGCAAAAAATAGGAAAGGAATTGTAAATAAAGAAGAACACGCCACACCTTACTCCACAGCAAAAGTGAAGCGTACCAGTGATTGACCAAGCACAAGTACTGGGGAAACAAACGCAATTCACAACATCAGTACCCCGCGGTGGGTCCAAACTTTTCATGCGACACCCCTTGAAATTCGTTGTAAGAAGAGAGACACAACCTTCCATCATGCAACGCCTCCAAGTGAAGGTTGCTGGATGGGGAAACCGTTGCAAAAGGTGAAAGAAAGAAAGAGGCTACGTAAAGACTTACAATCACGATCACGGAAAATGAATCGAAACCCACATGTGCGGGTCCTTTTCGGTGCTACTCCAACTAAATGGTAAATTATACAGGCGTAATAAAAAAGGGAAACCAAAAGAGGAAGAAAATATTAACCCTAAAGGGACGTACAAATGCACTAATTATTTTTTTTTCTTGCTGTCCTCCTGGACTTGCCCCCAATCCCATTGACACTTTGTCTTTGTAGCAGTTGCCACACAACCCTACCAGTACTCATCGCGAAACGTCAGTCGCCCTTCAAAATGTTTCCCTCCTTGCTCTCCACGTTGTGCATTTTGCTACAAGCGTTGCTTTCACTCTACGGCTAACCACAAACCTGTCAACTCCTTCCTGTTAAAAGGGACCATAGCGCTTGTTCCCCGGAATATCCTCCAGGTTACTGTCATACATGTACTTCTTCGGGCCTACTACAAACCAGTAGAACAAAAAGCCAAAAATACCCCCAATATACCGTGCAGACTTGAAATCTGAAACCATTATGACGTCATCGATGGTATTGCGGAAGCGCCACCGCCCATACTTTCTCACATTGCAGATGTTGTTACCCCATGAGGCAAAGCAAAGGACACATCCGGCACACATAACCAGAGATGCAGCAATACTATATATACTATGGAACTCCCTAACCGCGCAACTGCTTTTTGTGACAGGAATGAGCCCTGAGGGTGTGTTGCGGCAAGCAGCCGCGGAAGAAGAGAATCCCAATCTACGAATCATCACCTTAGCGGCGTGAGCAATGTTGCCGGACACTATAGCGCTTTTCTATCAACCTTTAGCATTAGTCAAGCAAGTGAAAACATTGCAAGGAGAAGGAGTGTGTGTATGCAAACGCTTGTGTTCGTGGAGCAAGCAGGTTAATAAACGTGTTTACAGACTGAAAGTTGGAACTGCAACTAATATCAGGCTTAACTTACAGGCCTCGTGTGCCGTACGAAATTCGTCATTTCAACAACACATCGCGGCTCCCAACAAAACTACTAAAAATTCGTACGATCGCACTATCAAATGCAAAGAAAAAAAACACAAACGTCACAACGAGAAACAAAGGTTGTGGAGTCGAATGGATGGAAGTTTACACATAAAGCTCCGGTATCCACCACAGTCACAAGAACTATGTTTTGGTGTATATCATTCTATCCTTCGCCCTGCTCCCCGAAGGGCCACGGTCAAACATAACTGCCTGGTAATCCACCGGGTACTGCAGAAGCTCATGCTCCATGGGTTGCAGGATTTCCCTCGCTGTGCAGGACAACACCCTCTCCCGCCGCTCGACCGCAATACGCAAGAGACGACACACACGACAACGCTGATCTGAGCTAAGACCAGGGATGAATATACACGCCTTTGAAACAAGGTAAGACCACACTTCCTCCGCTTCCAACGAAGCATTGTTGGCGGACGCGTCACTATGAACACCGCCGAAAACCGTCCCGTCGGTTTGACTTTCAGCTGCAGTTGTTACACGTGAAGTGAGATCATTAAGCACTTTCTTCCCTGGATGTGGGGCGCGTGAAAGCAAATATGGTGGTAGTCGTGAAATTGTTTCAACAATTTGCACAAAGTGAAACGAGTTGATGAAGTGAGAGTCTTGCTTCCGCACAGCCGCAAAGAGACCAAAGACGATACGGTCCACAATCTCATGATGCCTTTTCCACTCACGGTACTCCGGGTTTAAACCAATAAAATCATCACCGGCGCTAGGAACACTCGTGCCGACGTTATCCCCGCTGGCACTTGAAGACACGCTAGAACCGGCTTCGCTGCTATGGGCAGTGCCTTTGGAGAGGCTCAACAACGAATGTGTTGACGCGAGATCTGCGGGTGAGGAAGGACAAATTGTGGAAAGAAAAATACGAAGAAGCCTAAAGGCGTGAACGACCGAAGTAAACTTCAAGTCTCTGTAATTACTGGCAACGTGTCGGAACAGTGAACTAGTGATATGTGTGTCGTTCCGCCTGCACCATCGCGGCCTAGTTCGCTCCACAATGTCACATGCTGCCTCCTCCGCGTCATCAACCCTGACCACAGCAAGGAATTCCAAAGCATGAAGGGCGTCTTCAGCAGATCCTAAAACAGAGCCACTTGAGCTGCGCTGTAGGAAAAAAAAATGAATACGTTCGACGCCAAGAGAAGCCACGGTCCGCCTCAAGTGAAGGACTTCCCCTCGTCGTACACCATTACCCGGGGCTTGTGAGTCTGTTGCACCGCCGCACTCACTGCTATTCATTTTTCCTAACTTTCCATTTCTCTTTTGTTTGCTGTTATGCATGTCATTACGGCTCGCAGGAACGTGGTGTTGGAAACATTCCACATAGTCTAATTCTCTCGCAATGTAATGAAGGGCTAACATCATGTCGACACAAGTGCAGGTGTGTTTTTCCTGCATAATGCCGTGAACGATGAGCTTTAACAATTCAAAGTTAACATGCAAACTATCATCAGCGAGGCCTAGACCCGCGATGAAGCCCAAGTCCCTTCCGCGTTGAGCGCAACACGCTACAGCACCGTCAACGTTGTCTGCCCAGAAACTACGAAGCGAACCACGAAGGAGCAGTCGATTTTCACGATCACGACACTCACCCATGGCACGCCTTAGACGCTTACACTCCGAGATAAAATGTGTTAAGGAAGAGGCTCTACACGCACCTGATGCACCACCACCACTCGACCGGCCAAGATGAGCATAACGTGCATCACATGCAGCCTCCATTGCCTCGTCAAGCAATCTTAACATGGCTATTGTCCCAATAGAAGAGGACAGTGGTACAAGAGGTTTCACCTGAACAACAGAGCGCGTGTAGGGGGGGAGCTCAACCGCTGACTCAATCATTGCGGCCCTTCGCAGTTTATCCAAGTTATGCGGGGAACTGCGGTTGAGGTAGCGACGGCGGCTAAGTAGGCATCGGCCATGACTTCTCCAAGACAACATAAAAGCAGTGGCTGGCGCACGTCCTATATTTCTTTTCCCTTTCTTGTGCTCTTCTGGACTTCAATGCGCAGATCGGTTCTTGCCTCCACAATGCAGCAACAAGTCTTCTGTCGCACGCAGCACCGGGAAGCTCACTTGGCGCTGTCCGACTCGTCCTGTTTTTAATGTACAGAGAAACGAGGTGAAAATAACATGATGCACGATGTGACGGAAAATAGTCAAAACAGCGGTACCTGGGTCAAACTGCTAAACACAGCATTGGAGAATGAAAATACAAGTGCACGAGAAACCAATGTAGTCTTACCATCGGAAAAACACCAAATGTAGAAATGCTGCAGCGAGCGACATGTCTGGCTTCCAATGACAAAGAAAGTCAGAATGCGAATTCTCGTACGCTGAGTGACACGCAGGAAAATATACAATCGAGAAAATTATATAGGAGCATACTCAGTCGACAATAAAGGCGAAAGAAAAAAACATCATACGGGTATTGAATCATGCAACTGATCGCCAGTGAACAACAGATCCCCTTGATGAAAGCGCATCATCTTTTGAAATACGTAGTTTACACAACTCAAGTAAGGACAGTTGCGAGACGAGCGAGCCACCAAGGAGAGCTAGTTCCCACGGAAGCTCCTTAATGGGAAGAGGCTGCAGCTGGAGAGGAATGTTCCTATCGCACAGCGTAGGTTGTGATGACTCAGAAGAAGAGGACGTGCAACTGTTCGTGGATGTGTTTTCCAAAGAAGTGGAAGAAGACAACGGTTCATCAGTCGATGTTGTGGAACGCTGCTTTGCGCAACTCTCACGCTGGACCCTACAGGTACGAACGGCGTCCTCGATAAATTTAGAGAGCAAAGGTGCAACACGAAAAACCTCGCCGGCCACAATAACTGGCAACGGCTCGCCGTCAGCAACATAAGAAATAGCACGAGAGAGCGCTCCTTCCTCCCTCTCCACCTCCTTACCTTTGCATTCCGTCATCAGGCCGCTCCCCGCTGCGCTGATGGTCCCATTTACACCACTAAGGCTGGCCTCCGAGTTGTCACCGCCCTCCACTCGACTACGTTTCAATGCATGCAACGCTCCACGATCGATCACAGCATCACTTTGTATCAGCGAAACTACCCGATGGTAGGCGTCTTCCCCCACGAGGTACATGAGAGCGTCGCGGTAAGCCTCGTCCAACAAATCCACTTCATTCGCCGCGTCTGGTGAAGAGGACCCCAGGCAGTCGCTCTCAACAGCAGATAAGTGTTTAAGGAGATCTTCCGCAGCACCCGAGGAGTTACTCCCAGTCCTAAAGGCTACACTTCCCTCATTGGTCTCCATCAATTGCGGCTGTAAAAGCCCATCTTTCTCCTCATTTCCCACTTCATCGTTGAGAAATGATATTTTAGAACCGTAAGTTACGGCTTTGTGTCTCACCGTAACGCCGGACTCCACGCAACCAACGGATATCATCGAAGGCGAAGCGTGGAGCACAAGTGCCCTCCGGCACCCAGCCCCAAATGAATCTGCCACGAGATCAGATAACACAATAATCGTCCGAACCTGAAGCTTCTCGAAGCAAAACACCACAACGCTCTCACGGTACTCCTTCGACGAATGCGACGGAAGAATTAGGATAGTATTTCTATCTGACAAGTGCCTCCGCAACCTTGACACAAGAAACAAGTACGATGTCTCCTGGCGTCTCGTCTTGTTTGTCTCGGTAACTGGCTGTCCATCCGTTGTTGGGGCGCCCCCTAACAGATCAGCAGGTATGGGTTTTTCCTCTGCAAAAGGCCGAATATCACCAGGCCAGCACAAATAAGTGGCCAACTCGCCCAAAACAACCACGATCTGCCGCCCTTCACCTTCATCGGGGGCTCCACGGCACCTCAAGCGTATCTCCGCGCAGGAAGTGCCCGCCATCCAGCGACAGCTCGTACAATTTACTGAGCGAACTCCCTCAGTACAACTCCTATTTTCACTTAATTCTGAACCACCCAGAGTCTATTAAGGAAGAGGAGCAAAAAAAGATACCAGAAAAGGAAACAGGAAAGAGGGAGGCGTATCCGGAAGGCACGAATTTCCCAATACCCCACAACTGGGTACGTTATATCACCTTGAGGACTGCATCCTCCTTAAACCTCGGCGACGCACCTCGACGGGGGTTATATCGGTAGTCTCCTTTAGTAGAGTTAGGGACGGTAAAAATATCACTCGAAATGCCAGGTGGCACTTGTTCAGTGGAACAAAAAGGTGACAATTAGTATTGCCCTTCATTCCGTTGTGCTTCATTTGACAATGCATTACCTAAAGCTACAGAATAATGCCCCGTAGTGGATTGCCCCTCCCCACCCTCTCAAGAAAAGAAAGAAAAAGAAAAAAATACAGGTATCACAGTTCAGACTCTTAACTTGGTGTCACATGGTTCGTTTTTCGTTTAACTGCACGGATTATATATCCTCGTGATACAGAAAACAGGAAAAAACAATGAACACAAAACAAGGGACAGTTTCCCCCTTTGTTTTTAATACTCCAAGAGTGTAAATACTCCCTCAATGCCCGTGAGCTGTCGACATCGTAATGAGGAATCCTCATGGAACCGATTATAAAATAATATATAAACTCAGACAAAATTCCGCCACGATAACCCTCAGAGTTATAAGACTCACTTGTTCTTCTTTTCCTTTATAGCGACCAACGTCTGCCCCTTCTTTTGATTCTGCCGTCCACCAGGAGCCTGTGAGTTGACGTAGAGCGAGCGAAATTGTAGTAAAAGAAGCACAACCCACACACCCTGAAGAGCCCAAATCCACCACACTGGCAGCTTATCCTGACCGGGCCGTGGAAACAGCTCCATATTTGGTGCCGTATATCCGTGGACCCAAAGGTTGTCGGCGGCAGAAGCGCTATCACCCGCAAGCCGCACCATCAACGTGAACTCGTGATCGGAGAGAAAACTAAACGTATAAGTTCCCTTTTCTCCATCTTCCATCACAATATCTCCGCTTGCCATGCGTGCAGCTGACAGAATGTCGTTTAGTGAGAAACGAGATGCATTGGGTGCTTCAGGATAAAAGGAAAATCCAGCCAACACCGTCGGCTTCACATCTTTTTCCTCCAACGCTGCAAGCCGGTCTTGCAGAGCCCTGCCATGCGATGGCAAGGACCACGCGCTAAACATTCCCTCCGACGCTCCATAGAAATCCATTTTAATGTTAATACTCAAAAGTGATGGATGGGCTTCATCGGAAATCCCCGGCACTGGCTCGCCACGAAGTGGACGCGGGTGCAGGAAGTGCTCCAGAGTCTGTTGGCCATCACTTTCGATCCTTTGCGTTCCAACAGGAATAAGCTCACCGTGAACAATCGCAGGAAAGTTCGTGGAGCCACTAAGGATCAGGCTTGCATTAAAGACGCCGTATCTACCCGACATGACGCTGACACTGAATGATTGAGCCATCATCTGCTCTAACAAAATAGCCTCTTGGTCAGTGTCCGGCTGTGACCCAATCACTCGGGTTACGGGTGAAGGGAATACGCCGCATAAAGCCGTGCATAGGCAGAGCAAAAAGAACCTGAACGCGTTGTCCGAGACTGCACACATCATGAGCCGTATCTCCCGCCTCTCTTCAGTCGTACAAGTTCGAACAGCGGCTCCTGTACTCCTCTTATTGAGCCCCTTCCTTACCAACCAAAGGTAAATGCAGAGCCCTTCCCTCTTTATTTTCTGTTTGTCACAATAATAATAATAATAAAAGGGAAAAAGAGAACATAAGGACGGGAGAAAGTCACCCGCGTATATAACGGCGCTAAACAACGTCAGCAGAAACACTCATGGCCGTTTGTTGACTGTAAGTTTTTTTCTTATCTTCGCGCCATTGCCGATACCTAAGAAAGAATTAATTAACTCGGCCAGTAGCGCTTACATTCACATCATTAAGAATAAAACCGCTGAGACAATCTCACTTCCCTTAGTCAATGAAAAGAGGAATAATTTAAAGGACAAACTAAGAGCCGCTGAAAGGGAGGAGCCTCCTCTTCCTTCCGATACCTGTCTATATGGTCATCAAAGACTGAGGAAAATAATAAAGAAAAGACATGTGGAAATCAAAATGTGTTGGTTCACACAATGACAAGAACGAAGACGTTCCGTCGCTATACCTTTAGCCCTCTCCCACAGCAAGAAGGGGAAGGCCTCTCGACACATCCCCTTTACCCACTACCCGTACACCAGTGGGGCTTACACGTCATGCGAAGCCGAGAGGCTGTTAGGAATAGGGCATGCGAAGCGTTACGAAGAGAAGGAAGATAAACAGAAGACAGGGGAAATCAGTAAAGCAGGAGAGTAAAGGGGTAAGAACAGTACAGCAAGCTTCCGAATCATCGCTGGCAATTACAAACACGCGCTGCAGGTCGATGAGTCCTCACCTTCACAGTCCCCATAAAGCGTAAGGAAACCACTGCTGTACTCCATTCCTCAGTGTTGGGCACGCGTGATGGTTGAAGAGGGAAGGAATGCGAAAGTGGTACACAAAATGAACACAGCAACACCACAGGCGCACTTTGATCATTCAGGGAAAACACCCCGTGATAATGACCGCGGCAGCGCTGTTGTAAGGGAATGAAGGGAAGTACCCGAACCAACCTCCACATACGTTCAAGGAGAAAAGCAAAGGACGAAAGCAAGAAAAGCGAAAAAAAAAAAGACAAAAAATGAGCGAGTGTGACGCCTCATTTCAGTGAAATCATACGAACAGCAGAAGAAATAAAAAAGATATGTTAACACCAAGGTCAGTTACATTGCAAAAGAATATTTGCTACAAAGTGTAGCTTAAGAATCGGGATGATCCAGCGCTTTTCCTTTTTTTTTATTTCAATGATGCCGACTGTCACCACCTTGGTTGATTCCTGTCATTGTATCTGCTGATAAGAAGGAAGGGACCCTATCCGTATTCCCACACAAATCCCTACACGGCTTGTTACATACCCTTACATACAGTTCTGCATAGGCAGACACGCAGTCACACAAAACACAAGTGTCAATGCAAACAATCACAAATGTGCACCCTCCCTCTTCACCACCGATAATAGCAATAATAAAAGAGGCATTACAGGAACAACAACCCGCTGTGATGCAGTGCATATCTACCTACGCCGAACTTACAATTTAGCACGCGGATCGCGGGGCATCGACACCAAACCAAACAAACAAACGTAGCAACAAGAAAATGAGAAGGTGGCACACAACAAAAAACATTTACTCTCCGAAACCCCAACCCGCAAAGTCATACGAGAAAAAAAAAACATAGCAGTGCCACAGAACTGCAGAGGCATATCTAAAGTCTGAAAAGAGAAAATAACGCACCCAAGTGGACGAAGACAATTGAAAATATTGCCAAACTGCAATCCCCATATGGCAACAAGCCATTCCATGGTCAGCACTCCTGCACACACAAAAAAAATCAGAGGCAGGATGAAACCGGTGTATTTCAAAATAAAAAAAACTATTCTGTACTCAGTATGCAACGCGAAGTCTCTCATAAACTAAAAAGAATACAATGACGGTTCTTCTTCTTTATTCTTCTGCACCACATTTATTAACTAACTTCCCTTTCTCCTTATGTTTTTTTTCCAATCTACCACCGACAAACAAGAACACGCACGTGTTAGACATCCACAGCGCCTCCTCATTTCTAACCAAAGGCAATCAGAGCCCAGGCACAAGAACATATTTCTCTGTCTGCAGTGGAGCATTGAGCCAAACAGGGCAGCACCGCCAGACGTGTGCTGTGGTCCAGTGAAAAAGAGCTGTAGCAACGATGAGGGAGGGAAAAGGACAGATGGGAGAAGGGACAATTTTCTACACCAACAGAGGTCGATCCTTCCCACGGTTAAACACAAATCCTCTCCGCAATGCTAAAATGTCCATCAGCACGACAACGAAGCCATGCACAAAAAAAACAAAACATGTATATCAACATGAAGTCATTACCATGTTCTTGTGTATGTGTGCATTTGCGTTTGCGTAGCCGTGAGCGAGGGTTTACTGACCTTAAAAAAGGAGTGAGTATGCTCAGCAGAATGTAACTCGCAAGAGACAAGAACAGAAGGCACTCCACAGGGTTGTTTTAATTGTTATTTGGCAGTCGACTAGAAAATAAATCAACGACTAGAGACAGGGCATGGAAAGAAAGATCGGCACAACCTACACATGCGCATAGCGACACTAAGCATTCCATGGGCCGTCGTTTGGCGTCAAGCGTATGAAAACGTGGGAAAGTTAGTGGAGAGACAAGACAAAGAGGAAAAGAAGAAACAACAAAAAAGCACAAGATCAGCAGCTATAGGTCGAGGGATGTAAGACAGAATTTAAAATGTACAAAACATAGGAGGTAAGAAAAAAAAAGGAAAAGTCGTCGTGAATCCACGCATGGAAGCACTACCAACTAAATATCATATCCACCGACTAAAACTTTAACATGAACAGAAGGGAAAAGAGAGAAAGAGATCGTATCATTTTTTGTTACAGCTCAAATTTTTTTCTAAAAAAAAAAAAAGAAAAAGAAAAAGGAACTATTTTGGGTTACAATTGACCCTTCCTTGATGATCTGCTGCAGCCTACGCTTGTATTATTTTTTCTCACACATGAAGCAAGGCGCCTGGGCCACTGAAGGAAAAAGAAGCCCGCGAATCAACAACACAAAAATGAAGGCAGCAGTACCAATAACCAAAGAAAAGAGCCATCCCATATATTCAAAGAAAATGGAGGAAGTAAAGAAAAACAAAAGGGGGTAAATAAGCACTTTTTATGCAACATATGTTTTTCTCCCTTAGAAGCAGCATCCGTTTCCTTGTAATAGCTTTTTCTAACCTTTTCCCCGCTTCTCCCTTATTTAACTGCCTTTATACGCTAGATGCTTTCCTAGACTTATTAGCTGTGTATTGCTACGGTGACCCTTGATATAACACACGATTAAAACAGGCACTTACGCACAAGAGAAACAAAACATAATCAGAGAACATAAACAGGAAAATGCCCTACCCCTTCAACAGCGCCTTTTCTTCTTCATAATGAGGGAAGTAAGGTCCTGTTCTTCTTTTGCGCGCCTGAGAATTTCATCGAGTTCACATCGGAATAACTCAATGTATTCGGGATCCAGCCGCTGCCGCTCAATGAAGGGATGCCGCCGAACGTTCTCGATGATGCCGCTCAGTACCTCCATTCCACTCGGAGTCTGACCCGCAGAAGCCACGAATAGCGTCATAAGATAAGCGTTGATAGCGGCTTTGGAGAAAAATATATAATCCGTCTTCGCGCCCAGCAAAACACGCGTAACAGCATAGACAATGTATAACTTTTTATGAGGGTCATCGTTAAAGTAACTGTGCATGCGCTTTGCAAGGATGCCAAAGACGTGGGCGGCATTTAGTGGTGTGTAGAGGAAAATGGTGTCATCAAGCCTCTTCTCACTCTTCTCATCAACACAGCCATCGACAAGATCACAAATTGTCTGAATAACACTGGGACTAAGGGACTTCTCAGCTTCGCTACAAGAGTTATAGGTAGAACCCAAAAGCGATTGCAGCCGTGCATCCAGGGTTATCTCAGGAACAGGCCGATCACGTGTGAAAGAGGGGACCGCTGGCGGCGGTGACAGAGCGGTAGCTGAAACACCCATTGCAGGAAGGGTCACCAGTGTACCGTTATCACCGGAGGTGTTTACTCCAGGGCCCGCAATGAGGGCACCTGTGGCTCCATCAAGTCCTGATTTGGCCGCTCCCGCGCCCACTCCAGGAGTGCTACCGTCAGTGTTTCCAGGATCGAACAGAGGTGCAGGCTTTCCACGCCGCATCCTGTCCGCCATCGTCATGTTGTGGTTCGTTTTCCCGAAACTAATGCGCATCGGAGCACCCCTCAACAGTGCATTGTTAAGTGCTACTCGGGCCACCCGCGCGTGCTCCACAGAGTCAAAATGCCGAAAGCGATGCAGCTTGACGGGATCAACTTAGAATTAATGAAACCTTCAAACGGCTCGAACATGTCCTCCACATCATCTTGCGTCACATCAGTGGCAAACTGGCCAATAAAAATTACATTTGTTGGAGTCTCGTTCAGTGGGATACCATCTGGAGTGAGCCCACCTCCCTGTGTCACTGGGTTCCGCTGGGCACGGCCATAGTTTAGCGCCACACGAACACCACCGACTAGCTGGTCACGCATTAAGTCCAGAGCTTGTGTGCAACTTTCGATCGTCTCAAAGTGTATGAAGGCCATATTTTTGCTATCCAAACGCGAAATGCTTGAAATTGTACCAAAGACTTTGAAATTTTCATTAAGCTCCTCAGTTGTGACGGTCTGGGGGAGGTCACCTATCCACAACACATTTGTTGGCTCCATAGGCTCCTCTTCCCGACGGGATCGCCGCCGACGTTCCTCATTTTCATGACGATCATCATCCCGTTGGCGCCGCGGTGGGCGCTGTCCCTGACCGTTAACGCTGCTCTCCTGATGTAGGCCCGAATCGTCCTGTGAATAGTCGAACATTTTGCCATAGTTAAAACGCGCTCCCCCCAATGTACCTCGCGCACTAAGTGTCTCCACAGCTCGGCGTGCCTCCTCCACGTAGCGGAAGTGCACAAAGCAGTAACTCTTATCGGGAACCTTAGCGACGCGAATAACCCTCCCAAACTCACGAAACTCCTGCTTCAAGAATTCCTCCGTGTGTTGTTGGGCATCTAAATTCCCCACCCACACAGTATTCGTCGGCTCACGTAGTTCATCATCACGCCGATCACGCCTTCCATGGCTATGAGGGTGACTGGCACGGTTGTGGTCTTCTTCGTGCCCTGAAGGACTTCCGTAGTACCCCGGTGGGTAATGCTGCGGCGGGTACATGGGATAACGATTTGCTTCCTCGCCCGTTGGCATCCCGTAATGCTGGTCATCCCGCGCGTAAGGGTCGCTCGGGCCCCGCATGCTCCCTGGCGGCATCATATAACCCTGTTGAGCTTGTTCTTGCTCCAAGCCCCTACCGGGGTACCGCTGCCCATGGGCGGCGGGTAGCAGCCCCCTGGAGGAATAGGACCGTTCGGCGGGACCGGCTGGACTGGGCGTTGGCCCTGCGACGGGTGGGGATGAGCAAGCGGTCCTGGGGGGCGGGGGGCACCTGGCAGCATCTTGAAACCCGGGGGCATCGGCGGCACCGGCGGCATCTTAAAACCCGGTGGCATCGGAGGCATTTTGAAGCCAGGAGGCATTGGTGGCGCGGCGAAGCCCGGAGGCATTGGCAACTGGCGAGGTGGAGGATAACCCCCTGGAGGTGCTGGTGGTCCGTTCATTATTTTTAGTATAGGAAAAATATAGGCTTCCTCTATGTTAATATTTCCAAAATGTTAAGTGCGAAAAGAAGACGACAACAGACGTACAACAATACAAAAATTGTAGGGTAAGGAACTGGTGAAAAAAAAAAATTAAGAAAAAAACACTACTAACTCTTCTTCAAGAAAGAAATCAATAAGCGTCCGTTACAAATGAATACGGGAAAGTAAGACAAAAAAGAAGATGTTTAAAAAAAAACTCCTATACACACGGTAAAAGTGGCACAAGCAATTATAAACCTCATAAGAAGAGCTAAAGGAAGCCACGGCAGTAGGTTCATTGTAAGAATCCAACTCCCAAACTCGTGTAGGAATGCCCTTACACCGGTTACAAGAGCAAATGAACATCCCAGTGAAAAATGTGGAAGGCCAACAGCCTGTGCATTCCCATAACTTGAGAAGACTTTCCAGATATGTAACGATGCAACCCAACTACTTTTTTTCAACACCATCACGGCGTCATAAAGCACGGCATATTCTACCTTCAAGTTCCCCTCACTAAAATAAGGTAACTTGCACCACCGCTGCAGCTGAAAGCCACAGGGAATTAATACATTATGCACTAAACGTTCCAATGATTGCTCAAATGATGCGCCTTTGCAGCACTCACCACCCTCCATCGGTAGCAGCTGCGATGGGGGTCTCTTTTCAGTTCCATGTTCCACGAATGGGCACCATGGCAATACAACAGCAAGAAGAAGTAAACCTTCTGACACCAGCGAATCACGCATCGACGTTAGGAGATCAAGCGGCGCATCTGTTCTGTCAAGCACATTAAGGCAAGATATAACATCATAATACCGCCGCGATCCATCTTCCATAGTGAACGGATCCTGATAAGACAAAACCTCATAGCCACGCCGCCACAAACGCCAGCGCATCGGCATAGAGCACTCCGTTACGGTAACGTGCTGGAACAGGGGTTGCAGCCGCGATGTTACACCCCCGTCACCTGCGCCAATGTCCAAAAGCCTTCCAAACATGGGAACCGCTTCCTGCTTCAAACGTACCTCCGCTGCCGCGCGGGATACCCCGAGAAGAAGCTGGGCGGCTTGGATAGTGGACATCACAAACATTCCACCCCTCCCCACAATCCCATTGGCTGTTGTAAGTGAAACAAAGTGGCGAAGCAATCCGACAAGAAGTATCCCCAAGGCACTCACATCCGCAGCCGCTTCCAACCAAGTTCTCGTCTCGTTGTCCATGTCCATGGGAATATAGCTCCCAGCGATATGTTCGGGCAGAGCCGCAATATCTGCCCGGTAGTTAATGGGAGGTCTCCTCCGTGCTCCCTTTTTATATTTTTCCATGTCCCTCATCATCGCGGAAAACATGTTTTTCCCCTCAGACCCCTGGCGATTTCGACGTTTAAGGCCTCTGATGCACCTCCCTAGTTTCCTCAAAGGAAAAAAAGGCACTGGTAAAACTACGATAATCACGCGACAATACTGCCATATGTATGAATAATGGTGGAAAGATAATTTTATTACTTTAAAGCGAACATGAGACTTTAAGCGACATGCTCCGGAAGCATAGTGAAGTGTGGGGAGTAAGCAATGGCAAACTGCAACGAGACATAGGCAAATAGGAATAAATAAGAAAACGAGCGTGAAAGTAGGATATTTACGCTATAATTATTTCGGTAATGTTCAGATAAGACGCACGGATTTGAGCTCTGACAAGCAACGGCGAAATGAAAGAAGACAACAGTACTGGTGAGGGCATCTCACAACAAAGGTACACAGAACGCTAGACAACTTACGAAACGGCAGAGAGCAATAGGTAAATGGAGCTTTTTTATTCTTATTAAAAAAAAAAACAATAAAAGCAATGAGACACGAAAACGTTTGATTTGTAAATGCGAATGGGTAGGTTGGTTTTATGTGACTGGATGATGGAAGAAGATCACGTAAAACTATAAATGTCTTTTTCTTTAAAAAAAAAAAAGCAGAAAAACGGTACAAAAATGAAGATGCATGCAGAAGCGCACGAGGGAGGGAACAAACGCATTTCTCGTTTTTTTCAAAAAAAAAAACAATCATAGCTGGCAAATGAAGTGCAAGCGCAACGCAGATTCACCAAGCACGCAACAAAATAAAAAAAACATTTGAACCACCTAGGAATTCCTGCACGATAGGGCACACCAGTCTATTTAACGTATTGCAGATCGACTGATGGTTGGGGGAGGAACAAAGCGGGCCGGAGGGTGGTAGGAGTTACAACAAAAATTGATACATGCATATCAAAAACAAAAAGAAAACGCAACACAAGGGAGAAAGAAAGGAAAGAGAGGGAGAAGCACACAATGTTGTCCAACTGTTATAACAGTTAGCGCGGATCGGTATTCAGCACATAAAATGAACCCACATAAACCCCTTAGAACCAAAGCGACCACCAGCGTCCATAGCTTTGCACAAGGTGCAGCTGCTGAAGGCGGAGGCATGTGTGTGTGGTGGGGAGGGAGACCTTGCGGCAACAGGAAACTTCTCACAACTCAACAGGATGAGTTGCACTTCTCTCCCTTCTCCCCTGCACCAACCTTTCCACTCTCGACTCTGCTGCCACGTAGCACGAGAAAGTGAATATAGCATTTAGGGGGAAATGGAACAGGACGCAACAGAAACAGTTTTAAAAATGGAGAAAAAAAAGGGGAAAAATAAATCAAATATTCTGCGGGTGCATATACTGCTTCATCAATACCGACATAAGAGGTCGAAAGAAGGAAGGAAAAAAAGACGCTTGCCATGACCCTAGAATCCAGTAGCAACAGATGGTCCTCACCACCACAGAGCCTGGGGATCAAAAATCACTATCACGCAAAGCGGTTCTTTTAGGAAGTTTGTTGGGTTCTCAGGTTGATATGTGCAAAAGTACAGAAAAGCAGGGCAAAACAAGCGACATGGCCACGCATAATGAAGCCAAGTGAATGCGCGCTGCCTCGAATATAAACTTTGGAGGAAGAAAGATAGCGCAACCAAATACGAAATACAAAGATTATGAAATACGACGTCACGCAGGCAAGCACACACCACTGAGTCTCCGCCAACAGCAGCCACAGTAATAAAATGTCAACAAAAAATTCATGAAAGAAAAAGTCGTGTATAAACAAAAAATAATAATGGGAAATAACTAAACTCTCTTCACCACCTCATCCACATGCACAAACAAATGCAGTTGGGTAAAAATAAGATAAAAAAACAGAAAAAAGTGACCCGTGACGCAAAAGAGTCTGCAGAGAACTATGGATGTGGGAAGCAGAATTCAGAAAGAAAAAAAAAAAGCGTAACAATTTAAAAAAAAATGAATGGGAAACATTCGGGAACACTCAGTGCATAGAGGAAAGTAACCCAAGTTCGAGACGCCCAGCGCTACACAACTTGCATTGGCTACCTTCGACCCAAACTACCCACTGACGCAACATCTATCATCACACTGTCACTCTATCTTCACATGCATATGCATACAGAAAAAAACACCACAACCAACCATCACACATCTCCCAAACCCTCTCGCTGTTAATAACTTTATTTAGTCCTTCTCTATTACACTGTCTCACGCATCTCTCCCGTATTTTAACTCACTTGCACCAGAATTTTCATCTCCCTCCGTAACTGCTCTTACCATCGCACGCCGTCAATCACGTTTCCGATTGTTGAGATCCACGCTCACTCAGCAAAGCAGTCACTTGCTCGCGAAGCACTTGAGTCAACTCCCGTTCCCGGGAAAGCTGCTCCTCCAAGCCGCGTTTCATATCCACCACCTTGCGCATACGCGCCAATTCCCTTTCAAGCTGTCTTACACGGCTCTTTGTTACGCAGGATTCCTGATAGAAGTAAACAAACTCATCCACAAGGGACTCTACTTCTTCGCTGCAGGCATCGGGATAAGGGATGGGCCCCACAGCAACTTCTGCTTCTACTGGCATCCCCTGCTTCGGACCGTTCGGTGTTGCAGTGCATGCAACATCCAGGGCGCTGGCGCCCACACAACCACACATTTTATCCTCGATGCTGTTTCCTCCACTGCTTATGTCATTGGCTTCGTCTATACTTACGTCATTTCCGATCTTCATGGTACTGCGTCGTGCAGCACTTTGACTGCTGACGCGTGAAATGCATGTCTCTCCTTCCATACAGCATCCATCCACTCTAATATCGAAGTCAGCATTGTCGCCTTCGCAGGAAGCACGAGCATCGTGAGAAGCTTCATCGCAACCACTCCGACCTCCCTTTTCCGAGACGAAACTCCCAACAGCAGCGCATCCCTCCCCCAACTCGGAACATGTGCGCTCTTTCATACCTAAATCACAAGTCTGTGATGACGAAAGGGGTCCGAGCAATAGACGATTTTCATTTTGTGCGGTTGTTAACACGATCGTGTATGGTAACTCACGAATATAGGAAGGCGAAGACACCGAGACGGCATCAGCCGGGGCAAGAAATTTTCTTTCACGAGCCCTCTGCAACTCCTCTTCATGGATTAATTCGTCATCAATACTCAGTGGCACACATACAGCGGAGCGCGGCAAGGATATTCCCATTTGCAGCTCAGCCGGGCTTCGCGGTTCTGCCCCGGATATCGGGAGGCCATTTTTGAGTGACTTAGCTGTTGACCATTGCTGCTCATCACCTGGCATGCGTCTGTGCACATTACTCGATTGAGAAAATGACAAAGGCAGTTCCCTGACAACCGTTTTCCGGGGCCCTGTTGTAACCTGCCGCGCAGCAACAGCGAAGGAAAGGTCCCGCAACAGACGGTGCAGTGCCGTGACAGAGTTGTAAACACAGATAAGCAAGGAGACATAAATATTCCCTGAGCATAATAGAGGCATTAGAAGCGTCATGGCGTTGTGTCGTAGAATCGTCGGGGGCGTCACTGGCTGGACACCACTCCGTAGGGATGCACTTTTGGAGAGGGTGCACGAGACCATCCAATCTTGCAATGCCACATCCTCACCGAGACACAAAATGTGAAAGGTCGCTGCATGACCGTCATCAGTGAAGAAGGTAAGCGAGTACAACAACGACGTCCCAATCTCAGAGGGAACTAAACCACCGCTAACGGCGTGTCCAAGTCCCTCAAGGCCAGCATCGAGTGCCTTCAGCGCATCATTCACGCTACGAATAGGGACTGTTTCTGCGTTCTGAACGTAGGCATCTCTGGGTCTCACACCGCCCGGAAAATGCGGCGCGCTACAGTCGCTGTCCTCACCACCAACGTTCTCATCCATCTTATTGAGCTGCCGTGGCTCAGAGCAGTTTGTTTCCAAGCTCAGTCGCACACTGTCGTTGTCTAGATTCAGCAAGTCCACAACATTGGCTTTGTCAAATGCAATAAAAGACACTTCGGCGTCAACGAAACACCGCCGCATGTTATCAGCCGAGCCTTCCTCCGGTACATCAGAGGAGGCAGGCAACAAAGCTGCATCACTACCACCAGGATCTGACTTAGATGTGGTCATCTTCGTAAAAAAGGACTGTTTGCGATGCTGTGAGCATCTATTGACGGCCATACAAATACCCTTAGGAAGGAGCCCACACTCCGCCGGGGTGCCTACAACACCCAAATGCTTCATTTCCTGTGTTGCTCCATACACCACAACCATGGCATTAAAGCAGTCGTCAACAACGGCGGACAAAGCCGGTTCCAGAACATCACTTAAGAGGGGATCCAGAGGCTGAAGGAGCCTGTAGTGCATTGCGTCATTGTTTTCGCCCTCCGCTGCTGGACAATTTTGTTTCTCATCCTCTTCGTGCGGGGGCGCGCATGGTCGTAGGCCGAAACCAACACCCCTTACATGGCCCACCAACACCCTATCGTCATTAAACTCTCTTAATAGCTGAAAAAAATCGTCAGGACGTATCGCACCTCCCGTACTCTGGAATACCCGATTTACATTATCCCCACATGGGCGCAGCACCGTCCGCCTAGCCGGCTCTACTCCTCCATCTCCGTCGTTTTCACTTCCCACTTGGCGATTGGCAGTACCTTCCAGGTCCTCCATTACCACCGTCCACACCTCCTTTTCGAACGACTGCACGGCCACATTAACACACCACGTCCGTTCCTGCGTAACTAAGGCGGCTTCTTTCGACTCCATGGCGAAAAATATTTCTCGAATTATTAATTAAAAAAGAGGGAAAAGAAACCTGTGAGGCCAAGAAAATTTCCCTCAATCCCTCACTTACGTGATCACTCGCGGTACTGCCCACAGATCAGTCCACGTAACTCCAACTTAGTTGCTGCTTCGTTTTTTTCTTTTCTTTTCAACAAAAAAAAAAGGAAAGAGAAAAGAAGAGAGAAAGAGAAACGATCCCCTGCCCTCTACTAAAAAGTCTCTAATCTCTTCCCCCTTTTAGCTTAACACCTTTATCCTCGTTTTCCTTTCTTATCACCTCCAGGATGTGCCGGTCCGCCCGACCTCCGTTTAACTATAGTTAACTATTATATATTCGTCTTAGTTCAGCAGACCCTTCCCTTCCGGATCTCACTGCAGTCAAAGCCCTGCAAAAAGAAAAAGAACAGACCAACCCCACAATCTGACGCAAGTGGTCCGCCACTACTACAATTGCCTTGTGTGTGTGTGTGTTGCCGTTGTTGTGAAGACAAATGATTTTTTAAAAAATCGTTGGTAGCACATCCGTGAACGCAAGTACCACATTATTAGGCGTGTGAATAAATAAGGAAAGAAGAAAATAAATAGAAGCACAAATATATAACCACATACCTGTAAGGAAGGGGGGCAAGACTTCATTCAACAAATAAAGTGCAAAATATGAATGTATACTTCACTCAGAACATGCACTGACCCCATATCCACGACGAAGCTGCATTAAATATCGTTAATGTTCCAAGTTTTACATAAGCAACAGAGATCACATAAGGTGCTGCAGCAGCTTAACAGAAGGTTAGGCGAAAGTCTCCGCTCTCAGAAAGAACTTTGTAAAGAAAAAACTACGATAAAAATTGGTATTACCTCTAGCTTGGTGAACGACGCTCTCAACAAAAATATAACACCATTGAACATAAAAAATAGACATTGTGCAACACCACCGTTTTTCCCTAGTGGCTCCACGCTGCGAGCTCCCCTCTCATGCTACTTTTAAAATGATGCATCCACTGATAGTTGTAGAAGTGACACAGCGTAATCAATTAGCACACTTCAACAATTGTTCACGCTCATCCCTTACAAAGCGATGAAGTGATTGGTAGGTCGGTAACGCAACCAACTCTGCCGGAGCCACCTCATCCATCACCAACCACTTGTACAAGTCATTATCAAAGTGCCGCAATATGGTGTCGTACTCCTGGAGCTGTGGCGATGACAGCGACTGTATGTGCCGTCGCGCATAGGCTCCGAGAATGATATCCATTTCAGTCATTCCGCGATAAGTGGACTGATAAAGTAACCGGCGGCGCTTCGCCTCCTCCGCTTCACCGCTGGACACTACTCGAACATCCCGGAAAGTAAGACAACCTTCCCCTGCTACCGGCGCCTTTGCCAACACCTGCGGTCCGTCACGCAACATTTTTGCCAACTCCTCGTGTCTCTGAGCACGCGTGACCAGACGCGTTGAAAGACGTCTTAGCATAAGTTATAAACAATCAACTACGCAGTCACCTCATGCAAGGAACAAGAAGCGCGCCTACAAGCTTTCCCTTGTTAGGTACCTCTCTCAAAGAATAGAATAAGTAGATTATGCGCAAAACCTTACAAGGGTTTGAGCCGTCCCCTATATCCCTCGCCTTTACCTTCCTAGTGCCTTGTATCAGATCCTTCTAGCAGGCAGAATATTATAATAACAAGGCCGTATCTTCAGTGTGACAAAACCAGCTGCTGGCAGCACGCACAAGTAATAGAGTTAAACAAAATAGCAAATGAAGATCACATAAAATTGCCAAACCCACTTCTGGGCATAGGCAGTAATGTCACCGACACACGAAAGCAGAATGTGAAGAACAAAGAAAAATGACTTCAGAGGACCGCTACCACTGTCCCTTGCGCGCTGCTTGGCGCATCTTTTTTACAACGCTCTTCTTCCTTCGCTCCATCTTCCGCGCCGACACGACAGAAGAGGGCATCTTTGTAGGAGGGTTTTCTACGGGGGGCATCCAAGAAGCCTTGTGGATTATTGCTTGCAGCCGGCTGATGCACTCCTCCTTGTTCTGATGCAAACTGCGATGCTCGTGGCTGGAGAGAATCAATTGCGTCATGTCAGACGTGAGGGACTTTCCGTGTTCATTTTGCTTAATCCTCTCAATCAACTCTTCGTCAAAGTGTTCACTGAGTGATGACATGCTTACCCGTAGCTCCACCTTATTGCTACTGCTGTTCGACCCTTGACCGCCCGGCCCTCCTCCACGTGCGGTACTCATCGTAAACCACGTCTCGTCAATGCTAACATCCCGCGGTCGCTCAATGCGATAGTACCCATCCCCCTTGAAGGAACTGATCCGCGAATGACGGCACGACACGCCGAGACCAAGGACAATTAGTGACTGCTGCGCGAACAAACGCCTCAATAGACCGAAAGGAGATGAAAGGCTGCTGCTGTTTCTGTTATTAATACCACGCCCCGTTGAACCCCGTCGCGAGGCAATGAGGGTCGTCGAAAGGTAACAAGCAAGCGAGGCGAAACCAATCCTGTTCATCCCTCCAATGGAGTTCACCCGTTTCCTTTGCTGGCTGAAAGATTAAAAGAATTGTTGTCAGACGAATAAACAACACTTAAGTGTCGACGACAAGTATGCGCCTCATCAACACCTAAGTGCAGAAATTATTGTAAAACAATAATTTCTCTTCATTTTTAAACAAAGAAGGAAACAAAATAAAATAAAATAAAAACATAAGGTCATCAAGAATGATCTTGTAGAAAGCCTGCACAGAGCATTTAGATACCCCTGAGTTTTATCAGGTGCAACGAGGTGCGATTTCCTTCAATAAAACAGAGCAGCAGTGAGTTTGGCGAAGGTTGGTTGCCACGCCTCCTGAAGCACAAAGGGTCGCGCAATCCCAATGGAAAGAGAATGCCCGAACTACTAGCGCAACACAAGTGACAACCCAAAGAAATAACGATAAAAACAGACTTTCTTATTTTCTTTCTTCGCTATCTCATTTCTCAGTGTGCCATGCACTTGTAAGAAAAGAGGGTAACAAATATATCACACTCTCACATGACACTTCCACCCACCACTTTGCTATCACTAAACTACAACACTAAAAAAAAAAAGCGCAGACACACACACAAATTTGTGCATCCGCGCTACACATAAGTGCTGATGTGCCAAAGAAAATATTCATGTTGATAACTACGATACTTTTGATGTGAAAGAAAAAAAAAATAGAACCCGATCAACGACCAGCTATCCGGAAGCTGTGTGGATACACAACGCTACGAGGGAAAAGACTGTAAAAGAAATGAGAAGAAAGGGCAGTTCAATTCAAAAGAATTAAGCGACCAGAAAGTGATACAAACTGTTGCCTGTGTTAACCCACTCACAGACGCAAAGGTACCATAATATCATCTTCTCCATCCTAAACAAGCAGGCCTTATCTCCCACAATTTGAGGCGCATCCCCCGTTTCGCCACTTTCACGCAGTCCAATCGCCGATAATAACTGCTCCTTCACCATTTCTCACGCTTCACATCCCTTTGGGGTGTTTTTATCTGCCACAGGTCCCGTCAACATGTGCACAAATTCCCTCATTTCAATCTTTACTGCGTTATTACATTTCAGCCGCTACCAGCACGGGAAACCTAGCGTAGCACGTTGACACTGTAGCAGTACTCCGTCAGGACATCTGAGGGAACGCACGCTTCACATTCGGGCAGTCCCATACCCAGTGCCGCATGCTCGTAAGATGGTTCTGAAGTTCCTCAACGGCCTTTGAGGCAAACTCCTCGGGGACCTCCTTCTTAAATTCCTCCACCACCTCAAGGCACCCAGCCAAATATCGCTCACGCTCAAATGCATTCCACACATCACGCTGCATCGTAAATCTCGCCTTCACTATCGTTGTGTAACATCGCTCAGTAGCGAGAGCCCAGTGGAGCACGGATTTGAGGTAGTTGAGCTTCCTCTCAATGTATTTTTGCCCTGCAACATTTTTGCTGTGGTTTCCGAACACGAAACAAGAGATGGATCTCGACTTTTTATAAATGGAATCATTAAGCTTCTCCAGTGAATCCACACGATCCTCCCAGAACGAGTCAAAGTCATACGTCCAACTAAGGTTCAATAGGCGTTTCGTATCATCCTCAATGTGGCTCAAAAGGTAAAGCTCAACGGGAGATAATTCAATACCAGCGGGTGCCGTTACCTCCGGAACATGCCAAAACTCAAAACTACGATACTGCGACTGATTTGTCAAGCGCTCAAACCATGGCTGCTTCGTGGCCCACGGCTCAAGAGGAATCGAGACCCATGTAGTATAAATACTCCGAGATGACCCAATGACAGTTGAAACGGAAATCGTCTTGGCTAAAGGTCTGCGAAAAATATATCGCTGCATATTGTAAATCGGAAGATCTTACCAATTGCCTCCAAGTTTCTGCCACTTCTCGCTGCTTTGTCTAATGTTTTCTCGTACACAGGAATCTCTTTTCCCACAACGGCAATACCCTTGCTATACTAACAAGTCAGACAACTACCCTAACGTTGAACAACGTAGGTGGCATTATAAAAGAAGCAAAAAAAAAAGATCTTTCTTGTTCCGCTCCGTCAAAATATGCACGCGTAAATACATAAGATCGTCACTGGAGTGATATATTATAATGGAGGCAATTGCCTCGTGACACTACATGTGGTGTGAAGAAATCAAAAATTTAGAGTCCCAAAATCCCACTACAACGTAACTTCCCTGGATTCTCATGGTCAAAGAGAAGGTGCTATAGGACGTATATCAATACGGCCTGCGGTACGAGTAGAGCTTGCCCATGTTATGAGGTGAATTCCGCTCTCGCTCCATCCGGTCAAGCGCATGACCCAGCAGCGACGCCGGGGAGCCACAGGCCTGGGCAGCGGGGAAGTGTTTAGGGAGCTCTCGCCGTCGCGTACCGTCGCTAATAGACGAAACCGCGAGCTGTACATTCTCCTCGTCCTCGACACGTGACGTGGGACCGAGAGTTGGCTCCGGTGGTGTTCGTACTCCCTCCGGCACAGCCCAGCCATGAAACGGCCGGAACGGCATGTAATCCGATGGTGGTGGCTGTGGAGCACGAGAACCCGAATATACGCGAACGTGACGAAGCATATCTGGGCCATATTGGCGCTGAACCTTGGCCGCAAAGCGCTCCGCTGCGGCGATGGTTACACGCCGAATAGATTCTTCACGTCCGCAAGGTGTCTTATTGAGCTCATCGCCGTCATTTTTCTTGTTTCCCTGCCTATGCCGCCGCGCCTGTCGTTGCCTCAGGCGCTCCTTGAAAATAACTTGATCCAAAGTCATTCCGTGGAAAACCTCCCGGAACATGCGATCTGCATCACCACGCACAAACGGTTTCCGGCGCTGTGATGCAGCCGTTGTGCCTGCCGACCTGACTTCCGGGTCAGAGACGGTGTCCTTCTCCTTTTGTGTTTCTTTGGCTTCTGCTACAGTGGACCTAAATCCAAGCGCCTTGTCATGCTCCTTACGCCGATGAGGATCCATTAATATATCATACGCCTCTGACACTGAGCGGAACCTTACTTCAGCTTGCGCCTTTTGGCCTTCGTCCACTACGTCCGGGTGGCACTCAAGAGCACGCTGCCTGTACGCTGCCTTTATCTCCTCAGTTGTTGCCATATGGCCAATGCCCAGACGCTTGTAAAGGTTCCTTACCGGCATCCCTGGGAGGCTCGCAAAACACATGGCCGACAACAGTGCGCCGTGAGGTAACTGCAAAAGCAGTTGTGAAGGCTTCCAAGAGGCCGCTGAAAAGGCGTTAGCGAATGGCAGCCGACGCATGCGCTAAATGTACTACTAAGACGCCACAAAAAGAGGTGTACACACCCTTTTCTCTTTTTTACCGGCGTGATATGTACAGGCATGAAGACATCAAGTAAATTTTAAAAAAATAAAATAATTCATGAGCCAGACAAAGAACGCAGTATGAAAATGAAGCTACCAACATCCCCATTTAGCGATTTAGTGCATTGATCACCACACACCTCTTTTTCCCCACAGCCACAACCCTTTCCTCAGATCTTCTGCGTATCCCCTTCACAGAATGGAGTAAGAGCAGCACTGAGAGAAACTGCTCGGAGGAAGTACACATACGAAAATCGTACCACAGAGTCAGGTGACTTCAGCTCTCCTGCCGCACCGCTCGGCACTGCATCTGTGCTGTGCGCCACTGATGGTCCACTGTCCACCGTCTTAGATCTGCCAAAGTCCCAGGCAGGCTACCGTTGTTCACGCGCTGATAGTCCATTTCTGCCAGCCTTTCTGCAAACCGCGCCGACAGTAGAGACCTCAAAGCCGGGTGCTTTTGCCGATCAGCTTCTTCAGGGGCTGACGACTTGCTTCCATGGCGCATCCGTGACGCATCGACAAAAATACAAACGGGCTGTTTGCGCCGATCGTGTGCCAACACATCGGCGCAGTGACCGCGAGGATCCCAGTTTAGATATTGCCACCTCATCAACGCATCAACGGAGGCAGCAGGGCGTTTCCATACGCCAACTTCATCTGGATCAAGATCCACCCGCAGTAACTTCCGCTTGTTCTTTCGATTGTTTTCCTCCTCATCACCCAGTGAGGGTGGACCATTATTTGAAATCCCATCCAGACGAAGGCAAATGCTAAGGGCACCCGGGTTGTTGTGGCGCAAATCCACAAGAAGCTCCTGTACGCCGTGCTGCACGACATGAGAAACGTCCACAGAATTAGATGGCATGGCCGCACTGCCAGTGAGTGGGACAGAAGTTTTTGTGTTGCAATATGATTCAAGCAAACAAACACGCTCTGGATAGTTCGTCGAGGTGGTAAAACGGCCTACAGCTCCAGCAGCAGCAGCAGCAGTGGGAGAAGCAACCTGCGGCAGAGCACACGACGACGATAACGATTCCTGTTGTTTAGCCACACTAAATGACTGGAGCCCAACATGGTTTAAAAGATGAGTTCCAAAGAATTTATGGCACTTGCCTTTTCCATTTCGCTGCGATGATGTCATTTCTGTTGAAAAATTCAGCTTTGCTCCCCTCATGTGATCCTCGAACAGGGCAGAAGCGGCAGAACGCAATTCACCCTCTGAAAAAGAAAGGCACATTGAAGACGCAAACATGGTGGCAAAATAAATAGTGACACAATTCTGAAGCAACGCCGTCGCCTCCTCTTGCAACGCCTTGCTAACATGGAGCACCAAATCCTCCCATGAGCAGGGCAATAATCCCGTCCGCGGAATAGTACGCGGCACTCGAGGCATCAGCAGCACAAGGTCCACATGGAGACGGGCGTTACGCATGACACTCTCTAGATTGGGGTGTTTGTTCATGAATAGTCGATACGGGTTTGTGATGTTGGGATGTCCGTGAAGAATGATATCATACTCTTCCTTGGACAATGTGGAGAGGGCGTGCTGTCGGGGAATACGAAGCCCAAACAAACCGCCACCAAGTTTCACTCCCAGTCCACCATGTAAGTGATTCCACGCGTGACGCCGCCCATCCCGCAAACCGTAAATACTACTGAGCCGCTTGTACCGGCCGCGGCAGCCATGAGTATGTCGCGTATGTATGGAACCACCGAGCTTCGTGCGTCCACGTAAGAAATCACGATGACTCCATCGACCTAGTAAGCACGCGTCCAGTCGCAGCATGGTGGGAGGGAAGAGATGCGGACCTTCCCAGTAACCGGCCTTTCCGTGCTGGGATCCACAAAAAGACCCCTGCTTAAAGTGTGGAGAAAAAAAGAGTAGGGGATGTGAACAGATTAAGATACATTACAAAGTCCCACATACATACGTTTGCAAGCAAAAAAAAAATAAGGATATGATAACCGCCAAACATAACGCGAAACGAAAGAGTGTAGTAAATAGATTCAGACCGCAACAAAATAAAAGTTCAAGGTGTGTTAAGACCAAGTTGCATATAAACGCCACAAATAATCTTCGCCACAAGGCTTGGGTGGTCCACGGCGACTAGAGGGGAGTGAAGAAGGAAAAAGAAATGAAGTGACATATTCACAGCCTAAACACACCACAAAAAGCCACTTGTCGGGGCATTACAAAATAGGGACCCACACAATACGCCTCGCTACACAATGGAACACACACGGTTTCGGAGAAAAAACGCTGATAACTACGCACCATCAATCCTTCCCTTCTCCCATACGCTCCAAAAGTGCAAAAGGAAGTCGACATCAACGAGCAGCAGTGAAACAGAGTAAAAAAAAAGAACGGAGAGCGTATTGCACGGTATTAAAAGTGGCGTGATTGCAAAGTGAGGAAAAGATGGTTGAAAGGTGTGTGCCTTGATGATACGTAATTTTCTGTCTTCACATCCCCTTATTTTTTTTCCTAAACAGTACGAAGTCTGTAAGACCAACAGGGAGCCAACATGAAAGTCTTTAGAATAACATCAATCCACTCGTTAGCAATGATAACAAACATTGCAGTTTCACGGGAACTGTTCCTTGGCATGTGGAGGTGTGATATTGTAGGGACACTGAATCACACGCACACGCCTCCTCACAGCTTCTCTCCCAGCCCATGAGAAATAAGAAGGAAATATCATCTCAGTGGCGAGACGCTTAAAATAAATGAGGATGTGCCCGAAAAGGAGGGCATAAGGTGAAAAATAATGAACAATGGGCAAAGAGAGATCGACAACAAAATACGTAGATGGGATAAGAGACACAAATTACGTGCAGGTACTGCACACCTCCCACATGTCATCGTTAACCCGCTGATCGCCATAATCATCATCTTGCAACAGATCACTAACTTAAAAGTGAAGAAAAAAAAATGAGAAGAAAATACGGGTTTAGGAGCACCTCATTGCCCCCATTACTCCAACGCTCCCTTTATGGCATCATTACTTCAACGACTCCCCGATGATGTCGTGCTCCTAACGAAGCATCTCAAACCACCGTCCGTCCACATTCCAGTGGACCATTGGCTCCCCTCTACCGACGACTCAACCTTGCACCCTTCAGCCACGTGTCTATCCGCTCCTGGAGGCGCTCCCTGGCGTGCTTCACATCCTCACGGGAATTGAATTCCTTTACCATAGCCTCATCCAGGTACTCCTTAGTAAAAGGATGCTTGCTCTCCGATAAGAGAAGGTGATGAATAGTATCTGCGTTTGTATATACCAAATCATTCAAATCCTTGACATCTGACGGAAGGGCCACTGGGTGGAGCAGAGGAGTAGAAAGCAGAGCATCCAAGGCGTATTCCGGTGCATCATCCCATAACATCTCATCCTTGCGCACATCCTCTGCGATTTCCTTGAGGTAGCCAGATATCGACTTTAACTTCCACGTGTGCTGCTCACCCGCCAGGCCACGGTCCACAATAATACTTATCGATCGGAGAATGCCCTCCAACGGTACGCCGCAGCTGCACAAATACCTCAAGAAATTGTCAACATTGGCAAACTGTACCAAACAATCAATCAGTCGACCAAGGATCTCACGCGGACGGAAGTTGTACCGATCTGGATTCTCAATCTTGAGTTTTTTACTTTCAGCCCCAACAAAGCTAGTAATATTACGAGCCAACATTTGACTTATCTGTTGTGCTACCATGTTTTGTGCCACACCCTTTGGGAAACTGGAAGCGAACTGAATAAACATATCCATACTTGCCTCAAAGAGGCGTATTTGCTTCTCTAGGCTTTGCCCCAGCGAGTGGTATGTCACGGAGGGCGCCTCAGCCACGTCGTTGCTCTCACTACCACCCCCCTCATCGTCAGAGCTTCCTTCTGTGCTACCAGCACGCTCGTGAGTAGCAACACCTCCGCCGGAGGGCGCACGCCGCTCAGCTCCCCGCCCGTCCCCCTCGCCGTTGCCGTTACTATGAGGAACAGGATTTTCACTCGTGTCAGCACCTGCTCGAACAAGGGCATTCATTTGAGTTAACGTTTCAATGAGTTGGTCTGTGGCCTCGTTGACTTCAGCTGTGACCATATGCGAGAAGCGCTCTAGCAGGGTGCCGTCAGCTTCAAATTCCTCACGCACCGGCTGGCACAAAGACTCCAACACGAGAAACGACTTGATGCAGTGCGAAAGAGTGTAACGCACCGTCACCCTCTCGAAGGTAGATTTTTCAACAGCAATGTAACAACAAACACAGCTGCGAATGATATTTTGAGTGAACCACCGATGCTCCATTAAGGCGCGCTTTGTCTCTGCGCCTTGAAGAAGTTGTAAAAGGAACGCAGGGAACAGTCCATGTGTGTGTGGCTTTGGGAAATACGTGGTGTTTCCCATCAACACTAACATGAGTGAAATGATGTTTCCTATGTCATAGTATTGAAGTGACACGAGCTGAACACCACAAATAACCACGTCCACAAGCTGTTGAGGCAAATATTCCCATGGCTCTGGCGGGCTGGGCGCTAGTGTGCCATCCTCAGATACGCCCATGACATTCAGAAGCCATCCAGCAACACCGTTGAGCAATCGCACGCGCTTCTGCCCGAGGATTTCGGAGCCAACTAAACTCTCGATCAACAACTTCTCCGCGATGCAGTGTGCACGTTGCTCGGGTGAGAGATTTGGATGCATCGAGTCACGTTCAAGCTGTTCACGTGCCTCGATGAGAGCACCTGCGCTAAGCGCCAACGAGCGAGCAGCTAGAAAGAAAATGTGTACAGAGGGCTTGAAGGGTGCCTGTGGCGGTTGAAGGAGCGGAAGGTCACGCTCACTTCCGAAGTGCGCAATGCGCTCCACGTCCTCTCCAAAGTCCACGACGGTGTCTCCGCCAAGGTCCTCCAAAACATAGCTCGGCGGAAACGTGGAGGTATTACAGGGCTTCTTAAGCAGAGGAAGTGCGATCTCCGTGATAACGTCATTCAGTTGACACATGAAAAACCTTGAAGAGAGCAACAGATGTGCGTTCATTGTTTTGGTGTGTCCAGCATTGAGGCGCAAGGCAGCACCAAGGAATTGCAGTGTAGGAAGCCGTGACACCTTATTCTCCAAGAGCGCAAGCACTATTCCCTTGTTTTCCTCACAACTTCCCTCCATGTAAAGTTGGAGCTCTGATACTTTACGGGAGTGATCATTAACATCGCTCGGGAACATTTTCATTAAATGAGTCACTTCCATGCTACGCAAGTACGGTGGTGATACACGAGCAGTACGACTGAACAAGCAAACACCCAACATGGCACCAAGCACCGTCCCGTACTCAAGCTGTAAACCATCACCAATAGAGTCGCTGTAAAACAAATGTGACCGAACAATTATTGACAAAAGGGATGGACACATGATCATGGCACGAAACGCCTGACGCATAATTTTCAACTCGTTGGTGTCGAACAGAGTCAGCGAAAGAAAGAATTCAATAAGATGTCCCACGAGCCCATGAACAATGTATTCGCCATCTCCGCAATGCGGTCCCGATTTCCGCGAAATGTAGGCGAAAAGAGCATCGACAGTAGCAGCGCTGAAACCCTTCGAGACGAAGTAAGGCAGTAGCAACGCACCAAGTGACCGATCAGCATGATCTTTCTCAAGAAGGGAGCAAATGGCCTCACAAGCCTCTGCCATCATCGACTCGTCTACCGGAGAAGAAGCAATGACACGCCCCAACAAACTCATTTTCTGCACCAGCACCACATGGAGCTTGCCCGCTGGAACACGACTCTGCTGCAGCACCGGGGGCGCAGCCCTGCCACCCCGCAACTCCGCTTCTCTAACAAGGTCAACAATAGTGCTATCCACGGAGTCAAGCCGCGCGCCTTTTACAACCGCGCGCTTTTGTCCGCGATACCAAATAATGAAAGTTGGTACACTCTCCACCTGAAAATGCTGGGTGCAGTCTCGGCAGGTATCAATGTTGCACTTCCCAAAGGTTACACGAGCATGTCGTCCTTGGTGCATCAATTCGTACTGCCTCTCTACAACCCTGCATGCTCCACACCAATCTGCATAGAACTTTACCACAAGAATCTCCTTGCTCCGAATGAGTTGAAGTAGATGCGTCAAACCGCTTACTTCCTCCATCACAGACCAACAGAAAAATGACTTATGCGCGTATTTGTACGCTCTGACAGAAGTTACTTGACCTGAGCCCTCCACAAACACCACTGATAATAAACTATTACTTCTTTAAAAAAAAAAAAAGACTCCTTCAAGAAGTGTAAGTATCAAAAACAATGGTAGGAAAAAAAGATAACAGACACGAAGAACGAAAAAGGAATTGGAAGGCAACAACGGAACACACTCACCGCTTCACCGTGTAAACATCAGCTGTAAGTCCAAACATATAAAGTGCAGAAAAACGTAAAACTCCCGCTGCAAGGCTCCAGGAAGCACTGCTAAAAAAAACCGCGAGAGGGCTTGGCATCAGCGCTAGCAAAGTGTAAAAAAGGAACAAGGCACGCCTTGGGCTATTGAAAACAGCCTGCACACCAACACAGCGCCGCTTCGCCGTGCTGTTTATGTGGGTTTCTTTTTTAATATCCCCATGTACATAAAAGTCTACAGAATGTTCAACTTGCCCGAAAGAAACTAAACAGCACCACACAAAACAACAAAAAAAGCCGGGAAAAAAGTTTCCATCACCTGAGCCCCCCCAAAATAAGCTCCGATTAGGGCGTTTGCGATTTGAATAGACGCAGACACCACTCCAAGTCCTTCGAAAGGAAAGAAGGAGCAACTAATTAGGGAAAGGGAGAAAGGATAACGAAATTAAAGTTTTAAAAAAAAATAGTTTTCTTTTTGTTTAACTTGTACAAGAGAGAGAACAAGAGAACGAAGAAAAAAAACGACACCACAAGAAGAAGAAGAAAAAATCAACGCGTTCAATTGCTCAGGAAAGTGATCCAGCAGAGTCCAGCTCGGGAAGATGGCACTGAAACAATTTGTGCACTAAAGGAAGACAATAATAATAATAATAATAATAATAATGTGTGGCCGGCGGCACTTGTAGAGATCCGTCAATGTTCACCAAAGAGAAAAATAAGTGAGGGTAATCAAAAGGGAAACGAGACACCTACCACGTGACAAGTGTGGGCACTGCGTGGATCCTCTGCCAGCCGTTATGCATCGCTCATAAAATCTGCATGTACATTGCTAAACTGGTAGCAACCAACGTCGTCAACCACGGAATAGTCGTCAGAACTCAAACTATTTTCGTTGGATGCAGCACTATTCACTGACTGTTTTAACTCACAATCCTCAGGAGGATGCGCCTTTAACGGTTTCTCTACAACGCCATGGGCCCAACGCTCAAACGGGTTTGCATCAGCAGTAGCCTCATAGACGTACTCTGCGTAGGCCGTGCTGTGCACAGGGACGGCATGATAGTGTGGCTCCAGTGATGCTGTATTGTCAGAAAGCATTTGGGGGTGTAGCGGCGGGGTGACACCTGCTGGTGCAGGCCCAACATCACCGTCAACAGGCGGAAACGGGGGCCGGTAGTGCAGAACATGCTCGTCTAGAATATCCCAGCAAAAATCTCCAAACAATGGGTGCTGCCGCAGTGCCTCCACATCAAACAGCGAGGTGACAGGGTTCACGCCGAGCCGCTTCGTGGGGTCTGTTTGGCACAGGCTAATAATAAAATCCCGAACACGCTCGAAGGCGTCAGCTTCCGGGCCGAGATATACGCGCGGAAATGGAACATTCTCCCAAGTAACTCCCCTCACAACAGACTTCATCACCATGTAGGCGTTATCCCCTGGAAACATGTGTTTACCGTACATCATCTCGTACACAATCGCACCCAACGCCCAGAGATCACTACTGTAGCTCCATCGGCACTCTCCAACAGCCTCAGGGGAGACGTACTGAGCGGTGCCACAAAAATTACTTGTGTTCTTTCGCATCGCTTGTATTGAAGAAACGGTAACACGCCTTTTGGGGGCTTTTCCCTTTTTATAGTCATTACTACTTTTGTTGGTGGACATTGCCTTGCCGACTTGTGGCACTACCGACGCTGACTCCACATCGACAGTGTCAAAGTCAACAAGACAAGCACGGTATTTTGAATCAAAAACAATGTTTTCCGGCTTTAAGTCACGCAACACAAATCCAGAGGCAAAGACACGGGCAAGCGCAGTCACAAGCTGTGCTGTTATAAGCTGAATGTCGTGGAAATCCAAACAACAAACTAAATTTTTCAAAGCCCTTGCCTCATTTTGCTCTGTTGCGCTGGAGGCAGAACCCTGCGTCGCAGAAACGCATGAGTAGTGCGCACAACGTGTTCTAATATGCTCCAACAGGTCGCCATGTGGAAGATGTTCCATGACAAAGTACAGCTCATCAGTGGATTGGGATGTGCCGTAGAGACGTACAACAAATGGATGAGGTCCCATTTCCAAAAGCGCACGTTTCTCGTTCATTGCTGACTGAACCTTTTTCTGCTGAAGCAACTGAATCTTAGACACAACCTTCACCGCTATCGGCAGGTACGGCGGGCACTGAAGAGTGCTGTGAATTACATGCGAAACAGCCCCGGAACCTACAGGCAAAGCTGACGCTAAGTTAAGTTGACAGGGCTCAAAGGTGCGACAACCGACAGATTCACAGTTTTTATTCCCCTCAGCGCTATCCTCCATCGATGATAATAAAACCGTCAATGACTCCCTCCTGCAAACCTGAGATGCACCCTAGTGGTGGTAAGAATGTAAGTGGAGTGGTTACTCCCTTACACTCTCCCCGCCCCTACACGTAACGCTACTTTATTTGCAATCGTCTTGATTGCTGGCGATATTCCTAATGAAAAGTTGCCCACTCCCTTGTTAACTCCACACTTATCATTTTTCCGACATTTAAGACGATAACGAAAAAAAAATACATTAGTTTTATACATATGTAATCATAAAGATACAATAAGAAGAAAGGAAAAAGAGAAGGATTTAAACAACGAGTGAAGTGCTAATAAGACAAGCCGCTGTGTGCAGGTTGAGAAGGGTATATTATGTAATAATTATTGCAATCAAGCCGGTCAAGTTCACTGGAACGTGCCCCATATTTTCCCAAGCCGTGTCATCATACTTTGAAACCGCATGTATTTGAAAGAATGAAGATTCTCCCAATCCCACTTTATGCGCCTTCTTGCACATACGTAAGCACTAATGCTGCTGTCACCTACGAAACGCCCAGCAATAGTTCCTCTTCATGACTCAGCGGCTCTAGTGAAAGAAGGCTCTGCATAATTTTCTGCTTCTCCAAATTCAGTAGTTGATTAATGGATGATTCGTCAGTTGAGTAATCCTCCACGTAACGGGCCAGGGTTTCGCGGTTGATGTAAAGAACGTAGCGAATGGGGGCAGGTTTGTTCCCCTTGGCAATGAACACCTTAATCGCATCAAAAGTAAGGAATCGAATGTGGTTCGACCGGGCACTGGTCAGCGGGAGCAACGCGCAGAGCAGCGCTGGGGACTCAGCAAACTTCGGTCGCGCCTTGAGAAACGAAGCATCCTCCAAAATAGCAGTAATGAGTTCAAGAGCGTGAAGTTGCGCGACAAAGTTCTTTCCCGTCAGGCAGCTAAGAAACATTTCAACAAACTCATCAAAATAATACAGCAGCAATGGTGATGAGAGGGATTTATTTGCACACAAAGCGATAATTAATGAGCGCCACGTTTCTGTGCATAGTGCAGTTGTGTACGCCGTCGCACTACGGCAAAGAATTCCGATGCATGACTTTTCGAAACGGTATCTTTTCATCTGCTGTTTGCCTGTGGAGGTTGCCACTTTATCGTCCTCAGCAAGCAGTTCCTTTGGGGACACAACCAACTCCAACACAGCAGGCAACCGAACTAACGTCCTAAAGACGTCTGCAGCAGGTACGCAGCGCTCCACAGTGCCATGTGCCTCAGCTAAACTGCCGAGAATCCCTTTCATTCTTTTTAGTGCAATCGAGGGATCAACCGTTTCCTTGTCTTCATCGCTAAAGGCGACACGCGACGGTTGACACCCGCTGCTTGCCACGGATTGCGGACACCCATAGAGCAGCGCATCTGACAAAGCATCGCCTGTCTCCGTTGACAGCAAGTCACTAAACACAAATGCAATTTTCTTTCTCACCTCCAACCACGCATCACCAATGTTTTCAACGAGAATGCGCAAGAGCTGGTTGAGCATAACTGGCGTGAGTAGTCCGGCCCCCGTTGGTTCCTTTGTGAGGGTCTTCAGAAGCAACACCAGCAACTCATTCACTTCTGCAGGGTCTTTAGAAGTGGAGAGAACATGGAAAAGTTTAGCAACCGTAAGTTCTCCGGCTGTAACAGCATCCTCGGTGCCCATAAGCTAAGTTTCCACTATAGTTGCGTTGAATGATGACACTACTCTTACTACACTCCCTTTTTTTAATATTGGAATGCTTGTGTGTGTTCGGATGCAAAGGGGGCACTGGGATACAGCTGCTGGCACTCCATAATATCATTCGGTATATTGTGAAGCAGTAGTACATGTGTGTGTGTGTGTGTGTGTTTATAAATTGTTACTCGGTATGTAAACAAAGGGACGTATGTAATTATTTTTTTTCGATAATGAATAATGTCAGCATAATACCCCACAGATGCAAAAAGGAAAAAAAGAAGGTGCAATTTCGATATTTGTTAAATACTACACTCTTCAGAGGAAAGAAAAACTGAAAAGTTAATGCCAAACGCATCCCTGAATATCAACACAACATATTAGCGCCCCAACTGGCTACCCCACCATTTGTACGAAGAGCGCCCACTCGCACACCCTCACAGAAAGCAGATCCTTCTAACGGGGAAAGACGAACAGCAAAGCGCACATCCTCCTTAACCAAGTAAGGCAAGTGACACATACAACCGCCCGTCAGCAGATGCAAAGCGCTCAAGCAAGTATTTGACGGGTGTACTAAGTGGCGGTCGCGTCCCTTGAACAATAAAACAAACACTGCGCTTCACCGTCTGTGGGGTTGGAGCTGTTGCGTGAATAACACCACCATCACTATCATCATCGCCACTAGAAATAAATTTATCAATCAGCGCACTTCTCACGCCCCATGAGGTCGGATCCCCACCGATCACCGAAGCCTCGTCCACGCCCTCGTAGAAAGGCGACAGTGCGTAGTAAAGCGGCGCTGCGCCCTCCGGCACCGATTCAGCGTTGGCTCTCTGTCTCCACCACTGAAAGTATGGCCGCAGAAGCACGTGCCACATGACTTCGCCAAAGGTCACTTTGTGATACGAATCGGCAACTGCAGTGACATCCACTGACGAGTCACTCCCGGGCACAAAGCCGCTGCTCTCATCATGCAAGCTCTCTGGGTTACCAGGACCTTTGCGAGAGCCTCCCAACTCACCTATGGGAACTCGGGACAGGAAGAAACGGAAAAGATTGTTGCCAAACGGTGCGCTCATCATGACCACAATATTTGAAGGGCTCCCGGCCAGCCGCCGTAATGCAACCAGTCGTTCATTATACGCCCTTAAGGTCTGGACTAACGGCTCGCCTACAGCAATGCACGTAGCAAAGTTTAACATATCATTGATGACTTCACTACGTGCATCCATCATTAGTTTTATGCTTCCGTACATGGCTGAGTATGTCCCCTTTAACATTTGTTTCAGGTAGTCCCGCATCGCCTGGTCGGGGTTGCGACCCGTCACCACGTCTTCCTGTCCTGGGCATGGCACTGCCGGTGGTTTGTCGGACACAACAGAAGTAATGCGCACCTCCAGAAGAAGCGGCAAGGCGAATCGTGTGGGGTTCATCTCCGCCGGAGATGGTAACGTGAGCACATCACCGGACCGAATCCCCGTAGCAGCATCGTTACGATTTGACATCGCCAGGGCAGCGATGCTGTCCTTCAAAGCTCCCACGGGGTACTGCCACGCCAGAGGTTCGCCTTTGTACGTTAGCCACACCAATGGGGCCGATTCCTCCTGTACGACGGTAAAGGGTGAGAAAAACTTCTGCACCTGTCCGCGTACTGCCATTAGCACAGTTGTTCGAGGGAGCAAAAACGACATGGGAGTCGGTTTCTCCTGCACCGCACAATCCATTTCACTAAGCGATATAATAACCGGTACCGACCCCACGTAGTCTTCAGCCTGCAGCGACATTATTGCCAAGGAGGAACGGCCCGCGCAAACGTGTGTTAAGTCTTCGGGAAACGCCCACCCTTGAAATGCTGCAGCAACGACTGCCCACTAGCAAAGCAGCTTACACCTCCTTTTTCTTCTTGTAATCGAATTCAATCGAGCACCCAGTGGCGGATTATTGGTTAAACGAGACAAGTAATCAAATTGGCCGCTAACAAAGATGCGGAAAGAGAAAAGAGCATTACGTGCGTTAACAATCACGGTAAAAATATTTAAACGGAAAGAAAAAAGATTGTGGGAACCACATGACACTTAGAACCTGCACGGGAACAATCACAGTTTTTTAGAATGATTTTATGTCGTGTGAGTGAAGTGAGAGTGGAAAAGAATGAGACAGAGGAATGGGAATTAACAACATCCCAACGAAACAACTGCACCGCTCACTTAACCTTTTTCTTCACAAACCCACAATACCTCCCTTGACTTCCTATCCTGTCCACATTACTATTAACTTCACATTCCCTTATCTCACACCTCCAACCGTTAAAAAGGAAGGAAAGAGGGAGAAAAAAAAAGAGAGAGCCCAAATATACGTCCCTTTAGCTCCTCCCGTGCACTTGTGACGTTACTGCATAACAACTTACCCCATCCGACCTAGTTCCCCATCATAAGTAGTGTTAATGTTTCCTTCCCGCTGTTCGTGGTGAAGCATCAGCGCTTCCCCTGGTTAGCCAACAGTTCGACTGCCACCAAGACGTACACACGTCCGTCACACCTCCTGACTCGTTTTTTTAAAGGCCATCCACCCATTTCACCGTCATCTCAACTTTAGGGTGCGTTAATAAACAGTGGAAACATAGCTAACGTATAAAAGCAAGGAGAACAGCATACTAACATACAATTGGAAAACATCACCGTTAAGACACCGCTCATGTCCTACCCCACGGTACTATGAGACAAACTTGTTAATGTTACCCAACCACTCCTCGTATTCCGCCTGCTCAGCCCAGTAGCTGTAGCGCTCAATAAAGTTTCCGAGGTCATCGTTCACACCACGCTCCTCCAAGTAGCTTGCAAACGCCTCAACAAGAGAATCCTCGAGGTCAGCAACATCTGGTCCGCCGTAGAGCAAATCATTCTTCGCCTGACTTTCAGCTGCGCTGTCCATGGCAAGCTTCGCATCCTGACGGAAACAAACATTGTTCAGAACAATTTCCCCCTCCTCAACACTCATGTTAAACACCAGCCCCTTGTTCTTGCATACAACAAAAACAATGAAAGTGTGTGTGGCGACACCATTCTTTTCACATTCCCCTGTGTATTGCAGGACTATCTCCTCATCCTCGTATGTCCTGCGCATGGTAAAAAACGTCTCGCCAATTTTGCGGTCCAGCGTCCACGACGCTGGCATCTCAGGTTTTTCTGGTCGCTCCGAACGCTGCTGCTCATCCTCCATCTCAGACAGAGTGGCGGCGGCAAGCTTCGAGTTCGACACAAGGCGCATCTGCGAGAAGACCGGCCGCAGGGCCATGGGGCCCGGCAACGCCCCCATCTCTGGTTGGCGTGACAGGCCAGAAATCGGCGCCGCCCAGCGGGCACCAAAAGTTGCTAAGACAATGGCACGACGCATATTCTCACTCGATTCTCCTTTAAAGTAGCTGCTTCAGGCTGTTTTCCTGATTGATGGGTATAGAGGAAAGAGCGGATAGAAAGCAAAAACTGCAAGAATACATCATTACACGAGTGCTGCGGGAAAAAATTATTAATCAGTTAGGAGATACCAAAAACACTATGGTAAGGCAAAAAGGGAGGAAAAAAAAAAAAGCAGAGAAGGGCAAATGGAGTAACGGCAAAAATTCATCTGTTATTCTCCCAGGATTAGCCTGATTCCGTACGTACATCTACAACAGCGACGAAATTATTTATTTATTTATGTGTACGTTAAGCAATAAGTTAGTGAAAATGATATTTAAAAGGAATTTTCAACATCGTTGGCTGCTTTCCTTTTCGATTGGTCAAATGCTCTATTCGGTCGCACCATCCGCAGCTACAGCTTTTACATCAGTATTACATACGCCACCTTTACTCCTTTTATCCGGAAACAGTTCATCAAAAGGAGTAAGCACTATGTCGTCCAACCACTTCATCTGAAGCGGCTTTTCACGATTATCCTCCGCCACCGAGGACAAATGCCAAGGTGGTTTCCGGTGAAACCTTCCGGTCTTATTGTAGAGCGCCCAACACCTCTGAGATTCATAGAAAATGGATGATTCATCCACAAGACCATATGTGGGCAGCTGCTCCCCTTCTGTCCGTATTGAAAATATAGACGTTCGTATCGCAACATCATCTCCCGGTGGAGACAAGGGCAACGATTGCGAAATACGCACAACCTTCCTGTCCGCTGATTCTATTCTACTAGTATTGTCAGCCCCCTGCGAACGAAGAGGCGAGGAGTGTCGCATGCGTACATTCCGCGTCTCCCCTGAGACCGGCGAGTTGGCGCCCGTAATTACGCTTTGGACTACCGTTGAAGGCTGCTGAGCAGCCGCGTCCGTTGAAACCTGGACATTTGTAGGCTCAGATGCCGAACTGTTTTTTGCACTGTGCGCCATGCCACAAGCCACTAAAATCACGCTAAAGACACAATACTTTGACTTATGTTGTATGGGTAGCTTTTTTTCTAAAATAGTAATAACATAAAAGAAATGAAGAATTAGAGTGAAAGAGAGTTTGCAGAAAACTCTAGTCAAATAAAAACAACCCACGCAATAGTAGCGTCATCAACCAAGGGAAGGCAAAAACATTGTATTAAACTTCACAAAAAAAGGGGAAAAAAAGAAACATGTACCCGCCAAAATGAAACGCATTCATTTATCCTCGTCAAACAAAAATATTTTGTTTTGAGCGGGTTAATCACAGGATATGGCCCACACACACATCAACGAATAAAAAAAACGCACCATCTGATCCTATTTGTGCCCTGTTTTCAAGATAGGGGAGCAGCCGCGCTTGGGTCCGTGCTCCACCTTACACCGGCCTTGCGTCCCCAGTCGCCCTGACTTTGACGACGGAACGGGCACCTTGGGTTGCTGGAACACTGTCGTTGTGCCAGTGTACAAACCACCGGAAAGGAAGCGATTGAAGTCCAGGCGGGCCCACAGTGCCTTTTCATTACTGCGCGTAGAAGTTCCTGACAGATGCCCCGTAAATGTTGCCACAATTTCCTGCTGGACGCGGGTCTCCAGAGCGGCCAGGGCGGCCGATACCTCCACTGGGGTCCGCGCACCTTCCACAGCCCATGAAACTAATCTGTACCGCTTACACAGCACGTACAGGGCGAAGGAGCACTGGAAGAGTGCCTCACACGCGGGAAGAAGTGCATTCGAACCCTCCGAAATGAAGGAGCCCTCCGTGATGTGCCACACATAACGATCCAAGAATCGTTTAGCATCTTTGACACTTTTACACTTCTCCAACGTCCTGTCAAGCTCCGTGTTCCGCAGCACTATTACATCCACCTGGAGGTAGTACCCCAACGTTGTCTGAATGAACAGCAATAAGTGCATTATTGCAAACGCACGGCGGAGTTCTGATGAGGGATGTTTATTGGTAATTAGGGCCTCGGAAAAGAGCCCCCTAACAGAATGAAGAGCATACAGTGAAAAACGTCTGGAAATGTGAAAGGAGAAAATGCGTTGGTAATATTCCATGGCCTTCTCTGAAACAACGAGCTGCAGGCCGCGCGGGGGGACATAATGCAGTCCCAAACCACGCGTGTAACTCAGAATCGTTCGCGCCGTATCCTCGATGGAACGTAAGGTGTCGCTCATTTCAAACTCCATGGGAGGCCTAGCAAACACACTAAAGCGCTCAAACACGTGCACATCCCCCAACCCCGATACCTCCAGTGCATAAGCAAACGCATCTGCAACAACACGGTTAACAGCTGCTTCGGGCAGTATGGATCTCGATACTGCGTTATCCACGAGACTCGGGAATGCCGACTCAACAAACGCGTGCCAGAGATCGCCACGATGGCACAAAAACATCGCACGGATTGCCTCGAGATGCTTCTGTAAATCTGCTTGCCTGCTAACCTTCAGCCAAAGAGCCTTCGACCACAGGGCATGCGCCTCCTCAACACGTGTCTCGAGCTCATCCACGGCAAGTGCACCGCCAACGCACAGCGACGGGTGATAAATAGACCTAAAAACAGCATCCGCTGCCTCATCCTGCGCACCCATGGCGAGATGCTCGAGATATTCCTTACCATGACTTTCTGCATCGCTCAAAAGCACACGCCGCTCCTTTCCCACAGAAAGGATGCGCAAACCAAGTTCTATTGCTATTCCGTGCGGAAGCAAATCACTGTGGAGGGTGTGATCCTCCTTTCCTCCTTTTGACTTTACGGAAATGAAGAAGTCCTGACGTCCATGTAGCACAACGCCATGTGCAACGTAATGACCAATGGTGTACAGCAACGCCATCCATATCGTCTCACCAAGGCCAACTCTAAAGTTCTGTGGAATTTCCCGGTTGGACAAGAACGACTGTACGATCAAGAGGAGTTGGTCTGTGTTTTTCTGCTGCTGAATCATTTCTATCAGGAGTGAAAACGCATCAAAATACATTGGTCGTAAAGAAGCGACGGAAGATGGCGTCAGTGCTTCCTTGACCGACTGATCGTAGCTCTGCAGGATATGAACAACGGCAGAAGCAATGGCTGAAATGTAAAGCCCGACTGTCCGACCAATGGCAAAATCCGTAGCCAACGAACGCAGTTTGTGGCACATCGTGCCGAGAGGTAGCGTCTCATCAATCAAAGAACGCTCCGATGGGTGCAAGTGAGACAAGAGTGCGGAGGAATGACGGGCGCCACTACTGCCAACAGCGGACCGAGATGCCTGAAGAGCCTCAAGTGGCAGCGACGCAGATGAAAAGCCAAGAAGGGCGCACTGTAACTCTTCCATAGAAGCGGCGCTACGTAACTTGAAGCCGGTCCCCCACCCGGTAACGTACACGCACACACCACTCGTGCTGGGCCTCTTTAAAGCCACGTCCCGATAACTGGCCGGCTACGCACCCTCTGCAGGACCTCTTATAGCCGCTGAGTAGGCTTTCCACACAAAATAAATGTAAGAGAGACCCAGTGCCCTAAAAGAAAAACTTTATTCCTATCGGCCAAGCAACTTTTCCCCGAGTGCGTTGCGTGGCGGCCAAAACACTAGCGTCAGCGCACATCCGAGGTGAGGAAACAGAAGAAGGAATGAGGGAAGTTTATGCAATGAAGCTGTGTGAAGTAGCAACATACACAGCCAATGGGTATCTTCTCCTCTGGCAATTTGTGTGAACCCATGTGTATAAGCAGGGTAATTTAATAAAAGGAAGCATCTTTTCTTTTTAAAAAAAAAAAAACAAAACGTGGACGGGCAGAAGTAAAAGTATCCAAGCACAAGAAATAACTTAGAGATGTTCGATAAAACTTAAGACAATACCAAAGCGTCGCTCAGCTACTCAATTCAGTAACCAATGACAACCGTATACACGGTTACCTTTGGTGCATACAAATCTTCAGAAATAAATAAACTGCCATAAAAAGACTTCACAGATAATAATAATAATAATAACCAGCATCTTGCATGTAAATCCACGTATATACATTGAAATCATCCAATCGCCCCGTGTCACTTGTCACAGCGCATCAACAGAAACATTTCCAGGATACTCCACGTAAAACGCAAGGCGGAATACACGGCTACTGGCTGCATGCGGAGATAGCCTCAGTTTCCACTCCAATACCCCCATGCGGTTCATGGAATATCGAATGCCGTCAACCTCCAGTCCCTCCTTAATTACCTTAGAACTGGGTTCGGTTACGCACACCTTTACGTCAGCATGAGAAGACAGCGGGCACTGATCACGAACCACCAGGATGGACTCCACTTGCGACATCCCTCCAACGGTGAACTCGTATTCAAAGTCCATACGCGTCATCAGAGGTGACATAAGTCGCTGCACAGTCGACTTGCTACGCTTAACCTCTCTGCGCGCAACATCCAATTCCTTTGCCGGGCCAAGAAACACCTTGAAATCAGCACCAGCTGGGACAAAGTTCATCTTAGAGGAGCAAACGAAGGTCCCGTCAACGGAAACGTTACACTTGCCCGGAAGATAAGTGTACACACCCTTGTTGGTGGCTTTCGCAACACGATACACGTTACAGTCGCACTTAGGGTTGGCGTGGTACTCCAACTCCACAGGGATTTCCTGTCTTGCTATCACAACCCTAGTTGGTTTACCGTCATTACTTAACGTAACAGTGCCTGCAATATCAAATGAACTAATCGCACCAGAAAACGGCGTCGAGGAAGAAACAACGGTCTCCTCTACCATGGGATCTCGTGGTCCGTTACGCGAGTCATCCGCAACGCACCGAGGCATCGCGGTTAACATCGGCCCTGGAGTTGCATGAACAAAGCCAGAGGGTCGCTGCATGAGGACAAGTGGTGGCTTAAGACTGATTTTCCACGTTGATAGCGTGGGCGGCTGAGCACCAAATCGCGGTGTTGCAGTGCTCACCCTCAGCTGAACATTCCTCCAGTCCACAGCCGTATTTTGCTCCACCTGAGCATAGTAAGTGACAACCATGGTTGCTGTTTTCGAATTCACACGAATATCAAATAAGGACGACCACGAAGCCCCCTTGACTACAAAGCTAACGCTCAGTCTCAAGTTAAGGGGCCCCTCATGTACAGACACAGTCACCTCGATCGCTGTGTTACGTCTCTCCAGCTGCTTTCCACTCCGTGCCTCAGTTACATCCTTCTGAAGCTCGGTCAGTCTCTCCAGCAGTTTCGCCTCCTCGCGCTTCAACCGAAGGAGAGCCTCTTTCGCCTCTCGTTTGCGGCCGGTGATAAAAGAAACAAACTCTGCCCACGACGTGGGCTGAGAAATAAATGAATTGATGATTTCCCAACCCGGTAGGGGCGCTCCAAGAGGAGGACGAGCATTCCCGTCTTGTTCGTCTACACTCAGAAACTTGACCTCCACCTTCTCAACAGCAGCCACAACAGCACTATGAACCTTTCGTTTGTCCGATATGGCGTCAAGGTCCTCTTGCACCTGACTGACTTCCTCCTGAAGTGTCTGCACCCGCTTCCGCACCTCCTCTGTCGTGTCAGTGTGCTTGAAGCATACACCATGCACTGAAACCGGCTGATGTGCGCCATCTTGTACATTCACCTGCAGCGTGTTGGGAAGCACGTCACCCCAACTCACCCCAGAGGAAAGACGAAGCAAATGCGTGCCACAGCCAAGGTTGACACTGGAGATATAATCCAGTTTTGCACGATTGGTGAATACTGTCACTCCATTCAGTGAAGGCTTTAATTCGATACATGGACTCAAAGTGGGGGACATCGGTGTGAAATGTCCTGAGTGAATGACGCCCTCTGGTAAATTATTTTGCTATTTCGAACTACCTCTATTTCCACTTATCACCATGAAACGAAACGCATTGCCACAGAAATACAAAATGAGGGAAACGAAATACGCGTGCAGAACGACCCCACGAGAAACAAAGAAAACAATCAATTAGTGAATTATTCTCGTGTACAAACGCATGAAAGTGTTAATGCGGGGTCGCGAACCCGACCGTGTAAATAAATAAAAGAAGGTAACGCTGGACTCAGCGGGGCGCTAGTGAGGGTGTACCCGCAGACACACGCTTCTATGGCCTTCTTTTACCTTCCTTGCATTTCCCAACAACCCTTCAAAACAATGCACCTCGGTAGTCAGCCCCGATTCAAACTGCCACGAGTCGATCAGAAAGAAAAAATAAAAGAAGTTTACACCTCATCAAACCGCTCCTGGTGAAACTTCTCTCGTTTGTTTAGTCCATCTTTGATTATACGTCCGTCAAACAGCTTCGTCGCCACTTTAAAAGCTAAGCATCCGGCTGGGTCACCAATTTCCATGAACATAAGTGTCAGTTCATGGTCCATCATGTACGTGTACGTGAGAGACTCCATTGTCTTGACTGTTAGATGGACTGCCGCCTCCCAGTCAAGTCGGTGGATAAGGCAGCGCATCAGAAGCAGGTACATTTCCGTATCCCGCAAATACCATTGATCTGTTCCTACTAATGACGGATTCATCAAAACAAGCCACAGTTCCTGGAAAATATCATTGGTAACACGGTCCTCCTCCATCGGACTGATAGGTAACATGACATGCGGATAAGGATTATAAACGTTAGGATCCCACACGTGGCGCGGCACGTCATCAGCCGAACACTGCACATGTGGCAGAGACGTGCGCTTGCGGAGAGATGTTATTGTTGGGGCACGCTTCCATTTGAACAGCGCTGCTACATCATTCATGTCCTTCTCTACCATAGCTGGACTACGCAGTTCGGGCAATTTGTTGTTGTTATAGAACAAATGCTTCATTGAGTCACGCGCCTGCTTAGCTGAACCAAAGAGGGCAAGTGAGGTGTCACGTGCATCGAGGTAGCGGCCCCATTTACGTCGTTCTTCGAGCCCAGTTGGTGTCATCTTACAGTTCCTTTTAGGATGCCGCGCGCAGAGCTCAACAAATCGACGAAACATCAACTTTGTTGGAAGACGCGTACGGTGATGTGAGAGGTCGACGCTCTCAGTCACGTGACGTAGCGCCGCTTCAGCCTCATCATTGCTCCGCACAAACACCATGGCATAACTCTCCGCTGCAACCACCTCATTCTCCGACGCATCGGAGCTGGCGCACTGAGCAAGCGTGGCGAAGTCCTGCCGCACTGATTGCAGAGTCGTTTCGCTCACACGCTGCAGGAGGGTGCCAATGTCCAAGAGGTAGTGGTGGTGAACACGCTCATTCTGAAGAGCGGGCAAGCCACTCACTCCTTCCACTTCTTCTGTAGACTCATGTCGCTTCAGCCCTCTAGCGACGTAGCGCAACGTCCCTACCGCTGCCGCATTGTTTCTCAGTGAACTATACAGCAGGGCAAGTGCATGGTAGCAATCAAACAAACTGCCGAGTAATTTCCCCTCTACAGCTGTTTTCGTCATGTCTTCTATGATGTATTCAATCATTGCCGGCAGCCCAGCCGTCTTCGTGTTTACTACACAAGTTTGAACGGGCGCGTCCAGTCCGACGCCTGCTAACTGAAGCGAAACGCGCATGGCCCCCACGAGAGCACTCATCGACCCATCACCCATTGACAACACCCCACGACTTTCTAGGCGCTGAAAGAGCGCCATCGGAGTAATCTCGCCGCGGGGAAAGTCACTAAACACGCTTAAAGTGCTCCGTACCAGCGGAAACTCCTCCGGGTGCGAAAGAAGTACAGAAAAAATGTGCAAGTAGTCCCAATCACAAAGTTGCGCTCCAAGCGCGCGTATCCATACAGCGACAAGTAGTGACGCCATGCATGAGTATCCACTGCTATTTGCCAAATGGTGAAGCACTGAAGTTAGAAGCGTGCACCCCTCCGAGTCGCAAATATTGCTTCCAAAAGCTGACTGTGCAAGAGAGAAAACACGGAGAATTTTCTCCAGCGGGTTATTGGGGCTTAGACAATGAAAAGTGTCTATAACTCTTGCATAAACAGCAACATCCACCTCTCCCCGCTGTGCTAACATTTGAAGTAGCTGCTCTACATTGTCCTTGTCTCGTGCATAGTTAAACACACGGAAAAGAGACTGGTAGTGAAAACTATTAAGTGGTTCCTGTAGCGTTTCTCTGATGTACTGCAACAAAAGACTGAGGTCCTCAGCGTTGTGGTTCCGTGTGTATATTTCAACGAGTTCGTTGGCCTCATATAGTGTAATGGGCGTTGAGGGTCCTGAGGCCTCACAGGAGTTAGTGACGTTACATCCATCAGCCGGCCGGAGATGTGAGACTCGAGCAAGGGCATTTCTGTGCCGCTCCTCCCGGTGAAACGGTTGCCACCAGTCAGGAATCACGCGCGCACAAAGTATGTAGGGGCCACGAGCACACCACGTTAATCGAAACATTCTCCTCACTGACAGCGACACAGGCGCTTTGGGGGCGAGAGAATGAAAACTACCGGCCAGACCCGCGACAGGTCACCTTCCCCTTCCTTTAATTTTATGTTATTTGCGATGCACGATACCGATGGCGAGACGAGAGACAAGATGAAACACAAGAAGAGGAACTGGAAGGTAGTAGCCAAATCTTAGAAAGAACCACAGTGATGGCGAAGCGAAGAAGGGAAAAAAAAAGAACGGAGGTTGAGTGCAATAATAACAGGAAAAAAAAACACATGCATACACCACAGAAGGGGAAGAACAAAGTAGCACGCCATATTGACAAAAACCTAAACATAAAGAAGTAGCAATGCACGCTTTCTGTCTACCAAAAGGAGGACGGTGTGAAGGCAAAGCTCACCGACCCACCCAGATACGAAGCGAAAAACATACTTTGTCTTTCTTGGCCACTTTTTCACATTACCGTCCGAAACACAGTAAACAGAGAACGTGAAAGAGGTTTGTAACCCTTGCGTTGAGTAAAGGCAAATATGTTCATGTGGGCTGCAGCTTGAGTCCAGCAGACTCTAACTAGCCTCTAGTTTAAACACGCAAAGATCCTTCCAAATACATTAATGCACACCCGAGCAGGCAGGAAGGGCGCGTGTAACCTCTTCAGCTCAGGGCAAAGCCTTGTGTCTCTTCGATGGCTGCTATCAACTTCTGTCTTGCCACTTCAAACTCCTTGTACGGCGGCAGCTTTAGGGTGGAGAAGCACGTGGACGCGGAGGGAAGCCGTTCCTCAGTCTCCTCCCACAGCACATGGACCTTAAAAGGCGGATTGAAGAACTGGAAGCCAAGCAGAGGAGGTCGGTTCATTGATGTGGAAAACTCAAGAAGCTTCCTCTGCTGCCCCAACGACATGTGCCTCACCACCTGCCAAAAGACCTGTACGGGTGTGCTATTGGCATCATCCGGCCGATGATATTGGGTGTGGCGCATCCAGTCCTCTACATCAATGCTGCATTCCGCATCCCCAGCGAAAAGCTTTCGTATCTCGTCACTGTCAAAGAGCCGAAGCCAAGTTGAAGGAACAACACTTTCGAGACCCTCCTGGAACGCCTGTATTTGTTTAGCAGCTTCACGATTCAACCTAAAGTCGGCAATACGGCAAATGTAGTCCATGCAATTGCGACGTGTAACGGCAATATCTCGACCGTTCTCATGGAGAGAAACCTCTACCACAGTCCCAAGTACATCCACGGTGTATGTGAAGTTCAACGCTAAACTTTCAATCTCCTCTTCGCTCAATGTCAAGAGGGAGACTAGATGGCGATACAATTGACTATCGAAGCTCTTTAGGTTAATAATGGAGTTGCTTCGTCCTAACATGGCATTGCGAAAATGCGAAGCGAAGGGAATGTCCTGCAACACACCGTCACGCAGAGACCGACCCAACATTGCACCGAGGAATTTGATGCGTCGCAAGTGGTGAGGATCGCTGGTCATCTCATAACTGAAAGGGTTTGGGTACACGTGTCCATCATCTGTTAACCGGAATAAACCGTACTCCGCTGCAAAACCCTCCCGGCAGAGAGAAAGCAAAAACTCACGGTAGACACCTTCGCCATAACCTTCCTCCATCATGTCATTTCCATCCCGAAAACGAACGCCGAACATGTCGCCGCTGTTGGTGTCGTCTGCGAAACGGTCAAATGCGTCAGCGAACACACTCCCGCGGCGAACGACGAATAATGGCCGCAGCCCTGGGTAGTAGCGGCCCTCTTGGTTGCTCAACATGGCTGTCAGCAGTGCAGCCCGCATTTTGAACGGAACGACGAAGGGGGCCCCTCGAAGCAAGCGAATGCTTCGCTCACGCTGTTGCCAACTGCAGCTTCCCCTCCACATAGGAGCACTCACGTACGCCTCTAGATCCCCCTGGACATTGTTGGTCATCCCTTCCTCATTTCCCTTCTCCTCATCGTCGTCTGAGGCGATGGTGACATTCACGCAGTCACGCAGATTCGAAAGACTGCCATTATCTCTCATGCGCTCCGTCCTCAAAAGTGATAAAACATCCTCAGTAGTGATCCATATCGATGGATGCCGAACAAATGTCTGTGCCTCGTTTATTACATGTAATTTCGATAATAATAGGAGGGCTTCTTTCGCTACTAACTCGTTTTTAGAGTAAGGTAGCACACCGGTCAAGAAAGAACGATATAGAATGCCCTTCAGCGCCAGAATTAGCAGAACTGCCCCTCTACGGTCCATTACCGTACCACGATCCAACTCCTCCACAAAGTCTGTGGCATCAACGACGTAACTCATCAAACTAAAGAAAAACACCGACACTGCGGGGTAAGGATCGTGAAACGCACCGCGGGCACCCGCACTGGTAACCAGCGGTATAGATTCAAGAAGCTTCGTCGGTGGCTCAGGGGTAAAAGGTGCGCAGGTTTTCCATGCGCCATATTCTCCAAGAATTGGGCAGCTAATGCCTCAGCTGAACTGCCGAACGTCGAGCTGTGACAGCTTCGATAGATATCCCACAAGCATCGCAAAAGAAAGGGCGAATGTAGTAGCATAGAAATGAGAGGGCTAGCTTCGCGCTGCGCATCCACAGACGTCGAAGTGAAGTTATAAATGGGCCAAATGAATATGCCACACAAAAGGTTCATTTCACAAAAGTACTCCGCGTCGGGTGTTGTCAATCGCTGCTTCACACCCTCCTCCAGAAGTCGCAGTCCGTAATCGACACTAAAGAGATATGTGGAGGGGTGCCTGAAATTTAGGAATTGCTGAGTCCCGGCAGTTCTCATTTGGTGTATGTCAGACAGTGCTTCAATGATAAGTCTGTCATTCGTACTACAGAGTAGCAATAGCTTGGACAAACATTTCATCCAGTTCCGTCGCAAATTCCGCTTGTGCGTACATTCATCCGGCCCATAATAGAAGTAAGGCAAAAACCTCACCAACTTCCCAAGAATTTCCTCAGGCGGAGAGCTCAACGTCGACTCTAACCTCCCATGGTGACGCTCACAATGGTCTTTATCAAAATATCGTTCACGGTCTCATCCACCTTCGGCCCCGTATCACGACTCGGAATACCAAGCAAAACACTCAGGGCACACGGCGTGGGCGGAAGGTGATACCGATCCCCAAGTGAAGTCTCAACGACCTGAGACAATATCGTACGTACTTCAGCAGTCTCAGTGAGGCTTGCGACTGCCCAATCTGGCAAAGTCGCACACAAATCGTATAAAGAAGAAAGAAGTGCATCACATGGAGTAGCGCCGTGAGTAACTATAACACCAAAAGCACCAACTAATACATGAGCTCCGCACTCCAACCCTTTAGCGGCTTCAAACAGGGCGTTAACCAAATGCATGGTTTTCCCCTCTTCTCGCTTCGAAGCGTTTTCATCGCACTGAATTGTGTAATATGCATTCAGTGGCAACGTAACTAATAACTTCCCCATACGTGGGCAAACCGAAAGTGTCTCCCTGAGGGCACCAGTGCGAACGTCAACACTTAATTTATTAAGCACAACTTGTGCGCATTCGTCGAGTTCACTACAATTCACTGGTCGAACAGTGAGCCCCCGGCAAACAAATTCGTACAACCAACAGAGTCTGTCCAAAGGTTCATCGACCTCATGAGGGGCACACTCTTCAGTGGTGTCGCCCAAGACATTTTTTATTCTGAGCGCATCGGTGGCTAGTCGGGCAAGTGCTACACGTGCCAACAACGCACGCACATTTCGCTGAACCAACTTTGCGGCCTGGCACTCTCTCCTATCCTTCTCACGCCGCTCGCGTTTCACACGAGCCTCATTTATTATTGCCTCTTTCGACGGCTGTTGATACCGGGAAAGGGTGAGGTTAGTAGAACGGCTTTTCCCATTGAAGCAAAAGGCGTGCATCTCCCTCAGGATCAGCAGTAACTCCAACGAGTGCTAACTTTAGAGCATCCAATGTTAGGGAGGAAGAGTGAAGTAGGGAAACGCGTCGAAGACGTCGTGGCGAGAACAGCAGCGAGATACTGCACCAAAAAGGTAAGCAACAGACGATACACAAAAATTAAAAGTTGCTTTGCGCTCGTGGTCGAAGGAACGAAGCCAACAAATACAACAGCTCATTGTTCTAGTACTGAAACACAGGAAAAGGCAGCTATTCACACACGTCAATAGTGGGGGATCATCATATCCTCTTCTTCCTCAAACGCGAAGAAGGTGGCATCACCGGTAGACTTCAAGCCAAAAGGGGAAAACAAAGCGCATGAATTTACCGATCGTTAGCGGGTGTCACCACTGCTAACATTATAAGAGCCGAAACACATACACACATCCCCTGCATCCATGTTATTATAAGTTTTGTGCACATGGCTCCCCTGTTGTGCATCAGCAGTTCGCAACAGGCCCTGAAACTCCATACGGAGTATGAGGAGTTACGGTACAACACACCATGTGATTTAGTCTGTCTTGAATCCAACGCGCTAGGTTAAGACCCATTGAAGTTACGGGTGGGGTACTTTGTCTAAAAGGAAAGCATCTATCGAGACAGGTAGAGGAGGGTTAAATGTACACAACGAATACACACAAACAAGATCACCAATTAGAACAAAAACCCCGAGTGAGGAAGGAGGTCCCGGCTGGTCATATGCTAAAGGAATAAAAGTGAAGGGACGTCTGTGCGAGCGGTTACCCCTCACAATTTCTCAATGCCCTTCGCAATGCTTCGCTTAGCCACTGCTGATGCTGACACCATGTTCAAAACAGGTAGGAGTGTGCAGCAGCAATGGGGAAGGACGAATAAAGTTTACGTGAGCGTAATGTTAATGTATTATGACAAATATCGGAAAAAGGAAAATAGTAACTACCCACTACGTCTCACTCCGCCTCGTCCTTTCGGGAAGAAGAAAAAAAAATGGCCTACAGTTAATAGCGAAAGCTAGGAAAAAGAAAAAGGAAAAACACAAAAAAAGATATTTCCTCCCTCCATCCCTCATTACCTTTGGTCCCAGTTTCATAGTATGAAGTTAGGACCCATCGCCCAATGTATAGCTTCCGACTTAATTCCTCACACGGTGAAGTTTGGCTTATCCGGGAAGGAACACCCATCACGCTGAATGACCTCTTGCGCAGCGTAATGGCCAGCTTCGCAGCAGCGCTTGAGATCACGTCCCACGGTGTAGGCGCTCAAAAAACCGCCAGCGAAGGCATCGCCCGCACCGTTCAGGTCAATAACCTTCTCCTGATCCAAAGTCGGTACCGGAACGGTCATTACGTTATCTTTTGTAGCACAGACTGTGGATTCCCTGCCACGAGTAAAGATGACCACACGCCCTTTGGAACCAGTGTAGGGCACCTCCAGCACTGCCCGTCTTGCAATTTCCTCAACGGAATCCGTGTCCCACTTCATCAACTTCCCAAACTCCATTGCCTCATTCTCGTTCGAGACCATAATGTCGACATAGGGAAGGACCTTCTCAAGCTGAGCAGAGAAGCCCTGCATAATAAACGGTGCTGAAAGATTCAGCATAAAAACACTGCCCGTTTCACGAGACTTCTGGCAGGCCTGAAGCACGTGATTCACATCAACGGTCAGCGTGAACCCCGTGAAGTAAATAACCTTCGCTTCTTCAAGAGCCTTCAACACAGCAGGTGATTGCATGTGCTCGGCAGAGAGATGATTCGCCGCACCAAGGTTTCCCACGAGAGTGCGCTCCTTCTCAGTGATGCACGCCGCACAGGAGCCCGTTGGCGCCTTTGTGGTGTACTCAACAAGCATATTAATGCCCTCATTTTCACCAGCGTCCTTCAGAAGCTTACCGTACCGATCATTGGAAATGCAGCCAACATACGTAATAAAAGATCCCTTCGACGCCTGATGCATCCACTGGGCCACACGAGCCACGTTCAAGCCAGAACCACCCGGTGAATAGTGCACCTCAGGCATTTGTTCGAGGTCGCTGAAGATATCCTTCTGCTCCTCTGTCATCAAAACGGCAGTGCTTCGCTGCAGTCCATACTTTGTCAGGAAATCATCCGGCACACGCGCCGAGATATCGAGCAGCGGATTACACTGGACGTAGGTCTTTAATGGAGTTGACGACATCTTCTCACTCTTGTTTTCTTTTCTGTCACGTTGAAAGGGCAACTGCTTGTATTTTTTTAGGGTAATAAACCGATCTTAGAACCTAAGAAACCGCTTCTTATGTTCAAATATATATATTACAAACAGTATATAAAAAAAGCATAAGAAAAGAAAAATTAATGCAATATTAGAATGCCATGTTACCCAATAAGATTTATTTATTCCTCAATTATCACTATTTAAATAAAGAAGAAACACAGAAACTTGCAGCGGTGCTACGAGAAAAAAAAATGATGATAATTCCTCCATCACGCAACGATCGCAGCGGGTTTCTGTACCAGACTGAGACCACACAACTGATACGCTAAATCAGCGAGTCCGATTCCCGCCGAATGGAATTTCCAAAAATGTAACAAGCGAACGGATCAAACGAAACATGAAAAAGATGCGCAGGAAGCAAGTGAAGATCAGGCACACTTCGTGAAGTAAAACGCTACACATCCATCCGCGTAAATGTGTCTGTCACTGATTCCGCCCCTGTTTGTCTAACTCCACCACCTCGTGTGAGGTGCAAGGACAAAATAAGTCATTGCATTATCGCTACCAAAGAATAGCAGAACGCCCAAGCGAATCCATCTGCCTTTCCTCCCTAAAAAATCATTTTTTCATTTAACCTGCAGGTAATTGAGTTAAAGCGATTCCTTGTACGGCAAGCTGTTCCAGAACGTATGGCACACACCAATGAAGATACTTCTCCAGTGCCACACACCTTTGTCCTCTGCCTCTATCACCATTGTGAATAATAATGATAACAACGAGTCAAAAAAAGTGTTAACGATAAGTGACCGGCAGGCTCGCAATGCTTCACCGGGTAGATGATGCCTAATAAGAGCCAAGAAGTCCACGACCGCAGCGAAGGCGAGTGAACGAAAACAAGCATGAAGTCGAACTATTACACGCAATCAAAGACAACTAAAAAACGCGCCGTCAGACACCTTCATGGAAGCACATACAACCATTTACTCCAGTAGCAGGAAGAACGACTAACCACGAAGAAGATGTGGGCAATGTCTCCTCTTACAACTGCGCAATTGTACCGTCATTTTCTCTGCCCCGCCATACCCAGCTCTTCCAGAGCATCGTCAAACGCAGCGGATGATGCAGTGGTGGGCTTGGGGATAGCTGTCTTGGGCACTACTCTAGCTACGGGGCCGTTAGTGTCATTATGGACAGTGCTTCCGGAAGATGACGACGATACACCCCAATCACCACCCCTACCGCCTGCTGTCAGCCGCACTACGGTGGCGATGGAGCTGTCATCGTCCTCTCCACTGTTCGGAATACCGGCGGAGGTAAATCGCCGCCGCAGTTTGGGCCAGCCTTTAAATGCCAGTAAATCTTTGTAGCGCAGCGGCTCACGGATTCCGTGAATGACGCCGGGAATCGTACGCACGCGCAGCACCACATCAGCCGGTTCATTCACGCAGAATGCAACCCAACCGAGCCCACAGACATAAATGTCTGCCTTGGGCCGACGGCTGTTGCGCTTGTAGCACTCAAACAAATAACTCTTTGACTCCGTGAGGCGCAGATCTCCGAGCTGCTCTAACGAACCTGGTGGGTCAAGTGCTTTCCCAAGCTGTGAACTCCAAAATTCATCCGATTGATCGGTGTTGATGATAGCATTACGAACCTTCTGAGAAGTGTATACCATGAAAAGCATACCGCGAGAGGTTCCCTTCACTATATCAATTGCGCAGAGTCCCCCAAGCAACAGTGTGTTACCCGGAACCAGAATGAAACATTGCGGGTTGCGAAATTTACGTATAAGTGTACGACGCATTTGGAGCAGCGTGAGAGGTGAGTGGCGGTGCCAGTGTGGTAGAAGACCAGGGGTGTCAAACAGATAAGCCCTGTCCTTATTACTCCCTCTCACTAGTGAAACACGGACGGCCACAGCATCCACCGTTGTTCCCGGAAGGGAAGAAGTAGTCAGTAGCTTTGAGGCCTTCTTGTCGTGCCGTGACGGTATGTCAATCATCTCCGCCTGATTAACGTTAGGTGGGGTGTACCACCGCCAGAACACCGACTCCTTACCATCCTCTGCCCTCTTTGTGTAATAAACTTTCCGACTCTCAGGGTGTGGGGGCAAGGGCACGTATAACTTATGCGCAATCGCGTTGATGACGGATGACTTCCCAACGTTTGCAACACCAACAAAATATGTTGGCATGGGTTTTGTAGGGCGGCGTAGGTTAAGGTTGGAAGCCTCCTCAATTGCAGAAATGAGGGTTTCAATATTCCAGCCACGCTTCGCAGATATAGGCACAACATCCCTTATCTGGTGACGAGGCAGACCAAACTGGACAGCGATGCCCGTCACCCATCGGCGGATGTACTTTTCACCCACCAAGCAGGCGGCAATTGCTCTGTCTTTCCCACTATAATTGAAAGAGCGGTTTCGGACGCAGTCCATCTTATTAACGGCAATAATAACATCGTTGTTCATCGATATAAGGCCTGGTAAATCATACACCATCGTACCAGGAAAGTCCGTTATGTCAACAACAAGGACCACCACACACTTCTTCTCTCGAAGAGCACGCAACTTCTCTGTAAAGTCGGGTGCCGACCAGATACGTCGTCGGCCCTCCACCCCAAGGTTCTCCAACGCATGGCAGCGATGGCACACAAATGGTTTATTTTGATCTCTGTAGAAGGCGTCGAACTCTTCCTGCGTCATGAAATCCAGCCACTCCTCACCCACCTGCCGCCCGTGCTTCTCCCAGTGGGCCTGCAGCTCCGACATGCGGTCGGCATATTCAGCACGGGCCCTCATCTTTTGCTGCCGCTCGATGATGTAGCGTTCCACATCGCCCTTTCGTACGTAGCCGAAAGAGTCCTCATCTTGGTCTTGGAGAAGGGCACCGCAACCTCTGCAACAGTCACGGTTTACAACTGGGATTGAAAATGAGGGAGGCTGATCCAACACAATCGCGGCCTTGTTCTCACGTACTTCCCGCATGGCGGTACTGGGATCTTGGTCCAAAACGTGCATGCCCTCCCACTCGAGGAACTTTCGCTCAAACTTTTCACCGGCAATCTCAAGCTGGTGTTCAATGGCGAATTTGTCCTTCTCGTATGTGTCAAGCAGCACACCGTACTTCATCTTATCCGCAAGATTGTCGTACTTCTGCCTCAAAAGAGGCTCCTGGGCATCTCGCTGACCATCCACAAGCAAGTCTGCGTCGAGGCCGCCCTCCGTAACAGACCCAAGCGGCGTCTTTTCCTTGTCAATCTCCACAATGTCCTCCGTCCAACCCATAATTTTGTGAAACAATTTGTTGATATGTCGCGGTAACAAAATCGACTCCGCCACCTCCCGCCTACTCCGGCGAAACTGCTGAAGGTGAATGGGGACCGGCCCCTCCTCATAAGTGTGAATATTTTCAACATTAACGTTCAGTGCTTTTCCGAACGGTAACGTTGCCATCGGCGCCGGCGCACTAGGCACTACGTGGCTCTCCATAGGTGGGCCAGCAACGGTAGGTTGATTCAATGATGGCTTCCCCGGGAGCACACTAGCAGCAGTGGTAGTCAGCAATGAAGGGTCCAAACGATCGTCGCGGATGCCCAGGGGAGGCTGAGAGACGAGATTACCGCGCGGGTAGTCCACTGCCGTAGCGGCTTGTGCAACTTCAATCCGTCCAGCCGATGCAACACGACGATCACGCCATGGTTTCGATGCACGGGGGGAGCGTAGCTTCTTTTCAAAACTCTTCGGGCTGTAACCGAATGGTGGTATCCTTTTTTTGTGCAGAAAACAGGCATAACGCAGCATGGAGAGCGCTTGCTATACGCTAAACGTTGCTGCGACGGCGACGGCGGCAAAAATGAGCCGGGTCTTCACGTCCTTTATTTCAGCTGTGTTTGCAATGGAGGATGAGAGAGTATTTTGTTAGGTTTAGGGGACGATATTAAATAACGAACAAAAGCAATGTGTCAAAGAAATAGGAGGGGGTGAGTTTGCCGTATGCTCAGAGCATCTCAGAAAAGGGCTGTGTATTGCATAATTTCATTACTCACTTACCTCCTTTCCGTTTCGGAACCAAACATATGCTGGGAAGAAACTACACCACGTCAAGCCCAACTTTAATTACCTGGTCTCTAGCCATAACCGAAACATTACCTTATGCAACCCTCCCTCCATGCGAAGCGCTCGCTAACGGTAATGATGGGTCATATCTCGGACTGAAACCAACCAGAGGAGAAAAGGACACTTAAAGCTGCTGCTGCTGGACTTCACGCCTCATATTCATTTCCGACATGTACTGTTGTGCAGCCTCGCGTAGCTGCACCTCGTCCTTCTGAAGCTGCTCTACGACCTTCTGCTTCTCACTGCTTAGCCGCTTCTCCTCCACCTCACACTTCTCTGATAGCTCCAGCTGCTTCTCTATTAGAGCCGGTACGGGCGTGCGAAGAAAGACACGACCAACACTTTCGTAGACACAGTGGTCTGGCTGGAGGCGTTGCAGCTCCGCGGTGGAGATCTGCAAGCGGCGCTTTGTGCCAACAATCGTTGCCTGCCGGTTGGCCATCACGCGAACAGTCTCGCGAAGCAAATCGACCCTCTGCTGCCCCTCCACCAACGCCTTCTCACGTTCCATACGCTCAGCCTCGGCGAGAGCAGTCATATCGGGCTATTTATCTAAACTCGCTGCACTTCCTTTTCAAGCAGTTTAAATAGATTTATACGATCCCTCTGCACGTTTGACCTCCTTTTATGTGTTCCGAAAAGCTTTAAGTTTAAAAATTAGACCCGTTCTTCTTTATTTTGGCAGCTCGCCACAACGCCAGTGAATAAGACAAGGAGAAATGATGCTGCAGGGTTACGGCAGAGCAAGAGATACAAAAGGATATACGACACGCTGCAAAAGACAAAAAAATACATATAAAAGTATCACTTAGGAACACGAAGCACAGGATACCACTTTAATAACAATTAAAGTAAATGAACAACATAATAAGAGTAAAACAGAAATAAAAATAACACCAATTGAATAATAAAGCGATAGAGAAACTAGAGCCACGGAAGGAGATAAGGAAGAAAAAAACGTGATGAGCAGTTGGAAAAAAAAAAACAGAAGAGGAAGGCGCAGGGCCCCCTGCCAAAAGTGCTTACCCCCACCTCTCATGCCATACGTATGGGAGGGGGAGGGGTAAGCACTTTTAAGCACGCCATTTTTTTTGCTTCCTTTTTGCAAACATATGAAAGATGACAAATGGAAACTCAGTTATTGTGTGTGATTCAAGGACTGCACAAGAAGCAAATATCAGTTTATGTGGTGACTCTCCAATTGTCAGCTAAACACCTCCGCATCAAACCCAAAGTTAAAAACAATCTTAACAATAATGGTAATGATAATAATAATAAAACAATGAGATGAAGTGACTCGTTTTCGTATATCAGCACAGGAAAGTGGAACTTACCGTTTATGTGCTCATTCATTAATAGAGGTATGCACCTGCAACGCTGGCAGTGATATGGGAAACCAGTACAATCCTGCTTCGCATTGCGTTCGTCAGCTACTTTCACCCGTGATGCGGGCCCCCTCGTGAAGCTGCATCCTCTAAATGCACACACCACTCAGACTTTTTGTGCAGAAAAAAAAAACACCAAAGACGTCAAGCTGCCCTCATTCCATCAGCTACCGGGTCCAAGCGGTACCGCCACTCTCAGGCAGCAACTCGATTCAGAAGAACGAAAGATGCACAAAACTACACACAGATCTGTCAAGCGTGGAGAAGACTACGATAAGACGCAAGGGGAATACCAAAGATATGCCTAATAGTGCTGAGATAATTTTACAAGCGGTGTGCAAAAGAATAATGAGATCGGTTACGTGAATTTATTCCCAGACTCTTGAAAAGCTAAATTGAACTTCAAACAATGTTTAAAACTCTCATAAAACTCAGTGTGTATATACTCACATATGTATGTATATGTATATGTATGTATGTATGTGGGTGTATATATATATCCAGGCTGAAAACTTCAGCCAAAGACAGAGCTTCCTCGTCCTCCTTCTCTCCCTTTTCATTATTTCAAAGGCAAGAGCCAGCCAACTACAAAATTAATCAATCACACAACCCACCACCGAATCCATGCCGCCGCACGCGCCCGTTACTCAGGTAGAGCACAAAAAGAGAGTGGAGGAAAGCATTCAGGGATCTTAAAGGCAGCACCGCGTTCGAAGCAGTTACCACGCAGATTATAACGGGCCACACATGGCCGGTGGTTTCACCGTAGCGCATACATCTTCACCTTCAGTAAATCCTCTGGCCAGTCACTTTGCATCGCCTCCTTTACAACCTCCACACCGGCGGCGCTGAAAATGCGCTTATAATGCTTGTCTGAGCGGGTTAGACTGCTATCTTCCTTGTCAACTATAAACTTGTCATCACAGGAGCAGTTTTCCTTGAAAAAGATATATCCCTTCGAGGTTAGCGCCTGCTTGCAGTGCGCAAGGAAAGCCACAAAGTCATCGTCAGTTAGATAAATTGCCGCCCACTGGATAACTATAAGATCATACGTCTTCTCTGGAAGCTTTGCCTTCTCCATGGACGAATGGATAAACTCACCCACTGGGAGTCCTTTAAGCTCCTCCCTTGCCTTTTCGATCATATTCTTTACGGGCTCCAGGAGGTCCGTTATGTCATACATGCTGCACAAAAGCGACTTAGTGATGCGACCAATTCCCGCACCACAATCAAGCGCACGGTGGGTGCCCCGGTCACGCAAGGAATGAATAAAATCCCTTGAATCACGAATATCAACATCGTGTATGTGATCCATGCCACCGAGCACACCGCTGATAGTTGTTGGAGTGGCCTCCCAGTACTGGAGGGATTTGCCGTACCATCCACTCTTGGCATCGTACAGATCGCCATTTAATTCGACGTTCCACATATCCTCTGCGGACTCATAGCTCCGCCCTTCCGTGTCGACGCCGGGGATATTGTGCCCCGCTGGCGTACTCTCGTGTGCCGACATGTTTCCCCGAGTAAATTGCAACGAGAAGCCCTTTTCAGAGCTTTCCACACAAAATGGTAAACCGGAGAGAGCTTAGAAAAAGTCGGGTAAGAGACTTAAGAGGTATTAATAAAAGGCAAAAAAGAAGGGGGAAATAAAAAATTTTAAAAATATGCCGTCGACATGATTTAATTAACGAGAGCTATCAATTAAAGCCATATTTGCAGGCGATGGCCAAACAGTCCAATACTCGACGTTAGCAGATCGCCATTGACAACGACAGGGTTGTAAACACCTCTTTTCTTTTGCACCACCGTGCGTGGTAGCGCTAACCACGTGAGTGCAGAAAGCAGATAAATGTGAATGGGCAATCACTAAAAAAAAACACCCGCCTTGCATGGGTACAGTCGCACCGTCAACCTCCAACTGCCACAAAAAAAAAAGACGCACAACATCAGAGAAATGCATCCTAAAAAGGAGAAGACACTGCCACATCTGGACACTCAGCACAACACAAATACGTGCGACAACTCAATTTGTAACATGCAGAAGGAGTTTCGGGAAATTTCTGGTAACAGCTTCAGCATAAGGTAATTTAAATAATCTCACGAATTCAAACACAAACTTTCCCAGGCATGTACTAACGGCCCCGTAAAATCATTGTGAACACAATGGAGTACTGTAAGCGCGTATGCACATGCATTGATGTTGGGGTAAAGCCAACCGCACAACTACCAAAAAAAAACTCGTATTTTTTTCCTTCCAGTTAAGCAGGGGACGTTCCGCTGAGCCTTGTCATCGCCGTATAATTCTTTCGCTTAACAAAAATTAAAACAAATAGTAATAAAAAGACGGGAAAACACAAGAGTCGTAAAACCTCCTAAGCGGAGAAACAAAAAAAAATGGAGTGTAGTGAATAAAGTGTACACCGCGCAATAGGCGAACCCACAGTGAGCCCTGAATAATGGCAAGGCGTATTGTTCAAAGCCGCGTAAGACCTTAACCGACTGCGGCCTAAAGTGAAATTTAAACGTAAAAGAAAAGTATGCCTTCCGCTGTAGGAAGAAAAGCAGTTTTCAAACGCAACCTGAAGGCACAAAGACATCTACATTTCCTTCCCCCGTTACTCCTTGTGTTGTGAAGGAAACAATCGATACCAGGCGTTTCACACACACACGAAATTATCTGTTCATTGCCACCGCTATCTTTTGTGGTTTTGGTGGTTTAAAAGCCGGTAACTGAAACAGCGACAGCAAACGATAACGTCCGATAGCAATCAACGCAACGACCACCATCGCTGTAGCTGCGGTTGCGAGGTTCCCCTCTGTCTGATCATGTGACGATAATTCCTTAAGTTCCTCCACGACTGCCGAAAGATGTAGCCAGCCGGAGCCGCCGTCCTCTGCCCGCACGGGGGTGCGAAGGACAGAGGCGCTCGTGTTAAGACGGAAGCGGTGAAGGGGTAGGCGCGGGAAAAGCCGCACCTCGCTAACGGTCTTTGGCACGGCATGGAAAGTAAAGGTGAGCGTCGCATCCAATGGCATGGAGCCAACCACTGCACCGGTAACCCCGTCGATCACCTGAACCTCAACGAAACGGTGAACCTCTGGAAGTGTGGCTACGCTGCCAGCGAGGCTCAGAGAGCCAGTTCCATCAGCAATAGCGGGAGTGGAACCACAGAGGAACAAAAAAAGCCACAACAACCTCGTCGTAGCGGCTGCTTTAGGTTTGTTGCCTCTACCAGTCATAGCTTTGAGCTTCCTTTCCCGCTACTGTACTGCTCCACTTCGCGTTATCAACTTCAAAAGTCACCCAACAACCTCACTCCCCCTTTTTTCCTACTTGAATGTGGAGCAGATCTCTTCTTTGACGATTTACGCACCAAAGTCACCGTGTTAGGTACCGAAAAATGAAAGAGAAAAGAAAACAGATTGGGCAACAGAAAATTCCTCTTCTTCTTGTAAGGTTCCTACAAAGAAGAAAAAAGGAGCTCATATGTGCAACACATCGCATGACAAACGAGACAGAGCGGCTACGGGGAAAGCCATATGATACATAATACTATATAAACTATAGGAAAAAAAAGAAGGTTGAGTGGCACATACATACTTCTTAGAATAACGCATGGAAAACACAAAGATAAGGGGAAAAAGAACAACGAAAAATATAGACTGAGATCCCCTGCAGCCAAACCAACTTACAGTAATAACTGTTGAAGCGTAAAAGAAAGGGGTTAGGGGAAAACGGAGAAAGGTAAAAAGAAAAAAAAAGAACGAAGGAAGGAAGGAAGGAAATATGTCAATTTTAAACGAGAAACACAAATCTTCCACACCCCAACGTCACCCTAAACACCACACAGCTCTCTTCCCCTCTCCTCTCCACTCACACACCCACACATGCACACACCCTTCAGCTAACGACATCGGCGGCTTGATAGCACACCCCTGCAATGCTAAAGAGGAGCAATTTTCTTTTCTCCTTGTTTACCCACACAAACACACAGAGAGAGCAATTATCAAATGCTGAAAGAGTGTGTCTGCACTCAAACAAATTATCAAGCAGTTCACAACTACAATCATAGCAGTCACTGCCACAGACAGACTAACAATTCTTCTTCGAAAAAAAAAAGAAGGGAAGGGAAGGGATATCCCCAGCACTGTTGATCCGTCCACATTTAAGGGGCAGTGGATACATCGTACCAGAAAGGGAAAAAAAACAATAAACGAGAAAGTTAAAAAATGGGTTGGAAGCTATTGAGACTCACGATCCGACCAAGGTCATAGGAAAGGTAACAAGGAAGAAAAACAAAAGCGCTGCGAGAGGATATGAAAAGAAAAAGTATTGCAGAGACAGTAAGAAAAAAGGTACTTCAACACAAAAAAAAATCTATCACCTTTGATTCTGTCACAAAGTATTCCAGGCCACTTTCATCAAGCCATTGCTCCTTGGTAACACCGTTGAAAATTCTCACCCATAGCAAAAACAAAAACACACGCTATTGCCTCTCAGCAGTTCCGCAGGAAAAAAAAAAGGATAAGTCGCGGAAGTCTGCTAAGGCAGATTATGCAAAATATAAGTGAATAAAATTTGATGTAGAAGGAAAGAATTAAGGAATATAAGTGGCACCATGCACACAACACCACATGTGTGGGGCAGCGAAGATCTCCGCTTGTTTTTTCAGCGAAGGATGGGGGAAAAGAAGCAGACAGATAGGAAAAAAAGTAAAGTGCTAAGTTGCTCTTGACACCTGCGCCATACCTACATTTCCCAGTCCACCATTCCTAACCCTCCCCTCCCCCATCCTCTCCACACACACACACGCACGCATCCATCCTTACTAATGGCCCCCAAGTCATTAGCCACTAAGTCCTGTGTTTGCCTTTTCACAAGAAAATGGAAGATATGTAATCATTGGTGCTGTCTACCCCACTCTGCACCATTATTATCTTATTAATTCCCAAAAAAAACCTGCTCATTCTTCTACACCGCCTCACAGGCACGCGCGATTTAATTCAGGAAAAAGTGTCTTTTTTTCTGCTTCAAAGGAATTCAAAGAAACACTACGCCTTAGAACACGCATCAGAAGAAGGCTGGCTTCGGTAAGCGAGAAAAAACACTCGAATGCTATGATGCCTTTGCGTTTCCATTAAATGAAAAGCCACACAGGGTTGGGCCCTCCTCCAACTCGTCTTCCAATGGCGCAGGAGGGTCTAATGATGTAAACTCCTGGTCAAAGTTGCATAGTGAGTTACTGCTAGGATGAAACGGAGGGTCGATTTCACGCCGGACCAACTTTTCCCAATCGATATCACGAAAAAAGGGATGCGCCTTGAGCTCCTCTACGTCTTGCAGACGGGTCGCCGCATCGCGATCTAGAAGTCGACGGAGAAGGTCCTGAGCCTCCTCCGATATGACGGGCAACTCATTTCCCTCCTCGCCTTCCACACCAAACTTAAGCTCGGCACACAATATCTTGTCGTACATGACGTTCAAATTTTCGCTGTAGAAAGGCGGTATGCCTTCCAGCATCTCATAGAGCAGAATGCCGAGGGACCACCAGTCAACAGCCTTACCGTGTGGCTTCCCGAGGAGAAACTCCGGTGCTAAGTACTCTGGCGTTCCACAGAATGTAAAGTTACTAGCGTCGTGGACATCCATCTTGGCAAGCCCAAAGTCAGTCAGGCAGACATGACCATCCTTATCGAGCACTGCGTTCTCGGGTTTGAGATCGCGGTAAATGATATCGTGGGCGTGCAAATACCCAAGAGCCAATGCAATCTCACCACAATAAAACTTGGCACGCCATTCGTCAAAAGTTTCCACCGCTCCAAGATGGTAAAATAACTCCCCTCCAGCCAGGAAGTCCATAACAAGATAGAGACACCTTTTCGTCTGGAAGGCGTAGTGAAGGGACACAATAAAGGGATGACTAATCTTCTGGAGAATAAATTTCTCGGCAAAAATGTGGTCAGTCATTTGTTCACGCTCTATCACCTCTTTCTTCATCTCTTTTATCGCATACCTCTTGTTCGTAGCCTTCTCCACTGCAACATAAACTCGACTGAACGACCCCTTCCCAACTGTCGCCGTTATTTCAAAGTCACTCAGTGACACTTTGCAATTTTCACCCCCGTACATCGTAACTGCTTCATCCTCCTCACTGCTTTGGTCAAGCGTTTGTAACATCTCCGTGTGAATAGGATTCACTTCTGTCATTTTTCTAATCCATATATCCCGCTGCTCCTCATTGTCAGCGGTAAATGTATATGACTTACGCAGCCTTTCCCCCTGAATCGTCCACGATTTATTATTTACCGTGTCACGCGTAACACGTAGATCCGTTAGGTCAATGGAGTTTATAGGTTCCTCGCTTGGCTTCCCAGGCTTGCGCGCCCAGTAGTACAATTTTGACCCGCGTATCTCGAAATAGCGCGTCGTCGTCGTTTTGTGGAAATCTCCACTGGACTTCTGCAGGTACCCTGAGTGATCAACGACCATCTCCCCAAAATGAACCACTCCCTTACGCCTTTTTGTGAAACTAATAACACTAAACTGTGAGGATGGTCCTCCCTTGGCTTATCTTAATATTTGTTCCCTTTTACTTTATTATGTTTTATCTTGTGCCCAAAGTCCCAGCTGTCTCCTTGTCTTCCTTTCCTCCCTCCTGCTCCTTCGCTCCTGTGAGGACACCTACAGACACCCTTCCACGAAGAGAGAAACAGGCAAATAAATAACAACTAGTGTGTGCGCCTTTTCTTCTTCGACCTCCTCCACTGCTTCTGTTTGTATAATTCTTGTATTATAGTCGCTTAAACACCTTCATCATTGGGGTAATCATTCGCAGGGAAACAACAAGAATAATACATCAAGGAGCAAAACGGAATGTTAAGTGAAATCATGAGGAAGGAGACTATTATTCTACAAGCAGTACGAAGTTTCATGTATAAAATGAAAGCATCCAGTAAATGTGGTACTTACCTTCACTATCCACCTGATGTGCAACAACAAGAAAAGAAAGGGAAAAAAACGGTGAATTCCGCTCGAGAACACGGATGCGAATCAGCGTGCGGGCTTCACGATGAAAATACAAGCATCTATCACTCTATGGCAAATGTCTACTAATCTCTATGTATGCCAAAAGAATCTCTGTTAAACGATCTTCGCTCGCGCGCGGCTTCAATGGCAGCAACCCATAACACAAAGTACCATCGAAGTAGTCGAATGCCATACGGAGACACCGCCGTCGCCTGGTTGGAAACCAATGACCGACCAGAAACTTCACTAGACAAGTTGAAGGTACCACATGCAACGGTGGAAATCGTGGGGGAAACCAACTCAGCCTCAACGCACTCCATGGCTTTGCAGCTTCTCAAACGCCACTGCCTCCACACAAGCCTCTTTAGCCACAGGCGGTGCCATCTACGCGCAATGGCCTCAAGCCTGTCCAGGTAGAAACCTTCCCACCCATTCCGATGAGCCGCTTCGAGCGAAAGAAGGGTTACCTGCATCTCCAACGGCAAGGCGTCGTATGCACACGTGGCTTTTCTACTACCCGTACGAACCGCCGTGCAGCTTCCGGAACTTTTGTCCGAGGCATCAACCTTCTCCAATGAAGTGGCGCTGGACTTAAGAGCTGTAGTTATGTTCTGGTTACGCGTCACATGGTTCCACGCCGGCCGATCCGGTTTGACCGTACTCCACCGTTCAGTACAAGGCTTTCTGTCGCAAACCGCACGCCTAGCAACATATCCTTCCTGGTTTGTTGCGTGTCCCCTCGCTTTTGCCTGAGTACCATCCAACGCGTTGTTCGCCGCCTTCTCCGCCTGGTCACTATTGGCATTTCCCTGTTGCCGCTTTCGAGGAACCAAGGCAGCTGTGTGCAGCGTCGGCGGCGCTGGCACAGTTGGATGCCACTTCGGTTTAGGGGGTTTCTTTACGCCACGTGTATCAGCTTTCGGTTTCAACAACGATCGTACAATTTCCATATCGTCATCGTTCAGCGTATAACAAGTCCCTACAGCTAATGTGCGTTCTCCTTCCGCGGCTGCTTCCCCGAGCTCCGAGCTTCGTCCGTGATGCGCCTGCAAGTGGTATGAAGGCTCCTTCATGATACCCAACGTCCGTTCAACCCACTCGCTTTGAATTTCTTCAACCGCCAGACCGACCTCGGCAACCCCGCCAAAACTGGCCACTACATCCACATTCGACACCAACTCCTTTTCTAGTGACACATCATGCACGATAATATCATCAGCGGATGTTGGCAGTGCTGACCGCGATTCTTCTCGGCGCTCGAGTAGGGGATTACAATCTCCAAAGCTCCACAAGCCAGACATCCATTGGCTTCGTATTCCGTTAGAGCAGCTACCCCCTACAAGTTTTTTCCCCCCTTACTTCAGCAGTTGTCCTGAGAACGCAGGAAAAAGGTAATTCATAAAAAGAGAAAATTACCAGGAACACGTTGTATGGAAAAAAAATACCAACATTACGAGACAATTAGCATTAAAACATTACCTTAATCCACAAGCATTGCTGGGTGCTCAAAGTTAAGTACCCAACACTTCGCCCCATCGAGAACCAAACTTTTACATAGCATTGCGACGGGACTCGTGCCTATTTCCTATAATCGGGGCATTGCTGTCGATGATATGCTGGCACCTTTATTTAAAGCCCTCCATGAGGAGTAAATAGGAGAGTGGGAAAGAAATCTGTATATGTGCGCACCAGTTAAGTGATAAATCTTTGCCCGTTTTGATTATTATCGGTATTTTATTTTGGGTCCACCCATATTCGTGTCAACGTGCACAAGCTCGTCACATGCAGTGCTTCAAGCCGCCGTGCAAACACAAGGGGTTCCTTCAACTCCTTCACCATTAGTGTCGTAATTTCACTTCACACACGAGGTGAGGACATCAATCATTTTTCCCGCCCGTGGTATGGTCTTGACAGCTGTAACGAATTTTTCAACAGTAGCTTTACGCAAATCCTCCATAAAACTTGTACCCTCCTTAACGATACGTTCCTCTGCCAGCGCAGTAATCTTATCGTCACTGGCCCGGTTTCGCAATGAACAGTCCTCGGCAGTGAAAATTACCTGCAGTGCTTTCAATACTTCACGAGGCGAAGCAGACATCACGCTGGCCTCCAGCCTCTGTGGGAGAGTGCTACAAACGCTTTCACCAGGCTCTCCGTTATCCGTGTTAGCACTGTAGGCACTCTCCAGAGCCAATCGAGCTCTCGTCAGGTCCCCGAGAAAACGCGAGTAAATATCCATGCGCACATCCACCTGAGGGTGGTCATCATCATCTACGTCCCTGCCAGCACGGTCTCCACGTGTCGGGCGTTTGCCGATGCAGTAATCTCCTAGTAGATAGAGCAATTCCTTTGCAGATGCGTTCTGCAAGGCCAGTGCCTCCCCCAACAACGCCACACGTCGGAATGTAAAGCGATGGTAGGGAAGTTCCCTTTTTACCGCCTGGACCAAGACATCGAGAATATCACGTGGGACATCAACACCTGAGAGACGAGCCCAGCGCATAATCGCTGTAGCACTTACAGCATCGGCAAAGGGGGCCACCTTCTGAAGACGCGTCCAAAGAACACTTATCAACTGATCAAGCTTCTCATTTAACTCGCCACTGCAGGGCTTCTGCTGACCACGGTACGTTGCCACGGCCTCAAAAAGCTCGCCAACCTGCTCATCGGTGTGGAACCCCGCAGTTTCTATCGCCCGCTCAATGAGCTGGAGACTATGCTTTTCCATCACATCCAAACGTGGTGCGGCCTTTAGAAGTGATATAGTCTCGCGAGAGTGCATCTTTTCTACGCTCGAAACGGCTAGAGAAACAACTGTGTCGACGGCACCTCGCCAAGAGGCCTCATCACTCTTTCTAAGAGGGGTGTCCACTAAAACACCCGCCAACGTGGTCAATTGTGGTATAGGCATCTGCGGCACAAGGCTCAATAGCTGCTGCAACATGGATATCTGCAAAGAACTGTTTTCCACTATCTTACCGCGTTGAAAAGCTTGCAAAATCATGACCAGTTCTACAGATCTCATTTGCCTGTAAACAGCTTCGGCGGCAGGAGAAATCTCATTGACGAGAATAGTTTCGCTATCCATAACCCACAACGCGCCAACCGCGTTGGCAAATAGCGCTATATTCTGAGGTGACAGTCCATCAATATTCTTCCGCATCCAGTCTGTGGCTTGTTTAATCCCTTCGGTGTGTGGATAACAGCGAAACATAGCGGCACAATTGAGAAGCAACGTAACCGATTTTTCATCCTGGGTCGACGGGTCCACCGTGCTCGACGGACAAGGCGGCGTGCACTACGTTGAATTTCACGTCTTTCCTTCTCACTCTTCGAAAGCTTAAACTGGCGTTTCAGCTCATAAAGACTTTTTGCACTCTGCTCGTCAAAGATTTCTCCCACAAAAGCGGTTGGGGCTTCGCAGTCATTGCGACTACGTCCATCTCGGTCACCATAGCCGCCCTGGTTCCCACCACGCCGATCACCATAGTCTCCCTGATTCCCACCGCGTCGGTCACCATAGTCTCCCTGATTCCCACCACGCCGGTCACCATAGTCGCCCTGATTCCCACCACGCCGGTCACCATAGTCGCCCTGGTTCCCACCACGTCGATCACCATAGTCTCCCTGATTCCCACCACGTCGATCACCATAGTCTCCCTGATTCCCACCGCGTCGATCACCATAGTCTCCCTGATTCCCACCACGCCGGTCACCCCAGTCTCCCTGGTTCCCACCGCGTCGATCACCATAGTCGCCCTGATTCCCACCACGCCGGTCAACATAGTCTCCCTGATTCCCACCGCGTCGGTCACCATAGCCGCCCTGATTCCCACCACGCCGGTCACCATAGTCTCCCTGATTCCCACCACGTCGATCACCATAGTCTCCCTGATTCCCACCGCGTCGATCACCATAGTCGCCCTGATTCCCACCACGCCGGTCACCATAGTCTCCCTGATTCCCACCGCGTCGGTCACCATAGCCGCCCTGATTCCCACCACGCCGGTCACCATAGTCTCCCTGATTCCCACCGCGTCGGTCACCATAGCCGCCCTGATTCCCACCACGTCGATCACCATAGTCTCCCTGATTCCCACCGCGTCGGTCACCATAGCCGCCCTGATTCCCACCACGCCGGTCACCATAGCCGCCCTGGTTACTGTAGTTCCTTAGTTCGCCAACACGTCCACCATTGCCCCACTGTCCACTTTGAAATAGGTAAAAAGTGCCACAAATAAACCTCCTAGGGCCTTGGAATACTAGTGGATTTATCACCGAAACGCAATGCCGTAACATTATGGGAGGATCACTTTGGCACTAATGTTACTACTATTATTTTACCCTTTAGAAGATGGTGGGGAAATAAGCAGTCCTTTCGTCCATACAAATACATTCACCGCAGGCTTATACATCTTTTTATTCTCGTCACAGGAAAATGGAAAGTACAACAAGAAAATTTCGTCGTATATACCTTTGAAAATGAGTTAAACCGAAGGTGAAGCAAAGAAAAAAACGTGCTACTACTACTACTACTACCACCATTGAGGCACACAACATAGCTCTAATGAAGTTGAAAAGAGTATAATGTCGTTTCTTCCAACCACTAGTGCGCACTATGATCATCTTCGGTGCTTGTCCGAAATAGACATGCGGAACGGTAGTCCAAAAGAGACCAAGCCAGCGGTCAAAAACACTGCCCACACTATGTCTTCCCCCTTGACCACATGTATCTCTTCCTCCCGGCATCATCTCAGTTGGACGGCTTGTCCGCAGGCGACTCAGCAGAAGCACAGTTTGAGTTGCCTTTCTTGTCCGACAACGAGCGTAAGTAACGCAGATGAAATTCCATACGAGCTGCGTCAGTCTCAGGCCTCTCTTTAAGGAGTGCTAAAATCCACTCATCCAAAAATTCACATACATTCTTCTCCCTAAGGTATCTATTATCATCCACCTTTTTGGGGCTATAATCATTAGGAACGGAAGCACCATTCACTTCAGAACAGTGCTCCACTAGATCCAATGTGAAAGCTACAACATCAAGGGGATGCTCCCGAAGAATATTGCTGGTGACAAGCTCGAAGAAATCTACCGTATTACCCGAACGTAAATAATTTTTCGCCTCGTCAATGGTACACTCACTCTTTGCCCACTCAGGTACACTCATTAAGTCTTGTGGGTTGTATACCCGGTTACTCCGTGAGAAGAAAGGGAGATAAGTTGAGAATCAGGAGGGATAATCAAAAAAAAGACATTGGTGATCCAAAGATATGGAAAGATGTGAGTTTCAAGGAATACCCTGAATACATCCCAAGTTTTAAGAAAAATTACACCCCTCATGCGACCCGATCAAGACAGTAAAGGAGCAGGGCAAAAGTATGGGGTAAACCAAAGGCTTGCAATGCTCCCCCTTTACGTCAGTCAAAAATAAGAAAAAGATATTAACATGTAATCCCTCCGTGAAACATAAATACCAGAACGGGCCAAAATGTCATTATCGCTGTGGTTTCCCCCACCCCTCGTTTTCTCTGCCCCTAATCCTACCCGGTGCAAAATGGAACTACTACACACAGAACAAGCAGCGTTATGTTGTGCCTTATAGCATACTCACCAAAAGAAAAGGGAAGCAACATCTTATTTACCTCTATTGTCCCCGCGCCCCTGGCCGGGGGCACTGTTTCGTATACCTCCGTACCTCCTTCCGCCACGCCCCCCTCGGTATGGTCTCCCCCCAGAAGCAGGCTGCTGTCCATCACCCTGTAGAGATAGCTCGATCTGCTGCCAAGAGAGGTTTCCCAGTTCACGATTTCCGTGATAAGTACTGGGGTCGGGATCATCCCACAAATCGTCCGGAGACACCAAACGGGAAGGCCCATTGCCCCGCTGTCGTGGCCATGCAGGGTGATTGGCCCCACGGTTATGGGAGGTGCCACGAGAGAGTGCCTCTGGAATCTCACACTGGTTTGGCTGTCGTTCAGGTCGGTTGTGCCCTCCCCGGCGTCGATTGCGACGCCTACGGCCCCCACCTCCATCCTTCTCCTTTACCTCCGGCTGTTCTTGTGTCTTCCTATCACCAGGATTATTTCGTTGTCTCAGTTGCTGCTTGGGTTGTTGGCATTGGTTCTTCGATGATTTGTCTTGTTCTGGCGATTGCCAATCATCATCCTGATTAGCACCAAACTGATAGCCATAAAAATGGCACACATCAGTCGCATCGCGCAGCGGCGGGCTAAGTATAGCTGCAACATCAGAGCGAACAGCATGGGAGCCGGGTGTCTGTGACACTGAAACTGGAGAGAACACTGGTGGGGAACACACACGAGCAAGAGGGCTTGAACTACTCGAGACTTTACGAAACAGGATTTTTGATAAATGGGAGGCCTCCCCACAAACCCGTGTACCTGCTGGATATGTATCAACAATATTCTGAAGAACTCCCTCAATGCCCTCGTTAATTATTGACTCCGCTACTTGAGAATTTTCCCAGCACAAATACGTTAAGGCCTTTATCCCGTGTACAAGCAGCTTGTCCGTAGTAATATGTGTACGCATCGCGGTCACAATGAGAGGTATGGCGCCGGACTCTGCTAAAAGTTTACGGTTACTCTCAGAGTTAAATGCAAATTGAGAAATCGCACGGCACGTAGATTTCTGCAAGAGTGGACTGGCGTGATGCACACGCATAGACTTGAGTATCTCCGGAATTGCCACGACGGCAACGCTCTCTTTGATCTCAGAATTCCACGCCAACGTCCCCAGTACTGAGCAGCCCAGCTCCAGCATGCGCAGTCGCTCAAAATTTTCCATAGCTCGTATAATACAAGCAACGCCCCCAAGGTCGTAAATTTGTTTCTGTGCTATCGTATTATCGAAGGCCAGGGCACTGAGGCCTCCACAAGCATTCAGTTGAATCTTAGGGACATTGACATACGCCTTCATCGCTTTCAGGAGAAATTCTACACCCTTTAATTCTGTCACTGCATTGTTGAGTTTTGGATGTTCGTAAGCCAAATGTGCCAGTGCGTTGCATGCTTCTTGCTGCACTACTTGGATTGATGGGAAATTGCGCATTGCCGCTATAACACATTCGGCCGCTCCAAGCTCGAAAAGCTTATCCTTGTAAGAAGCTGATATCAGCGAGAGAGTAACAATGGCACGGCAAGTTTCCTCTTGGACCTCACACACATGTTCATGCCGCCGCATCGCTCCGACGATTAGCTCCAATGCAGGTGCAAGTTCATCCGAGAAGGTCCCACCAATGTTTGCAAGAGCACGTGACGCGTGTTCTTGGACCTCAGCATTATGAGAATGGTTTCGCATTGCGCTGATAATGACGGCATAACCGTTGTTCGATATTATCTGTGCAGAATTAGGCTCGTTATTCCACGAGAGATATGAGAGTGCAACGCAACCGTGCATTTGTACTCGATCGAAGGTCGGGTGTTCAGCCATACCCTTCATTATTAAAGGTATCACTCCGCTTGCGTGCATGTCATCCCGATACGCTTCGCAGTTGAAAGCTATCTGTGCCAAGGCTCTACAGGCATTTTTGACAAGCCCAGAACTGGTGTAGTGTGCCTCAAGTGCCTTCATAATCATCTGCACGCCACCGAGGCGTATAACATCAGCTTTCAAATCGCTATTCCAACACATAGTTCCAAGAGCCAAGCAGCCGTTGTCTTGCAGCCGGGCGCTTTTTCCGTGGCGCATGGCCTGTAAAATAAGAGCAACACCCCTATTTTGTACAACAACCTCCTGGCCTTTAACATTGTTGAAGGTCAGACCGCTCAGCGCCGCACAAGCGGAAACAAGCAGATCCTCTGACTCGGGAAAGTTTTCCATTGCTTTGAGAACAAGAAGAATACCCCCTGATTCTGTTATGTGTGTTGTGATTGTCTCAGAATCAAAGGATAAATATGACAACAGGCTGCACGCATATCCCTGAATTAAGGAACTACCTGGATATTTTCGCATGACTTCCAATACCCGGTGAACACATCCGGTGCTATGGATCAACTGTTTTAGCGCCTTAACGTTTATTGCAACACTGCAGAGAAAATGAATGACCTCCAGCAGCACTACTTCTGATTCAGTGGCCCTGAAATGCGCTGCTACCAAGTTCATGTTGATGTGTGGTGAAGAAGGGAAGACGCTGAAGATACGAAACGTATGGCTGCACAGCTGCTCAGAGTTCGAGTAGCGCTCCAGCGCCTCCGCAAGGTACATAATGACCTTAGTGTCCGGCTCCGAAGCAGCGGAACCAGCTGAGCCAACGGTGTTCGCGACAATCCGCGAAGCGTGTGTGGTGATCTCTTCATTGCCAATCTGATCGCGCAGAACTCTTTCCAGGACGTCCATCCCTCCGGCGCTGAGAAATTCCTTGTTCACAGATGCATAAAGATCTGGAGCCTCGGCAACGTACGAAGTGAACTCAGCAAGAGCACGACACGCCGCTTTGCAAACCAATGGGTCGGTGCTGTGCATAGAAAGAGCGCGTGTGAGTTGTGAAATTCCATCCCCAATGGGATATAGATTGAAGTGTGACAACAAAGTACACGCAGCGAGCACTAGCTGCCCTTTTTGTGGGTTTTCCTTTAGCGCGCGTACAGCTATGGAAGGCACGTCGAACTCAGAAAATAAAGAAACAGTAAACTCATCCGTGCAGTAGTAGTGTACAAAGGTACAAATCCACCGGATAGTATCGGTCCACGTCGGATGATCTTTTGCAAAGCTAACTAGGCTCTCCACAATATTCTCCACCTCATCAGGCGCAACGTCCGTCTCAGTACATGTTTGAAGGAGATAAATCATAGTTTGGGCAGAGCTCCCCTCTGTCGACGTTCGAAAGCGCTTCATCAACAAGGCAATACGATCCCCCTCATTTGGGGTATGGGCGCAGAGAATGGTATATTCAGGGGTCTTGTTTTCGATCCGCACATGATCTTGCCTTGGAGAACCGGAAATAAGTCGAATAAATAAGTCATCCATCTTCTTAGGCAAGCAACCTTCTACAAACCTTCGTATTCTCCAGTTGATATGGCGATATCCTTTCTTCAAAGGACGTGTTCAAATATAATTGATTTAGTATTGTTTCTTCTTTCGCGTTTCACCTTCCAAACGTGAACCGTAAATTTTAATGTTGGTAGAGATATGGAGAATTAGGGTATAGTAAAGATTGCAGTGTAATGGGATCAATCAGAAACAGGCAGGAGGTGTCTCAGATGGAAAGACTGAAGACTGCGGGGTCACTTAGTCCTAACATGCTATTTCCATCCACGACTTACGGCACAGCGGGTGCACAATAAATATTGAATGAATCAAAACCCTTTGACAACCCGCACACTTTTGCTCCTAACACGTGCTCATTTTACCCTTCTGAATTCCTCTCCACCCTCTTTCAATTTTCATACTCTCAATTTCCCCCACAACCCCACTCATTAAATTTTCAGAAGACATGCAAATCCAGATATCACTCTTTTGTACGTATTTGAATTGTTAGTAATTAATGACTAATGTACCATTGTCCTTAGAATCTAAAACTTGCTAAACATCTGGGTAACCACTGGGGAGTCATCAACCAGCAGGTCCTTTGCCACTTTCTCTGCTAACTCCTTCGTTGCAAGTGCGGCAACAATGGAAAGGCCGAAAGCGATGGCTGTTCCGGGTCCCATGCTCGTCAGGCACTTGCCGCAGCGAACAACGGGATCAGAGCTCCACTTAACGTGCGAGGGAACCTTGTCCTTCAGCCCTGGGTAACATGTAATAGTTTTCACACCCTCCAACGCTCCCAATGGGAGAAAAGACACAACCGGAGAGGCGCAGATGGCACCGTACCACTTACCAGTCCCGCGTATGTCCCCAAGAATTTTCTTCAGGTGTTCATTTTGTCCCAGATAGTCCGCTCCAGGAAGTCCCCCCGGAAGAAACACACCATCATACGCCTCAGCGGACTCGTTTTTGATAAGTGAATCCGCTGTCAACACGAGACCCCTGGACAAACGAACGGTTGGGGTCTCCATGACGGACGTCACTGTGACATGAAAATCTGCACGACGCATTATGTCAGTCATGCAGGACAACTCAATGTCCTCTGTACCATCTGCAACCGGAACGAGAACCTTGACCATAATGTATTACTTCTTCCGTCTCTCCACGAAAAACCTAGATGATCTGGTGGTTTGCTGTTATGACCTACTTTTCTCTTATTATTGATACTATATGTAAAGCAGAAGGATTCGAGACAGGTACATGCATCTTTGCAGCGGGAATTATCGCAGTACTTCAATCACAAAGAATAAAACCAGAACCCGCCTGTGAAAACACCATTCCAACTACTCGAAATCGCACTCAGCCCTTAACACGACAGAAATGTTTCCACCAACTGGGAGAGCACATATACAAAACGTAGGGTCCTCCGGAGACTGCATATCAATGGGCAACAAATGCCCCAGTACATGTACCAAATCGCCCTCCCTCACGTGCTGTGCCGCAAACGACGATAGTGTGGCTCCATAGCATCGTACTTGCACGGTGGTCAGCTTCGCGGATAAAAAAGGCACTTTATATTCCACCAACAAACGTGCGTATGGTCCATTCTCATCGACCAAAGTGCCTTCGTCCCCCTTTGAAGTGCTTTGCCTGCTGTGTAACGTTGCTGGCGAGAGGACGCGCCCAACCAGCGTAACCACAGCAACGTTACCCGGTGACTTCAGGCGGGGAAGAGATGGGAGTCTCTCGGAGGAATCCTCAGCGGGAACGAAACACTGTGGGGACCCCTCCTGAACCAACTCAGCAGTGGAAAGATGTAACATAGCAGGGGGAGAAACTACATAGCGTGCATGGCGTTTAGCCTCCTCTTTTCGTATCAACTCGTTCCTAGTCATTGCTGCTCGGTCTCGAACCTCTCGCAACTGCCGCTGAAGGTGTTCTTTTTTTGATAACTCAATGCGAAGGCTACACTGTTCTGCAGTGCTTGACTTTTCAGAAGACACAGTATGGCTACTCATTGTTTTTCCTACGCCCAAATTTTCCCCTCGATTTTTGGGAGTGCTATCGATGCGCGCTACCGGTTGTGTACCTCTTTCCACGACATCGCATGCGCCAAGTTCAGAGAATATTTCCTCCAGGACGGCATCTGTAGAACAACGCCGTGCAAAATTTACAACAAATCCACTTGAGTTTACAATGCGGCGCATAACAATATGACCAACTAGATTGTGGCACAAAGTATAGATAATTCGTGGGAGTCAACCCAGCAACAAGACAGGGTAAAGAAATTATTCATCTTCAGAGCAGGGGAAGGAATACAGAGAAAGATGCCATAGTGGCGTAAGGTACTCTCCATTGTATGCAAACCACCCAAAGCGAAGACAATGACCTCTGCCATAGAAGCAAAAAAAAGGAATAAGAACTAACTTCAATCAGTCGTTTTGCTCTCCGCGCACCTGGTGTGGAGAAACATCCTACACAACCACTGCAGCATAACTTTCCGTCAAGTCATACCACCAAAGGACAAGTAGAGGCGCAAAAACTTTGCCTACATGGACACTATTAAGGTGTAGAAGCAGGATTAAATACGCTTGCTCCAACGCGGCAGTGCAAAAACTGTGCAGTGTGCTGTGCAGCATTATTAACGACACGTGTAAGGGGTCCCCTTCTCGGTTTTGTGACATGCTTCTGCTTACCGTAACGCTGTGTTCACACCCGGGTTTCGATATACCCATATAAAAAAAATTGGTATTTCCCCCTGTTCCACTAAAATTATGTCACCAAAGTCATCCATTCAATACACTTAAAAAACGATACATCCAACCCTACGTACACCACATGATTCCTTGGCACAGAGAACACCTAGTACCTCAGACGGCTCTTGTCACCCACGCTCACACAGAAATGACCACCAAAATAGGACAATGTCCCTTTCCTCGTTGCTTCTAGGAACTCACTGGCACAAAGGTGTGCCGAAATCATTTTGCACAAAGGTGCAAACACACCTCTTTTCCACCCAAAGGTGATGGTGGTTGATCATGTATCTACACTCACAAAACAAAGTTACGGACACCGCGCATGTTCACATAGTTACTTGCAGCGCAAATTCCGTGTCGCCACATATGCAAACTGATTTGATCACGAAAAATGTACCGTTACCAAGACAATGGCATAAAATCATAAAATCACCACAATTTTTTTCATAAAAAAAACAGGCAATCTTCGTAAAGCAAACGGAAACTGTCCACACGGGTCGTGGTATACCCACAGCGTGAGTAAAAAGATGAAACCACACTAGCAGCAACAATACAAACAACATCACCGTCCTCCAAGAGTTACGCCCGCAATACACAGGTCTACGGGCACAGTTGCTCCAAACACCATCACTTAGGTAGTAGCCCTGCCTTCACGTAGTCCAGCCTCTGTTTCTTTGTCAACATTTGCTCATCAATTAGATCCATGCGGGGTTTTGTAAGCGTATTCATTTCCTTTCCTATATTCCAACGGGACGGTGTATTAAATTCAAAAACCGAAGGAAATGACTTTACACGCACCTTCGCACCACTAGTTGCGTGTTGTAAGGTGTAAACCTGCCGTTTCGATACAAAGAACTTTCCGGTCCAATCGCCTGTTATGTAATTGTCCTCCGGGAGGAATGCCAATTGGCATTTTGACGTCATAAAACTCCAAAAATAAGGTGCACTTAGATTTGCGGAATGTGTGTTTTTTATGTGTGGTCTGCGATGAAATGGATACTTCCGTTGACCACGACGTGCAAGATAGAAGCCGAACGCAGACTTTGCTATCTTCAAAAAACGCCTTTGAACGCTAGAGACAGCGCCAGTGGACACATTAGTAAGTGATGAATCCACAAAACAAGGACACCGCCGTAGCATATTTATTTTCAACGCCCCTAACCTTATTATAGCTAAGAATAACTTACAACAGCAGAAGAAAAAAAGCAAAATTGTGGTGCAGAAAATTTGAAGTATAGGGTACATCAATAGTCATGCCACATCACATAAGCCTAAACAACAACATAACGTGCCAAAAAAAAAGTCCTTATCACCCTTATATAATGTCGCTCCGCTTCAACCACACGAAGCTACTTCACAATGTTTTGTCATAGCGTAATATGTCAATGTGTAAATATCAACACCAACGTAACCTTAACCCACCACTCCGACACCGTGGTGCTTGTCAATAACCTGTAAACGCAAGCTGCACACGCACTATTCATGCACAGAAAGTGAAATATTTCCAATTTGAATTCCAGCACCTTTCCACTGGAGCTCACACTAATCCCCAGTGCCTAGCTGTCATAAGAACAGGATAGCAAAGATATAAAAGTATATTTCACCGCCTGACTCCCAATATACCTCAGTAGCTGCTTCCAACGCCTTTTCACCACGTTTCTCACTGATGGTAGCAGATACAATGGCTTCTGTTGCATACGAAGCGCCGCCACATAGACGCACGCGCGCAAAGGCATGATGAAGGACGTGGTAAGGAAAAGCGAGGAACCCACCGGAACTGCTTCCGAACCCTGTTTGCCTCCCCTCAAGATCAATTGCTATACGGCGGAATTATATGTTTATTGTATAAACCCCTCCCTCGGTAATACTGAGATCCTGTGAAACAACAATCACGGCGAACATCCACGTAAAGAGGCACCGAATATTTTCAATTATCGCAAAGTGGTAACCGCCTGTAATAAACGCAACAACTAGTGATGTATACTCTGATAGGAATTGACGCAATACGAAGTCCGAGAATCACAACCATTTAAAATGCCCGTCCTCTAGGCTCGGTGAGAGGTGATGCTCAGATGTTAAGTGAAGCGCGCTAGGTTAAATGTGAAAAATGACAACACCCTACAAAACCCGCCCACTGCCACAATGCCGTCAGAGCACATGAATTGTTTCTTTAGCTAGAAGCACACAAATAAGTTTCCTCCTCAATTATGAAACCAACGATAATGACGATGTCTCTTCTCTGGCAAAGTCCTAAAGAAAGTTGGTCACGGGGGAAAGGGTGTCATAGAATGGTGTGGAGCACATTCTAGAGGAGCGTATGCACATATATCTACAGCTGCCATGGACACAACATGTACAGCATCTCATTTAACCACAACTATTAGGTTAGGGATACTAAATGATACAAGAATCATCACAATAATGTAAGAAAGCTTCGCAATATTGAAAAGATAATATGAGGCCTCAGGGGGAAATATCGCTAGGTACAGAATCATAAGTCCCTTTACGAATGCACTGCCCATGTCGGTAAAGGTATTTCCGCCCTCGTGTAACAAAAATCACCACAGCCTCCCCTAGTAGTTGAAATGATAAAGAAAGGAAACGACCTAGCGATTGTGCAACCCAAACTTAACGAATGAGTTGTGTTCCTAACTATTGTGGAAACTTCCAGACTGTCGTGGGGAAAACACATCACACATCGGTGCCAGCTTCTCACCTTCCTCACATACCTTCCTACACACTGAAAGAAAAACCCGACAATGAGCACGTTGCACCGTGGACCCCTTGCTTCTGAAAAAGATTACCCATGGTCTTGATCAGTAATCAACAGTAACTGAAAGGGCAAGCGGCTCGTAAACTGGTTGCATTAGTGGTAGCAAAGTTATGTGCTGCAGCCTTGTTAATCTCTGACGAGTACCTAATACAATTATAAATAAGATTTATGCGATTCACCGTCACACAATTAAAAGGAAAGAATATAAAGACAGTGCTGCGTACCAAACAAATGTATATGGCATTTACACAGAATATTTCTGAAATATGGTTCAGCATCCCTATGGATAAGATGTTGCCAAAAGCAAGAGAGGCAGCAGTGGTCAAATAAACCATCCCCTGGTGTAAAAAAAAAAAAAAACAGTCACGAGATCAAACGACTTTGTAAGGAAGTAATTGTATGTTAAGGTATAAGACCTTTACTGCTTCCACAGATTAAGCCTCCTTTATATATACCCCCAATCTTACCGGTTTAAACACCTCTAGTTCGATATTCACTCTTTACCCCCGTATATCGCTGCCAGTAATTACTAACAAGTGAAACCCTTTTCGACAACTTATAGCATCTCCAACGAGCTTCTTCACGGCGGATGGCTTATCCACCTTCACTCCATTTCGCTCTTTCACGATACACCAAAAGAAATCGAGAAAATCATAAGAGTGAGCGATACCTCAAAAAGAGTTGCCCAGGATAAACGTACATCCAGTTTAGTGTGCAGTAACACCCCTCATCATTGTATATCCAAAATACAATAACAATGGAAGCGCTCCGACTGCTGCACATGATAAAACCATGCGCTTCGTACGTTCACAGGGCGTTTCATATACTCACTCTGCATCTCCGGTTTAGCACAAATGTTAAAAATTGTCTCAGTCGCTGAATCAGCAAACAATACTCGGTGGTATCTCAAGTTCAGTGAGGTGCCTACGTCACGGATCACATTTTAATTCATTACACCGTTTGATTGAGGGACGTAAAAGCGATAACAACCTCTTGTCTTCATTTTTATCGAGATCATTAACCAAAATAACACCTTGGTAGTTTTGCGTCTGTGCAAAAAGTCAAAAAGGGATATCTATACTGACTCACATTGTATGTTCAACTAATGTGGAATCAACGCATCCTGTCGGTCACAGTTGTGGATATTCAAAGAAGGGCCCATCCAATCCACCGCACCCCAGCAGAACGTCAACAAAAGAGATAGGAACCCCAATATACGGTACCAGCACCCTATCTAACCTGAAACTGTTTCCCAGCACAAAGAACCGAGAGATCATGACGCTCCTACTATGCAGCGCAGACTCAGAAAAAAAAACAGAAGCGATAACGTGCGCTTCACGTACCTCTGATCTCACAGCAGTGCTATTGTATACCTCCGTACCATTGCGTACAGAAAGAGTCCGGCGAAGCTTTTATTTAAAGGGGTTGACCTGAACACAAAGAAACTATCGAGTATCCTCATTACCCTTAGCTATACATATGTGTTTATTTTGTATCCAGTGTGGTGTCGGAGAGATTTTATAATGGAAATCTGCACTTTGTTCTACCAAATCGAAAGGAAATGAACAATACAACTACATTAGTGTCACAATACCCCTCCGTAGAAAAAAGTAGTGTAATCAAAAAAAAGAGTTTCCCTTCTCGTGGGGATGTTAAATGGTCAAAATTGCGCAAATCACTGTGAGGTGATAAAGGTCGTTTTTATAACTCGGTCAACCACACCTTATTGCTAATTAACGAAACCAATGACGTTGCCAATCAGCCGATCCACGTAAGCTTAAGCAAAAGCAGTACCAAATCGCCTCGTTACACGGAGGACAAATTTGCTCCGGGGTCCTTATGCCAGAAGTCGTTCACAGTCGGTATACCTTAATAACCGCAGAAGTTCACGACGAGTAGTCAACGTTTTAAAAGAAACTGAGTGACAGTGCGGTAGATATTACGACACCACTGCTCCTTCTGAGTGGAAAAAACACAATGTCATCAACAAAAGACAGAGGAACAACAAAGTTTCCCGTCTCCAAAAACATTGGAGAGATTTTTTGTATCACTTGCTAAATATACCTCTGTAAACTATGGGTGGATGCTCATCACAAAAAAAAAAAGTTCTCTATAATCTTCTGACACTATATGCGAAAGATAATAATCAGGAGGTATCAAAGTTTGTATTCAGGCATGCAAAATGTTTCACGAGTGGCTAAAGTGGTCTGTAACCGGTGCAGACGAATCATGTTGGAGCTGCGTAAGTGCGGATAAGGATTGCGCCCCTCCAGCACATTGTGAGTAAATGTTTATTATAGGTGTTCATTCCTTTTAAATCAACCTTTGGTGTATAAACTCCTCCTTCTGCTTTCCTCATTTATTTATACCTACACGCTGACTTTTATTTTACCCTACCTCTTCAGCATTAACTGCTTAGAAACAAAGAACAAAAAGCACTATGAAGGACCTCAACTGGCTCGCCTATTCGTCGGATGCCACACCGACCTGAGACGCACGGAGAACGCGATCCTGAATCTTGTAACCAGTTTTCAAGATTGTCGAGATATGACCAGCGGGGACTTCGGCCGTTGCCGGTGTTTTTAGAAGTGCATCGTGGAAGTTTGGATCAAACTTAGTGCCAACAGCGACATCAAGCTTCTCAATTCCGTGTTTTGCTAAATTATTAAGCAAAAGCTTCAACGATAATTTAACCCCAGTGTGGATGGAAGAAAGTGCCTTGTGACTTTCGAGTTCTGCCTCCGGTAATTTGATTATTACTTCCAACCCCTTCTCAAGAGTGTCCACAACATCCAACATGTCTTTGCCAAATGATGTAATTCCGTATGCTTTTGCTTTAACAACGTCTTCACTCCCGATACGTCGGGCATTCTCGGCGTCTGCTGCGCGGTATAACACCTCTTTCTTCAACTCAGATATGCACTCTCGAGCCTCTGTAAGCTCCTTCTCCAGTTTTCTGTATAACTCATGAGAAACAGGTGCGGTCGACTGCGATTCAGTATCTTCTGTCACTGCTTCCTCTGACCCTTCGTTCACTGAGGTCGATGATGCCCAGAGTCGGCTGCCACATACCGAAGAAAGCGCCGTCCTTGTCGCAAAAAGGGATCGACGAAAAGAAAGTGCGCGCATTAGTATATTCTTTCCTAGACCAAAAAAGAAATCGTTTTCTCCAAAGAGTAAAAGCGTTTCGAGGAGGAGGAGGAGGAAGAAGGGAAACGTAAAAACAGATATGCGTCACACACGCCTTGTCAATGGGAGTAAAAAATACCACAAGCTCATTACCCGTAGCAACAGCTTTAAATATGGTGAACATACACATAATCTTACTTAAGTGGCAGCAGGTAATCCAGCTCACTCATCTCAACTGGTGTCATCATTGATTCCCGACGTAGAAAACACCATGCAAAACGAAAATGGCGCATCTGATCCTCTGAAACAAAGTCGACGTTTCTTATTCCAATATCCGTTTGCTTGAGAAATATAGGAATGGATGTTAAGAAGGCGTAATTAAAAGACTGCAAAGAAAAGTTACGAATAAGTGTCCTCTGCGCTCCCGTCTCCGAGTTTGTCAAAATAAGATCAACAGAAGTCCCTCTGCAGTTGAACTGTGCTAACGTAGGCACGATCGGCTTTTCGTCCGCAGTTTGTGTATCCTGTTCACCGCAGATAAGGCGGTTTGTCCTAACCTCCAGCACATTTTCAACACCATCTGGGCCAGAAAAGCTTACAAAATACTTATCTGTAGAGCCTTGAACTAACGCACCACAGCATTCAAAAAAATTAGCAATTGGGCCTGACCCGGTCAAGGTCCTCAGGTCGCATAACACAGTCTCACCTTCACGTGTATATTCCACAATACTCAAGTTAATAATCCCCTCCAACAAGGGAAAAAGCTTCCAACGGAACTCGATCCGACGCAGCTCTACAAGAAACTCACACCACGAATTTAACAACAGAGGCTTCTGAAGAAAGCCATAATTTTCGTAACAGCAGCGCCTTGCTTCACTCTCATTCAAGTATGAAAGATCAGCTGCACCCTCGTGATCATTCCCACCTGTCGCAGAGGCTGTTTGACGTACGAGACGTTTCCTACGCCGCGTTTCAAAGGCCGGTACGTCCTTAAAAGTTGGAACACCTGCAACGGGGCCAACATGAACGCTCCGCACGGACGCCATTCGGCAAATTAGCATAGAAGCGAAAGATCGCATAACCTTTAGTGGTGAAGAAAAGAAACAACAATAAATGGTGTGGAAAATTCACGCACAACAGTTCGGGAGCCATGGGCCAGGAGAGGCGCAAGGCGACGGTAGCCGCGCAAGGTGAAAACGCCGCGCGCCTCCCTTACGCCTTTCGCGGTGACGAGCACTCGATGATCACCTATCGGTCCCACTACGAAGCCGTGCAACGTCACCTACCGTCCTCCAACCAAGGCACGCCAAAGGGAAATAAAAAACACTATTATTTAGGCAATCCATGCGCATTCTGTGCTGAGCGTGACGATACTACCAAAACTAAACCATCCGCTCAAACCCTAAAGACCGCGCCGAAGCACCCGTCCTCTTCACCACTGTGGGTCACTCAACCGCAAAACTTGGAAGCAGCTATTAGCGGCAACGCCCACAGCAAATATTGAATGGGAATACGACAGAAGCTGCACACGCTTCGACACAGTAAGGGCAGAAGCGCAGCGGACACCCGAGAAATGGGTCACAACCCAGCGTACGCCGGGTGGTGCTGCAGGAGAGTGCCTGCAGGAAGTCGGGGAGCATGGAAGTAGCTAAAGCAAAAATGCAGTTACCAGCAACGCTCCTTAGTGCGCTACAATACGCTAATGACAATAACAACAGTAAAAATAACTGACGACAGAAGCTTTTGCCTGATCCTAAAGAACAGTCCTGATGTAAAGGGAACCCTCCATGGTCCCATTGCCCATTTCCAGAATAATTGTTCATTTTACATTGCTGGAGACGGATCAGTGGTAGTAAACCCCATACCCTCTCAGGGGAAGGAGGGTCCATAGCACTTGAACTCTGGATCCACACGACGCATCCAGCGGCCGTAGAAAGACGTTTGTCCCCCATATGAGCGACAGAGGCGCAAAAAAAATTGTCTCAGACACAGTAGCTCCGCGATATTGAGGGGAAAAAACCGACAATGAGGGCACGTATCGTATCACATGGGGATGCTCTTATAGAGAAAAACTAACTCCTCGGTGAATTTTCTAAGCGGTACCGCAGGGTGATGTAGGGACAGTTGCTATTAGTTTTTCTTAGCCTATATACGTACCAATTCCCCAGCATTAGCTTTATCACTGTGAAAATTAGATGCTGAACATAGCTAAAATTTACGGACAACCTATCTGTACTTTGCTGGAACCGGGTTCGTGGCCACCAATGGCTTGTTTTACCCCAGGGCTCACTTCCGATCTTCTTAGAGTATTTCCCCTAGTGACATCGAGTGGTTTGAAAACAGAAACAGGACTTAGACATGCACTTATCATTTCCTAACTCACGTGCAATTCAGACACCGTCAATCTGGTCATTTATTTCACCAATAGAAGCTGAGGGAATGTGTCCCAAATGTCTCCCCGTCACGGGCATTGTCAAAATGCTCACGGGCGGAAGCACTTTAACTCACCTACCGTGGGACACTCAACAGTTTTTCCTTTTGTCACAACCGAAAAAAAAATCCCTTGAGCAGGGATTTCAGGCTGAGGGTTTGTTTGGTTGATATGAGAAAAGCCTTACATACTCATAAGTTAAAAGGATGTCCAATACAATGCCCATATATCGAAGAACTTATGTGCAACAGAGTGAGCACCAGGCCGGCAGGAGGTCAAGAACCCGTTAACACAAGCAATGGGAGGCATAGTGCAAGATCACCACTAGAAAGCTCAGTTAATTCATCCAGTAAAGGGGAGAAAATAAGTGGGGCACATGATATCCCAGCTGAAACCCGTTACTGTTGAAACTCATGGGCGAAAGCGGTAAGTGGTTGGGACACGCCAAGACCAACGGTAAGAAATAATAATAATATGGAAGCTATGTCGGTAAACAGGGAGGGGTTGATCTCAATCTAGGTGCAAATGTTCACTCGCTTTAAAATAGTTCTCGGGAAAGGACTGCTTAACACATGCGAAACAGCATGAGGCAATGCGCCAATCAACGACTGGACATCGCAAATACGGAGGTTAACTTTCAAAATTCATAACACCGGTATTAAGCAATTGAAGGCATCTAAACGCAGGCATTATCAGTGGTATGATTAACCACAAAAATCCCGGTTAATTGTGAAAGTGTTCAGGCGAGGCACCGGAACAAGAGAATGGCCACAACACAGCTTATTCGTTGGTATTCGCTGGAAAGCAAGCTAGAGGTAATTATCCATCAAAGGGCTCAACGGCGGGCAGTCATGTAAATTTCCTCCTCAAAAAAAAATGATTTGTAGAGACAGCTGTTGATGCGGCCACTAAAAAACAGACCTTTCAACACGGCGCGAGGAGGACGACACGAACTGTTTTGACTGGTAGGCGTTGCAAACGTGGATGGGACCGGGTTAGAGGGTAACAAACACTGAATGAGTAAAAATAATCAAGGATAAAAATTAAAGTGATTTAAAACACCCATCAACTTTAATGAAGGTCCCCCTCAACGTCCCGAGAAAATTAATGCAGCGAAAAGTGTAACGACAACTTAAGTAAGACTGATGGCAAAGGTATAGAAAAAAATAAGCGCTAAATTGCGTACCTATCAAGGACAGACTGAGCAACACAAAAACATCTCCCCTTAAGAAATCATTATGTTGAAGGTCTTCCAAAATAGTCTGCGTCCTTCCTTTCCATACATTACGAAGGAGAAGAAAAGAAAGCATGATGTCATTAAGGCGCCTGTAAAGACCATTCGGGAGAGAAGATGAAAACTGATGAAAGTGAGAACATACTTTATACACTGACGAAAGGGAATGTGTTCAAACCACCCTCAATCGCTCTCCTCTCACAAGTTTCAACACGTCCAAATGTCCGTTTGTAATACCTTTGTGCTGCGCAGTTTGCCATCTGCTGGATCTTCTTTCCGACCCAAAACAGCCCCAGGTGGCCTGTGAACCCTATCCTCGTATGACTCAACCTACCACACCGCGCTTCACGCACCAAGGCATCGGAGTGCGCATCGCTCTCCCGCATGACATGCCTAACTGTCGCGTTATCAACGCACATGCACAAGAAGCCTGAGAGATGTCCCTGAAACGCCTTAAAGGCCAGTCCCATAGCTCTTGTCTCCGATTGTGGCATAACGAATAGGGCCCGCACCCAAGCGCCCACCTGCAGCCCATATACCTCCCACACTTTCCTCAAGTGAAACAGCGCTTCGTTCGCACATAAAAGCGTCTGCCACCAACGCGCCTGATATTGGCAGACGCGTTTTGGGGATCCCGGCACATTTCTCAGTGGAGTGCGGTGCAAATCCCGGCCAATCGGAGTGCATAACCAGCGGAGCCGCTGGATCCTGTGGTTTGTGGGTCCTCCCATTCAGGCGCGAAAAGCGCAACGCACTATTTCCGGGGGAAAATAGCGTAACAAAAAAGCTCGCACACACACGCTGCGTAAATCATGCGCAATGTGGTGTTTTCCAATTCATCTATCGCCCCCTTCCCTAATGACAGAATCTCTCACAGGTTTTTGAGTGATTTCCCGTTCAAAGAGACAGTTTAAGCCTCATGATCGAACCATGCATCGCTACGCTGATACCTTTCGGTTTGAACCCATTGTTTTCCCATTATGGTACCGTACTGTCTCATGTTCCCCACAATCGCAGCCCCACACGTTCCTACGCCTTCACGTGGCCCACTCACCCGGATGTCACCCATCCATGCGCTAGTTCTCAGTTGACGCGGAGCTGCGTATCTGTTTTTCTGCCATCTCGGGGCCCCCGCCAAAACCCACGGGGAGCGTGTGACCTCCACGACCTCTCCCCGTCTTCCGTGCGGCATCGGAGGCCTTTACGAGACTGGCGTTCTGAGGAATAATAAACGAAACCATCGACTGACGCAAATCAATACAAGTTTGCCTTCTCCTTATTGGAAAAAATAATGTGAGATCGCCATTCTCCAGCGTCGAAAACCCTTCTACACTATTTGCCTCGCTACTAAACGGTGTGCGGGTCTCAAATGTGAAACGTTTCGGACCGCCGTGCCCTGTGAATGCTCTAAGCGCTTTGAGACCAACCGGCCATTCTCCGTCCATGACCGCTGTTACAGTCGCCATGAAATTACATACACATTTCCTTGCGGAGCTTACTACTCAGCGACACCTTGCAATAATAAAAATATTTGTAAAAAAGTTGAAAATTTATTTGTTTCATCATTTCTCATTAGCATGAGTGGACTTTGGCAGGGCTGAATCATTCCTTTCGCATGTTCACACTGAAATAGAAAAATAACATATATACGCTTCTTATGAGGGTACATTGATTTGGGGAAGTTAATTTTGACGATTCATTATGCTCGGTTATTTTGTGTTTTTTTATTTATTTAGCCACTGTAGTGTTAGCTTCGGGTTAGAAGCTACGGTGGCTCCCCCGCCGGTGAAAGGCATAATCCGCTGAGTCTATCATCAAGCGCGCTATCAACCGAGGTTCTCAATGTCAGAATGAGGCGCCGCCGTCTAGGACTCATGGCGAGACCACCCTCTTTTGCAATACATAAAATTTTCTAAGGAACGAACGGCTACTAAAACGTTCTTTGTTGCCTTTCCATCTTTGCCAGCGTGTGACGTTGCACTTTGGTGCTGGTTGTGGCTAGGGATGTCTTTGCCGTTCATGGCTTGCTCCCGTTAAAGGGTGTGTAGGTATGAATCAAAGCATTCTGTACATCATACTGTCCGACATCTCGTTTTAAATGTCCTCTTTGAAAGAGAAGACGTGTATAGTTTCCCTCGAGGCCTCAGCATTTTATTTGCACTGATAAACATGGTAGGATCTTGCTGCTCCACGGTCGCTTTCCTTGATAACCCCCGCTTACCGCCGCATCACGTTGTCGCGCCCCATTAAATGTATTGAAAGGTTGTGCATGGTGCTGTAAGGGTGTGGCTCCATTTTCTTGTGACCTGATTTTTCATTTATTTAACAGATTGGGGTTTCATGAGCTGATTCAAGTTTTTGCCGAAGTCCTCGGAGAGACACCCCTACATTTTGCAAAACGTTTAACACCTGCACGGTGGAACGGTGCGGAGTTGAGTACCATTTATGTCCCAAATAATATATATCCCACCTCTATGGGAGGCCGAGTTTATCCCTTATGCTCTTTGCTCAGCCTCCATAAAATTGGTAAGGAGTTGATGCAAGGCCAGTGTCCACATTGTCAGCCAAGTACAGTTATGATTGGCACGACTCGCTGTATCAGACGGCAAGGTGCGCTACCCGGGCGGCATTTCGCTGCTCTTTTATTGCACCAATTCCGGTATCACACCCAGGCATTGGTGCTGCTTAGCCTCCCTAGTTGTCGTTATTCATCGGGGCGCTCTGGTGTCATACAAGTGGCCTATTTGAGAGAGGTGTTCCTGGCCATGGGGGTGCGGTAGGCGCTCGCGCGTGTGGTATTTCTTACGGTTTAGATAGACCTACTGCAGTCCTACCGTGGTACTGATGGTCTAAATGTTAATTCCGGTGTCGTTGCTGTGAGCTGAAGGTTGTAACGCGGTTGAAGGTGCTGCCCAGATAGTGGCATCTGCCGTCCTCAATTAGGGCTTATAACAAGGTTGGCAATACCACGGGGTCCTACAGGGTCTTCTTACTTGCAGTAAGAACTTCGCCTTTGGAAGATGGTGTGTGTTTCCCGGGTGACGCCCGGGGATACTCCCTTCCCCGTTCTTTTTTCCGTGGAGGTATAGTCGGTGTATTATGGTTTTATTTTGGTGCGGTAAAGAAGTCTTGTGGGTGCCGGTGTTGATTGGATATAAACAATGGGTGCTTGTCGTAGAGCCTCCCGCATGCGTTGAAGAAGCCCAGTAATAGTTGCTTCAGGAGTTGTACTCGGTGTGCACCTTCAGAAAGGGGTATTCCTCTTGCTCGGCAAGCTTTTCGTTGTCTGGGAAAGTGTGCGTCACTTTTACGTGTACTGAGCTTCCCCTAAAGGCCACCTGTCGTGCCTGTGGCGGTGGGGGGGGGCGCCGTGACAAGGAGCATTCATGCCCCCTCCGTTCACTGGCACATTCCACCATGACTGAGGGCCGGTGAGGATCACCTAACCCTTCACACTGCATCTCACGTTGCAAGTGAGTTCTCCCTTCGCATAGGGGCTCTTTGGCATCAGGTGGCCAGTTGCACGTTTGCCTAATGTGTTGGGCACTGACTTGTGGTGAGTGTGCTTTTCTTTTTGTTTTATCCTTTATTTACTTTTTTTTTTTGAAGCTGATGTTGGTTAACTTGTATCTGTGGAATGCTGTTATGTGGAGGATATAGTTTGTTTTCTGGCTGTTTGACGTTGCTATGGACTTGTCTTGCTTAAGGGTGTATATATTTTAGCCTCCCAAGCTCAAGGGATGTGGGTCACATTATGTTGAGAAGAGTCCACAGTTCTCCGTTTTGAATATACTACTTGGATGTAAATTAATAATCTTGTAGCACACACACGTAAAAAATGCAGCAGTCCTGTTCGGATGGAAGCGCAGTTTGCCGCTTTTCTTGAACACATACTGCTGCATTTTTATGAATCGGAGTAAACACTTCAGTGTCATTTTTGGTTTTATTATGACCCGTTTCACGTTTTAAATTCACGCTTCATTTTCTCTGGAATGTTCTTATATGCATTTGGCGAAAAATGTGCTAAAAACTCAGAAAATTACCGATTTCCGTATCGCATAATAAAAAAACAGTGTTATCAATACTGTGAACGACACACTTATGTCGCCTCTGTTGATAACTGCCCTTTTATTTTATGTTATTCCCTCAACTTTTGTGGAAGGAACGCTTATCGCTGGTACTTAGTAAACCTTGTACTGAACTTTTGCAACTTCTGGATGCGCAATGCATTGCAAGTGTTCGACAGACAATTTTTGCCTCTGCTTTTTAAGAGTTTTTACTTCTGTCATATTCATGCAACGAACATGAGACCGAGGCCAGTTGCTTTTTCAAACTGTTTGCTTGCTTCCCTTACAATTGGCTAGAACTAACGAGTGAAAAGTTTCCTGTCCTTGACCAGGAGATGGAAATGACTGCTTTGCTTGAATCAAACGCAAAGAGGCTTTTGGATAGTGAACAGCCTTTGAGTGCCGTTCCTCTAACCGCTATATTACAGAGGGCAAATCCTAACAGCACACGTTATTCACTTCTTCATGCAAAAACTCTCTTCGCGGCCCGTGACTATGATCAGTCACTTCGTGTAGCATCTGCTGTAATCAAGTCTGATGAAAACAATGTGGATGCAATGTTAATTGCAATGAAAGCGGCCTATGAATTAGGTGACATTAAAGGTTGTTCTGGTTTTGCGGATCGACTGAAGGAATCGCACGCCGCAAATGTTGTCGCTTTGTGCTACCTCGGACGATGTGCTGAACTTTCTGGTGATACAAAACGTGCTGTACACAGTTACCGTGCGGCGTTGGATATTGATCCATACTCTGGTGAGCCAATGAATGCTCTAATTGAAAGAAAGCTTCTTAGTGTTACTGACCTCCGCGTAGTTATAGAATCACTAAAGCTTCCACCTGAGGCTGAGGCTCTTCGTGCCGCCTACAAAGCCCGCCTACCAGGTGAATCAGTTCCTCATGAACTGCAGGAATATATTCCTCGAACGACTTTAATGTTACAAGCTGCCCGAATTGAATATGAGAAGAATGACTTGCAGCAGGCCCTGAATTTGACGGAAGGGCTACTCGAAATTTTACCATTTAATCGAGAATGTGTTTGCTTGCATCTTTCAATTCTGGTGGATACTAAGGCCACTTCAAAGCTATTTGACATAGCTCACTTGCTTTGCAACAGCAAACCGCACGCGGAGCTTGCGGTTTATGCTATTGGATGCTTTCATTATTCGCTATCTAATTACGAACGCGCTGGCCGTTTCTTCAGTAGAGCAACAGAGCTGGATGCTTTTTTCGCAGAGGCATGGATTGCCTATGGCCACTGCTACGCTAAGCTAGAGGAGGGAGAACAGGCGCTGAGTGTGTATCGTAGAGCAATGAATTATTTTCCCGGTCTTCCTTGTTGCAGCATTTTTGTTGGTATGCAATATAGCCGTATTCACCAGTGGAGATTGGCATCGTACTTCTTAGAGGAGGCCAGACAGGCCGTGCCCAATGACCCATTGGTGTTAAATGAGATTGGGGTGTTATACGTAAAAACTCAAAGAGTTCAAGATGCACTTCAGTTGCTTCTGTTGGCATATCAATCTCTTCCAAATGCAGATAATGCGTCAGAACACAGGGACTGTATTATTTTCAATTTGGCAACCGTTTATAGAAAACTGCAGTACTACGAGGAAGCTATTACATTTTATACACTTTATGTGAAGTGCCGACCAAATGCAAGTCACGGCCACTGTGCATTGGCCTTTACTCACCACCTTATGGGGAATATGAAGATGGCAATAGCCCATTATCATACGGCGCTGAGTATCAAAGGCGATTCCTTCTGCCGTGATATGCTTGACCGCGCACTGGCAGCAGAGTTTGGGGAGGCCTCAGGGGGGTTTGCAGATAGAATTGAAGGTTTTTTAAGTTCTCCATCTCCGGATGACGTATCATTTTCGGCTGCTTCCCGCACTCTTCGGTCAGAATCTATGGCGACGGGTAGTAAAGACAACTCTTTTCACCCGAGCGTTGGCCGAAGTCTATTTTTTCCCACTTGATCACACATGAATAAACGCATATGCCTAACTGCATTTATTCTTTTTTTAGTCAATTGAATGATGTATTGTGGCTTTCCCCTCGTTTGCTCGGTAAAAATGTAGATGGAAAAGATGTTATGTGTTACTTCTATCCTTTTGACCAGAGCCGAAGCTGTGGTAGAGACGAATGGTGACTTTGATACATGTGTTGCACATTATAAGAAGGGATGTATACGTATCGACATTTGTTTGAGGTAGGGAAGGAAAACGGTGTGTCAGATATTCGACGGTGGGATTTAATCGGGTCAGTTGTTGCCATCCTTACTTGTGGTCAGGGAACGTGTTTGTTTATTTTCGGTGAATTGTCCCTTTATATTTTACGAAGGGTATTATGAAATATCACCTCTTCATATGAGAAGAAATATTTAGTGTCGATCACTATTGTCGGCGATTTTTGTTACTTTTAAATTTTATTGTTGAAGGGAATTGTGTACATTGATAGTTTATCTCCTTAGATATACTAAAAGTGAGGTAGATACGTGTAGTAACGTGTTGTTGAATGTAGTATTGGCTTTATTATCATTATTATTATTAGTTCTTAAACATGTTATTAATGGTATTTCTCCTTCACATCTGACATTAAGCTTTCTTCTTCGTGGTCTCTTTGCTTTTTCCACAGAGCAATGTTTTGCACAACCTGGTTGCGGTTAGCACTTTCAAAAGCTTCAGTAGAAAGCTATTTTGATCATCTCCAGAATTCTGATAAGGAGTTACCGGCGCTTTGCGAGATATTTCCGCGGCATGGAGCGAATTCAAAGGAAATAGTTAAATTTCACTCACTACTTTGTGAGGTAATGCAAGAGCGTAACTTCAATTATATGGGTGTTAAAGTGTTGCCTCCTACCTCACCAGCACTTCAATGTCTTAGGGTCCTGGAGCCCATTTGCGTACCGGTTTTTTCTAACGCCTTTCAGGGCTCTGTTTTCTCGATAAAGCAGCATCGTATTCAGTTTGTGGAACCACTCTTTGTCATTCGTCTTGGTCGTGATCCTCCTACACAACTTCTGGCTAATACCGCCCCTGCTGTGTGCGGTGCTTTTCTCCCGGGAATAGAGCTTGTTGGGTCTAGATATCCTTTTTATCCGCCACATGGGACTGGTTTAGCCGCTGATTTGGGAGGGTGTATAGCCTTACACTTGGGTGAGGCCACAAGCTTAACCGATAATTCTTTGGACGCTTTGGGCGAACACAACTTTGTGCTAACAAGGAGGGGTGAACCTGTACAGATTGGTTCAGGGAAGAACTGTGTGGGCAGCCCTGGTGCAGCAGTGGCTCTAGCTGTATCATACGCTGCTTCTATGGGTTGGCCTCTTGGTGCAAATCACTACGTCTTTTGTAGTGGAGTGGGGTCACGATCGCCCGCACTTCCTGGGGAGTACAGGTTGAATTATGGTGTGTATGGTAGCGTTTCATTGTCATTACAATAATATCACTTAAACCCTTTTATGGTCAAAGGAAGAGGAACGCAACGAATATAGATCTCGTGCAAAATACAGTCTTCTCTTACCTTTTCTTCTTCAGTAACGTTCAGCATCGTTGTTCTTCACGCCAAATCTTACTAACAAGGTGAAGGAAGGCACTTCCTGCTTTTTAACTCTGTGGGAGGTAAGCCTATGTTACGCATGGTCATAAATGTAATTGGAGAAGGCACCTTTCATGTCGGTGGTTGTTGGGCGTTGCTTGTTAATGTTTTGTGGTGATTAAATGGCAGTACTTAACTTACTACTCGACATGTTTGAGTTATGACCGTTATTGCTCCTCCTACTTATTGTGTTATTTCTTCTACTGCTTTGACGACTGATGCTCTGTACACCAAAAGCCTCCCTTGTAGTAGGGTGTTAACACTATATCCCTTGTAGCGATTCGGGAGGGAATGAGTGACCTCTTACCTTGCAATGATGATTGTGGCATCAATTATGAGAAGTATTCTTTTGGTCAGACTGATTCCGAAGTGGTAATAAAAGTTCCGCTTCCGGACGGCACATCCTCGAGGTCAGTTTGTGTGGATATTAAAGTCGCTTCTCTGGTTGTAGGACTAAAGAATGAAACGCCTTTCCTATCTGGGGAACTGTTTAGGCCTGTCAAGGTTGATGAGTGCACTTGGTGTATTGAGGACAAGAAAATGCTTGTTGTAACCCTGATAAAGACAAACATGCAGTACGAGGAATGGTGGCCCTGTGTAACTACGAATGAGAAGCAGATGGATATGAAAACATTTAAGCCACCAAGCAAGCACATTTCTGAACTTGACGACAGTACTCAAGCCACGATTGCAAAGATGATGTTTGATCAGCGTCAGAAAAGGCTCAATCTACCAACTAGTGATGAACTGCGTTTCCAAGAACTAGCGCACGGGGAAGAGCCTCGCATTAGCTGTTGGGATTTAATGTGCCGTTGTTTTTGGCTGTTTATTTGTACATTTTCCAAGCTGTTCAGAATGTTGAATACGCTGCTGCCCTTGCTTCTGCCATATATACACCTATTCTTTTTTTTTTTTCTGTTCCTTAATATATATATATATATATATATATCTGCTTTAAAGAAGGGCACTTGAACAATGAGACACCCAGGAAGTCATGATAATGGAAGTTTACTGAAAGCGCTGGATGAACCCGAGTCGTTCAATGACTGGCTTCATGGCGTGCGTTATTCCAAGGGTTACATGACGACTTTGAAGAAACAGGCAAACCAACGGGCAATCACACCCATTAGGGATGATCGCATAAGGGCCACCCAGATTATCACAAGGAAGCGCAAGTGCAACGGAGGGGGTCGCAATGTTCGGGCTAAGTCACCCGGCTCAATTGTTGGTATGGCGAGGAGGAGCGCTGACGAGGAACATCCTATGGAAGATAGTGACCCTTCTAAGGTATCTACTGCGTCGTGGGGAAGAAGATCTTCTGATGCGACTAAAAGGAAAGGCAGCGCCACCAAGTGTTGTGGAACGCCAAAAATGAAAGGTGAGGTCTCACATAGTGAATGCATGCGCTACACACTGCTACAGTCGTACAGTAGATTAAATGAGTCATACGTTGCTCCATTCCCAGCTATGCTAACTCCCTACAAACGCCCATATTGGGCATACATTGAAAGGTCTATCGTAGATGATGGGGGTTTCTATAATCGCAAACAGCGGACGTCACCGGAAGGGGATCACTCTGACACCCCGCAACCCACTCGGGCAAATTCGTGTTACCTCATTAGGGCTGTGGATGGCTCTTCATATTTAATGATTAGGGGTCAAAATCCATGTGGTCAGCCCCTTTTTGTACCTACGCCGTTGCCTACCGTATTAAGAGGCGCCCGGTGATATATGTACATGTACGGAGCGGGGTGGTACTCCGGCAGTGTCTGCGATACCGTTCTTGGTTTGATTATTTTTGTTCGAAATTCGGTAAATGTGATAGGTTGTAGTATGTATACGTATCGTTCTTTGCCCCTTATTATTACATTTTTTAAAGAAATCTCTATTACATTGATTCCTAATACCGCGTGGATCAATTGCTTCGGTTAACATTGTCCTTCTCCCACACTGGTTTCATATTCAGCTTTCCTAGATCTTTGACATGGGGAAGGTACACGGATCACTAGCTCGTGCTGGCAAGGTCAAGAACCAGACGCCGAAGGTCAGCAAGCAGGAGAAGAAGAAGCAACCACGAGGACGTGCATTCAAGCGCCTGAAGTACACGCAGCGGTACCTAGCCAAGATGCTAAAACCAGGGGAGAAGCTCCGCATGAACAAGCAGCCGCCGGGTAAGGCTGGTTAATTTGGATGGTTGCTGCAGAAGATGCCCAATATGTCGATGGTACGGTCAGTTTCCTGTTTTTCTTTTATTCATTTATTTATCATTATTAACTGAAGTGATCATGAGATGATAGAAATTTGAGTTCAGAACTCGCTACATGTTCTCCAACACCGGCTGTCTGTCCCCAATTATGCTTGTTGTACTATTCTCCTTTTCTTTTGTTACTACGTCGTAGGAGGTCTTACTGTAGAACCACTAAAGCACATGGGAAAGGTACACGGATCACTAGCTCGTGCTGGCAAGGTCAAGAACCAGACGCCGAAGGTCAGCAAGCAGGAGAAGAAGAAGCAACCACGAGGACGTGCATTCAAGCGCCTGAAGTACACGCAGCGGTACCTAGCCAAGATGCTAAACCAGGGGAGAAGCTCCGCATGAACAAGCAGCCGCCGGGTAAGGCTGGTTAATTTGGATGGTTGCTGCAGAAGATGCCCAATATGTCGATGGTTTGCGTATTATGTTTTATGATCACCTTTTATTATTATTATTTTTAAAAAAGATAATGAAATAGACAATGGGTATACGAGTGCTACATGTGCACATTTGCTGGCGTCGATTCACTTGTAGCACGCATGATCACTGTTCTTTCCTGATACAAACTACCCACACTTTTTCCTGTTCGTCTGTGCTCTACTGATTGTTACCTGATTCGTTGCTTACAGTACCTTAAGCAGTAGTAATGGGTGCTTGCCAAACCAAGGATTTCGAAAAGGGTAGGACTGAGGAAGTGCAGGGAAGCAATTTAAGACAAAAAATCGTCCAAAAAAATCACTTAAACGCAGTAACTATTGACCATGAAACGGCGGCTGATCACTACTTGCGAAGTTTCCTAAGTGAGGTGGAGTCAGTCCTGAGGGTTCAGTTTGCTTTCAGGTCCGATAAAGAACGAGACGCCGTTTCTTTGAGCTTTATGAATTCATGTGCGGAGATTATACGTACAAAATTCCGCTTAAAAATGGAAACTGTTATGGACATCATTACCAGAATCGCTCAAACAAAGAAACTTAGAATAATATTGGACACGCTTCCTCTGGTTAAAGAGTGCTACGTCGATGCTGGCTTCGCTCGCTTGCTCAATACATGGGCAAACGGCAGCAATGGAGGCTCCCAATCGCCAAGTAACATTGGCAAATCAATTGATGGTAGGGATTGTGGAAACACAAACAGAGAGGTGTGTAACTTCGCCTCAAGCTTAATTGATCATTTGATTTCCGCAACGTTATTTCCCACTATGGATCTTTTTCCGAGTGTTGCGGGGAACGAGGATGTTATGACAGTTGAGCAACTTGGGAAATTTATTCGCGAAACTCAAAATAATGATGTTAGTGATAGTCAAGTTACCGAAAAATACAGGTATCGTTTCGGTGGTGTAATTCACAGATACAACTTCAACACTTATCTGATGGGACTAATGACTAATAACGCCATAGACCTTTCTCGAACTACAAGTGTGTGGCAGGATATGACACAACCATTGACCCGATATCTGGTAAGAACCACACGCATCGAAAGCGAAGATGATCTTCAGCGGGCCTTAGCCGATAATTCTAGGGCGTATGTATTAAGAATAACGAAAAATAGCGAAGGTGTGCTTTGTAGTGGTAGCTGTAGGGTGACACGTATTCTAGAAGGTATAAAAAACAGCGGTTTTGCAACTAACCCATACCCAATTATTCTGTGTCTGTCTCCTCCGAATAACATATCCGTCAGGCTAAAAGATGAACTGGCTGAAGTTTTAAAAAATGGACTTGACACCATGTTGGCAAGTGGTCTTATGTTTGAGGGGGCTGTCATTAGCGATCCCAAATTCAGCCCTTCTGCACAGCGAAAGAAAGTGCTTGTTCTTGGGTATCAAAGCCGATTGAAGCCATTTGTTGGAAGTTTGATGGCGGACATGAACCGAGATGGTTTGGGGGTGCGTGTTACCGATGTTCTTCCTGGGACCCCCGCAGCGAAAGCGGGTGTATCAAAGGATGATTGGTTTACTCACATTAATGGCGAAGCTATCGTCAACAAGAAGCATTTGCGTGAGCACCTGGACAGGCTTAAACTAGGCGAAGAATTCACACTTAAAAAAGAGAATCTAGATGAACTCAAGATTGTGGTAGGGGGAACCGTTGACCAGGAGGACACAAGTGAATCTTCTGCCTTGTCTAATCTCTTGTTCTTGAAGTATACCCAGGAGAGTGATAATCTTAAACCATGGGAAACGAGAGTCTTAGCAGCTGAAGCGCTTCACTCTTCAGATACTCGTAAATCACACCTCGACGACCACTTTGCCTTCTTCAGTGGTGAGAAGAGCGACAGCGCGGATTACATCGGGGTTGCCACTCGTATGGGTGTTCAGCTGATTGACTGTGGAAATTCTAAAGAAGGGGCACTTTGGGCTCAGGGTCGCTTCCTTGACAATGGGGGAAGCGGATATCTCATTAAATGCAATACAGATGGTAAGGCAGTGATGAGTGTAACTGTAGAACTTCTTGCGGGCCCACAGGAAATAAAGGCTTTGCCCTTCCATAGTGGCACAGCAAGAATTCATGGGGCAGGAGCGGTGACTGTAGAGGGTAATAAAATTGTGTTTGAGGGATGTAATGAGACGACAGTCGGGTTGATTGATTGTGCTTTTGGACAAGATAACTCTTCGTTCCGTTTTGCAGCCGCTTTCCCACCACTGTTGTTGCGCTGTGGGTATCGTGTTTTGCGCTTAGAGCAGACGGGAGGACCCGCGATGACAGATGACGTGACGTTGGGAGCGTTCTGCTTAATTTCGTGGAACAAAGAGGCGTAACTATAACGGGAATGGTCTTCGTGCTGCCGAGTTAGCGTCATGCATGTGATTCTGCCTGAAGCACGAACGGTAGCCACGTCTTGGGGTGATGGTGCAGACGCCCAATTCGCTGTGACGATGGGGACGTCGGGGATAAAAAGGGATGTGGAGTGATTATGGTGCAAAGATTTTGTTACTTATTGCTTTCATATGTTTTGAATGTTGCAGCGGTAATTGAAGATCTGACAGAAGTCTACGCACACTGTGAGGGACTGTTGATTGACGTTATGCCATGTTGTTGATGTGATAGTATGTAAGTGGAGTTGAGGTCCCAGGAGGCGCTGGGCCGCGGCGAAGGACGCGCCTTCCCTGACCTTGTATCGATTTTGTACTCGTTGATGCATGGCTTCTGGGAGAAATAACAAAAACAAATAAAGGAGTCAGGTCGATGGTGACTGGAAAAAAATTGTGGGGTTCCTCAAAACAGTGGTATAGGGTATTTAGAATATGTGGCAATTAGAGCGGCTACACTGTTCACAATGTCAGGTTTTGATCTGTTAGGTAGGCTTTCTTATTGCGTTTTTTCATTTTTTCTTTCTCATTCCTTCACTGTTCTTATGCGACAAACCTTATTTCCCCCCTTGCCGCTACATGCATACAGTCAACCACTTTTTATTCTTTTGTTACTGACAATTTTTGGTGTTTGCTTCAATCGCCTAAAATTATTTCAGAGGTCTAAGGTCCTCTAATTTGCCCAGTGCTGGTATCCACAGGTCGCTTGGGTGGCTACTCATCGGTGTGACTGCACATACATTTACAAGATATGTTGCGCCGGTCGCATTGGTGGGCAGTTGGATACACAGCGGTGAACCCTGACACATCTCCGATGGTTGCCTATAGTCAATATCACTGGCATTACAATCTTCCTCAGGGAATGGAACGGCCGCATTCCGTGAACCGGTCGCTGGCTGCGCCTTTCCAGAGCTCTCACTCGCTGGTTAATAAATATCGGGGCGTGTGGGTTGACTTTGATATGCATCCTGCGTTTACTGTGGCACTGGAACCGCAGCTGCGGAAACTACCTCGGGGTCGTACGGTACCAAAGACTCCCGTAGAGGAAGTGATATCGGACTACACAACAACCGCTCACTTAGTGGACGACGAGGTTACGAGGGATATATGGCTAGCTAAGGTTTTCCAGCACTGTGCGTTTCAGAGGAATGGCGACGCTATGAAGCTCTGGGAGACGTATTGCCACGACAGGTTTACAGCTCCCGGTGCCAGTGCGAAGCCCCCACTTCCGCTAATTAAGGCAGTGCTGTTTTACTGCAATAAGACAGATGATAGTAAATGGAGGATGATTTTTGACCATTGCCTGAAGGGTTGTTGGAACTACACTCCTCTTTTCGACACGGCACAATGGAACTTTCTGTTGAAGAGTGTCGGGCGCATGGGAGATGAGCAGGGGGTTCGTCTGGTTTTGGAGGAGATGCTGGATGTGCAGGCCGATCTCGACCGTGTCGAGGCGCGATCTATCGTCATTGCGCTCAACAGTATTACAGACAAGGACAACTATGAGTTTGTAAAAAAGTATTTATTTAACTTTGGTGAGCGCAAAGTGAAGTTCCTTCGCATTACTTACTCGGATCTCCGTGGCCATGGCGCGGGAAAATTGCGTGTGCCACTGAAAGAAAACGATGACATGTACTACCATGTCTGCTGGCACAGCAGTATTCGTGCGCCTCGGCAGTTTTCGCCAAGGCAACTGTACTTTGACTACACCCCATCCACATTAGGATCGGGTACCCATAACCCCAACGCTAAGATCGATGACATAGTGAAGGAAAAAATTGAGAAGTGGAAGTCTGAGGGCCTTCTTCCGGATGATTATGTTCATGAGGATCGTGTGTATGATCGCAGCGCTGCTTTTAAGAATGTGTCGCGCCAAGAAAAGTGGAAGAAAGTACCGAAAATTGTCAAGAGTAAGAGAATGGGCTATACGGGAGACCCATAAAAGGTTCTGCCCCAGCTGCCGAGCTAATGTGATCTCAGACTGTCTTGTGATGCTTTCCTTTCCCGTGAACTTTATAAGGGATTTACATGCACATGATACGCGTATACATGTGCCTAGGGAGTGATGGGTGATTCTTCGCTGACCTTTTGATTCTTGTCACCCGCCACTAAGCTGTCCTTTTGTGTTGACGTCATTATCATGTTTTTCCCCAGTATCAATCTTAACTGGGTGAGTCAGCCAACAGGGATGTGGAAGTTTTCCGTTCTCTTTGTTGGTTGTCCCTGATTCATCCTGTGAGCCGGCGTCAACGGCAAACTAGTCTATCGGTGTCACTGAACCTTCAGAAGTCTCATGGAACGGCATGTTTTCTTTTCCCCCTATGAAAGCACTGGATTGCTGGGTTTATTATCGTTTCGGCACTTCAACTTCTCTCAGTGAGAGCATCGAGGGGAGCGATCTTTATTGTGCACGGGATCGCTTTACCTTACGTTACTTTTTCTAATTTTTCTCCGCGTGTATTTTCCTTCTTTGCTACGATAGGAGGAAGAAGGCAAAGGGAACGTCTGTGATTGCAGTGTACATCAGAATGCTGCGCTGCTGCTTCTTTTTGCAGTCCAACTCCCTTCACAATCCAGGGCCCTTCCTCGATGGTGTCTTGCAGTTGATCAAACTACAGTTAGCCCACAAGAACGCTGCAACGGAGAAGAATGTAAAAGCTTGCGATGTTATCGAGAGCGAATTTCTGAGAGAACTTGAGACCTTCCGCCCGTGCTTTACAATGTCATCTTCACTCAACGTAGCAAAGCTGTATACCAAGAAGTTACACCGCGCGTTGTCTTACTTTCAACTCTACGATGACCCGCTCATGCGGCAGTTGGATATGATCATAGGAAAACAAAGCATGCGGAATGATGCCGGCTACCAGCGCGGTATTTTTAAGGCACCAGTAGCTGCTCCTCTTAATACCTTTTCTTTGGATGAGCGAGAGGAAACTGTTCTCCCGACGGAGCTTCCAATTCCGCCCAAGCCAGACCCCTCTGCGCAGCTGCGTAAAGAGGCCCTGAAGCTTCCGGCGAGGCACCGGGGCCACTGGATCCTTCGCGACCCTGAGATTGCTATAACACGTGAGGAGAGGCGGACTGATCCTTGGTAAGTGGTGCCGATGTGAAGGTGTGTGCTCGCAGTGGACAGCTTCTGTGCTTATGAGGCAGTCCTGGTCTATCAACTCAGTTACCGCGTCGACTATCTTCGTGGGGAAGGGATCGGTCGAGAGGGCGGTTAATTATTGCCAAGCTATTCCGTTTGCGTGAGGCTTTCTCACTTCTCTCCGTACCTTGCTCTTTCATGTGTGACGAGCTTGCAGATGAAAATTTCTTTGTTCTCCTCAGAATTCAACGCATATGTTGTGGATGAGTGCGACGTATTTTGTCGGAAGTTTTGAAGCTGCATTATTCCGAATCACCACCTTCTGCGATCAGGTGGTTAAAGCGTGGATGCATTGGGTATTGCTGTGTGTTTGGTTGGGTTACGCTTTTGTTATCGTGATAACATGACGTGCGTACGCTTTGAAAAGTCACTAACGAGGATCGAAAGATGTTTTCATTTTTTTCCCCGGAGATACCGAAAGTCTCAGGTATTTTGCTACCAAGGTCATTGTTAACGGTATGAGGGGGAGGTTGGTACGATTATGAACGGCTTCCACCCGGGGTAGCCCTGATTGTCAGCGCTGCAACCCCCTTAGGACAGTGCAGTTGAGGCGAATGGACTTGCATATTTATGTTAGTGTCTGCTCCATACGTTATGCGTGTGATAGAATTAGAGACATTGAACTCACTCGACTTTGCTCTTTTTTTCGTTGTTGATGGGGGCTACCGGTTGGTTGGTGGCTGCCTCGAGAGGAGTTTCCTGCCTGTTTGCCTTGATTCTGCAACAGTTTTTGAAGAAAAGTTCTGTTGGAATTGTATCAGGCTTTACCCATAGGACGCCGCGTTTACTGGCTTACACGACTTGGCGCTGCCAGTTTGTTTCAGCGTGTGACCCGGCTGGTGGTGAGAAAATAATAACATACCCATCTTTTTGGGGCCCTAAAAGATCATTACGAAGCAGGGGCTGAAAGGTGATTGTAGTGATATGACCCCTTAGTCTTTCCATTTGTTGCGATCAGTCGTGTCTGTGCAATTGGTCTATAAAGTATTTGGCTCTACTTTAGACCTTAACTCCCAATGTAAATATGAATTTACTTGTTTATAGTGAAGGTAACACATATTTGCGTATTCTCCTTTTTCTTACAACGCGTGTATTTAAGCTGTTACAGCGTGGGATGTCTAAGGGTGCTGACGGTGCTGCCCTCCTGGCCGAGATTCAGCAGTTGAGGCAGCTATTATCGGAGAAGGAGGCGCTTCTCTCAGGCATGGCGAAGGCTCCATCACCAAGAAGCCCAAAAAGAAAAGTCAGAAAGACATGGTGGAGACGGAACCCGTACAGGGGTGCCGTGACTTCCCTCCAGAAGCGATGCGTCTGCGGCGCTATCTCTTCGGCGTGTTCCACGAAACTGCAAGGAAGTTTGGCTTTGAGGAATACGACTCCCCTGTTTTGGAGTCGGAAGAGTTGTACATCCGCAAAGCCGGAGAGGAAATCACCGAGCAGATGTTCAACTTCGTAACCAAAGGGGGTCATCGTGTTGCGCTACGGCCGGAGATGACACCATCGTTGGCTCGGCAACTGCTTGCCAAAGGGCGCTCACTTCTGCTTCCCGCAAAGTGGTACTCCATTCCTCAGTGTTGGCGTTACGAGACGATTACTCGTGGTCGCAGACGCGAGCACTATCAGTGGAATATGGATATCGTTGGTGTCAGGTCTATTTCGTCAGAGGTGGAGTTGGTGTGCGCGGCGTGCTCAGCAATGCAGAGCCTGGGGTTAACATCAAAGGACGTCGGTATCAAGATAAATTCACGCAAAGTATTGCAGACAGTGGTGGAGCAGGCTGGCGTGGCAGCGGACAAGTTTGCCCCTGTTTGCGTGATCGTCGACAAAATGGATAAGTTACCGCGAGAGGAGGTGATTGCACAACTCGCCACAATAGGCCTCGAGAGCGATGTGGTGAATGCCATCACGTCGGCACTCAGTCTCAAAACCATCGATGAGATCGCCCAGTGTATTGGTGAAGGTCATGAAGCTGTTCAAGAACTTAAGGACTTCCTTGCACAGGTTGAGGGCTATGGCTTCGGTGACTGGGTTGTCTTCGATGCCAGCGTCGTGCGTGGCCTGGCGTACTACACCGGAATCGTGTTCGAGGGGTTTGACCGTGAAGGGAAGTTCCGTGCCGTGTGCGGTGGGGGTCGTTACGACAACTTATTAACAACTTACGGAAGCCCTACCCCTGTCCCTTGTGCTGGCTTCGGTTTCGGCGACTGCGTCATTGTTGAGCTTTTGAACGAGAAGAAACTGTTGCCGGAATTGTCACACGCTGTAGATGATATTGTGATTCCTTTTGACGAGGGAATGCGCCTTCATGCCCTTAGTGTGCTTCGTCGGCTCCGCGATGCTGGTAGGAGTGCTGACATCGTCTTGGATAAAAAGAAGATGACTCAAGCGTTTAATTATGCCGATAGGATAGGTGCAACCCGTGCGGTGTTGGTGGCTCCTGATGAATGGGCCAATGGAGAAGTACGCGTTAAGATGCTACGCGAGGGAGCAGGAAAGGGTGAAGGAGCGACCGAGCGCGGCGTTGTTGTACCCATTGGTGAGATTGTGTAGCAAGAGCTGAGGGATAATATATATATGTCTATATTTTACCTTGTTTTCATTGAAAAAGAGGCACCACACTGCTACGAAAGGCATGCGCATGCTGTTCACGAAGTGTGCTTTGCCCCCCATTAAGGAAAGAGTGATAGCAAGAAAGGCTCAACGTGTTATCGCCAGCATGGTGAGGAAGTGCTTTGTCTTGATAAAGTACAGCGCGGCCTCTCTGAACTTGCGTTTCAATACCTCTGCCAGTTATTATTATTATTGTTATTCAACCTCTTCTTTCTTCATCTCGTGCATGCATGGGGTAAGTGTGAGGAAGGAAGTTGCAGAAAATGAGCGAGTACCATATGGATCTTGGCCTCCTGTGCGTAACAAATAGCTCCATCATTAGCGGACCGCAGCGCAGCGAAGGGGATCTTCATCAATCTGCTGTGCAAGCTATGCAGGTGCTCCTGGGCGAGTGCCGGGACCTATCGCTAACGAAGAAGCGAGGAAAGTTTGACGCATCTACAGCTCTATTGAAGCTTCCACAACCCATCATGCAGCTCCCCCGTGAGAAGGCCCCACCGAAGCCGAAGCCACTTACCGCATGGGAAAAGTTTGCTTTGAAGAAAGGTATTGCTCTCAAGCGCAAGAAGAGTAATCGCGTGTTTGATGAGGAGCGCCAAGTGTGGAAGGACAAGTGGGGCAAGCGCGCCCGTGAGGAGCGTGAGAAACACGACTGGTTAAGAGAAGTAGGTCCGAATTATGTCCCGCAGGAGGTGGGCGGTGATCCATTTTTGGACGAGCGTAGGGCCAAGAAGGAGCGACTGGAAAAACAGAAAAAGAAAGAGGAGCACAACAAACGCCGTTCTGAACATATTTCCCGCGCACGGGAGGAAGTTAAACACCTCACTGCCGCTGCAAGGCACTTGGCAACCGCATCGAACGGGAAATTTGACAGAGTGTCGGTGAAGAAGGGAAAGAAATAAAATATATTCGTTAAATGTGATATTTGACATATCACCGTGAATACCCTTTTTATTTTTTAATAACTGCTCTTAACTGCAATATATATATTTATATCCTTTGCTGCTCATATCTGAAACCACTTCCGGTACATAAGCATGCATATAGCTGCGTGCATATGATGCTCTCCGCTTTTCCCTACATATCTCTAGAGGTCCACAGAATAAGTAGCACGATTCATTTTGCAATGAACCCATAGCAATAGGTATGATTGATATCCGATTACACAACCGATAGAGTCCCTTCCCTTCTATTTGCCTTTAAAATACATGTACGGCCCCCGACTGCTTCGGTGATGTACAAAAAATATATATCTCTCCAGTATCTCTGAGAGTATCTTTGAGGATGAATATTCGAAACGTTGCTTTATTACTACTGATTCCGTGCCTTTCTTCCCCAGTTATTAGCACCACATTCTTTTCTTTTTCTTTTTTTAATTATTGCCGAAAGGGGATGTCATATTTTAACGAAACGCCGCAGATCGTGGAGTATTTTTGTCGAAGGCGGCATTTACTTTCGCCTCCTCGTTGTAACTAGCCTCCTCTTTTACCTTCTCTCCTTCTGAATTGATGTTTTGTTGCATTCCGTGACACCATTGTCGTGGCCGTGTTTCCTCGGATTCAACTTTTGATTTGATTCCAGCTTTGTTATCTTGCTTGATTTACCAAGCCTCTGACGGCATGACGCGCAACACTCCCTTTTGTCTACGAGAGACTGCTCCGTGAGCCGTTTCCTTTTAGGAAGAAGCCAAATAAATAAAACAGTGCGGGTCCAGAACAAGAGACTCGCAAGGTGGAAGGACAAGCAGCGCAGTCAGAAGTCCGGCGCAATGGGATCGATGTGCACAAAACCTGCTCCGACCCGTACGTCGAATCGAGTGTCGGATCACCAATCGGCGTCCGGTGCCTGCGTCGCCTGTAGCCCCGCGGCAGGAGACAAGAGCGAACTTGTGCTTAACAACGACGATGTCCGGCGGCTGATAGAAGAGGAAAGCCGATTAGTTGTGCTTATTTACGGTAAGGTGTACGATCTGACCGACTTTGCCCCGAGACATCCCGGCGGGGAATCAGTTCTCAGGCAATATATGGGCAAGGATGCAGGGGATACGTTTGTGCGGATTCATAGTCTGAGTACAAAGTCTCGCATGCAGAGATATTGTATCGGTTCTCTTCGTTAGGTGAATCACCCGAAAGCCGTTAAACCACGGAGGGAGAAATCAAAAGAGCCTCCCGAGTGCCAGCGAGCAATCGTGCCGTACATGGAGGATTTGCTTCAAAACGCTGAGCGTTTCACATTTGTTGTATCGACTGAGTTGCGTTGCTTACCTGGCAGCCACATCCGCAACACCATTGCCAGCTCTTCTGCTTCATACAATTTTGATGTACTTTACCCGGTAAGGAACTTGTCGGGGGTCACATTTATGCCCCTGGTTAGGCACAATACAAATTACAAACCTACAATTTATGTCTACTCCCTGACACTTGGAAAGGAGGTGCTGTATGATGGCCCAGTTTGAACCCGCGTAGACTGCTGGCAGATACGAGGCACTGCGAGAAGAGACCGAGAATAGGCACGTATTGTTTTTTTTGTTGTTGTCGCGAGCAGCGAGACCGTCGACAGTTAACCGTTTAGAGGCGAAGTGGTGGAACTAGTCAATGTGTACGGTAGTGGCAGCAGCAGCAGCAGCCACATTGGCGAGGAAACATAGCGTGAGAGACACTCTCAGGTATGCAAGGACGGTGAATGTTAGTTGCGTGTTTACACAAACTCTCAGAGAGATGGTGGGGAACCGAGAGCAGACATAATTCGCTGCAAGTACGTCGGCCATGTTGTTGGGAATAATTTTGCTTCTGCAACGTTTGTTATTGTTTGCGGTCCGCTAACTTTAACAAGCACAGTTGTAGGGGGCTGTTGAGAGAGGCGGGGTATGCAGGAAGGGGCGTAAAACGGTTTTGTAGTGTCTTTTTCTTCTAAAGGAGAAAAAAAAGGAGGAAGTACTAATGTGCAAAGCTCATCACAGAGCTTATCGCATGGTTTTACAGCAAAAAAAGTGAAGGCTTTTGTTTATTTTGTTACCTACCAATACTTTGGTTAAGAGAACTGTGGTGAGCTCTGCTGTGCTTTTTTAACTTCCACTTTGCTGAGGGGGCTTGGCAGTACCCATCATTTGGAGCATGTGGACTGCTGGTTGTGCTTATTGAATGTACCGTGTGCTTCCTCCCTGTTGTTTCACACCATTAATGACTGTGTAAAATTTAAATGGATTTAATTAAATTGGTGGTGATGCATATTTTATATTGGTGCAACACATATGCAGTGATTCACATGCAGTGCGTGTAGTAACGGATCTCCAGTGAGAACGAGCCTTTAATTGTCACCCTGGTAATGTGGTGCCCTTCAATTTACATAGTCACCTGTTTCCTTCAGACATTTCAGTGTTTTTTTTTTTCTCTCTCTCTCCTAGAAAAGTATTATTTCCTATGAGCTAATGTACATTGGTTTTATGTGACACATCTTTTTTTTCTTTCCTCACCTTAACGTTGACCCCCAGGTGGCAAACAGTTACGGAATCTGTGCATTACCGTTTTGATATAACGAAAGAGAAATAAATTTCTTTTTATTTTTTGTCTCATGTTGGAAAGAGCTTTGGTTTCTTTTTTTTTTTTACCGTAAAAAAAAAGATTATATTTTAAATTCTTTGTTATGTGATTTCCGGGTCGATATAATGTGAGCTGGCGACTCAATTCCCCCCCGTTTGGCTGGTGTTGGAAATCCAAAACACGCCATTGCCGTTACACCCCTTCTGTACACGTGAGACTCGGGATCACTGCGAGGAAAGTGACACCACCGCTTAATGCAAATGGTACATAATCTGCTTGGGAACCACGAAGCATGTGCAATATTATCCGTTTTTCTTTTCCACACCTTCTTTTTGTTCCACTTCACGTTCCGTTGCATCAGTGCGGAGCAAAGCCCATACATAAAATATTTATTGCTACAGCTTTCGCTCTTCGGACTACTAGTATCTCTGCAGCGCAGTTGTGTACTTGCCGGCGCTGAGCAGGTACTTTTCCTTGCTCCCCAAAGGAGTGGTACTAATTGAAATACGGTAGATTGACACAATACGGCGTGTGTCTGTCTCCATGTCCATCACGCAGAGGCACTTTTCCTACGATTCGGAGGGTTTATATCCTCCGCGCAAGGGATCGGTGGCCCGCGCTGAATTATTAATGCACGGTAGACAGATGGCGAAAGTGGGCCCTCTTACAATGCACACACGCAGTGGCGTTGCAACCCCACGCAGGATAGTGCGGACGGTAAATTCCGCATTTAGGACGACACAGCTAGTACAGCTTGACCGCACACCGAGCAACACACCCTCCGCTGCAGGGAGCGTAACGGCGTTCAGCGAAGATGTTGACGACATGCTAAGTGAAATGACAAGCGATGTACTGGAGGGCAATGACGGAGCAGTGTATTTGTGGTCAAGACCGACGGATAATGACAATTCGCTGCGACTGTCGCCGCGCGCATCAGGAGCAGACAGCATGAGCTATGGTGGACTGAGCTCAGTAAGTGGTGACCCATTTTGTAGTGCACCCCTCGTCTCATGCTCTCGGGAGCCCTCCGAGGCGCCTGATGTTGAGAGCGTGTGTACTAACAGTACCACATACATCGGAGAGCAAATAGCCAACGGAGTGGATCGTGTTCCCATCAGTGGTGCTATTGGGATATCCCTTGCCGACACAATGGATGCTTCAGGCACTCTCGTTGCACACTGCCCTTTTCCCGGTGCAACGTTGACTCACAGTACTTATATGAAGGAGGTATCCCGGCCTAGAAGAGTAATGAATGTTCGCTTTGAAGAGCGTATTGGACGCGGGAGGTATGGTGATGTATTCCGTGTGACTGATCTGGACACCGGTAGAGAGCTTGCTGTAAAACAGGTTTTTGTGTCGTCGGACTTGAACAAGGACACAGAAAAACAGTTGTGCGCTCTGGAACGCGAGATACGTGTGATGCGGAAGTTGAACCACAAGCATATTGTCAAGTATTACTCGTCTCGACGTGACGAGGATTGCACTGCATTGCTGATATACATGGAATACATTAGCGGTGGCACCATCGCAAGCAAGCTCAAAGCCAATGGGCCATTCAACGAAGAAGAAACGCGCGTCTACACTAAGCAGCTGTTGAAGGGCCTTTCCTACCTCCACAGGCGGCGTATCATTCATCGTGACTTAAAGGGAGACAACCTGTTTGTCACAACGGATGGCATTTTGAAGGTGGGTGACTTTGGTACCAGTAAAGACTTACAGGCAACTGTGGAGACCAACAGTGTTGCTGGAACGCCAAATTTTATGGCGCCTGAAGTAATTAACTGCAGCGGCCATAGTTACATGGCTGACATATGGTCCGTTGGGTGCTGCGTGCTAGAGATGCTGAGCGGCCATCCGCCTTTCTGGAAGTTGGACAATTGCATGGCAGTTATGTTTGCTATTCTTCGCGGTGAACTCGAGAAGCATATACCCGACCACCTTTCAGAGGAGGCAGCAGATTTCATTAGTCAGTGCACCCGTACGAACCCGAAAGAACGACTCACGGCAAGTCAGCTGCTGCGCCACCCATGGATAATAGGGGCGAGAGGGGGAGCCTCCGTGCGAAGTGAAAGCGCCATGGGCTATTCCCTTACAAGCGCCTCCTTCCAAGACGATCGCATCGCTGCTTTCGATAGGAGAAGGGTTCAACGAGCCCCTGCGACAGTATTGAACTCAGTCGTGTCTCGCTCTACAGCTCCCACTTCTGCCCGACGCAGGTTGCCGCCCGCGGCCAAGACTCTGAACGTCTTCTCGAGTGTGAATCAGCTCCGAAGAGTTGCATGAGCTCCGCACGACGACATCTTTCCTTTTCCCACAGCAGCAGCACGATCGCCATCGCCATGGACAGAAGCCCCATTGTCCCACGCCGGGTCCGCCGGAGGTCTACCGGAAAGAGTGTCACTATAACCGCAGTCAACGCCCTCCCCCCTATCGTAGGCGGCTGATGAAAGGAGATGTGCCACTTGTGGTGAAGGATAAATTGATAAAAGGAAGAGGGAAAGTGGCAGGGTTGGTTTAATACGGCATGAGCCTCTTAGTCTATCGGGTGGTCAGGCGTAAGGGGATTGCACCTTGCGCGAAGAGGTCTTTCCTCCTCCTCCTCCTCCTGCCACGTATACGGGGGGGATGGGGAGAGGATCACCGGAAGGGCAAAACGTTGGGTGGTAACACTGTTAAGGAATAGGGGAGAAAAGGCTAACAATTGAGGTCAATACGCATATACGCAAAACAATGTACCTTAACTATATACTCTATATAAACGTATTCCTCCACTAATCATTTTCCTATTTCCTTTGCCCTACTTAGTGATCCTCGAGTGCGTTATGCTCCCCGTTTGTTTCTCTGTCTTCTTTTCCTACTTATTGATTTCCTTTTGCTATGTTTCTATATGCATGAAGGGGAGGATTTCCCTTCCCTATGTCACACTGCTTTGATTTTCCTTTTTAAAGCTTATTGCCAAGGTGAATATATCTACAGGAGCATAAAACTGAATATATTATCAGTCTCCTTCCTGCCTTCCTATGAGTCCAGTGAGTGTGATACTTTTTCTTTTACTACCTCTTTTTTCTTTCCTTTTCCCTTTTCTTCCGAATTCCCTACGGTAAACACACTCTCTCTTGTCTCCTTTTTTTCTTCCACTTTCTCCACCAATTTTATTGGTACGAATTCAATCGAGCCTGCCAAATTGTTTATATCTGCACCGCCGTGCGTGTGTTTGGCTGCTCTTTACTTTTCTCTTGTAAACGTCCTTTTCAATGGATTTTTTTCTTGAGATTTCATCTTTTTTTCCCCCAACCCATCGATGGCTTCCATAGCCACACGGATGACCAATTCCAGTGAATGAATGGGGGAAGCGACCGGATGTTGTTTTGCATCTGGCGGGGTTGAGAGAAAGAGATGGTGATTGTAGGAAATCACGAAAGAAACAAAAAGTGAAAATTGATGCAGTGGGAAACTGGACGTCAGTAACACCCGGTGGCAAAAAGGGAGAGGGGGAAAAATTAAGTGAGATTAAAGATTTTTTTGTTTTTAATATTTTTCCTTCGCCCCAGCTTTGCGTGACGGAAGACACTGTGAAAACAGCGATGGTGTGACGAGGACGAAGGGGAGCAATACATATAAATTTTGTTTATGCCATGGAGGGGGCGTGGGAGGTACAAGACGAAAAACAACACGAAGTGTTTGCAGAGCAATAGCCAAGCGAAAACGAAAGTAGCCAAGGATGGGCGCCCCCCGGTATGCGTTTTTTTGTGCTTTATTTTGTTCCTTTGAGGTTTCTTCTCTGGTGCACAACTGAGAGTTCGGTGTATGTGGAAACTAACAGGTGAAAGTGGGCGGAATGAGAAAGGGATGCTTCCACGAGCAATACGGAGACGGGCTGAGAACTTTAGATGAACTGTTTCGGTGCGCTGCATGTCTCTTTTTCTCCTTTGGTCACTGAACAACTTTTTGTTCGCTCGCTTGCGCACATAAGTAGTCAAACGAATGGGTATGAAATGAACAAGGGCGGAGCGGGACAAAAAGGGCCACGAAAAAAAAGGCAAGTGATAGCAGTGTTTCCCTCCTTGGTTTGTGTTGTAGAGGTGAGGTGTAGTCTTTTGTTCTTGTTCCCGCTTGGCCACTTCTGTTGACCTCCGTGCTCCTGTTGCTTGCTGAATATAAGTATAATCACGAATATATTCATTTTTATATTACACGCGCACTGCGTGATTTTTTACGAATGCTATACAAATCAGTCCGTTATACGTCTGATGAACCTATTGTGGGTATATTCCCCTAGCTTTGTTCTGCGTTTTCCTTCTGCACCCTTTTTCCGATTTTGGTTTCCATAATCGGTGCGGAGTGGTGATCCCGAGGAGCAAGGCCCTCAGTCTTTGACGTTGATGGTGGCCCACTTTTTTTTTTCACCAAAAACTTTGTGGCAGCTAAGAGTGTCGGATGTGCCCATTATTTCTGTTTTTGGATGTAATGTGTAAGATGTGGAGTATGTGAGGACAGGTGGTTAGGGTTGGTTCGTGGATCGGTTGGCGAACACCGCGGCGTATCATCCACAACCGCTTCCGGCTGGAAGGTTCAGCAGTTAAAAAAGGCCGATGACTTTCTTGCCCTTCAGTCATACACGCGTTTTACGATCTAATTTTTGCATGCACTTTCCGTAGATTGCAAGACTCCTGGTACTGAGAAACTTTTCTATTTCTTTATTACCCGCCTTCTGTTCTGATGGATGCAAGTGTTGTACTCGTGACGGTAGAGAAAACGAGGAGAGATACTGTTTTGTGCTAGTTCCCTTTTCTTTTGATAATACTTCTGTCCTCTGCGTTGTTGACGCCTGTTGTTACTAGTTCCATGTGCTTTCCTTGATTTGTGTTATCTGCATATATGTTGTTGGTTTTCCCATCTTTTCCTCATTCTTTGTCCCTGCTCCTGTTCCATTCGTCTCATTTGATCAGTTTTTGGAACTGTTTTCCACTTCTCCACACGCTCCGGTATCTTAATTTTTTTTTTTAAGAGGAAGCACCTCTACCAGGGCGTTCCGTACTCCCTTTTGAATGGCACTCCGTCTTTTTATCTTCTTTTTCCCTGTTGGGTCCATGACTCTCTTTATTGTTTGCGTGCACACATCCGTTTTCCAACTATGGAATTGTGTTCCTTTTTCATTTTTCCTTGTAAAAAATACAAAAAAATAAATAAAGAGAGAAGGGGAAAAGTAAGAGGAAACAAAACGAAAGACAAACACTTTTCGAGTTTTCTCTTTCTTTCTTTTTGTTTCTTTTTTCACTACCGCTGAGCTGTGGTGTTTGGAGCACTGGGCTGTTGGAGGATGTACTTTTTCGTTTTGGGTGTTTTAATGGAAAAAGTGAGCATTCATGCAGGGTGGCGGTGTAAGTGATGGTGGTGGTGGTGGTGGGGAGGGGCGGACTGCCGACCATATTGTTTTATTTGGCAGGTACCTCCCTTCGCCATAACTTTTTCCCTTCCATATGGTGTTTTTTTTGTTTTCTTTTTCTCCATGTATTGTTGTTTCTCTCTCCCTTGTTTCTCTTTTTTCTTTTTTATTTTGTAGAGACGTAACCAACCTGCAGGAAGGTGGTTAAAAAGGGGGGAGTCGTTGATTTTTTTTTCTGTTCAGGGGCGACGCACTGGTTCGAATGAGGTGGTGACACCGCATTGTTGCCGTTTTAGTTGTATCGCAGTGAAAGTGTATGTTGATGTGTAGGGAGATTGGAAATGGAAACCAGAGTAGTTTTTTGTGTGCTTGTGATTTGTTTTTGTTTCCCTGTGAATTAAACAGGTAACTTTTGGATTCTAATCAGCGGAGGAGGTGGCCGTTTCTTTGTTTGTTTCTTTCCCTTCTTTCCTAACCCTAACCTCGTTGCTCGTTGCCCCGGGAGGTGAAAAGAGGAGGGTAATATATTTAGTTGCACGCCGTCGTGTGTGTGTGTGTGCTTGTGAAGTTGAATTGGTAGTGTAAATTATGGGGGGATAAAAATGGCAGTTGTGTGGGGAGACAGGGGTAGAGGATGAAGAGCAGGATGGGAAGTGAGGCAAGTCCAAGGCAAAAGCAAAGTCGTGCACCGCGACGGCGCGGATTCTGCACCATTTCTATCACACCTTGGCGGTGTTTCGATTCTTCAGAGGGTGCGGGGAAGGGGATACATTTTTTTCAGGCATTTTATTGCCGTTAAAGGTATCAGCTTTTAATTTTTTCCTCTTTTTAACTTCTGCTTTCTTATTATCTTCCTCGATCCTATTTCGTCCTTTTTATTTGCCATTTGCTTCCTCCTTAGTGTCCCCTCATTTAATTTCAGTTTTTTTTCGGCTGGTTTCTATCCTTATTCCATCGCCATCAATCAATATCAGTGGTGTTGTTTCAATTATAATGCCTTTGCCGCCGGTTTTTTTTTGTGCCTGTAACAGGTAGAGAAATGGGAAGAAAAAAAGGGGTAAAGCGGGACACTACTATTTATTTTTTTTCGTGTGTGTGTGTCTCAAACTTTCCTTTTTTCTTCTTCCTCTTGATTTCCACAAGCTTTTTAAAGTTAACTTCCCTCTTCGTTGTTTTATGAGCAGTTGCGAGGGCGCACATTCCTTGGGGATTTTTTTCTTTTCATAAGCAATGGTACGTTGTTACACCGTTGCTTTGCTTTTTTAAATTTTCAATGTAGGGCCGCCGCGTTGTCCCTTGTGCAACCTGCGTGTTGAAATTGGTTTCCCCGCGATATATGTTTTCCTCTATTCCCCTCTGTTTTTATTTTTATTTTTTCCTTCCACCGCCGTTGCCCTTCGCTTAATATTCCCACCTTGTTTCTTTAAATTAGTTATACTCGTGGTAGTGTGCGGTCAGGCGTTTTATTTGTCATATTTGGCGACCGAAGGATGGAGTGCTGTCCTGCTTGCCCTGCGGAGCAGCGCACTCTTTGACTGAGTGGGTGTGCTATTTGAAGGTTGGGGTGCACTACTTACAGCTTATTGTTTTTTGTTGTTTTTTTCTTTCCTTTCCGTAAGGGGTATTGGTGGGTGAGTGGTTCTTTTTTTGGCGTGTGTAGCAAAGGGGATAAAATAGGGAAGGGATTTAAATGGAATTTCGGGGTGTAATGGGGAAAAGAAGAAAATTATTGGCGTGTGTGCTTGTTCCTACAGCTGTGCGCGGAAAGGGAGGTTTGTATGCCCAGGCTAATGGATGCGCTCTCAGCCTCGATAATTTAAACGATTGGGTAGTAGTGTTTGAGTGTTTCAATGTTAATTTTCGTATCGATGATTCCAGAGGGTGTTATCGATGGGGAACTCAGTTTTCCCCCATTGCTTCAGTGTTCCTTCTTTACTATTTTTTTTTCATTTTAAATACGTCTTGGGTACATGCGTGCTTCATCCCTTATTTTTGCTCTCTCGAAGGATCGTAGTTTGTGTTTACCCCTGTAGATCACCTCGGTCATTGCTGCGCAGTGTAGGTACTGCGAGGTAAGAGCGCCGGTGATCCGGCGCGGGCGGGCAACCACAATAAAGAGGGGTGTTGTTGTCTTTGAAGTAAGATAGCTCAGCCTTAAGTTGCCCCCTCAAATTTTTCATAAAAGTTTACCCCAAAGTTATTCCCACCAGCTGATTCCTCAGCGTAGAGGCAGAGCTGCACGTACATCACGTGGTCTACACATATCGCCACAGTTACACCAAACCATCATGGCGCTACAAACGAATTGTTACTCCATGCGTTCTGCGTTCCAATTACACCTCAACAAGCCGCTGATGGAGGGGTTAGCAGCAATTGGTCGATTCGACGGAGTGGTGCCATCTATTGTGTGCGCGACACTTACGGGGCAGCTTGTTGTTCACACCAGCGGTGAGCGTGACAACACAGTTGGTTGCCGGAAGGGCGTGGCAGAAACCCCGCTTCGGGTGCTAAACTTTGGCCAAACTCCGAGGGCAATTGCAGCCGGATGTATCGGTGCTACGTTTGATGGCAGAGCTGCTGATACTCTCTTTTTCTGCGACTCTAGCTCACTGCTGGCGTACGACGTGGAACGCAACAGTGAATACTTCTTTAACGATATACAGCAAGGTGTTACAGCATTAGCCTGTGGCATGGCTCGCACAACGGTAAATGGTGCAGGAGACCTCAGCCCGCTGGTGGTTGTGGGAGGGGAATGTGTTATCAGCGGTTTTGACTCCACCGGAAGCGAAGTGCTTTCCACAGTGGTGGGCGATCGGGTTACGGCGCTGATGGTAATGCCCTGGGAAGGCAATGGCCCTGCGCAGCAGAGGATAACCCCACAAGTGGTTCATTGTTAGTGGCAGCAACGGACGACTTCGAGCTGCGGGTGTTTGACGGTGGGGAGAATGTTACGGGCGTTGGCATTTCTGACCGCGTGAACAAGCTCTTGTACAGTGGAGTACCTGGTAAGTTTGCGTACCTTTCTAACAGCGGCACTATAGGTGTGTATGACAGGAGTGAGCGACTGCTTCGAGTGAAGAAGTGTGAGCGTCCAGTGTCCGCTGCCTTTTGTGATGTTGATATGGATGGCGTACCCGAGCTTGTCGTTGGCTGGAGTGATGGGCATGTGGAAATACGCAGCGGTGATGGCGAAAGTGACGCTGTGCTCTTCAGGGAGACGTTTGAATCCCCCGTAAGCGCCGTGTTAGCGGACGATTATCGTCAGAATGGGCAGCCACTGCCGATTATTTGCACCGCTGATGGAACTGTGCGAGGCTTGCATTTGTCGGACATTGAGGTCAACCGAGAGGATATAGTGGCGCGTAGGGATGACACTCTCAGGTATGATGCACTGATGCTGGAGAAACAAACCCTCGAAGATGAACTTTTAAACATTAAGGACAGTTGTCCAGGAGAAGAGAGGGTAGGACTGATTTGACGATGCCATGCGCAGGAACTACAGTTGAGTACAGCATGCAACCCAATGCACAAACCGGAAAGCTTGATGTCGTCTTCACGGTTACCGAAACTGGATGTGATACCATCATTCACAGCTGCATTCTGAAAAGTGAAACGATTTTTCCAGGCAAGGAACATGTTTTATTTATGCTTCAAGATCCATTACCCACACTTGTTTGTGAGCTCGATGTTCCGTACGGACCTGAAATAACTGTTTCAGCATCTGTCGTGGTTGGATGTGGCAATGCCACGTGTTATCAGATCCACGAAACTGATGTTGTGATACCCAAATTTGTCATGTGCAGGCCGTGGCCAAATGAACACTGTACGGATCCATGCACGGACCCTACGGGAAGCGTGAGTTTGTCGTTGCCGGAGAACTTCGATTTCCGTGGCGTGTCACTGTGGCTCCGGGAAACATTTGCTCTGCCACCAGAGCGTCTCCCTGACACTGCGAGCGACTTCTTTGTGTCCCTTGTGCACATGCGTGACAACAGTGGGGTTGTGATTAATGGATTGGTTCGCGATTCCCAATTGCAAATATGTAGCAACTCGATGGAGCTGTGCTGCGTCCTGGTGGAGAGTCTTGCCACATCGTATATTGAGGAGGCATCATCTCGGTGTGACTTTCCAGAAGACTTCCGTGAGTTGGAGAAGACGACGGAGCTTGTGCTGGAGCTTGACGGAGTGAGGCAACGGATGAGTGATGACATAGCAGACACGGCTTCTAACATCAAGCCGCTTCTTATGAGAGCTGAAGACTCCCGCATGTTGTGTGATATTGCCAACATGCGCCGCTATTATGCACAGCTATACGAACTTGACAAGGAGTTGATTGGAGAGAACTTGAAGTTATGCAATAATTTCAAGGAGTTGAAGAGTGCCTTGAAACAATTAAATGCTTTTATCTTGAAAGCCAGTCGGCTACGCATCGGTAAGGCCAAAGCGCAGCTCGTGGCCGCGTGTCGTGAGTGTGTGAAGGTAGGTGATATGCGATCGCTAATTAACATTCTTCGGACGGGTGAGTGTTAGGGACTCCCGGCGTAACTCTCACTATTCCTCGTGGTATCATCGTGTGTGGGAACGGGGGCTGTGGGGTCGTCACCATATCTCTACTTCCTTTCAAGCTTCTTCCCCAGTGAATGGTGCTTAAGAGGGCGCTTTCTCACGTTTGTCTTGCTTTAAAGGTGTTCATTTTCTTCAATACTACCATTATTGCCTCCCACTTCTATCATTTCTATTTCGTCGCATCTTTATTTTGTTATCGGCTGTAGCCTCAAAGAGTAGGATAAAATATACAACGTCTGCTGTTCCATTGGGTGGAGGGTATCCACGCTGTTTAACAAGGCGGCTGCACCATGTTTCGTCGTATCTCAAGGTATATCAACATTCAGGGTAATGTCGCAAAACCACTTATGCCACCTGTTGGGATCATGTCAATCTCTACGGCAGCAGCCGCTACTGCTGCCGCCTCCGGGGCAGTTCCCAAAGGTGGTGAGGCGAGGAAGGACTATTCGATGTCGAGTGGGTCTGTGGATGTGCCGGTGCTCGACCAGCTCGTTGGCTACTACGTAAATATTCAGTCACGCAAAATGTACTACAAGGATTTCTTGCGCATTGAGCATCAGGCAGTGCGGTGGGCATTTGCTGACATTCGCAAAAATAGTGAGGCTCTTGCCCATGGTCTTCTTCAAACGGGCCTCCGTCCTGGACAGCGGGTTCTGGCGATTCAGCCGTGCAACTGCGAGACATTTGTAATGCAGTTGGCCTGTGCAAAGGTTGGAGCACTTCTGGCTGTAGTGCCCCACGAAAACATCAGTGCTGACAAGCTTCGGTTTTACCTCAACGAATTTCAGCCCCATCACCTCATTGCGCGTGAATGGATAGTCGTACCAGAAGTAAAGCAGGGTGTGCTGGTTGAGCGCAATATGCATTTTTGGGACATGATTTATAATGTAATCCCCGAGCTTGGACTTTCCTACCCGGGACAACGGTTTCAATGGGTGCACTCGCAGGAGTTCTTCTTCCTAAAGAAGGTAGTAATCACAGACCACAACATGAATTTGCTTGGCGTGACGCCAATGCGCAAAATGTTGGTTTGGGGACCTTTTTCTTACTACGAGCAGCGGCTGCGTAGGCTCTCAGCCCTTCTCCACCCGGATGATCCCATCCTCGCCCTGGAGGATCCTCATCCAGCTCTGGAAGACAAGCTGCACATAACCTTTTCTCATCGTAACTGCGTTAATGCCGGGTTTTTATTTGGGAATCTCATGGGACTGAAGGCGGAAACCCGCTTTGGTGTGATGCCGAACCATCATACTGATCCTGTTGGATCTATTGTTGCGCCTTTCGCAGCGCTCACCACTGGGGCCGTACTCGTGCACATCCACAGCGACATGTTTACAGACGACCATGCCCTCAACGGCATCGAGAAGCTATGCGTGGAGGAGGTGGAGGGCATTTTAGGGAAGAAAAAAGACTTCGATCTCTTGCTTCGTCATACGGGTAACTTTGACGCGGATCAATACGAACATCTAAAATGGGTGGCGCTGTTTGAAGATGCCACTGAGCCAACTGCGGGCGATGACTACCTGCAGAAACTAGTAAAGGAGCTCGGCCTGGATGACGTTTTTGTCTTCCGTGGCCCAATGGAGAGTGCGTACATGGTTACGTGGCGCTCGCTGAAGGGCAGCCGGTGGGAGATGGTGCCACACGTGGAGGCAAAAGTAGTCGGTGATCGCGGCACGTCGGATGCGAGAATCCTCGCTGCCAACACTCGCGGGAACCTGAAGCTCAAGGGTCCACATATTAGCCCAGGTTACTACAACAATGCGGGCCTCCTTACTGAGCTTGTAGATGAGCGCGGCTTCTGTAACACGAGTCGCGAAGCTGTAATGAGCGAGAAGGGGGAGCTAACACTTCTTGGCACACAGTTGTATTAGGACCACCGTGGTTCCAGTGTAAGTGATGTATGAGTGAAGAGGGTAGAATATAATGGTAAGGAGGAAGTAAGCACACATACGTGTGTAGGCAGGAAGCGATGCAGTGATAACGGTGGTGTAGTGCGGGCCTGGTGCACGGGGGAACTATCAGCTTTTAGGGGGAAATATGGCAATGTTCAGTTGTAGGAAGTGTCGGACTTTCCCCCCTTTGCGTAGTGGAGACACACCACGAGGAGGGGACCATATGTTGTGGATTCAAAAGATGGAAGCGGAAGAAGACAGAGTTAAAGTAACTAGTCAACTGTTTCCTGTCAGCATTGACGTGGGCTTGCGATGATATTGGATGTAGGATGAAGAAGGAATTTTGGCCGGCCCTACCGCGTACTAGTTGGCGCGGGTTTTTATGTGTATGGGTGTGTGGGTGGCCACTTCCTTTGCTTTGTTTAATGTTTTTTTTCTTTTTTAGAAAAAAGTTCATAACCGGTTACGTAGGATAGTTCCACAGCAAATTGAAGATATCATGTTACATTTTTTTTCCATTAATAGGAGTGAAGGACGGGTAGCGAGATTCGTATGTGTGCGTGTGCGTGTTTTCGGGAATTGGGAGACAAACGCCCACTGAAGTTTGGAATCCACAATGAAATGTGTCAGGAAATAACCCAAGGACGCTTTCCACCACATTACCTTCTTCCATCGTTACTGTGGCATCGTGGCCCACGTGAAAATGTGTTCGGGGTTTGCTCGCTTGTGTACAAACATATGGTAGAGCAACTCCACACATAACTTCCCACTGCATTATGTTTCAGGCATTTTTCAAGCCATTTCTCACTCGTGTGAGCACATACACACACACGGAACCTTTTTGTATGGTTACTGGTTTATTTTCAATGGTGCACGTTTTCCCTGTTCTCCGCTTGCTTTTCGTGCCAAAACAACAACAACAGCTGAGGGGTACAAGCAAGTGAAGTAATGAAGGTGGCAAAGAATAAGAAGTTGCAGCGGCGGCAGCGACAGAGGGAGCTGAAGGAGCGGGCACAGTTGATTAAGCAGCGCTTGCAGGCCGTAGAGGGGGAGGAAGAGGTGCAGTATGTTCTTTCATCCGAGAGCGACGACGAGGCTAAATCAGCTGCCAATGGCCCTGATGGGGCAGCAACAGTTGGTAACAGCGCCAATATAGAGGACGAGGACCGTGTGGAGCTACCCTCTGTGACGGTGAACGAGCCAGCGAGGAAGGGTTCAAAGAACGGTGGACGCCAGCGACAGAAGATGTCGTGGGAGGAACTGAAGCTTCTCGTTGCTCAGCGTTACGGATCGGATGCCAGTGCCCTCGTGTCGGAACATGACGGGAACGCTGAAGATCCGCTTTTTACTGTTCTTTTAAAGTCTGTGCGTCGAACGGTACCGGTACCACGGCATTGGGACAAATTGCGAGCATTCATGGCAAACCAGGCGGATCGCGAGAGAGCCACGGACATCGTGCCGCCAGAGATAGCCCTTCTCGGTGTTGAGCGTATTCGCGCCACACGTGACAAAAAGGCGAATATAGACCAGGTGGCCTTCGTAACTTGCTTCATCACCGGTACCCCGCTACAACGAAAGCACTTTAACGTATCGTTAAGTCGTTTTGGTGACATCTTTTACGAAGGTAAGTGGCTGCCGAAGACATGTAACACGCCTGGGGTTCTTTCGCACTCCCTGCGCGCCGCGCTTGGAATGGGCCCGCACTCACCTCCTCCGTGGCTGTACGGCATGCAGGCAATGCGACGATTGCCACCTGCGTACCCGGGGCTTAAAGTGCCTGGCCTCAACGCCCCCATCCCTCCGGGTGCGCAGTGGGGTAACGGGGAGGGACAGTGGGGTCAGCCACCGCGGACGGAGAGTAACACATTTCTGTTTCCTGGTGTAATGGACGAGGTGGCAGCGGAGGAAGCCCCGGTTGTGTACTGGGGCACAGTTCCACCACTCATGCTGAGTTCAGAAGTTGAGACACAAACCCAACCGGCAGTACCATCGGCGACCGCAACGTCATCGCATCCGGGCTCAGCAACGGCAAGTAAACCAGCAGCAGCAGCGACACCGCTACCCAACGTCAATCCTGTACCGTTTCATCCTCAAGCGTTTACACCCGCAGGCGCCACGGAGTATGTGCCGATGGCACCCCAGGAGTATGTTCGCGTACAGGACAGCACTGCTGGTGCAACGGTAGCGCTTGGTTCGGTGCTTGTGCCGAAGGCCACAGCAGGGGGGACAAACCCACTTCAGCAACCGCCCGGGAAGCAAGCAGCTCCCCAACAACCCCCCACAAAGTTCTGAGTATTTGTTGGAGCAATGTGGATATGTCTTTGTGAGATAGCATTTTCTCATTTCTTCCGTGTACCGACAGGTGTTGCAATGTTGGGGTTAAAAGATGTAGGATGTGCTTAGGGTGACTGCTGTGATACTTGTTTTTGGTCGGGTACCTCCTACTTCTCTCTTTTTTTCTCCCTGCTAATGTGTTGAGGTACGTTCTCTTTCCAAGGGATTACTGCATACAAACCTGGGGTGGAGGTTGATTACCCATTTGCCCCGCGGGGTTCGGGTACTCGCACTTTCCAAGTGTGGTCGCTTCCAATGATGCGTCGTGCATTTTTTTTAAAATCTTGTGTGTTACCATCTCTGGTGATAAGTGTTGGTATATCTCGACGCCTTTGCTACTCTTTGTCTCCCTATGGATATTCCTAACCGTTGCAAACCCCCATGCTGTTTGGCTCTTGTCGTATTTGTTTAAATTTACTTTTAAGGTCGCTTGAAGTGTAAGAAGGCAATAGTGGTGCAAATTACAGGGAGGAAGACGTTTACAATCTTTGTAGGTTACGGAGAAAATGCAATCTAGTGACGATCGTTACACTTTTCAATTTGCCCAGCTGAAAGGCAAGTCATATTATGCAGCGTTTGGAAAGGTTACCAACGACTTCCTGCATATATACCGTGACAAGAAGCATTACGAAGTAATTCTGACAGCATTTCTCGAACGACTATTCAGTGACCCGTCCAAATTGTGTCAAGATGACTGCAAGATCCTCGTTAAGAGCTTGCAAGATCGTCATAACGCGCACCTCGCGGAGAAGCGAGCGCAGGACCAGGTGCGTGTGCACAAGGGACGGAAACCCGTATACGAACTTCCAGTGGATGATTACGATTATGACGACGATTATTACTGCGGGTGTGGAGAGGACGAACCGGAGGAAGTTTTGGAAGAACGCTACGCACGCCAGCTGGAGGAGGAAAAGCGCATAGCGGCCCGCGAGGAAGAGCGGCGTCGTAACGAGGAGGAGCTCCGCGCCCGGGCCAGGAAAGTTGACAATTCAGGATTTGAGGAACTGCTGCAGAAGGGGGTCGTGCTGAACATGGGAAATGACAAGAAGAAGGGCGGTGGAAAGCAACAAAATCATCATAATGCGGTGAATGCTGAGAACCTGAAGAATATGGAGCGGCAGGTTGCACTTCTCATGAAGGAGAAGTTGCGTCTCCAGATGGTGCTCCAGTTAAATGAGAAGAACTTCAACCGAAGCTGACAGAGATAAAGGAGGAGTCTGAGGTACTGGTGTCAAAGTTAAATGCTAGTGACAACACGACTAAAGGCACCACAGGTGGGCCTGCTGCGCAGCAGAAGCAAATTGCCTCCCGTATGGCAGAGCTAACACAAAAGCAGACAAAGCTTACAATGGAACGTAATCGCCTGGCGCTGCAGTTCAAGACGCAGGCAACCCCCCTGCGTGAGGAACTGCTTGCACTGCTGAAGCAGCGGGATGAGGTGCAAGTAAAAATTGATATTGGTTAAGTCCAGCAGCGCGGCGTTTTCTGCGGTTGGAGAAGGGATACATATTTTTACTTAAGAAGGTATGATAATGTTATATTTTTCCTGAGGTTCTCTCTGGTTTTGGTTCTCTTGTCCGTATCTCTTTTTTTGCCGTTATGGAATTACTTATATACTTTTGTGTAATCCTGCTGTGTCGATTTCATTATTACTGTGCATCCATTGACTCCTTCATCTCTCCTTTTCCTTCACCTACTGACTGCTTATCCCTTCTGTGCTTATCTTTCACTGTGTGTCATGCGTTTTTGACGGTGTCGGGAAGTGGAAAGAGGTCGTGCTGCTGGCAGGGTTTTTTTTCTTCAGCTGCTTCCTTCGCCACAGTTTAGACTTCGTCTTCCCGTAGTGAGCCCTGCGACGGAACGGGGGAGTGTGGTAAAAGATATCAGCGTGAGAGGGTCTAAGGAGGAATATTTTAGCATATTTGGGTGCACACTCTCAAGGAGTGGTGGTGGAGACTAAACAACAACAACAACAACAATAGCGGCGGTATACAAGGGAGCGGGGAGCTTATTTAAAGGGAAGTGACTGGTTCGTGTGTGGTAATATTTTGATATTCCTGTCAGTAGTGGTCCTAGACACGTTCAATTGCTGGCGAGCTATTAGGCAAATTACTGCTGGGTTCTGATAACGATGGCTTCTGGATATGTGGTGTGTGCTGTAATATTTTGTATCCTTAGTTTTTTAGTAACGCTGATTCTCTTTCGGTACTATGCCAGATTATCCGCCAGGTCGATGCCAATTCTTTGCTCTGTGTTCATAATTATTGCTGTGTATGCATCGCTGGTGCCGTTTCCGCTGCTTGTGGTTGACCTTGAGGCGGCCTTGGAGGCTTCCAGGAAGGGCGTGGCTCCTGGGGAAGTGTGGTTGATTCCGGTGTGGTACACCATCATGGCAGTGACGAATATAATGGGGTGGGTGGTGCTGCCTGTCTCGCATGCGTATACGGAAGTAGGCCAATTTACCGTAAAGGGAAAGTTATTGCATTCCATCAAAGAAAACGCAAAGTTGTACGCCATTTCGATAGTCATTTTTTTGGTACTGCTTGCTTATGTTGCCTTTCTAAAGGGTGCGCATGACTCGTTTTCGATCATCAATCTGGTTACCGCCATGGCAAATGCATGGGGTCTGCTGCTTTTGGTTCTTTTCATGTCTACAGGGTTGGTACTGGTGCCTAAGATGCTCTGGCAGAAGTCTGACTCTATTGGAATGTTGCGTGCGGTTTATTATCGTGCTGTTGATATTCAAGAAGACCGGGACATCGCCTTTTCTGACTTGATGGACGTAATGGCAGAGTTGGTAACACTTTCTACGACGGTCCCTGAGAGGTATAAAGTTTACTGTAACATGATGATGCAACTTATTGACGATTGCGAGCCTGAAGGGAATAAACGGTTTTCTCAGCCGAGCACAGCCCCCTCCGGTAGGCAAAGAGCTGTGTCTGACCTCTCACTGGAACATCTCCAGAAGCTTCACGAACGTGTCAAAAAATCAATTAAAATGGCTCGGAGGGCGGACTACAGCTGGGACGCGACGGTTATCTCAGCCACGTTTTATGAGAATCTTCTATGCGGATCTGAAGGAACGAATAATGTATTCACCAAGGTGTGGTTTGCTATACGTGGTCCAGTTTACAAACTAGCCTCGGCATTCACTTTCATTGTCACAGTGTTGATTTTGTGGAGTGAGTTAACTCTCCCCTTCCGCTCGCTAACGGAGAAGAAACTTTCAGTCGTTGCGTTGGTGGTGGACAGCCCCGTAGGTCTTTTCGGTTCCATGGTCTTCCTCTTCTACATGGCGTATTGCGCGTATTGGGCCATTTTCCAGCTCAAAGTGTTTGATGTTTATGTGATTCTTCCCGAAATTTCAGACAACGCTTCATTATGTTTCGTGGCAACCTTCTTATCCCGTTTAATTATGCCACTATGCTTTAACTTTTTACTTATGACTGGAAATACTGATGACAGCGTAGATGTCATGTATGGACATGTCTATCATCGCAATATGGATGCTAGCTATCTTCTTGGCTCGTGGCTTAACGAGTGCATTCCAATATTTATTGTTGTTGTCGCGGCGCTCGTGCTTGTCAATATTGTCCAGTGCCTTTTGAGACTCGCCAGTGTGGAGGTGCGGAATCCCAATGATATCGCGCTTCCTGAGGTCCGACGGCAAATTGAAGACGGACACCGGCTCATTTCGCGCGCAGTGGGGCGGCCGCTCGGTGACATGAACCCCAAGGTTTTAGGTTCTTTTAGACCCGAGACGGGCTTGAACATCTCTTCCACCACGGGAAACCACGGTAACAGTACGGCCGCAAGGGGGGAGAGGTACAGGGAGTACATAGCGAAGAGAATGGAAGAGGCAAAGTGAGTATAGTGTGCCTTTTTTTAATGCTGTTTTTTCCCCTTTCTCTTCTATATTGTTCACCGTTTTATTTTTCCTTTCTTTTTTTTCTCCTTTCCACAGAATCACGGCTTCATTCTGTCCCTCGTTTTCACTCGCATTCCACTAGCCTCCTTTTTCTTTTTTTTTCCCTTCTTCCTATATTATTTTTTCCTTTGATTTTCTATGTAGGAGTAAAAGAGATACGGCAAGTGGGTGTGAAGCAGGTCGATACATTTTATATATCTTACTGGATAGGTATGAAGTAGGTATCGATTTGAAGGTGGCTACGCTTCCCAGACTAAATTATAATGTTTGAAATAAGGACGTTCACATTATTCAGCGCAATAGAGAATGCACTCACCTTCGGAAGTGTGTTATTACTCCTCTTATCCCAAAATACCCCGGATAATGTACATTCCATATATATACATTTTACTACTTTTATGTGCGGAATATCCCTACAGAAAAGTCGTGGTCAGCTATATTACCTTTCTTTTTTCTTCACGCCCGCCTCTCGATTACTTTGTGATTTCTGCATCACTGCTTTTCAGCTCCGCGCTTCCACACCCCCTTTTTTTTTCGCTTAGTGTCAACACCAGTGGTGGTAGTGGTGGTGCGTTGTGAGAGTTGCTATCGACAGCGCCTGGCTGAGTTTGTGTTTGAAAGGGAACGAGGTAGGGGTGTCATAGACGGAGGAATTTGGGGTTAAGATTGGGAGTAGGTGCGTTGCTGTCATATGGCCGAGTATCTCGTTGACATGACTCCTCGCATGGCCTATGTTGACCGTCATGAACTGCTGCGCTCCCTACTGACGGAGAAGGAATTTGTTGAGAGGCGTCAGGTGCAGCTGGACAAAAGCACAACGGTATATGTGGGGAACTTGTCCTTCTATACGACTGAGGAACAGATTTGGGAGTACTTCTCGGGGTGTGGACACGTGCGAGACGTAGTAATGGGACTGAGCGATGTTACACGAACACCATGTGGTTTTTGTTTCATTGTATTTGAGGGGCAAGACGGCGCCATGAGCGCTGTGAGTGACTTGCACGGGACACTGCTCGACGATCGGGTTATTACCGTGTCGTGGGATGTTGGTTGTGACCACGCACGCCGTTGGGGACGTGGTGCCCACGGCGGTCAAGTTGTTGATGGAGTGCGACAAAATTTAGATATTGCTCGTGGAGGCCTTGGTGCACTGAGGCGTGAAGAACTTGGTGTTGGGGCTGCAGTGGCGGAGGACCAGTTGGTGCAGTACACTTGGGTAGCACCAAGGCGTGTGGAAAAGCGGAGACGGTCGTAAAAAAAAAAAACATTTATATTCGCTTAAAAATGGTTCCTTTTTGGTAGTGTTCACGACATGACTTAGTTTTTCCTTTTTGCTGTGCCTCTTCGAAAGTGTGCTGCTGAAATGTGGTTATTTATTGCTATTAATCTTCTCATTTAAATAGAAACTGAACTGAGAGAGAAAACCAACATCAAAAGGAATGTTGACGGCGATATTGCTATGGGGCTTTGCCTTGTTATTGCCTTTAGCTTGGCGGTGTGTGACAGTATTGCGTAGCGTGCCGGCACCCAAGCGCCGTCAAAGTGACACCCCACTTCGCGTGTGTGTGGTTTTGGGTTCCGGTGGTCATACCAGCGAGATGATGCGGGTTGTTAGCGCTTTGAAGATGGACGTGTGGAAGGATCATCGTCCATTTTACGTTGTTTCGTCCACCGACTCACACTCTGCTGAGCAGGCGGTGGAGTTTGAACGGCGAAATTTTGGGAGATACTGTTGGTTACACGTCATACCGCGTGCGCGTGGGGTTGGAGAGAGTTATTTTGTATCGATATTCAAAACTCTATACGCGCTGTGGTGGTCGATATTTCTTGTTTTCAGGGAGAAGCCCGATCTTATTTTAGCGAATGGTCCAGGAGTTTGTGTTCCTGTGGTTGTTGCGGCGCTTCTAATGGCGATGTTCTCGCCCTCATGGTATTACTGCCGCCCAGCAGTTGTGTTCATTGAGACGTACAGTTCCGTCTCCCATATGTCTGTCTCAGGCAGCCTACTGGGACCATTCAGCGATGTCTGTGTGGTGCAGTGGTCGAAACTGTATGAGAAGCACCGCTCCATGTGGTGGTGGAAGAATGCAAACTTGAAGTATTTAGGTACGAAGCAGAGTTCAGAAAACTACGCAAAGCGGCCCACAGTGTCGGAGCAGGAGCCGACCTCTGTCGAAAAAGCCGATGGCAGTGGTCTCATGGCTCTCGTTACCGTAGGCTCAACGCAGTTTACCTCCTTAATTGAGGCTATGGATGACGAAGAGGTACTTAAGACGCTCGCCAAGCGGGGTTTTACGCGACTTCTGGTTCAAAAGGGCACAACGCCTCATGTCAATAAGGTACACGCAGCTCACGGCGTTTCTGTAGAGGTCTTTACATATCGTCCCAACCTTCATAAAGTCATCCAGGAAGCCGCGCTTGTCATATCCCATGCGGGGGCCGGAACTACGTTAGAGGTGCTGGAGTGTAAAAAGCCGATGATTGCAGTTCCCAATCGAACGCTGATGTTGGACCATCAACTGGAGTTTGCGGAGGCACTGAGCACTGAGGGGTATATTTATTGCGTTCAAGTTTCTGATATCCGCAGGAGCTGCAGACACTTGACCTAGGTGCCCTTCGCGTTTTCCCTGGAACAGATATGACAGAGCTTCGCAGGCTTCTGTTACCAGTTTTCTCCATTTAGTGACGCCAATATTGTACTGCAGGCGTTACAAAGGCAACGGGAAGAGGGTGAGGAAGGAGAAAATGTATTTACGTGCCTGCGCACGAGTTGCAGGTTGGTACCAAACTACTTGCCAGTGGGCTCCCCAACAGGGAAACGTGGGTATTTGTTTCTTGTTTGAGTGAGCTAAAAAAAATAATTATGGGCGACTGGAATTCTTGCCCAGGTGACTCCGGGAGTAACTCATTTCGTGTGTGCTCCCTAACAATCTAATCCTATCGCCCTCGGGTTACTTGCTGGGGTGTAACCTTGTTTGGGGAAAGTAGCAAGAGAACTTTATTTCTGATAGAAAAACTGCTATTACTATTGTTTGAATTTGGCACATTACATTGGAGCCCAGGTTTTTATCTCTGTATGACATGTATTAGTGGGGGACACAACTGTTGGTTGTGTGGTATTTCCCCGTATTAGATACTCCCTCCGTATTTACACGTCCTTCCAACTGAATGATGCCTAACTCAAGTGTAGGAAGTTGGGGATTAAGTCAGCATCTCGCGTGCATAGAATTAGGGGTGAAGCAATGGCTGTGAAAGCTGCCGTACGAATCTTTGATTTGATTGATAAAGGCATGTTAGGAAATGCAGAGGGCATGCTGGAGGGTATCTTGCCAAAGTTTCCCAATGATCACACGTTACTGGCCGCTGAGGTCCTCCTGCTGCTCAACAAGGGCGAGCTTGGGAAGTGCAGAGCTAAGGCGGAGTATCTCAGTCAGCAGGATGTTAGGGAGGAAAATGCCAACAAAGCCCTGGTTTACGCTCTCCAGCAGTGTTGTAGTTGGGACGCCCTCGCCCACACATATCAACGGCTCAAAGACTCACATAACGAAAAAGATACAATGGAGAATTTGTTCCAGACGTATGTGCGGATGGGTGCCTACAACAAGGCGCAACAAATTGCCGCCCAGCTACAGCGTAAATGGCCTGACCCCCGGTATCAACTGTGGGTTGTGCAGGCAAACCTGGCCCAGGTTCCGCATGATTCGGTGGACCACGTGCTTCTCAAACTGTCAACGAAGCTTGTTGATTCCATTATCGTTGCTGATAAGGGCGTACTATCGACGTCAGCATCACGCATGTTTGTGGAAATCCTTCAGCGGCAAGGGCTTTATGGCGATGCAGTAGATTTTTTGTGCAGTAAAAGAGGATGGAGGGTGGGGCTTCCAGAGGCGCGGCTTGAGATGCTGGCGGTGGCTCTGCAACTTAATGGTGAGAAAGGGAAAGCGAACGCAGTCGCTAAACAGGCGTGGCGCCGCCAACCCGATAATTGGACATTTGTGCAACTTTACCTCAAGTCGCTGTCAGAGGAGGACCAATCCGACGGCTTGATGGAGCTCGATGGCCCAGATGAATCGAAACGTATGACGGTTGACGTCTCTGATGGTGACCACACACTGGCGGATGCCCTTCGTTTCGCCCGCTCACTATCGAAAGTTGTATGTGAGACCGCAGCGGAGGGTCATGTTCCACGAGGTCCGTTCATGGCGGAGTTGGAGATCTTGTCCCTTCTTGGCGATGTGGTTCAACTCCGTGAGGCAATTGTTGCTTATGCACAGCGTTTCTTTCGGTTGAGCTGCTGCTACCTGGATATTTCGACTTACCTGGACGCGACGTCGGCAGAAGCGATTTACACCTGGTCCAAAAAAGATATAAGCGCTAAGGAAGAAGAGGGTCTGGGCACTCACGCACGGAGAATTTTAGGCCTGCGCTGCCATGTGGCACTTTGGGGTATTACTGTTCAAGAGCAACCGAGCCATGCTGAAGTGGAGGAACTCGTACAAAAGTGCCTAGATGCATACGAGGAGGCACGTCCCCTGTCCGTGCACCTCTCATGTAGCGAGGAAGGACATTGCGATGGCTACATAACCGTCGTGCTCAACGTGATGTTGCATGTATATCACGCTACAAAAGATACCCAATGGATACACAAGGGGTTGGAGATTTTAGATGCCGTAGACCGCCGTGCGAACAATCCAACCTGGCTCGTTTTTAGCGTGTTTTTCGCGCGTATATTGGGGATGCCAGATTTGGAGGCGTGTCATCAGCTCGACTTTAAGAGCATTCAACATGACACCATGAGCCATATTGGCTACTGGCCACTTGTGGCTGGAGGTGCTGTGGATGGACTCTGGCAGTGGATTAATACAGCGCGGGAGTACTACGGCTCCCTGGAGAGGGACTGCAGTCTTCTCCGTTCCAAGGTCTTAACGTACATGTCTTGGCCAGCGATGAGGAGCGTTCAAGAATACGAATGTCGACAGATGAACTCAGTGGGTAGGATCATTTACATGTTGCACCGCATCGTTGGAAAGTTTCGGGAGTGCCAAACACAGCGCAATTTATGTGATTTAATGATTACAGAGGAAAAGACACTGACATACGTATTCGATGCCCTTCAAGACTCACGTGCAGATCAGCTCGTGGACAACACCGACTGGGTTGCTGTTCGTTCAATGATTCTGGGTGACATCCGAAGCGAAAAAGTGTTGGCGCTGTCAGACACACTTGCTGGAATGCCTTCTATGGAGGATCGTGTACGCCATGCGCGTGAGCTCGTGGGGAGTTTGATGCTTTTGCACGACGTTGCATTATTGGAGGACTATCGCCTTAAGATGGAGAGCGTACGTAATCAGGGGAAGAAAAAGAAAGGAGGCAACTCGAAAATTATCACGGAACCTCAATCCCCACCTCCGCCAATGCTGTTGTGTGGAGAGCAAACCGAATCTCTTCTTGTCGTGCCAGTGCTGTGCCCATTTGTTTCTGCACTATCGGACCACATAAAAACCCAAGGTAAAGGGGCCTGCATGCCCCACTCGGATGCATTGGAGCTTCTTCTAAAGGATAAATTTGATATAACAAACGTTGATGCCTTTTTGTTCCCCCAGGCATTTATTCTGACGGCATTCCTTCAAGTTGCCCCGACTTCTACGTTTCCCGTTGCAGCATGGGCGAGGGACCTGCAGGCGGCGGTTGAACGCGTGCGGGGTGGACTTGAGAAGTACAACTTTGTTGAGGCGTGTGGGAGCCATGAGCGGAAGCTCCGTGAGGCGAAAGTGTCGTCTATTAACGTAATTTTAAGTGACATTTACCGCGAGGCAGTCGGTGCTTCCCGGAGGCGTTGATTTTTTTTTTTTTTGCTTCCCTTACGTGGGGAGGGTGCAGAAACCAACTGTACCAACAGTGGCGGTGTTTAATTTAATGGACATGTGGGGCCCTTTTACTTCAGGAGTTTTCTTTGCTGGGGACTTTATTCAGCCATTAAAAAAGTCTGCATATATATGTATAATATTCATACGCTTTGCATCTTCGCGGCTTATTTTCATAGCTCCAGTTATGCACCTGTCTTAATTATTAGGTCAGCTTGCATCAGCACAGAAAGATATGCCATTTTCATCGTGTCAACTACAGCGGGTTTACGTTCCTGCGACGATCTGAATATACGTGCGTGGGTTGCTCGGTTGAAGATATGTGCAGGAAATGACAGATTTAATCTCTTGCGTAAAGGAGCAAATGAAGTATTGCATGATGCTCCTTGTTTGTTTCTTTTTGGTATCGACCCGTATGGCCAAATATACGGGTATGACGACGTTGATTGGTTTGATATTTTATGAAAATTTGTGCAACTGGGGCGCGGAAGTGGCCTGGATTTCAACGGGGCTTTCATTTAGCTTTTGTTATTTCTGCATAACTATTTGGTTGATGCCGCGACCAAAGTTTCGCTGAACCACGCAGAGGCTGCGCAGGCGGGTGGCGATCAGAAGGCAATGCTTGGATCGGACTGTGTGAGGAGGCGGCCTCGTTTGTTCTTTGACGCACTCTTAAGATAATAAACTTCATGAAGTATTTTTTTAGGCGGGAGTTTGCGGTTTTTTCCTCCTCTTTTTACTTTTAGTAATTGGATGACCGTGACCTCTTCAGAGCAACCAAGTCTCTTGTGTTATCGCCGTGCATGAACTTTTTTTGTATTTTTCCTTTCTCTTGCTTTATCGTTGTCACTGCCAATTTCCTTCGGACGGTGGGGTATGGTGCCTGGTCGCCCACTGCTGCTGATCATCTTCAACCGATTTTATGTATTTTCCCCCCTCTTTAAATTCCATTGTTCCACTCAAAAAATGCACTGAGGTCGCAGATGATTGTGCCCCGTCCATGGGAAGTGGGTGGCTGGAGAAAGCTACCGGGACCTGTAGGGAGCACGTTTGAGGACGTGTTTTGGAACGCGGTCGGGGCGTACACGGGCTACTCCGTTGATGAGTTTCAAAGTATGTTGGATGCTGGTGCCAAACTTAACGCTAGCATCACCTTCGGCGCGGAGAGCGTACATGAAAAGGTTCAACCCGTTGTTCCAGCACGGCTAGTTGGCGACCAAGTTATACGCCCAATCGCACCCTTGTCAGCACTTCCCGCAGTTGATATTTGTGAGAGTGAAGAGGCCATAATGAAACTCCGCTCTCGCTGCTTCCAGTATACGGAAAGCATTGCACAACTTTTGGAAGCAACAAGGAACTGTTGTGGGCACTGGGGAAGACTGCGTCGAGCTCAGCGGATTCAGCTCCTTAGGGCCCTCTCCAGTGAGCAGAAGTCTAGATTTGAAGTGGATGAGTTGTGTCTCTACTTCACCGACCTGAGACTTTGTGGAAAAGGTATAAGTGAGGTGACGCCCACCGTTGGGCTTTTTTCTAATCTCACAAGGCTAATTCTTAGCAACAATCCGGGTCTTACGTGTGTACCGTACCTTCCACCTGCCTGCTTAGTGTTCATTGCGTGCGGTTGTAGCATTGAAAGTGTGTGTCGTTCAAGTACCTTACTCTTCCTCGGTCTTTCGTTCAACGCGGTGAAGTCTTTCGACTTCGTCAACGAGATGCCAGCACTTCGTGTCCTTGACCTTACGCGGAACTCCGTATTTGATATGGAAGAGACTGTTAAGATACTTGCTAACCATGAGGCCCTACAGGAAGTCACCTTTGTGGGGTGTCCCATCGCACTGACAAGTAACTACACGGGTTGCATTACCAAAGGTTGTCCGCGACTGCGGCTGCTGGATGGCGTTGTTTTGTCTGATCTGAAGGATGCGGCTTTCACTGCCGTTCCACTCACAGATGGAGAGGTGACGCTAGCAAGCGGTAATTCACGCATCTTGTCACCGGATTCAATATGCAGCGGGTTAAACGATATACATATTTCAGCCTCAATAGTGAAGCTGGAGGGCGTTGGTCACTTCTCTCACACTGGAGTCCAGCGGGAGAAATGCCCCTCTGTGGATCATTCTGAGGTGAAGCCCAAGAAGGGGAAGAAGAAGCCCAAGCCCGCAGTACTCGGGCCGTTGTACGAGTTAAGGACTTCCATATCTCTTACTGGGTCGTGGGGGGAAAATGATGGCCTGACTCTTGCGAGTGACGTCATATTGTTGCCGTTTATCGCAACAGGTATAAAGACCTCAGCGCCCCCAAGGGCTATGTGTCCTGCGGGGGTTTCAGCCGACGGAGTGATGGAAGTAGGCTGCTCCGGCAAGGCGACCCTACCGATCAGCGCTGGGGTTTCGGATTCGCTTTCGCGAGGTTTTATTCTCACGCTGAGAGTTGATGACGACATTTATTTTCCCAATGGCGATGCCAAAAACTTTAGTTACGCGATCGGATCGTTCATTGTGGACTGCTCGTCCCTTCTCGCCTCAGGGCCACTGCCTCGCGTAGCATCTTTGAAAATACCTCTAGTGCTTAGTGAAGCGGCACTGGAAGAGAAGCTTCTCCATGCGCAGGAGCTTCGAAAGAATGTTGCTGATTCACTACATTTATGTACGGTGGGGTCGTTTGGTAACGAGACCCCACCTTCCTCATCGGCAAAGAATTTATGTACATCGCGGAAGCGCAGCAAGAAGACCGCTTTAGATCGAGGTAGCACAAGCGACTGTCGGCTGTCAGAGGCTAGGCGCTTTGAAGAGGATATGGAAGGGATGAAGCTCCTTGCGAGTATCGAGGAGAGGCGCGTTGAGGAGCTGAGGTCATTAGATGTATACGTTACGCTGGAGTTGGCGATTGGGCCACCTCCTAAACCAAGCCAGCCCGAACATTTGCCGCTTGGAAGGAACCAACGCCACCGGATTCTTATGAAGGGGGGTTAATTGCCTTCCCTGTGATGGGTACGATGTACATAACCTTGCTGTGAGTCTCACTTACTTTTGTAGCTCATTCACTTTATTTTATTCAACTGTTAAGAAGTTGTGCGGTGATTGTATGTTGTGTTTGAGTGGCCATTATACCAGTGGAGAAACTCAGGAAGAAGAAGAAAAAAGTTCATTTAACCAACTGAGGAGTGAGAGTGAAGCGTAATGTTCATTTATTTCTTTTTCTACTCCATCTCTGCTGCACATTCAGATGGCAAGGACGAGCGCGGGACTGTAAATAGTTACTTTCATCACGTTCATTTCCTGGTTCCAAGTCGGATCCTCTTTAACACGTGCTTGTTGAATTTTCCAACACCGTTAATGCCACCGTGCCATATTCTTTTTTCCTTACTTCTTGCCTTTCCATCGCCTACAGCGCTTGTGAAAGACTTTTTGTGGTGAAGTGAAAGTACCGGCAATATAGGAAGGGAAAACAAGGTGGGGCGGTAAGCGGCGGCATTTTTGTTGGTGCTGATAATATTATTACCTAATAAAGTATATTTCAACCCTAATAACGTACAGTATGATCACATATCGCGGAGTAGATGCATTGTTTGTGCTGCTTTTGACATTCCAGTGTGCGCATGTGTCGCAGGCGGAAACCGTTAAGGTGACCGCCTCACCCATAGGAAATAAGCCGGTGAACCTGTGGAGCGTGACGGATGTCGAGTATTGGATGAATAACACTGTGGGTTACCCGGAGTATAGTGGCTACGTGCGGAAGCACCTTGTGGATGGCCCCACCTTGATGGAAATGACACCAGCAGATTTTGAGGAGCATTTTCCGATTGAAAATTCAATCCATGTAATTAAAATCACTGCTCACATGAAGCTTGCAAAAGGACTCTGCAGCTGCGGAGAGGATTCGGCACAGGGAGATTTTTGGTCGTACTTCAAGCGAGAGCAGTTTCGTGTGTTTGTTGTCGGGGCCACGTCTCTCTTCTTCCCGCGCGTTTCAATGATATACACGTTTTTGTCCGATAAACAGCTCTATGGGATGCTGCTCGGCGGCGGGTCACGTTTGGACGAGGTGGCCATGGCCGCAGGAGCAGGAAGCGTCGACTCTAAAGATACGCATAACGTTCCGCTGCTCTACACACTTCTGTTTCTGATTTTTTTGATTGCTGCACCGGACATCTTTATGGCACTCCAAGCGTGTCGTATGATAACAACGAATTACTTTATCATGCCACTTGTCGTTGTACATTTCTTATTCCAGGCATACGGTGAGTACATCCTTCTGGTTCTTATATACAGCGGGAACGCCTTTCCACCCGGGACCTCACTCGCACGGAAGTTGAGCCTTATGTACTCGTATACGCTTGCCATCCCGCCTATCGTTTTCGTGTTGTATTTCTTCATACCGTACTTCTTGCAGGTTATTGTTGTTTGTTTTTTGTTACTGAACGTCCTCATCATGTGCATTGGCGTCATTACGGTGCACTTAGGTGGGGCCCGCACGGCTGAGGGGCCTCGGGATAAAGCAGACTGAGCAGCGACGCGCCTGCTCAATCTCAATCGAGTGGTTGAGTGAGTAGCAACTTCAATATGAAACGACAGCGGAGCCAAAAGATCACTAAAGCGATTCAACGACAAAGGAGGGGTGTTGATATGTTGAGGGCTTCATATGCACGTGTACATACATTGTGATGTATGTGCGCGGCCACTTCTTCACTTCGTGTGTGTGAGTAAACGAGCGAAGCACTGAAAAGGTGAAGTATGTCCCCACTTCCTACCGTCACGGTGGTGTGTGGATAAAAGGGAAGGGATTTATTTTGAACTTCGTATGGTGCATCGTTTTTTATCGTGTGATAATTCTTGTCGCGGTGGCAATGCTGCTGATGTTTTCCAGCCTTCTTGTGTTCATTAGTCGTTATTGTTTTCCATGTCAATTTCTTTTTTTTTTTCATTCTTGAGTTTCTTTTGTCTTGCATCATTGTTTCGCAAATAGGTGGGCCCATACATGCCATGGAAGGAAGGGATTAACGAGGGTTATGCGCGTTGGTGAGGGAGTGTTGTGCCTCTCCTCCCCAAATACAGCGAAAAGAGCTCGCATCGCATAACCACAGGTCGATAAGTTGGGTTGGGGTCCACTATGAACTGGAAATGTTCCTCTTTTCTCGTCCACATGAGGGTTGTAACGGGTTGTTGCTTTCGGCAACGCGTTGTGCGCATGGGGCCCGCCAGTTCTACAGAAGGAATGTTGGCGTGTCCTTTTTAGCGCAAGTGGCGTGGGAAGTACGGTGTGGAAGGGAGTTTCACAACGTTTGTAACAGTGTCGATGGTGGACGGTTAAAGGTGGAGGTGGAGTGTTGGGATTAAGTGTTCCGCTTAAAATGAGACGATTACTTTTTCTTTTGCCGTATTAGGTGCTACCGTTGCTGCGTGTGTGCACATGTGAGAGTGTGATTGATATCTCCTCTCGATTGTGTGGTTAGGGAAAGGGTAATCATCCGTCGAGAAAACAGCAACGAATTTGTTTTTCTTTTTAAAAAAGAAACTTCCTTTTGCATATTTACGGATAATATACTCTTTTGATTTGCAGTCTGCTTCTGTTTGTGTGGTTCATTATTGAAGCTACGTAAGTTACCATGTCTTACTTGAGACCTACTGCATCGAGTCGACGCCGCGCCCGCACACCGGATGACAAGGACGAACAGAATGGAAGCAGGTCCAGCGGGGCTGGGCGAATGATTTTTGCCTTTGGTTCCCTTTTCAGGAGCAATGCCAAGAAGCGGCGGCTGGAGGGTTCGACCGTCGCTCGCCAGAAGGAAGAGATGCGTCTTTCGCAAGAGCTCACCGTAAAGTGTGATGCTGCTATTGAAAGGGCGTCTCTTCTCCTTAACAATGCAATGCAAAAAGAGCAGGATAATAACCAACTACTTCGGGAAAGCTCCAGCCGTTTTTCATCCCACCACGCAAGCGTATCACCGAAACGGGGTTTACCCACGCTATCACCGCGTGAGAGGACTTCGGCAGATGTCACTGGATTGCGTGCCTCAGAACGACTCAGTACTCCGCTACCAAGAGTCCCACCACCGACCCCTGAGCAAACAGACAATACCAAGGGATCGCCCACCGCGGAGAGCGCTGTTGGTTGGGTAGGAAAACTTTTCAGGAGGTCCACGGGGTCGACAATTCTGCCTGAGGAAACGAGTTCCTCCCTGGAGGCAAAGGATGGAAAGTCTCCGGTGGAAGTTGATCGAGCCGGTACGGTGGCCGTATCCGCCACCAGGAGCTTATCACCAGAGGGGCGACGATCTGCTCGCCTGTCGGAGACACCCAAGTCGGCCTCCCCCGGTCGTCCGCGGAAGTCTGTCACGTTTCGAAAGGGCGGTAACGCGGAATTTCCCACCCCAACGCGACCCACACGTAGTCCACGGCTAGTCGACGGAGAAGAGGAGGATATGAACATCGGGGAAGGAACCCAACTGCCGTTACCTCCCGCGCTCACGCCACCGCTGGTGTCGCCTGCACCGAAAAAACCGCGATTGAGGAGCAGCAGTGGTGGGTCGTCGCTGGACCGGACTGTGTCGCCCAGTGAGGTGGCCACGCGCGATGTCGGGGCTGTTATTCGTGAGAAGTCGAGTAGCAGGGCCTTTAGTGAGCTTTCGAAGAAGGAAATATTGGCCTACATTAGAGAGCATCATATCTCAGTGAAGAACGTTGTATCAAAGAAGCAACTTTTTGAGATGGCTCAACGTATCGCGTCGGGTGAAGCAGATAATAACATGGAGGAAGAGAATTGATGTTGTATTTTTTTTTTTTTCTTAATCTTCGTTTTTTTCCTTGATTTCCCACACCCAACACCCGTTTGTGCTCAGCTTGTTATCCTCATATACGTATGTACGAGCTTAAGAAAAGGGAATTTTACACAGTGTAGAAGTTTATGATGCGAAGGAAGTATGAATGGGGCAACAGAATAGTTTTCAGAATTGAGCAAACAAGAAAATTAGATCATTTTGCGGTGCAGCACGGGATGAATTGTATTGCGTTTTTTATTCTTGTAATATGTTTCATCACCATTGAAAGGAAGTTTGGTAAAGGAACGTCAACACATTGTAAGCATAAAGTGCAGTGACAACTGCTGCATTGGTCCAGCAAAGAGAGCTGAGCATGCGCCTGTGGGCGTGGGGTTGCCTCAAGGCTGAGACACAGCCGCATCCATTGGAAGTGAGTTTCTTTTTTCCATTTTTTTTTTAATGGAAGAGGCTCTTTCTTCACATTTTATACGAAGTGTCTCAATCCCTTTTCATATCAGATTTCTTCCCACTGCCGTTCATATTTTTTGTGTTTTCATCTTCTTTTACTGTGACGTCCCCGCGTATCTGCTCTTTTTGCGCACCATACAAGTTTCCTGTGCGGTTGATCACCTGATGTTCAGCTCGGGGTGTGGGGGGTCAGTAGGGCTTCTGTAGCTGCAGACTCTTTTTTCCTCCTCTTTTTTTGCTGCATCAGCGTTCCTTATTTTTCTTTTCGAGATTTTATATTCCTTTTTTCATTAAGATATATGCGAGTTTGCGTATGTTGGCAGGGGATTTATTTGCTCTCACGCGGTCGGTAGAAGTGGCTTTTCCAATTTGTTTGCCAGGGCCGCATATTTTTTTTTCTGGTAATTTGTTTCCACCTCAGCCGCCGGTGGAGTTGCAAGAAATGTAGTGGGTCTCATCAGAGAGGGATATCAAGAAATAAGAAGATAAATAATTTAAACTTTTATTGTACCCATTAGAGATCGAGAGAGTAATGTGTGAAGCAACAACAAGAACAGGGAGGGATGTCTTACAAAGAATATATATATGGGAAAAATTGGTAGCTTTTCTATGCTTCTCACTGGTACTACGTGATCAAAGAAGGAGACCACCTTTCTTTTAAGCGGAGTACACGAACGAGGGATTTGAAGTGGACCCCCAACAATATTAATGAGGGCACAGAGAGGAGGGGAGAAAAGAATAGACGAAAAACTTGGGAGAAAATGTCTTGGGATTTTTTGTGGCTTCATGATATACACATACGTGCGTGCTGAGGCAATTACCAGATTTTAGATTTATTTATTATTACCGTTTATCCGCACACCCTTCTGCGCGGGTTTATGGTCAGGAAACGTCGGATGGAGTTTTTTTTGGTGGATGTTTGCGTTTCCTATCGCCGCGTTTACCAGGGATTCTCTTTTCGTTTCAACTTTCTCTTCTTTATGTGAATGTACAGCCAGTTGTATATTCATGCGAAATATTTTGTATTTCTTTCCCGCTTTACATTTGTTCGTTTTTTTTTGTTGGTGTTGTCGTTTTTGCTTCTTCTTTACTCGATTGTTGGTTACATTTGTTTTTATTGTCCTCTTCTAAAGCGCATATCAGGCTTTACCATCATCACTGTTGTTGTTATTATCGCCACTGATGCCATCGTTACGACACGGTGCTTTGGTTGGAGGGTTAGGGTTCATTTGACCGAGAGTGGGTTGGGGCTGATATGGAGAGGGCATGCCAGAGCGAAGAAGTGAAAATGAATAACCAAAACACATATGGTCGAACTCGAACGGCCGGTCTTTCCCTTACATGAGAAAAACGTGCAAACGGGGCGCTTCTTTTCAACCTCCATGCGATGTAATGCAATACCAACAACTTCCATAATAATCACATTTGTCTTTTCTTTTCTTTTCCACCTTTTGCCTGGCCACACTCCACTCCACTCCACTTCCCCGCCCCCTCCCCACACCCTGCTGAAAGGAAAGGAAAGGAAGGCATATTGCAACGAAAAAGGGGAGCTATAGCCCTGGCGTGATAGAATACATATTCCATACAACAAGTTTCACAGATCATTCAGTTTTGAGGGCGTCTTACCGGCACACTGTGGGCAGCTGAAATCGTGTTCGTGTTACCGAGTCAGCGACGAGAAGGGCAAAGAGGTAAGAGATTTGCCATCAGATATCCACTAGGACACTATAGAGGAAGTCCGTATATATAAGTATATATATATATATATATATATATCATATTACAGGAAAATTATAGAGAGAAAGGGGACGTAAGAGAAGGAACAAAAAAAAAACCGAGGGGGAGATAGAATAAGTGAATAAGAACAATTGATCGTAGGACACAGACAGTGATGAGGGAGGAAGTTTTGTCCTCTGCTCAGCGCATCCAATTATTGCGAGAGCGACTTGAAATGTACAATGCAACTATAGTGGAGGCCATGAACGTTGTCGCTGGTACGAATAATTCGGCAGAGGAGGGAATATCTCCTGCTGCGTCGGATTCTAGGACTCCTCCGCCGTCCAGCAGAAGAGTGAGCGGCACCCAAGGCGTAAGCAGCCTGCTCCGCACCAACAGAAACCAAACCAATAAAAGCCACATCAGTGACCCCTCGTCCCATGCAGAGCGAGGAGCGGTAAGGGACTTGGATTCGGCTTCCCCCTTTGGGGCTGATCCGCGGCGTAGCGAACGGCGTACAGCCCCACCACCTCCTCCGTCACCGCCCGGACCCGGGCAGCAGTTTCTCGCGTCGCAGAGTACTTCTTTTAGCTCAGAGGACCTCAATGACGAATCTAGCGCAACCTTTACGGACTCGCAAGAGCTCTTTGAGGATATTTGCGTAGGCAGCAGCACCCCTTCAGAGAGGAGGGAGCATTCACCGGGATTCGATCAGCCGACCGAGGGGAGGCAGTCCCCGATATTAGCACCCATCACGACCGTCTGCAGGGAAGGAAATGACGGTACCACCGATAGTCACGGAAAAAGTTGGACATCTTACTACGTCAAGTCACAAGAAAATAAAATGTCGGAGGAGTCAACAAGAAGTGCTGTTCATCCCAGGGGCGAGGTTGTGACGATAGATAATAATTCTGATTTGATGGAGGTGGCCGTATCGGAAGTGCCCACCCCAACTCCGCTCTCCGCGACAGCGTCGTTCACCACTCTGGAATGCACGCTTTACAGAATGTTATTTTTTGAGCAATCACTTAACAAGCTGCTTTCCACTATTGACATAGACAACTTCCCACAGTGCCTTCCACAGCAACAAAAGGGCCTCAAACTGGCAGCGGTTCGAGACGGCCTGATTGAGGAGGAGCGAGCGCTTCGCGAAAAGCATAACGAGCTGTCACTGTCTGAACTGCGTGAAAATGATGCACTTGTCATTTCCGACCAAATTCGGCGTCTGCTCTCGGAATGCGAGTGCACCAAATGGCTTTTCCAGCGTGTGTTCGAGCGGAAGGCTAATGTGGCCGAGAAAAGCAAGCTCCTGCAGCGTCGCATTGCGGAGCTGGATAATAAGCAGAAGCTGGTAGCTGAGAAACGAGAGACGCTAGCGGCGTTGGAGCGGCAGGTGGAGGAGCATGAACGGCGGCTCGTGAAGCGGGAAGAGGAATATAAAAGGGAGCTCAATGCGCATCGCGAACGAGACAACCAGCTCCAGGGACGCATCGGAGAAGTGGAGGCTCTCACCCGGAAGGTCTCACTGTGGATGAAGATCCTCGAGGACCGCGATGCGGAGGTGGTAGCGAAAGAGCAGCGGCTGGGGCGCGTACGAAGTGATTTGCTCCGTCGCTCTGAGGGCCTGCTCTGCTACCGCAATGTTATGGGGAAGGAATCTTCCAGGGTACCCCCACGGGCGGAAAGGTTTTAGTAAAAGGGTGACCTTTTCTTTTTTGTTACCACAGTGCCAGGTGTTCTTTTTTCCTTGTTATGTTACGTGCCAACATGCGCAAAAGAAAAGAATTTGTGTGAAAAATACAATAGGAAACATAGGGGGGATAGAATCTCTTTGTTCTTTTGGACTGTTTCCCTTAGTTTCTGTGGTTTTTCCTTTGTTGCTTTCCCCCATGGAAGCGATGTTAACGACTCCCATGGCAAATTGGTGGCATGTGCATAAGAAGGAAAGGATGGGTAATCATTAATTATTTTCCCCATTTCCTTCGTAATACCCGCCACATATTTTAATAGTTTTAATAATAATAGTAATTGTTATTATTGTTATTGCTATTGTATGCGGCTGATGGCCCTTTTTTTCTGTTTTGAGAAACGGCGGACGTTTTACACTGACGTGTAGGCAACGAGCGTACTCGTTTGAGTCCGTGTAGGTAAAGAAATCTTTTCTCTTTTCCTTTCCTTTCCTTCTAATTCCCTTTTTTGCTGATCCCCTCTCTTTCTCTCGCCACTTGGTGAGCGGATTGTGTGACACGATGAACAACTCGGGAAGGAAGTTCCAACATACGATGGCGATTATATATGTTTAGGGGATTACAACGGTATACTCGATGTGTTGGCAGAATAACAGTGATAGGCCAAAGTAAATTGGGCAGTTTGGCAAGCACTCTTTGCAGTGTGCATTATGGGGGTGATTGAGGGAGCTTTTCGTTGCTGGACAAATAGCCCCTTACTTTTACATCTTCGTTCCACCGTGGTACTTCTGGCACACTTCTCTACTCTTCTCCATATTGTGGTTGATGTTGCTGTTAAGCAATTATTGTGCATCTGTTCATATTCTTTTTTTCCATTTGTAGGGGAGGGAACCTTTTCATTTCCCTCAGCGAGTTTCATTTAAATTGTATGTATTTGTTATGTATTTTCGTTGTGTGTACATTTCAGTTATTACTATAATTATTACTCTTCTCTTCTTTGATATTTATACATTCGACATTGGTAACACACTCGTGAAGGCTGGAGAGAAAAAAGAAAATACCTCTTTTCAGCATTTGGTGATGCCGGGGCGTGAGAAAGGGAGGCGCGCCGCAGGTAGGAGGAACCCGCTGGGGGAGGACCTGCATGCCGATCGCTTTGCAAGTGCTAAACGAGGTGCTGCTACATCCCAGGCTGCGGGCACTTCGGGTGAAGCGGATGTTGATATGGAGGGCGGAATTGTTCTTCCCGGGTGTGTGGCAAGCAAGATTCTTAAAACTGCGCGTCAGCAAATGGAGATGGTGGCTGAAGAGGAGCAAGGACGTGGGGAAACGTCCGGTTTGGGCGGGAATGAGGAGGACGATTGCGAGGATCCCGGCGTACGCGAGCTGGAGGAGGATGTTGGAGGGAGGGGCCACATTGATAGGTTCTATAGTAATGAAGAGGATATTGGCGAGGAGGTTCTTATCGAGTATGACGATGCCGAGTCTGTAATGTCTGAAGTTCCATCGGAAATTGATTTGAGTGGTGAGATATACGCAATCGACGACGAAGAAGCGCGTCTGCTGCAGAAGTTCCAACCACCATCTCGAGTGCAGAGCCGGAATTTAGCCGACATGATCATGGAAAAAATAAAGGAACGCGAGGATGCTCGAAAGGCAGTGGCTTCTTCTGCTTCCGGGGCGGCGCCCAGTGAGGAAGGACCGGAGGGACGTGGGGAGGATCACATTGACCCGCGTGTTGCACGAGTGTACAACGCCATTGGCACCATTTTAAAGAACTACACATCGGGCAAAGTGCCAAAGGCGTTCAAGGTGCTGCCGAACATAAAGAACTGGGAACAGCTCCTTATGCTGACGAGGCCTCACGAGTGGTCACCGCACGCTACGTACCAAGCGACACGCATATTTGCTGCGAGCCTTAACGAGCGTATGGCACAACGCTTTTATGCCTCTGTCCTCCTTCCCGTAGTACACGACCATATGACGAAGGAAAAGAAACTCCATCCGGCGCTGTACATGGCAATACGTAAGGCCCTGTTTAAGCCCGTGGCGTTTTACAAAGGTTTCATTCTCCCACTCGCGGCAGATGAAGAGTGTACCCTGAAAGAGTCACTAGTCATAGCGAGTGTGCTGCAGCGTATGCATCTGCCGCCGTTACCAACCGCGGTGACTATTGTTAAGTTGGCTCAGCAGTCGTTTTCAGGCCCAAGGTCTGTTTTGTTGCGCGTACTGATCGATAAGAAAATGGCCATGCCTTACCAAGTCATTGATGCTCTTGTAACATACTTTCACCGCTTCATACAAACTCACAGCAAGAGGAAAGCTACCCGTATTGTGGCACCAGACGCTACTGTCATTTTCCCAGCGGTACAAGGGAGACTTGACGGCAGAGCAGGTGGAGCTGCTGCTGCAGGTATGTTCTAAACACTTCCATTATCTCATAACGCCTGAGATCCGCCGTGAGTTACATGCGGCACCGTCCGCGGCAGTAGCGGCAGGGAATCGTGGGAAGTGAAGGAAGTTGCTTGCTACAATAGGCCTTGACTTTCACCGCTACTCCTTTGAGTAGTTTTCGTCGGTGGTGAATGATGTGAGCACGATGGGGCTCGTCTGCTTGCGTGTCCCTATGGCCGCGCTCTCCTCCTCCTCCTGCTCCAAGGAAGTGTTCTGAATTAGGTCGAGAGGTGGCGTTTAATTGGATTTATGGCCTGAAAAACAACATTACATTTCAGTGTCATTTGCAAGTTTCATTTCGTTTTCGTGTTGTTGATTTTGTGTTTGGTCATAACGAGAAGTAAAGTGGGTGATGCGTTAACCGGGTCGTAAAAAGTAATAAATAAATATATTTATAATTTTATGTTGATATTCTTTTTGTTCATTTGGTGCACATGCACGTTTACACGTGCCCGTTTTTTTTTAGGTTTTCACCTATTGACTATGTTCCCCATCTTTTTGCAATCTTTTCCCATTTCATCTCGTACCAACACTCTCACTGACTCATTTAATGATGAAGGCGTGAAATATCACTTAGAATTTTTAACAAGGAGGAGTTGAAGGTGTTTGTGCCCGCAGGAAGGTACGAGTACCGAAGATAAGTGTTTCGTCCCCCCCCAACCAAATTCACAGCAAAGCTAGCTCTGGTTGTTTGTCTGTATAGCACGGGGCCGTACTCCAGCAGCAGCCAGAAGGAGGGAGAGTGTTTGAGGTGTTTAACACTTAAGCGGTTGGCAAATATGCGACGCTGCGAATTTATTTGTGGTGTATTGCTAGACGCCTTTGCCAAGCAGCACCAGCGGCGCACCGCAGCGAAGCGCGTCCCTCCACCGTTACCGAATGCCCGAGGTACGGCGCTTGGATTGGGCAGTGCTGGACGACTTCCGCCTCCCCCGCCGCTGCCCGGGGCTGTCATGGCGACCCACTCTGTCTTACCGTGGAAATCACCACAGGAAGTTCTTCTAGCATTTGTGGAGTACATACCTACGTTTTATGTTCCAGTTCACTGTGTGGCAGCGATACTTTCGGAGGATTGCCGAAGGCACTTTGTTGGTCGTGGCCGGTTTTTATCGTTTCTTAAACGGTATCGCTTCTTCTTTGATCTGCGTGTTATCGATGGAGTTCGTGCCGATGTCAAACTGCGGGACGACTTGAATCATCCACGTCGTGGCGTGGCGGACGTGAAGTTTAAGATGACCGATGTTGGTGATGTGATAAACTACGTTGCCCAGCCTGAGTACATCGTGTCAATGGAGTCCATTGAGCAATCCAATGGAAGTGTTCCCCTCAAACCAGCGTGCTCCCCTCCTGCTGTGCACGTACGGCTGGAGGAAAGGGTGCCGGTTCTGGAGCGTTTGAAGGCACTAGTGCCTGTTGATTTTGCGCTGATAGACCAGGTTGAGGAAAGCGTTCCGGAGGATGTGCTGTTTCATCCGTATTTCGACTGCCAAGGAGGGCTAGTTGCGATTGCATCGAAGTTTCCAGAACACTTCCAGGTTGTTGATGGCATGATCCGCCGACGCCCCTTGCACCTTGCACCGCTGGCTCTCAACGACTTCACGCTCGACAACTCGCCCATACCCGACATAGCGAAGATGGTACAAGAGCAAGTTTGCTCTAGCGATATCCCGCAGTGGGTGAGCATCACCTCTCTGTATGAGCAACTCACACGTGAGCAAAAGAAGTTAGTAAAGCGAGAGTTTAAAAGTTTTGCTGGTTTCCTCCGGGCTCATGGCATGTCTGTTTCACTCTCGCAAGACATGCTGCAGGTAGCAAAGTGGATTCCTCATATTGGGGAGGGTCCAAAGCACAGGTCTGCACGGTCAATAACGCAGCGCGTGAGGCGAACGAAACCGCTCCAGGCAATGGTATTGCCTGTAAAGACGCTAGTGGTAGCGATGTGAGTGCCGCGAACTGTTCCACTCCGGAGACTGTGGGGAGGGTTCAATACGAGTACTCCCAAGTTCAGATCATTAACGAGCTTTTTGACAAATTCCCACCAAATCGAACACTCAATCTTGTGGAGTTTCTCCGCCTTGTAAGACCTGACATGCGTCCATCGCTTCCGCGGAAGGTGGTTCCATGGCTTGCAACGTATCCGTCGTATTTTGTGTTGGACGATCCCACAGAAAAAGACCCTGAAAAGGTGCGAATTCGGCGAGCCTCCGATCGCCAACCACTCGATGTTGCCCATGAGTTGTACCAGCATATTCCAGAGGAAGGGATTACCGAGGAGGAGCTGCTGCCCAAACTGTCAGCTATTCACCAGGACTACGTCAAGTGCATTGGGATGAAGCACATTGTGGATTCGATGCCCGAGTGGCTTGCTCTTGATACGAGTGAACAAAGCGGGAAGGCTGTTTTGAGACGTTTACAGACGGAAGTGGATCTAGAGCGGGCCATATGCTCGAAGGAAACCAAACAAATCAGCGGTAGTGGTACGCAGAGGGACCCTATCGTTGACATGGAGGAGGATGAAATAAATAAGCGGTGGCCGAAGCTAAAATATGAAGGCGGTATGAGCTCTCCACGCAGCATACATCACTGCCACCAAAGGGAGTGATATTGCTGATATTGGTGGTGTCCCAATTATTCGGGTATTTCCATCTGTGCATGCATCACATCTTAAACGATCGGTTGCTTTTAAATTCTGTTCAGTGACCACCGAATTGTTGGAAGACTTGATTTTATTTTACACGCCGTGGTTCAGTATGCCTTTCTTCATTTAATCCCAAAGAAATGGGGATGCTCAGGGTCCTGCATCGACTGCTCTTCAGAAAGTTGGATTGTGTCATTGGGAATGCTGTGTTCGTTTTTGAGCACCTCTTTATATATGTTGTGTGCGTATGTGTGCGCTTGTCTTCGCCTAAAAGCACTCCGCAGCACCTTGCATGACATCCAAACGCACACGTGACGAAGCAAAGCTACATGCTTTTCCCTTTCATTTTTTATTTTAAAAAACTCCTTCCTGCCGAATTGTGCCTATTTACTATAAAGGAAGAGAGTTGTCACCGACTCCCGCACATCACCCTTGATATGCCTTTTACTGCCTTGTATGTGTCCGCTTATTTCTTTTCTTTTCTTCTTCTTCCTTGTGGGTCTATAGAAGCGTAATAAAACGAGGAACAAACCTAAGGATATGTCAGGTATCGCAGAGCCAGGCAGCACTGGCGCAGGGGAAGCCGCGACTGCCGGCGTGAACAAAGGCACAAACAAGAAGCAAAATGAAAAGGAGGCCCGTAAGGCAGCGCGACTTGCCGTGGAGGCCGCCAGAGCAGCAGAAAAGGCAGCACTTTTGGCTAGGTTCGCCGATGTATTTGGTGCAGCCCCGCTCGTCCAGTCAGGGGGATACAAGACAAGAAAATTCTTCGAAATTTCCTCCCTGACACGCGACTTGGCCGATAGTGTTGTTACAATTCGTGCTCGTGTTGACACGACGCGAAAGAAGGGCAAACTTGCCTTCACAGTGCTGCGCGACGGTATGCATTCTGTTCAAGCCACGGCAGCCGTGTCGGAGGAAGTGCCAAAGGAAATGGTTGATTTCATTGGGCAGTTGCCGTGTGAATCCATCGTAGATGTCGAGGGAATTGTGCGCGTTGTCGAGCAGCCTATCATCTCTACAACTCAGCAGGATGTGGAGCTGGGAATCAAACGTATTCACGTGGTGAGTGAAGCGTTGCGTGTGTTGCCCTTTACTTTGGGAGATGCGTCGCGCCGCGAGGACGAGGAAGGAATCAAAGTTAATTTTGACACACGCCTTTCCTGTCGCTGGCTGGACCTCCGCACTATGGCATCTAACGCTATCTTCAAGATTCAATCTCGCGTAGGTCAGCACTTCCGCGAGTTTCTCATTAATAATGAATTCGTTGAAATTCACTCCCCGAAAATAATTGCAACAGCGAGTGAAGGCGGAGCGAATGTTTTCAAGTTGGGATATTTTAATCGTGACGCATACCTTGCACAGTCCCCACAACTCTACAAGCAGATTGCAATTCAGGGCGACTTGAAACGAGTCTTTGAAGTAGCTCCCGTCTTTCGTGCGGAAAACAGCAACACGCACCGCCACCTCACAGAGTTTGTTGGTCTTGACGTGGAGATGCGAATAAATGAGCATTATTACGAGGTGCTAGACCTCGCCGAGGAGCTTTTTTGCTATATTTTCGCAAGCCTATCGAACCACACGGTGGAGCTCGACCTAATTAAGCGGCAATATCCGTTTGAGCCGTTAGTGTGGCAAATAACCCCGGAGCGTATGAAGGAGCTGGGTGTCGGCACTATTGAAGAGAATACAGAGCCAAGTGATGAGTACAAGGCCCGTGTGCGCAACAGCGATCTTCGCATGATTCGTATTAATTACCCGGATTGCATAGCGCTACTGAACACCGTTCTCGAGGAAAAGTTGAACCCCACAGACGACATCAACACTACCAATGAGAAGCTGCTTGGAAAGTTGGTGAAGGAGCGGTATGGAGTGGACTTTTTTATATCTGATCGTTTCCCATCATGCGCACGACCGTTCTACACGATGCCATGCCCCACTGATGAGCGGTTCACAAACTCATTTGATATGTTTATCCGTGGCGAGGAGATCTCCAGCGGGGCTCAGCGTATTCACGACGCGTCATTGCTATTGAAACGTGCCGAGATGTTGCAGGTGGACCTAACGCCTGTTGGTGATTATGTGGACTCTTTCCGACTAGGCGCGTGGCCACACGGCGGATTTGGTGTTGGACTTGAGAGGGTGGTAATGTTGTACCTTGGGCTCCATAACGTGCGCCTTGCCTCACTCTTCCCGCGCGACCCACAGCGTGTCACACCCTGAAGAAGTGGTGAATGGTCTGTTTTTTTTTTTTTTTGATAACATATTTTCTTTGTTGGCGTTGGACACGAGGAGCAGGCGTGTTTTTGCTCGTATGTGTGTTGAGGGATAATTATTTTTAAAATCGCTAAGGAGGCTAATAACTCTGGTTCCGTACTGCTAAATTTGTTTATTATGACTATTATTATGCTATCAGCTTCAGTGTTCTCTTTGCGCCAGCCCACTCTCCGCTGCCTAACACACATGTGTGCGTGTCATCCTTCTGTTTCTTCTTTTGTTACATGTGTTCATTTTTTTTTTTGGTAAAGGGATAAAGTAGACGTGTGGCTGACAGTGACGGCGCTTTTGACTGAGAGCTCATACGTTCGGTTCCCCAACACTCTTCGTCTCTGGCTCCATTGAGCGCGGCATAAATTGTAACAGTAGCCCTATCCCATTGTAATAAAGAACGGGTAAATAGTAATTATAATAACAACTAAAAAAAACAGGTGGGGAAAGGCAGTGAAAGGACAACAAATATACAATAAGGCAGGGAGGAGACGACAGTTTTTATTACACTGTATTGGGGATATCTCGGATTAGCAGGAAAAGTGGAGAAGAGCGTTTGGGAGTAACGCTTAAAACCTGTAAACGGTAGTCCCGAAGTGAATAAGAGGGAAGGAGCTGAGGTCACTCTGGCGTTCGTGTAGACACCGATATAACTTCTAGTGCATTTCTTTTACCGATAGAAAGGAGCGTAGTGGTACAACAGCCGCATATATTTATCGCCGAACCGAAGAAGAGTAATAGAATTAGCTGTACGAGACGATGACGCAACCTTTGCGATGTGATGTGAGTGAGTATGTCCCCTCGTGGTTGAGGAAGGAGCCTGGGGTGAAGGCCCCGGCTAGGGAGGCTGGTGGTCGTACCCCATCGGCGACTCCAAGTAGCGTGTTTACAACTTCTGTGACGGCAACGAACACCGTCACAACGCATAGCGGCTTCGCTGGGCTTAACGCTGCTCCCTATGTTCCAACACATTTTCAGCAGCAACAACGACAGCCTCAGCAGGCAATGGGGTCAGCGGCTGTGCGCAGCCCCACGACAATGCACCAACTTCCCACTCGCATGAGTCCCGTCCATCCACCCATGCCTTCAATGGCTTCGAAGATGAGTCCTAGTGCAGCGAACTACGTCCCGCGGTCCACCGGGACAAATTCACTGGCGCCGTTACCCACATCCACAGCAGATCTTGCCGTTGAGAACGAGTGGAAGCAAAGAAAACAGATCGACTCTCCTTCGGCAGAGGCGTGGCTCAGAGCGTGCTCGAAGAGTAACGGTTCCCAACCGGCGGGTTCACCGGTCCACAGGGGCGTTGGAATGACGTCCCCGACGCTGCCCATCCATGTCGACAAGACGGAACAAGAGGTGTTAGAGATTAGTAAGCAGAGCTCCCTTAAGGTGTCAGCAGCGCCGTTTGTACCGCGCCGCACACTGAACCGGCTTTCTATTGTCAAGCCATCTCCCTTTACACTTACTCCTGCTTCAGGAGAAATGAGGCTTGCCGATCCGTGGTGTCTCTTCTATCTTCCAGTAGGTGGTGGAGAAAATGTGCGTGATGTTACTTACGACCCGACACTTGTTTTTCGTGTGGACTCTATCTCCTCCTTCTGGAGGGTATTCAACAACGTTCCTGAACCAAAGGACATGGGGATTGGCACTCTGTACCTCTTCCGCGATGGCATCAATCCAAAGTGGGAGGACCCTAGAAACCGTGATGGCGGTGTTGTGAGGGTAAAACTAGACGCAACTACGATTGGTGAGGCATGGACAGTGCTGCTGTGCAGAACCGTTGGTGAGTCCTGGTCCAAGTCCGTACGGAATGTTGTGAATGGTGTGGCGCTAAAGGTGCGAGAGCGTGCCTTCATCTTGGAGGTGTGGGTCACGGAGAACACGGCGGAGCTGATTTCAGATATTAGTGAGCTCCTGCACCAGTTCTTAGGCGGCGCCTTTCCACTCTCGTACACTCTTCATTCCGTGGCACAGGAACGGGCGGCAGCGGCTGCACTAGCCGAAAAGGAGAAGAAGAAGAACAAGATAAACGCACGCCATTGGTAAAGAAGGCGGTGCGCCTTTTTGTTTCCTGTTTATCTCCCTTCTGTTCCCAGAACAATGTGGCCCCGCATCACTTTGGGCGATGGATTATTTGCGCGTTTTCTTGGGTGTTCGGCTTTTTTTTTCTTGTGGTGTGTTGTGCTACCCGTTCTCTGCCGTTGGTCAATTGGATGCGATGCAAACTGTGCGTTAGTGGTGGCGTTTGCTGGGTGGCGGATTGTTTGATCGAATTCACTTAGCAGTGATAAGGCTACGTGGTTTAGCTTAAAAGATTAACGAAAATAATGAAGTTCCTTAAACACAAATAATCATAATGAGGGGATAAAAGAAAGACAAAAGCAATATACATTTCAGAATGTAAGAGGACCTCCAATGCATAAACGACATTGCGAAAAAAAACCTTCAAAAACTATTTATATGGAAAAGAAAAGCAGAAAGATATGTTCAGCAGTATACGAGGTGCGTGTTATTCCTCAAATCAACTGTCTTGCTGGTTTTGTATCAACTAACTTCCCCCACTTTATACTGTTTTTGCTTCTAAAGAGGAAGGACCCCCTTGCTTCATTCACCTTGGCCGCCGCTAGCATGTGGCAAAGTGGTGCTGAGAGAACATCCCCTTTTTCTACTTCGTTAGATGGGCGCAACCGCGAGTGGTCGGATGCGTGCTTGTACATGACTTTTGTCTAGCACTGTGAGCGCAACCAAATGGAAGGGGGAAAATGACGAGAGCAGAACTGATGGAATGCAAGAGGCCCAAGAGGTGCCGTGGCAGTAAGTGTGGTTCAGCGGTACACAAGAGAATTTTGGCAGGCCCGAGCTGGAACTAACACGCCATCAATGCCGTTGCTGATTTCTTCCGCCATCTTGGAGGAAGTCGAACCAGCAGCTTGCCCAGAACCCATAAGTTCACGGAGATCCCTGGAAGGGGATCGGCCGGAAATCGGGGGAAAACGTTCACGCGAGACTGAATCATGCGATGAGAACAGGCGACCGTAGTTGGGTCAGGACGTGGGTGTGACATCAGCGGGTGGTGCCGATAAATGGCGCCAAAAGGCTCTGCATTACCAACACACGCGCGGACACCCACAAAAAGGCTAATATCTATCCTACAAGCTACTTCCCTCTCCGCCTGCCCTTTATCCTGAAGTTTGCCTTAGTAAATCATGCGACGGCTGCTGCAGCTGGCTCCAGGATCAGCCAAACGACGGTGTCCCATCGGGCCTCAGCGGCTCGTTGCCATGAGAGCTGTTTGCTCCGCCGGGTTTAACTCTACCGTAGTGTGTCTGAGGGATGTACGACGCGGCGATCGTGGAGACTCGCGTCGGTTAACCTTTGAGGAGAGGGCGGAACGTCGCTCGGGGAAGTCTCGCGAGAACAGGGCCATGAAGGAGAACCTGATGCAGGAGGCCGAGACGGTTGTAACTGAAGATGTTCCAGCAGAGTTGGATCACGTTTTCCAACACCACTTGGAGCGTGCCAACGTGAGCGCGATGAAAGTTCTCAACATGGCGAGGTGCCTGGAGCAGTTGGAGGTGGATGTGGGTGGCGGCCGCAAGGTGTTGCTCACAAAGGTAGCACAAGTCCTTAAAACAGGAGGACTCACCATGGAAGTAGTGCCGCAGAGCCCAAGCTTTACTTCTCCTATCATGCAGCGCATCACGCGATTCGATGGTACCTTACAAGTAGTGAAAGAGCAGCAAAAAATAAAGGTGACAATGCTGCCAGTAACCACAGCAAGGCGGGAGATGGCCATGGGGGAAATACAACATGTTATATCGTCATTCCGGAACAAAGTAAAGAACATTCGTGCAGAAGCATCCCGGGCACTACAAGAGGCCGGTATTGACGAAAGCAACTCCCGCGCTCTCCACCAACAACTGGACGAATGCATTCACTCCTTCGTGGAGGAGAAGGAGGCAGAATTCCAACAGTTGAGGGAAAGCGTAAATTCCATGGGAACGGACGAGTCAGATGGCGCTTAGCACTTTCAATGAATTAAGAAATAATGACAACAGTAATTTAGCGTCGCCATTGGGATGAGAAGTGTAGAAATATATAATCAAGAGACACGTATTAACCAAAAGAACAAATTTATGTGCAAAAACACTACTTACCTACACAACCACATCAAAAAACGCGAGAAGTCAATAACAACAACAACAAAATAAAATGTGAATAAAATTACATCAAACCGTTTCTTGTAATGTAATTATAATTAATAAGTTGCAACAGTATTTCATATCTTCCATTCACAATACTGACACTGCTTAAATAATACAAATCATTCACAACATACAGTCGTATAAAAATTGAAAGGCAATCAGTTACAGTAAAATAAACAAAAAGATATAACAGACAACACAACACCATATGCTTCAATAAGAAATAGAAAAACCGTCGCTAACCCGACTGCATTTAGGAACACGAAGGTCAGCGAAAACACAGGCGTTTTGTTTACATGGGTCACTGCGTCTGCACCTGTGCTGTCCGAGACGTTCCTAGTGCCAACAAGTGCCTGTGTGCATGCGTATCCGTATGCGTATGCGGAATGAAGCGAGCTCCGTGGGTGAGGCGGCGCCCATAATGTCTTCGTGTCGCGACAGTCTCAATCGGGTTCGCGAGAGTGCGCGCAAGTGGCGGTGTGTAACAGCAACCAAGGGTAGCACCGTCGCTTGTCATTTGCGTTGGTTACGTGGCGGACTTGCCCATGGGAGAGACGGCAGTGCCCGACCGCACCGACACTGAAGCATTCTTTACAGCTCTAAAACTGTTATCGTGATATTTCTTGTTGGTGTTGGGGAAATGGGAGTAAGCAGCACTGAGTGACTGTTGGCGATTGGCTTGTCTTTAGCAATATTCCCTTTACTTAATTTACACACAACCCCTTTACTCGCTTGTCCTGTTTATTTCCTCTGTATTAACAGTTAGTTGGTTAACCTCTTAGATGTGATAGCTGAAGGTTTTCAGTTAAGGACATCTTCTGCGCTGAGTTCATTTAGCGGGGTGAAGCCTTTTGTGGTTTACCCACACTGCTGCGGATAATGATGATTTATTTTAATTATACATCTGAGCACGACACTGACGAGAAAACAACACTGAACAACGCATAATTAGGTAGGTAGTGCTTTCTAACAACAACCAAGGGTAGCACCGTCGCTTGTCATTTGCGTTGGTTACGTGGCGTACTTGCCCATGGGAGAGACGGCAGCGCCCGACCGCACCTCAGCATCAAAGGTCCCTTGGCGGCCGTATACGTTGATGCCGCTCCACAGGATACCCAGTGAGGTAAGATTGAGATATAGCGGTCCCAGGCCAGGGGTGGTGGCTGGCGAGCTTAGCGGTGGAGGTGATGCAACCAAACGAGGCATTTGTATGACCTTCACATGAATTAGACATCCGTGCACTAAGCTACCTACCATTTGCACGGGACTGAAACCACTGCGACTTCCTTCCATTCCATCCGCGTCCTCACGCTATTAGAGACATCATTATTGTTTGCGGTGACATTCTTGATGATCACACGTACAATCTCTGTGGTATCTGACGAACCCAATGATAGTAAAGCCGTTACGATGCCCTCACAATGAGGGCTTACTGACCGCACCTATTTACCCCTCTTGTCCACTCCACACTCAACATATATTTGACGCAAGGCACTTGTGCTCTGCAAACGCTATTATTTCCTTGTGGTGGAGGGTGGCGGCTGCAACCGTGGCTAACCCGACTGCATTTAGGAACACGAAGGTCAGCGAAAACACAGGCGTTTTGTTTACATGGGTCACTGCGTCTGCACCTGTGCTGTCCGAGACGTTCCTAGTGCCAACAAGTGCCTGTGTGCATGCGTATCCGTATGCGTATGCGGAATGAAGCGAGCTCCGTGGGTGAGGTGGCGCCCATAATGTCTTCGTGTCGCGACAGTCTCAATCGGGTTCGCGAGAGTGCGCGCAAGTGGCGGTGTGTAACAGCAACCAAGGGTAGCACCGTCGCTTGTCATTTGCGTTGGTTACGTGGCGGACTTGCCCATGGGAGAGACGGCAGTGCCCGACCGCACCGACACTGAAGCATTCTTTACAGCTCTAAAACTGTTATCGTGATATTTCTTGTTGGTGTTGGGGAAATGGGAGTAAGCAGCACTGAGTGACTGTTGGCGATTGGCTTGTCTTTAGCAATATTCCCTTTACTTAATTTACACACAACCCCTTTACTCGCTTGTCCTGTTTATTTCCTCTGTATTAACAGTTAGTTGGTTAACCTCTTAGATGTGATAGCTGAAGGTTTTCAGTTAAGGACATCTTCTGCGCTGAGTTCATTTAGCGGGGTGAAGCCTTTTGTGGTTTACCCACACTGCTGCGGATAATGATGATTTATTTTAATTATACATCTGAGCACGACACTGACGAGAAAACAACACTGAACAACGCATAATTAGGTAGGTAGTGCTTTCTAACAACAACCAAGGGTAGCACCGTCGCTTGTCATTTGCGTTGGTTACGTGACGGACTTGCCCATGGGAGAGACGGCAGCGCCCGACCGCACCTCAGCATCAAAGGTCCCTTGGCGGCCGTATACGTTGATGCCGCTCCACAGGATACCCAGTGAGGTAAGATTGAGATATAGCGGTCCCAGGCCAGGGGTGGTGGCTGGCGAGCTTAGCGGTGGAGGTGATGCAACCAAACGAGGCATTTGTATGACCTTCACATGAATTAGACATCCGTGCACTAAGCTACCTACCATTTGCACGGGACTGAAACCACTGCGACTTCCTTCCATTCCATCCGCGTCCTCACGCTATTAGAGACATCATTATTGTTTGCGGTGACATTCTTGATGATCACACGTACAATCTCTGTGGTATCTGACGAACCCAATGATAGTAAAGCCGTTACGATGCCCTCACAATGAGGGCTTACTGACCGCACCTATTTACCCCTCTTGTCCACTCCACACTCAACATATATTTGACGCAAGGCACTTGTGCTCTGCAAACGCTATTATTTCCTTGTGGTGGAGGGTGGCGGCTGCAACCGTGGCTAACCCGACTGCATTTAGGAACACGAAGGTCAGCGAAAACACAGGCGTTTTGTTTACATGGGTCACTGCGTCTGCACCTGTGCTGTCCGAGACGTTCCTAGTGCCAACAAGTGCCTGTGTGCATGCGTATCCGTATGCGTATGCGGAATGAAGCGAGCTCCGTGGGTGAGGTGGCGCCCATAATGTCTTCGTGTCGCGACAGTCTCAATCGGGTTCGCGAGAGTGCGCGCAAGTGGCGGTGTGTAACAGCAACCAAGGGTAGCACCGTCGCTTGTCATTTGCGTTGGTTACGTGGCGGACTTGCCCATGGGAGAGACGGCAGTGCCCGACCGCACCGACACTGAAGCATTCTTTACAGCTCTAAAACTGTTATCGTGATATTTCTTGTTGGTGTTGGGGAAATGGGAGTAAGCAGCACTGAGTGACTGTTGGCGATTGGCTTGTCTTTAGCAATATTCCCTTTACTTAATTTACACACAACCCCTTTACTCGCTTGTCCTGTTTATTTCCTCTGTATTAACAGTTAGTTGGTTAACCTCTTAGATGTGATAGCTGAAGGTTTTCAGTTAAGGACATCTTCTGCGCTGAGTTCATTTAGCGGGGTGAAGCCTTTTGTGGTTTACCCACACTGCTGCGGATAATGATGATTTATTTTAATTATACATCTGAGCACGACACTGACGAGAAAACAACACTGAACAACGCATAATTAGGTAGGTAGTGCTTTCTAACAACAACCAAGGGTAGCACCGTCGCTTGTCATTTGCGTTGGTTACGTGACGGACTTGCCCATGGGAGAGACGGCAGCGCCCGACCGCACCTCAGCATCAAAGGTCCCTTGGCGGCCGTATACGTTGATGCCGCTCCACAGGATACCCAGTGAGGTAAGATTGAGATATAGCGGTCCCAGGCCAGGGGTGGTGGCTGGCGAGCTTAGCGGTGGAGGTGATGCAACCAAACGAGGCATTTGTATGACCTTCACATGAATTAGACATCCGTGCACTAAGCTACCTACCATTTGCACGGGACTGAAACCACTGCGACTTCCTTCCATTCCATCCGCGTCCTCACGCTATTAGAGACATCATTATTGTTTGCGGTGACATTCTTGATGATCACACGTACAATCTCTGTGGTATCTGACGAACCCAATGATAGTAAAGCCGTTACGATGCCCTCACAATGAGGGCTTACTGACCGCACCTATTTACCCCTCTTGTCCACTCCACACTCAACATATATTTGACGCAAGGCACTTGTGCTCTGCAAACGCTATTATTTCCTTGTGGTGGAGGGTGGCGGCTGCAACCGTGGCTAACCCGACCGCATTTAGGAACACGAAGGTCAGCGAAAACACAGGCGTTTTGTTTACATGGGTCACTGCGTCTGCACCTGTGCTGTCCGAGACGTTCCTAGTGCCAACAAGTGCCTGTGTGCATGCGTATCCGTATGCGTATGCGGAATGAAGCGAGCTCCGTGGGTGAGGTGGCGCCCATAATGTCTTCGTGTCGCGACAGTCTCAATCGGGTTCGCGAGAGTGCGCGCAAGTGGCGGTGTGTAACAGCAACCAAGGGTAGCACCGTCGCTTGTCATTTGCGTTGGTTACGTGGCGGACTTGCCCATGGGAGAGACGGCAGTGCCCGACCGCACCGACACTGAAGCATTCTTTACAGCTCTAAAACTGTTATCGTGATATTTCTTGTTGGTGTTGGGGAAATGGGAGTAAGCAGCACTGAGTGACTGTTGGCGATTGGCTTGTCTTTAGCAATATTCCCTTTACTTAATTTACACACAACCCCTTTACTCGCTTGTCCTGTTTATTTCCTCTGTATTAACAGTTAGTTGGTTAACCTCTTAGATGTGATAGCTGAAGGTTTTCAGTTAAGGACATCTTCTGCGCTGAGTTCATTTAGCGGGGTGAAGCCTTTTGTGGTTTACCCACACTGCTGCGGATAATGATGATTTATTTTAATTATACATCTGAGCACGACACTGACGAGAAAACAACACTGAACAACGCATAATTAGGTAGGTAGTGCTTTCTAACAACAACCAAGGGTAGCACCGTCGCTTGTCATTTGCGTTGGTTACGTGACGGACTTGCCCATGGGAGAGACGGCAGCGCCCGACCGCACCTCAGCATCAAAGGTCCCTTGGCGGCCGTATACGTTGATGCCGCTCCACAGGATACCCAGTGAGGTAAGATTGAGATATAGCGGTCCCAGGCCAGGGGTGGTGGCTGGCGAGCTTAGCGGTGGAGGTGATGCAACCAAACGAGGCATTTGTATGACCTTCACATGAATTAGACATCCGTGCACTAAGCTACCTACCATTTGCACGGGACTGAAACCACTGCGACTTCCTTCCATTCCATCCGCGTCCTCACGCTATTAGAGACATCATTATTGTTTGCGGTGACATTCTTGATGATCACACGTACAATCTCTGTGGTATCTGACGAACCCAATGATAGTAAAGCCGTTACGATGCCCTCACAATGAGGGCTTACTGACCGCACCTATTTACCCCTCTTGTCCACTCCACACTCAACATATATTTGACGCAAGGCACTTGTGCTCTGCAAACGCTATTATTTCCTTGTGGTGGAGGGTGGCGGCTGCAACCGTGGCTAACCCGACCGCATTTAGGAACACGAAGGTCAGCGAAAACACAGGCGTTTTGTTTACATGGGTCACTGCGTCTGCACCTGTGCTGTCCGAGACGTTCCTAGTGCCAACAAGTGCCTGTGTGCATGCGTATCCGTATGCGTATGCGGAATGAAGCGAGCTCCGTGGGTGAGGTGGCGCCCATAATGTCTTCGTGTCGCGACAGTCTCAATCGGGTTCGCGAGAGTGCGCGCAAGTGGCGGTGTGTAACAGCAACCAAGGGTAGCACCGTCGCTTGTCATTTGCGTTGGTTACGTGGCGGACTTGCCCATGGGAGAGACGGCAGTGCCCGACCGCACCGACACTGAAGCATTCTTTACAGCTCTAAAACTGTTATCGTGATATTTCTTGTTGGTGTTGGGGAAATGGGAGTAAGCAGCACTGAGTGACTGTTGGCGATTGGCTTGTCTTTAGCAATATTCCCTTTACTTAATTTACACACAACCCCTTTACTCGCTTGTCCTGTTTATTTCCTCTGTATTAACAGTTAGTTGGTTAACCTCTTAGATGTGATAGCTGAAGGTTTTCAGTTAAGGACATCTTCTGCGCTGAGTTCATTTAGCGGGGTGAAGCCTTTTGTGGTTTACCCACACTGCTGCGGATAATGATGATTTATTTTAATTATACATCTGAGCACGACACTGACGAGAAAACAACACTGAACAACGCATAATTAGGTAGGTAGTGCTTTCTAACAACAACCAAGGGTAGCACCGTCGCTTGTCATTTGCGTTGGTTACGTGACGGACTTGCCCATGGGAGAGACGGCAGCGCCCGACCGCACCTCAGCATCAAAGGTCCCTTGGCGGCCGTATACGTTGATGCCGCTCCACAGGATACCCAGTGAGGTAAGATTGAGATATAGCGGTCCCAGGCCAGGGGTGGTGGCTGGCGAGCTTAGCGGTGGAGGTGATGCAACCAAACGAGGCATTTGTATGACCTTCACATGAATTAGACATCCGTGCACTAAGCTACCTACCATTTGCACGGGACTGAAACCACTGCGACTTCCTTCCATTCCATCCGCGTCCTCACGCTATTAGAGACATCATTATTGTTTGCGGTGACATTCTTGATGATCACACGTACAATCTCTGTGGTATCTGACGAACCCAATGATAGTAAAGCCGTTACGATGCCCTCACAATGAGGGCTTACTGACCGCACCTATTTACCCCTCTTGTCCACTCCACACTCAACATATATTTGACGCAAGGCACTTGTGCTCTGCAAACGCTATTATTTCCTTGTGGTGGAGGGTGGCGGCTGCAACCGTGGCTAACCCGACCGCATTTAGGAACACGAAGGTCAGCGAAAACACAGGCGTTTTGTTTACATGGGTCACTGCGTCTGCACCTGTGCTGTCCGAGACGTTCCTAGTGCCAACAAGTGCCTGTGTGCATGCGTATCCGTATGCGTATGCGGAATGAAGCGAGCTCCGTGGGTGAGGTGGCGCCCATAATGTCTTCGTGTCGCGACAGTCTCAATCGGGTTCGCGAGAGTGCGCGCAAGTGGCGGTGTGTAACAGCAACCAAGGGTAGCACCGTCGCTTGTCATTTGCGTTGGTTACGTGGCGGACTTGCCCATGGGAGAGACGGCAGTGCCCGACCGCACCGACACTGAAGCATTCTTTACAGCTCTAAAACTGTTATCGTGATATTTCTTGTTGGTGTTGGGGAAATGGGAGTAAGCAGCACTGAGTGACTGTTGGCGATTGGCTTGTCTTTAGCAATATTCCCTTTACTTAATTTACACACAACCCCTTTACTCGCTTGTCCTGTTTATTTCCTCTGTATTAACAGTTAGTTGGTTAACCTCTTAGATGTGATAGCTGAAGGTTTTCAGTTAAGGACATCTTCTGCGCTGAGTTCATTTAGCGGGGTGAAGCCTTTTGTGGTTTACCCACACTGCTGCGGATAATGATGATTTATTTTAATTATACATCTGATCACGACACTGACGAGAAAACAACACTGAACAACGCATAATTAGGTAGGTAGTGCTTTCTAACAACAACCAAGGGTAGCACCGTCGCTTGTCATTTGCGTTGGTTACGTGGCGGACTTGCCCATGGGAGAGACGGCAGCGCCCGACCGCACCGACACTGAAGGATTCTTTACAGCTCTAAACCTGTTATCGTGATATTTCTTGTTGGTGTTGGGGAAATGGGAGTAAGCAGCACTGAGTGTTTTGTTATTTTTTTGTTGTTGTTTGCTGCTGTGATGGTAGCGTTTTGTGTTTTATTTTCGTTTTCTTTCTCCTTTTTTTTGTTTTTTTTTTCTGTTCGTAGAGGGGCTTGTACCTTTATTTCTAGGGGTATGTAACTTATTTCTAATGTGAGTTTGCGCTGGATGTTTTTTTATTTTTTTATTATCTTAATTTTTTTGGTTAGATGTTTTTCTTTGGATAGGTGATGGAAGATTGTGTAGTCCTGCCTTGCCTTAATACTTCTTTGTTGTTGCTTTGTCAATGTGGCACCTTAATTATTTTTGTTTTAATGGACTTCTTAGCTTCTGACGTGTGTTGTGATGTTGCGTAAGTGTATAGTGTGTGCTTATTGTTACATGGGCTTTGCCTGTTTTTTATAGTTCCTGCCTGTATCTCCACAGTCTTTTCTCCCTTCATTCTCCGCCTTTTGGTGTTTTGCTTGTAGTGTAAATGTTTGTTTTTTCCTTAGCAATATCACTGTTGTTGTCCTTCCTATGCGATGTGAGGCCGGTTGTGGGGCTGGTGGATACTGTGAGGGATTCCAGTCTCTTTAATTTGGACTCCCTTGTGGTTGAACTGAAAGACGATAATTTTACACGCATTCACCCTGTGGCCCCTCTGTGCCCGTGGGTGGTGCTCTTTTACAACCACGGATGTGGCTTCTGCCGGTCGTACTCACCCACATACTCCAGTTTTGCAACGGGTTTGAGAGAAGAGCATGGGGAGGATCCTCTGCAGATGGCAACAGCCGCGGCGGTGGACTGCGCGGAGGAGGTCGAGTTCTGCAAAAGGTACGATATCAAATTCGTCCCACGGACGTACTTTTTTTACCCAAAAGGTGAGTGTAAGTCGATTAGTGAGTGTGGCGCCTTACCGTTGGAACATGTTGCGTTCGAGGAGGCCCACATGGACGCCCATGACCTTTTGCTGGAAACCAATTTGCTGATAAACAAGTACATGCAGTTCAACAGTACACTAAAGGAGCGGTGTATGGACATGCATTTTAAGCTTTATGCTTCGAAGGAAGAGATGATTAAGAAACACCTTTCAAGTTCTTCCAGTAAGGCGGCGGAGGTATTCGTTGAGACGACGGAGCTTCATGTCAGTGATATCGCTGGAGCCTTCTTTTCAACAATGCACAATGAAGTTCCTTTATTTGGCTTTGCGCCCAGTGAGCAGCTATCTGCGCTGAAGGACTTTTTGCTGCTAGTAAGAGACGTACTTCCCACTCTCAGGGCTGATGCCGTGCTTAATGCACTGGAGTCGCTGAAGAAAGGTGACTCCTTTTCCGTTGTCGAATGGCAGAAAATGGTTGTGGATGCCGCGATCCCCTTTGAAGGAACCGCGCGCAACGTGCAGTGGCGGACATGCAGAGGGTCCGCGGTACATTACAGGGGCTTCCCCTGCGGTATGTGGCTCCTTTACCACACACTTACAGTGAATGCCCCGGCTGAGAGGAAGCCACTGAAGATCATACAGAATTACGTTCGGTACTTCTTTTCCTGCGAAAATTGCCGGAATCACTTTTTACAGTTCCAATTCAATCCAGACGATGACGCCGTAATACAGCTTTGGCGCGCACACAACGAGGTGAACGCGCGCCTGGCTAATGTGGTTGAGGGCGCAGACCCACTTGTGCCGAAGAGACAGTTTCCGCCGCGTGACATGTGCCCCGACTGTTACGAGCCAGCGGGCAGCTTTAATACCGCAAAAGTGGTGGCCTTCATGAAGCAGCGCTACCTTTGGCGGCGCGGTGTATCGTTATCCACAAAACCGGCTCATGGCAATGCGGGAGCTGTTGGGTTGGACAATGGCGGTGCAAACGAAAATGTGAAGCGCGATAAAATGAAGGAAGACGTTAACGCCAAATGGAGCACTCGTAAGCCGCATGGCAGAGATGCCAATAAGAGTGGTGGGAGTTACACCTTCTTATTTTTTAACATGTTCATAGTTGGTATGGTTTTTTTTCTTGGGTCTGCTGATATTTTAAGAAAAATTGCCAGGGCAAAAGAAAAATAAGCATCGGCAAGATAAAACAAAAACAAAAAAGAGGGGACTTTTTTCCTCTTTTGTTACCCGTTTTGAGTCAGTTGTTTCGTTCAACAGTATTTTTTTTTTTTTTGCGAGTAACGATCTTGCCACTGCATTCCTGGAAATATTTACACTATATAGACTTAGCTCTTGTTAGTTTCTGCTCGGCCTTATGCATTCAAAGTGCAACGACGAATGAGTGGCCCTCTCTTTTTGAAAGAAAAGAAAAAAATGGACGAAAACGACACGAACTGTGCGAGGGTGCTATTTTGCTTTAGTAGAAAAAGAAGGCTTGTCCTCCGGGACAGATGTCAATTAATAACCAATGCTTTCTCGTGTTTCATGCACCGTTGAGATTATCCCGTTTTTTTTTCCTCCTATTCACTACTGCTGTCCTAGTCGGGCAAGCAACTCCCTCAGGATGCCTTTGTTTAGCGGTATGGTGGAACCAAAGGCCGTGTTTGCATGCATGGGAAGGGGTTTGGGAATGATAACGTGGGGGAGGCACGCCAGAATGCTTTGATGGCTTTCTGTGAGGCGCTGCGCTGAAAAGAAGTAGCACCAGCCATTGTTACGTAAACTTTTGCGTTTTTCTGCGTGTAGAAAAGCATGTGGAAGAAAAGTGAGGGGTTGCGTTGTTGCAGGGGCTTGTTTAGACTTTATTACTATTATTATTCCGTTCATTTACTTATTTTTTTCTTCTTTCCAGCGATGAGTCGCTTTAGACAATGCTTAGCCGTCATCAACACCCGCAGCGGGGCTCGCGAGGGTCTTTCAGTTTTTGCGAGTGCGTTGCAACGGTACCTTGATAACGCGGGGATTGTTCACCACGACTTTTGCGTGCCGGAGAGAGACATTGCGCACGTCATGGCCAGTCACGCCGGAAACGTCGATGCTGTAGTCGTGTGTGGAGGTGACGGAACTTTGAGTTCCGTTGTAAACGTGCTGGCGGCAACGCCGGGCCACCCGCTCATCTCCACGCCTATCGTTTCTGTACCTTGTGGGCTGCAGAACTCCATTGCCGCCTCTCTCGGCATTTACTCCGCTGAGCGCTCCGTTTCTGCGTTTGTGATTGGATCGCTGCAGCAGGTACCGTTGTGGGAGGTTCGCATTAATGGGGCTGTGGCGCGGTATATCGTGTCGTACATTGCTGTTGGGACGTACGCAATGTGTGTGAAGCGGTTGCACGATTTGAATGCTGTCGGTGATGATTTTGTTGCTCTTCCGATGGTAAAAGGGAAATACCGAATGGGAGCCTTGTACACGGCGCTGCGTAACGAGGTGGTCCCTTGCAGTGCGAAGATGACATATGGAGGGGAGGGCGGAAATGGTGAAGCTGGGAAGCATGGGAGAGCTCCGCTTCTCATTGCGTCCCCAATGAAGATGCTATTAGCGGCGCAGATGCCACTCCAACATCGTCACTACACACTCACACCAAGGGCGACGTGTAAATGTGGGTCTCTGTGTGTGACGTACGCCACCGAAGCGGCAACGAGGCTACGAATGTGGCATTTACTGAGCCGGGAAGCAGCCCAGGGTGTTGTGATGCATGAAGATGGTGTCGGGGAGGTTGTTGGGGTGTCGGAGGTGGAGCTTGAAGTCCACGATGCCAGTTGGAGTGGTTGTGGACAGAGCGATGTCATTATGATGCTTGACGGTGAGGCGGTGCGATTGCCGCCAGGCACGAAGGTTTTGGTTCAGCGTGTACCGTGCCGTGTGTTGTTTGCATCGTGCTGATCAGATATCTGCGGATATATCTACTGCCCTTCCTTGTGATGGGGGGGGCGATTTATATGTCGCTTACACGCGTCTTTATGGTGGTGTTTGTCATTCTCCCCTTTTTTTACATTGAAAAAAGTTTAAAATATATATATTGCAGGAGCTTCTGCTTCACGAAAACATTCGGTTTTTGCCTTTCCAAGTGACTTTATTGTTTGTTGAAAAAGAAATGCTTCTCCTTTTCCCCCTGCATTCGATGAACGCTTTCGTGTCGTAGTTCACCATATTTGCGTTGCTCCTTATAGTCGGTGAAGGGAATAGTGGTAGACGGTTAACGTTCAGGTAACTTCAGCAGGAACGGAGAAGTCCAAGGGAATTGGAGTGTTCATAATAATAAACTACTTGGCACACCAAACTCAGGCAGATGGAGTTCGAAACAGATTATAGCGCCCCACGCCCTCCACAGCATTCCCGTCCTAAAAGGAGTGCGCAGGACTATGATGAGTATGTGCCACGGAGGAAGGCTCACGGTCAACGAGCAGTCGACTTTTACTCATCTGCTATTCAATACGTGTCGACAAGGCTGCAGCACCGCGGTACACCCTACGGCTATCACGTGGATCCTCATCCGTACTGCGCCAAGGACATGTTACCTGCGTTTAAGACTCCCTTCAACCCCAGCACTGCCCTTTGTACGCAATGGGTCAGCACGTCATTTCACCCCGACAGCCGTGGTGGACACACCCGTCAGGGGCTGCTGAATTTGAAGTGGGCGCCGAATGGCCGACGCCTGCTCTGCTCCACTGGGCGTGGTGAGTTTTTACTTTTTAATGGGCATTCTTTTGGTGTGGAAGTAAAAACTGTGGCTCACGAAGACCACCGCCCTTGCCGGGCCATTACATGGGGCAGCAGCAGTGATTTGATCATTAGCGGGGACGATGCAGGGATGGTGAAGTTGTGGCTGTCGAACTTCGTTCTTGTGGCCGAGTACAACTCGTACCATCGGGCAGTGCGCGAGTTCACGTGGGCACCCCTTGAAGGAAAGTTTTGTAGCTGTGGGCAGGACGGTTCTGCACGCGTGTGGGATGTCAACTCAGTGGGCACAAATCCCCAGAAAGCACGGGAAGACGTGAAGTTAGAGGGGCATGGGGGTGACGTTGTTAGCGTGGACTGGCATCCTTTTCACTCGCTCATTCTGACCGGCAGCCAGGACAGAGACTGTAGGCTGTGGGACCCTCGCACGGCGTCACGCGGTAGCATAGCGGCGCTTCAAGGCCACGCGCAGGCAATAAATTGCGTACGGTGGAACCCCAACGGCACGTTGCTACTCTCAGCATCGAAGGACTGCACAATGAAGCTGTGGGACATTCGGATGGTACAAGAGGTGGCGTCGTATGAGGCGCACTCTAAATCTGTGGAAAAAGTGGAGTGGCACCCGCATGTCCCGGATCTTTTCGTGAGTGCGGGTGCAGACGGGAGTATCATGTACTGGATGGTCGACGCATGTGAGGGAACACCTCGTCAGGATGGCGTGTCAGTTGTTATCCACAACTCAGCGCTGGTGGAGGCGGCGCATGATTGCTTCCGTGACGTCGCCAATCCGGTGAATGCAGTTGCATGGAGCCCTTTAGGAAATCTTCTGGCCTCCTGCTCATCAGAGGTAAAATATTGGCATCGCAACATTCCTGGCGCAATGGAGGAGAAGGAACGAGGAGAAGAAGACGATTTGTTTGAAATAGCAAAGCATTCGTAGTGCTGTAGTTGGTGATGTGACGTTGGGATGTGGCTCAGAAGTTAGGGGGAACGGATAACAATGGTAGGGGGTTGTCGCGTTTGGGTATTGTTGTGGACAGTGCCGTGGCTGAGAGGCAGGTGGAAGGGCTCGCCGCCTCAGTCACTTGTTGCCGCCATCCTCGCGACTATGTCTCGCTACTGCTGTTCACTTTCTCTCCATACTTCCTTTATCCCCCTTATATGCGAACATTCCCTCGCTTTCTTGCCATTTATACGCATCTTACTTTCTGTTAAAAAAAAAAAACAGTCGTGCTAATACTTCCACGATTAACTCTTTGTGCGTATCCCCTTTTTCCATGGCATGCCAGAAGTGACACAAGAAAAAAAAAACACAAAAAACACAGCCTGATCTATTCAATTTTCCCCTCTCAATGACTAGCTGCGGTAGCTGGGAATGTTGGCACTGTTTTCTTTTTCCTTTTTTGTTCATTACCTATCATTTTCCCCTAATTTATTTCACCTTCACTCATTTTTTTGTGTATGTATAGGAAAGGTGAAAATAAATACGCATCCGCTCTTAGAAACAGCGATAACGCTTTGAGCGATGTCGCCTCAGTGGCGCGCATGGGCTGTGACAACTGTGGCTTACGACTCACAAGACACCCTGAGCTTTGTGTGCGCACTGTCTTCTCTCCTCCCGCCGATCATCGTTGTGTTTATCGCGGGGATTGCAAGTTGTGCAGGAGCCTTTCAAGCGGATAGGGCTCTGCTACTTTTAGTTGCTTTGGTTCAAAATGCGATGCTCAACAGCGTGCTGAAGAAGACCATCCGCATGCAGCGGCCCTCGAGTAGCATGTATGAGGCGGTACCGCTGAGTAACCTCAGCCCATATGGCATGCCGAGTGACCACACACAATTTATGTTCTTCTTCATTACATGGCTGCTGCGCAAGGCAAGTGCCGACAGGATTCCGCTACCCCTTTCGTTACGCCTCTTCTTTCTATTCTCAGCGGCTCTTGTTGCATTTGGCCGTGTGTACAACTCTTTTCACACAACGGAGCAGGTGGTTGTGGGAGCTCTTGTCGGTGTCGTGAATGGAATTTTGTCAACAACACCTTTTGTGGAATCAAAGCTGTATCTGGTGGCGGTGCACTTGATGCCCATAAGAGACTTTTGTACATCGTGGGTTGTTTGCATCCGCTAGGTAATGGCGTGGCTCATTGTTTTCTTTAATCCTACTCTCGCTGTACTTTTTTTAGCACAATCTTGCCATTTAATAGTGTGGGGGCGTTTACTATTTTTATTATTCCATCTCGTCCTTTTTTTTTTTGAGAGAAAAGAAAGAAGTAAAGAGTAGCGTGATTGTGTTTGTCCCTATGTCGTAGATTTTTCATTGGGAAAATAGAGTTGATGTGCACACGGAAGTGGGTGTTGTGTAGTTTTGGTGAAGATGTTGTTAATTTCACTCCTTGTTCCGGTATTTTTATTTTTTAAAAGCGCACATCTACCGCTTGCCTCTCTTTCTATCGATCTGGTTGCGCTGTATCCGGACACAATAATTTATGCACCTCAGTCACCGTTGGCGAAGTTGAGGGGGATTTATGCAACCACTGTTGGCATTTTTTTACGCATGTAAGCCAGCAGGAAGTACAGCCGCTGTTTTCGTTTTTTTTTTCCCACCCACCGAGTCCTAGCGCTACAACCATCAGTTTTTGTTCAACACCTCTCTTTGGCTGTCGCAGCACCACTCGGTGGCTGGATCATTTGGGTTCCTCTGCAGCAGTCAATGTTTTGATCTCCTCTTTCTTCCTCTCCGGCGACAACACGTAGGAGAATTCAGCCTACGGCGAATTACATCATTTTGGTTGCTTGGAAGAGTAAGCACCGAACTACAACGCTCCGTTGAATTCTTGTTGCTTTTTGCCATCAGCGTTCCCTCGATGGTTTCCGTGAAGGATGCACTAAGTTACATAGTATCCGGTAAGGGAATATTTGATGGTTTGTGTGACCTCATCATACGGCCGGTGCGCTCAGAGTATGATCCACTAACAGATCTGGGACCCGCAGTCTTTCGTCTCGATGATGGTGACCCGCAGCGGTACGCCCGCACTGACCTCCAAATAGAGAACATGCGTGGTCTCACGCTGCAGTGCTCGTGGTTTCGTACATACGATTTAGAACGGCGGCCGTGTGTCATCTACATTCACGGAAACTGCGGTTCTCGTTACGATGCGCTAGAGGCGCTCTTCCTGCTAAAGGAGGGGTTCAGTCTTTTTTGCTTTGACGCCTCTGGCAGCGGGCTATCGGATGGGGAATACATATCGCTTGGCTTCTATGAAAGACAAGACCTTGCGGCAGTGGTAGACTACCTTGGATCGCAGAGGGATGTGAAGGGTATTGGGCTGTGGGGTCGTAGTATGGGTGCTGTCACTTCCATTATGTACGCTGCGAAAGATAGCTCGATCAAATGCATCGTCTGCGACTCCCCTTTCTCAACCCTGCGACTGCTTGTAAGGGATTTGGCAAAACGGTACGGGTCGCAACACTTGCCTAGTTCACTCATTGACAAGATTGTCAATCGAATGCGCAAACGTATTGCACAGCGTGCGGCATTTAATATCGACGACCTGAATACCCTCAAGTACGCGGCGGAGTGCACTGTTCCCTCCTTTATTTTCCATGGAAACGAGGATGATTTCGTAATCCCGCAAAATTCAGCGGAAGTCAGCCGCTGTTTTAGGGGTCCATGTCTATATCACCTGGTCGATGGAGGGCACAACGACGAGCGCAATGAGCAGGTGAGAGAATCCATCAAGAATTTCTTCATGTTGTACCTTGTTATCAAGTGTGAGAGCCGAGATGGCGTCGGCAGGGAGCCACCGAAAGTTGCTAATGAACAACAGTCCGATTTCATTGCGACGAGCGTTCTGGAGGATTCCCCATCTGTGGGGTCGCCTGAGAGCACATATGTTGGGGACGAGCTGGGAACTGTGGTGCCTGAGTCTAGGGAGGCACCGGTTGTCAGGGAAGAAGTCGAAAAAGAGGAAGATCATGCGTGTTCGCATGGGTCACTAGTGACTCCGCTTGCCCCTGTAAAAGTCACAAAGCCGTGGTTTTATGACCCCAGCGAAATGGTGTGAGCAATCTGCTGGATATGGTGTGATGCTTAGGATTAGAAGGAGGTAGATCTTGTGCCGGTGCAAATTATTTTACTGTCAGTTATGCTGTTGTGTTGTGTTTATCACCCTTTTCGTACGACTATGTACATTTTCTTCTTATTATTATCTTTTCCACTGGATGTTTCACTGTGTTTGAAATGGGAACAGTGTTGGAGGCGGATGGGGCTCGAGTGGTTCTGGTGAGCAATACGGTCACAACTGCGAACGATCGCCCCTTATTGAGCCAATAATTCTCTTTTCTCTGGAAGTGCTTGTGAAAGCACTCGCATCGAATTCTTCCGTAGCTGTAGTGAATTTATTTCCCCATTTATGCGATCATGTTTTAAAGTCAATTTCATCAACATTATGGATGAATGAGTAAATATGTAACATCAGTCATTTTTGAAACTGCATGCAGTATTAGGCAGCATTGTGTCTGTGGTTTAGTTTTTCTTTGCCTTTCTTTTTTTTTGGGGGGGGGGTGGGAGACTCATTTCCGCAGTTCACAAACGCCTCTACGAGATTGCGATGCGCTCTGAAAAGTGCTTTAGTTGTCTGTTTTCCTAGTCAAAAAAAAAAAAATTGAGTTGTGCCCCTGTGTAAGCCTTTGATTTTGTGATTTTTGACTACCCAACTGTTTGATGACTCGTGAGAGCGTTTTGCTCTGCTCTCGACCGAACGTGCTGCAGCCTGTTGCACTGCCACAGTTCCGTTTGGCGTACCGGGAAGCCCCGGGAGTAGTATGCACTGTGGGGGAGATGATGTGAAAAGTTCCGTTTTTTTGTCGTAAAGGAGGGTGTGAATCGCCAAGTTGGGTGCCACGGTCGATTGGTTGGAGAGGCGGGCGGGGCTTGAGACGTTGTAGCTTTGTAACTATCAGCAGCAGAAGCGTTTGGAAGGGTATGTGGCTGCAGTGCTCCCTGTACGTACGTGTGATGTGCTGGGTCCTAATAAACGGCTGACTTCGCCGCTGATTGGCCATTAACGTATCAGCGGGTAAGCACCAGGCTAAGAAAAAAATGCTTTTGTGAAGGTTGGGTCACCTCACGACAATTAGCCATTTAATCATTGCGTCAATTTTTTTTCTCCACCTCGAACTGGCTCATTTGGGACAATTTTTGATTTTGTTGTTGCGCTGTCATTATCGTTCTCTCGTCACGTAACCGGGTTGCTTCACTCCAGTGATGTGTGTGTGTGTGGGAGGGGGGTATGGTTATTTTTGCTATTTGCTGCATGGTGCTTTTTTTGTTCGTTTGTTGTGGGTAAAGATTATGCCCTCCCTCCTCGGTGAGCTGCGGGAATAGTTGGAGAAGGAACTCGTGTGCACTGAATGAACTTGGAAGGGGCAATGTGTAGCACCATGTATCGCTCTTACGAATAATGTGTCTTGCGTTTGCACTTGTGTTATTGGAGTTTGACACACGTGTGTTTGCCTGTACTCTTCTCCGGTTAATTCTTTGGTTGCGGAGGCCTTTGTATATAGCTGCTTCTTTTTCTTCTTATTGACCACTTTGTTTGCAACTTAAAAGCATCGAAACGGCGGTTCCATATTCGGCCGGGGATTAGTTTCATTGTCGCTTTTTTTTTTCTCTTTCGTCAAGTTGTTGTTGTTCTCTTTGCTATTACAACGCAGGAACAATGGGAGCCATGTTACCGAAGCCGATTTTAAGTAAAGCTGTTGATAGAGCAGGAAACTACAGCCTCGGTGCCGCATGTGTCTCAGTCAACGGCTTCCGCGTATCTATGGAGGACGCGCACGTAGTCCTTGTAGAAGATGATATGAGCATCCTCGGCATATTTGACGGCCATAATGGCAGCGCGTGCAGTAAATATATCGCCGAAAACCTTCCCGCGAAAATTAAGGCACTCAATGGTAGGCACACGCAGGAGGAGCTCACGAAGGTTTGCGTCGGCCTGGACCGCGATTTTTTACAAAATGTGGGGGACGCCAGCGGTACTACTGGCACCTTCTGCATCATTACACGCGACTACAAGGTGACGATTTGCAACGTAGGCGACTCCCGAACGCTCATTGGGCGTGCTGGTCGGTTGTTGTTCGCAACAGAGGACCACAAGCCGGTGTGCGCAGAAGAGCGCGAGCGAATTGAGGCATGCGGTGGTTGCGTAGTGGGTGGACGAGTGGACGGTGATCTTGCAGTGTCCCGCTCGTTCGGTGACTTTTCCTTCAAACGAAAGGAGGCGTTAGACGATTACAACCAGCATAAGGTGATTGCTGTTCCGGATGTGACGACACATGTGTGTCAGCAGGGCGACGTTATAATTCTCGCTTGCGATGGCGTGTTCGAGGGAAACTTCTCCAACGAGCAAGTTCTTTCCTTTGTCAACGAGCAGGCTGTCAAGTGCCTTGACCTCGCCGTTGTGGCGGCGCGCGTATGCGACGAGGCTATTCGCCGTGGTAGCAAGGATAACATTTCGTGTCTTGTTGTCAAACTTTCTGATGGGTCTTCGTCCGTGAGACTCTTCGGGGCGCACTCGTTCCTCCCAGGGCCGCCATTCCCTCGCACCCATGAAGCCTCCCGTGCAGCGTACGCGGCGATGGCACAGGCGGGAAATACAACTCTCGCAGACGCACTCGCCGCCCGCTATGCGTTGTTGAAGGCGCACGAGAAAAATACGCTTTCTACCAAGACACCGTTGGAGCAGACCGCCTTCGAAATGAGCGATGACACGGACATTGAGACGGAAAAGGCCTTTTTTGGGCGTGGTCCAGCGCCTGGAAACGAAGCTGCATTCTTTGTGTCGCTAGCGGAGCAGGGCAGTAGATAGGCGGGCAGTGATCAAGTTTGGTACTTCTTTACACACCCATTGCCCATGGCCTACAACTTTGTTTCTCCTGATTCCCCCCTCTTTCGTGCCGCTGCTCCCACACCTGCCAGCATCCTCTTCCCTCCTTTTTCTATGACTCTGTTTTTTTTTTTTTCACCCCATTCCAGGCTGCTTATTTCCTGCTAAACTTTCGCTATTCCCCTCTTATCTTCGCTGTATGGTTATATTCAATCATGTCTTTCTTCCTTCGTCACCTTTCCGTCCCTTTAACATTTGTTGTTTTGGTTTATTGATGCCTCAGTAAAAAAATAATGAGTACATAAAACTTCTCGTATGCGGTATGCGGAAAAGTAGAAGAGTGAACACGATGTGTAAGGGAAGAGAGGAATGAAGAAGGCGCGTAATGGTGTCTTTGTATAATATTGCTGCTGTGAAGGTGGGTTGAGTTAGCCACTGCTGAGGCACTGGACTTTTGTGGGGCAGCGGCTGAATGCAAAGCTTGGGGTTTGAAGAGGTTTGAAGGAAAAAATGAGAGTAGAACGTTTGGTGATAGTGGGGGACCCTGGGAGGCACAACAGGTGACTTTTAATGGCATATGGGGGCGCACGGGGCGCGTTTTTTTCTTTCTGAAAAAAAAAAGAGGATGGTGTGCAAAGTAATTTAAAGAAAGAAACAGAGTGACAGCCGAATGTGTTTTGTATTTGTTTTTTTTATTGTGTTGCTTTGCTTTGCGTAAGTATTTGAAAAGGGAGACAATGGGCAAAACAAAATGGGGAACGAATGGAAAGAAGAATGACGAGGAGAAATGCCTATCTGCCGTGTGCAGCGAATCGAGGAGGATCAAACTTTTCCAGCCGAAGCAAACTGAGGGGCTGGAAGTGAGTGCGAGATAGAAGATGTGGGGGAGAAGAAAAAAAAAGGGACTGAACCCATGTCCTGAAGAGAAAAGGGAAACTGCGAAGGGTTATATGTTATTTGGGTGTGCATCCGCGTCAGGTGGATGCACTGGAAGTTTATGGAGAAGTGTTGAATGAGCAAGTGAAGACACTGATGTTTCCTTTCTTCTTTACCATGGTTCTCTTTTTTCTCCCGCCGTTTCGTTATCACCGGCCCTCCGAGTCATATGTCGCGACGTGAGTGTTTTCCTGTACTTGTTGGCCTCCCTTTGACTCTGCCTGTTTTCATTTCTCAAGTGCTCAGCTCTCTCTTGTTCTTGTTCTATTTTATTTTTTATTTTTCTTCCTATTCTTCCCTTCTTAATCCATTTGTTTTCCTTTTTTCCCTTCGTGCTGCGGCATAGTCGCGTTTCAATTTAATGATACGTTCATGGGTGCCGAATGTTAATGACAAGATAAGGGGGTGAGAAGAAAAAGGCGATTTTAACGGTGCGAATGAGAGGAGGAAATAGAATAAGTGCAATGAAAGTGGTGTGTTTCTTAGAAGAAAAAAATAATATTTTGATATATATGAGTGAAAAGCGGGTGATATTGGCCATACAAAAGGTCAGGTGCTAAGGAAAGAGTGACGAACGGGCAATGGGAACATTCGAGAATGAAGCCTTTACACGACGAAGACGTAAAAGAAACAGAAGTAAAAATAAAAATGCAACTTAATCCGTTTTAAAATAACAAAGAAAAGCAACGAATGAGAAAAAGAGATATCAAGGGGTGGACGTGAAGATTATATAAATATGTTTGAAGACTGCACATCCGGTGTTTATCCCTGAGATAGTTTTTAGGCTGACCCTGTTTAGTTGTCGGGTGGAGCCTATGATATTGCAGAAGACCAGGCCATTTCCAATGATGTTTTGCCGTCCGCGTGCACTTTTAAACATTTATTACCGCTGTTACTATTACTAATATCATAGCTTTGTGTACGGCTGCCTTGATTGTGAGTGCCACTATTGTTATTGCCTACGACCATCTATTCGGTATGTGTGCTTGTTGCTGTTTTTGTTGTTGAACATTATCCTACGTGTCCTTCCCTCTCTACATACACATTCACACACGCATGCACAGCCAATGTTTTTGTAATGGTCAGGGGCTGGGGCTGAAGGCGCGGTATTTGCGTAGAAATAAGCAGGTGAGTGACCAGGGGAGGTAAGGAAGGAGGAGTGTTATATTTATATGCATGTGTGTGTGAGGAGTATCACAAGAGAGGGGAAGAAGCAATGACATGATGAGGGAAAAGATAACAGTAACGTGTTATATACATATATATTTATATAACTTTTTGTTCTGCAAAGGGAGAAAAAAAAGGTTGATTCAACGCAATACAGAGTTTTCTTCCCCTCCCCAGTGGATTCTCGGCACAGTAGGTGATGAAATGAGGAAATTAATCCCTAAGTGAGGGGTTGGCTTATCATTTAATTTAATTTTATACCCCAAGTGACATTTCATTCCTTTTTTTTCCTTTCCGTTTTATCTTTTGAGCCTTAAAGCAAAACGGGGCTCTTCAAAAAGGAAGAGACATCTTACAGAGAGCAAATACGTGGCTTAAATTGTATCAACACGAGGCTTAAGGGACCGGAACATAGTGCTTTTCGTACGCCGGGCAGTTTCGAAATCAGCTGAGCGTCAGAAGAAAAAAAGAAAGAGGCTTATTGCACGGCGACACGATAAGGCCTAGTCAAATTACACCACCCGGTGTTACGTTTGTTCCTTATTGTATAAACGCCCATACCTTTCACACATTTTCTAGCAGGACCCGCCGCTGGCAACCAAATTGTTTCGTCTGTGCTGGTTTCTGTAGAGCAGAGGTCTGCGCAGGGTTAAGATTGGAGGGTGCGGAGGCTGTTAAACGCCGGGCAAATGTTGACGCACGTGTCTGAGGCTGACGCTGACGGCAGAGTGACTTACACTTTTAACGCACAGTTAAAGGTCCAGGTTCCTCGGAAGTATGAGGTGAAGGGCCTCGTTGGGCGTGGAGCGTATGGTATTGTCTGCAGTGCTATCGATACCACAACAGATGAGAGTGTTGCAATTAAAAAAATTAGTAACGTGTTTACCGATATAGTGGATGGGCGTCGCACCTTGCGAGAGCTGAAGCTTCTGTGTTTCGTTAACCATCCGAATGTCATTTCCATCAAAGATGTTTTCCACCCGGTTGTGGAGGATTTCTCTGACATTTACGTGGTTTCGGAGCTCATGTCGTCCGACCTGCGCACTGTGCTGAAGTCTCCTAATGTGCAGTTGATGAGTATACACTGCCAGTACTTAGTGTACCAGCTGCTGTGTGCACTACAGTACCTCCATGGCGCCGATATTGTTCACCGTGATCTGAAACCAGCAAATATACTTACTGACTCGGATTGTGTAGTGAAACTGTGTGATTTTGGTCTCGCGCGCGGCGTCAGTGCCAATGCGACAACTTATGTTGTAACACGCTGGTACAGACCACCGGAGCTCCTCCTCTTAGGGAACGAGTGTCATGGAGCGGTAGACATGTGGGGTGCGGCGTGTCTTGCTGCTGAGATCGTCACGCGCCGCCCCCTTTTTCCCGGTCGGGATTATATCCACCAGCTGAATCTCCTCGTGGACGTGATAGGGCCCCCTGACCTGGAGCAGGATTTACCTCACATCGCATCAGCGGAGGCACTGAGTTACCTGCGTTCGCTACCCAAGAGGCAGCCACTGGGTCTGGAAGGCGTGCAGTTTTCTCTGAAGCAGGATTATACCAACGCGGTAAGGTACAGCATGGAGCAAGACGAGGCTGAAGGGGATGGCAGCCCCTGCGCCGGAAGTAAAGTTCACCACGGGCATGTCGATAAGGAAGCCCTCGATAGGGTAGCATCAGAGGAGTACACCCTCTTCAAGGACTTTCTTTTGAAGCTGTTGCTTTACAATCCGAAAGAGCGGATGACAGCGGCTGAGGCGTTGGAACACCCATGGCTGCAGGATATACGGAAGAAATGCAAGACGGAAGGTTACGAGCTTCAGGCAACGGAACCCTTCTCATGGGATTTTGATGGCGGTAACATGACGGTGAGTGAAGTACGTACGTTGTTGCGAAGAGAGATCGCATATTTCAGGATGTCAAAGCGTCATTATCCTAACAAAGAAAAGATCGATCGGTTGGCTAATATCCGTTGCACGAAGGATTATATCCTGTTTCGCTCCACCGCCGTTTCCCTGTTGGTGACTGCAGCGTATCGGAGGATGTTAAATCGAACAAATATATACTTTCCCTTGGTTCCTTACTGCCGTCGCCTTTCCTGTGCTTTGGAAGCTGTTGCTCGTTCCGCTACTGCATAAGAAAGGGACGCACGATCATTAGTGAAAAAGAGGAAAACATGCGGATATACGTGTGTGGGAATGTGCTGCAATGAGCACTTCTTTCTTACATTTTTGTGTTTTTCTTCCTTTTTTTTCTTACAGTTTTTCATCGGATCTTGTTTAACACCGTTGAAAGGTGGCGCATGTCCCCGTACATTGGGCACCCTTTTTAGTGGAAATGACACGGAAATTGAGGTGTCATCCGAGAGGAAGTTATTGTGATTGGAGCCCATGTCTCTTGGCGCTACTTCAATACTTTTATGTTAAACGCGGTGACAAAAGAAGGGATATATGATATTTTAAAATATCAAATGACTGTTGTCCCGCCCGGCATAGACATTTAAGTTATTTCTTCTTGCTAGCCGTACCGCTCAACAGCTGAGCGACGCCTACTTACGTTTTCCTCCTTCCTCCTCCTCCTTCTCCCCACTCTCCGTCCCTCGTTCTGCCTTATCTCTTCCTGGTTCTTCAGGGGAAGGTGCCTCCCATTGACATTGCGTGCAAATGTACCGGCAGAACCGCGTAGGAAAACAAAAACAGTGAGGGAAGAAGGGGAAGCAAAGAGGTAAGGGCAGAGTGTTGCAATCACTGGGCGCGTTTTTGCACTTTCTTATTTCTCCTTTGTGTGCCTTTATCTGCTGTTTTTTTGGCACTCCGTGTCTTTGAAGAGACTGTCAGATCAGGAGGAGGTGAAAAGAGAACACGGCACAAAGCTGTGCCGCTTCAGGGAAATAGTGCCAGGGGCGTTAATAAATGAGCAAAGACCACTTTTCTTTTCGTTTCCATTTTACTCCTCTGACTATACTACTGTAGTGAATGTGGTTTACCTTCACCGTGACATTACGAAGCAAAAATGAGTCATTGATGACTGCTACGTGTCTGCATCATTATCGATAAAATTTAGTGGCGTATCAAGGGCCTATGGGTTTAATATACGTTCATACCGTTGCCATGCATTGGTGCAGTGTGTTGCTCCTATTGCTATGTGTAATGTTGCATCGCAAGCTTTTGTCCTTATCCCTTTCTGTTTTCACAATCTTTGGCTAGTGGGTGTTGCTTTACCGTAGGCTACACGAGCGTTTTTCTTTTCTTTTTTCTAATTTCCAGTGGTTACTCGGTCATCGAGCAGCCCAGGAAGGATTTTAAAAAGGTAAAAATAAAAGAAAGCGTGTTTGCTCCCGTTAATTCTTGCTGATAAGTGCAGTACTAGTGTGAAGGAAAGAAATATTGAAAGTTGCGCATCTGTTTGCGACTTGCACTGTGAGGAGGTTTTTCCCAAGCTCGTGTTACTGCTGCTGCGTGAGACCGCCCCCGCAAATCGTAGGGACTACTTAAGTTGAAGCCAATAAGTGGTGACCAGTTGCTGGAGGACACGCTCGTCGAACTCTAACCACAAGGCAAAAAGTGGGTGGGAGCGAAGCTAATTGAAAGGGGTCGGAACGTAGCGAGAGATAGCGAATAAGGAAGCACCTTCCGTTTGTTATCAGGGTTAGTCTGTGTGCTTAGCTCACGTATTTGAGAAGCACTAACGGGTATCTCCGTTTCGTTATATTATCATTGCTAACATATATCAGTATACTTGAAGAGAAGAAAAAATATATTTGTATACATAAGATTCCAAAGATTTTGGAAGGAAAGATGGTGAAACCAAGCTCTGGTAAGACAGCGCCTAGGAACATATCGGTGTTTCTTCGTGTACGACCACCTGTTCAGCGTGAGTTGAAGGGCACCTTCAAAAATATTGTGTACGACCCCTCTGATCCGCAACGGGTGACGATTACCAAAGGCACTGGGGCGCGTAAAGGGACGAAGTCATTTTTCTTCAATAAAGTGTTTACACCTGAATGTACGCAACAAATGGTTTACGAGGACTTTGCGCGTGGGGCAGTGGATGCGGCTTTCGACGGCCAGCATGGTGTGCTCTTCGTTTATGGGCAAACGGGTTCCGGTAAAACATTTACGATCAGCAACGAAGACCCAGAAAACCCTGGTGTGCTTCAGCAGAGCCTTCGAGACATATGGAAACGGTTTAAGGAGGATACGGAGTACGATTACACGTGTAGCGTAAGTTACGTACAACTGTACAATGAGATACTGACGGACTTGCTGAATCCCGAGAAGGAGCGGGTGCGAATTCAGCTTGGACCAGAAGGGCGCGGTGACGTGGTTCTCGTCACAGAGTCCGCAGGGTTGTCAATCGAGAAGAAAGTGGAAAGCTATGAGGAGTGCATGGATTACTTCCGCATGGGCATGGAGCAGCGGGAGATGACCAGCACTATGATGAATAACACCAGCTCCCGTTCGCATACGATATTTAACTTTAGCCTCACTCGCTCTACAAAAGTGAAGAAGGTGGAAGTGAGCAGAGGCGATGCTAGTGGTACGCCGACTCTTGCGCTGCAGGGGCGCCTTATTATCTGTGACTTAGCCGGGAGTGAACGCCTAAGTCGAACCCACGCTGAGGGGAAGACGCTGGACGAGGCAACGCACATTAACGGAAGTCTCCTCGTGCTGGGCAAGGTCGTGGCAGCATTAACTGAAAGCGGATCACAACACGTTCCTTTTCGAGAGTCGAAGCTAACGCGCATACTGCAGTACTCATTGCTTGGTAACGGTAATACGTCGATTGTTGTGAACTGCAGTCCATGCGACGACTCCACCGAGGAGACGCTAAGTGCCATTATGTTTGGGCAGAGAGCAATTCAAATAAAACAGGACGCCAAACGACACGAGGTGCTGGATTACAAGGCGCTCTACCTTCAGCTTTTGGCTGATCTCGACTCCAAAAACGATGGAACACTGGAATCTGCACTGTCTGAAGAGCGCTCGGTGTATGAAGAGCGAATCCGCAGTCTCGAGGAAAATGTCAAGATTCTTACAGCTGAGAACAATGTGCTTCGCAAGGAGAACGCAGAGCTTCGCGGTGACGGGTGTGCTAGCAGTACCTCCGCGTCCGGTGGTCCGACGGACGCATCTTCGGCGTCCAGCGATGGTAAGTTGGGTTGGCATTCGTTGACGGAACAGCTGAAGAAGAAGCTGAAGGAGAAGGAAGCAGCCATAGAGACCATCAATGGTGAGCGCTCTAAATTGGGTATTTTGTTGGCAGAGGAAAAGCGTACTGCATTCAGACTGGCACAGAAATTGCGGGCAAATATGATGCGGCACGGGATGGAAAACAACAAATTGACAGAGCGCATGACCGAGCTCTCCATTGAAAACGCGAAACTTAAGGGTACGGATTACATCAGCTTCCAGTCTAACGCGGCGTGCGAGGACTCCTTAACCCTACCATCGGAGTTGTCAGAAAAGTATGTGGATCCCAGCAGTGCACAGCACTCAACGGAAGTGGGCGAAGCGTACCTCCAAGAGCAACTTGATAAGGCACACGAGCGGCTCCGCGCGCTGCACCAGGAGCGTCTTGAGTTGATTGTTTATCAATCTATGGCTGGAAAGGCAATACGCATGTTACATTCAGAGAAGACATCTCTCGCTAATCAACTTGATAAGATGTGCGGGAAGCGCTAATGTTATAATACACAAGACAATACGACGAGGAATGAGATAAAGCGTGAAACAACAAACCAAAATATGTGTTTTTTTCCTTTAACTTACAGTATGTAGTTCAATATCGACTTTGAACTGATTATTCTAATTTTCCTTTACCCTTTGACTATAACTTCCTCTCTTCTTTCGGGGAACCACACACTAATGAATTACTGTGGTGACCATGTATGATGCAAGAACTGTGTTGTGCTTCTCTGACATTTGCTCTGCTGTGAGACGCTCACGTGGAACATCTTTGCTGCTGTCAACTACCTAACCTCGTCTTCTCCTCGCTCAGACTACATTTCTCAATCGTACCCGCACAAGCACCCACACCCTTTGCTGGGTTAACTGAAAATTCAACACTGCCCACACCTCAGCGAACTACCAACACAACGCGAGTGTTCATCGTAAGGAAGCACATCACTCGACAAGCAGGATACAAACGGTGTAAATATTACTTTGCACGTCCATTTAATATCCCAGTTTTTCTCTTTGTCCATCTTCGCGAGTGACGATGTGCAGCTCAACAGTCTTCGCGCTTGACATCAGTCACCAGTCCCCGTCGTTGTCGAAGGCAGTGGAGATTTTACAGGTGTTGGCGTTGAGTTACGTGATCCCCCCCACTGGCACTCGCATGGGCTTGGTCATTTCTGGGGCGCCCAGTGAATGCAGCGCTGGCTCGCGACACTCCAGCGGTTATAGAAAACACCTAGTTTTCAAACACATTTCGAGTCTATGCCGACCAAGTATCTCCGACTTCCTTAAAGAGCTTCAGGAAACTCAGCGGGAACACAGACAGACTCACAGTGAGTGGGTGGCAACTGGCTTCATTGATTCACTCCTTGTCTGCAGTGACCTTTTCAGACTATTGGGGAGCGGAGGTAAGCGCAAAAATGTTCTTTATCTGATAACGGATGCGCGCACTAAAGTCGCGAGAATGGAGTCTATTGGCGAGGTCCGCAAATGCTTTAGCAAGCAAAACATTACGCTGCTTGTCGTGGGAGTCGATTTTAAGTTTTTTGACGATGGCTGTGCGGGGTCATGGAAGAACGGTTACGACAGTGTGAAAACAGAGCCGATTTCAGATGATGAAGAAGATGTTCGAGAAAAGAATCAATTGGCGCTGCGCGACCTATGCAATGAACTGAACAATGGGAGTAAAGTCATATCGTTAAGCGAGGCACTGGAAACCTCTAGACAGCCGAAGTGCAAGCGAGTCAATCACTGCCCAAAAGCAGTGATATTTAGCATTGGAAATATACAACTAGCAACGCATATATCCCTAGGCGCGAAGCGAGAAGTATTTAAGGCCGCCTCAAAAGAGGCAGGCGACAAGCGGTCCCCCAGTGAAACGAAAGAAAGTCGCACGGAAATGTTGGGGGATAAACTGCGTGGACGAAAGCCTAAACGAGCCAGGGGTACAGATGTGGCTTGTGGCGAAGTTTCTGAAAGTGTCAATGATCACGGCAGCACCACACTCCCTGATGTTATAGAAGGGAGCGAGCATCAGAGTATTGACGTGATCGCATGCGTCCCGAAGAAGAAATTCCCTGTTCATGTACTCATGGAGGAGGCAGCGCATCTGGTTACGCCACTACCAACTGATGAGTGTGGGGCCAAGGCCTTCCGTAGCATAGTTCGCGCTATGGGATCGGAAGGCCTCTCCTTGGTTGTGCGTTATGGGCTACGGCGTGGCGGGAATGTTTTGATTGGTCTCTGTGTTCCCTTGTCGAGTGCCCAGCAAGATGTCCTCGTTCTTGTAAGGCTGCCCTTCAGGAGCGAAATTCGCCCCCTTTGCTTCCCCGAGCGAGAGCAGGTAGAGCCATTTTTGGACAGCGGCGGAGTAAATGCTGCTGAGCAAGGGAAGCTTATTTCGTCGATTGTGCAGGGCTTGACAGTAGAGAAGGAAGTGCTGCAACCCAACAAAACGTTCAACCCGTTTCTTCAGCAATGTTATGCCACACAACGCGCCAAGTTGAATCAGCGCTATACCCGCTGCTTTGAAAATACACAAGGCTTAAGCGGGGATGTAGAGGTGCGCCTCCCGCTCCTACCGGAGATTCAGCGCAGCTCCGCTGCGTTTGGCTATCCAGGGAATATATTGGAGCGCCTCTTTGTTGACGTGCGTGAGCAGTTGGATGCTTGCCGCGGTGCGTTCGGGTACGTACCGTGTTGTCAAAATCAAAAATACTGCGACCTCAAGGGCCAGTGTAACATATTGTCCCAAGAAGAGTGCGTAATCGACCCCAAGGTAGAAAAGCAGGAATTTTCCGATGATGATCCTGCTTTGCCTACCCTCTCCTCTCATCGTTTGGGTGGTACGCCCTCCAACGTTGTTTTTTCTGAATGCGTTGAATCACCAAATGGGTTAGTTTAATCTCTTAACTGTAGATGCATTTGTAGCGTAATGGAGCACAGTGGAGGTTAACGGTACCTCATTGCACCAGCTGAGTTGAACAGAAGTATACATAAATAAGTGAAGAGGGGGGAAAAGGCAGAGGAAAGGGTTCATAAACAAAATGTTCGAAGTGTTTTTATAGGGGATTCTTATATATATATATATATATATATATATATATATATATATGAAAAAAAGAACCTTGTACGCCACTTCGTATCTTTCTAATGCCTTCCCCCCTTGAAAAGGCGCTAGAGGGTTAGATGATATGGTCTATATATGTTATTATCAACGTCCATCACTGCATATTAAAATGTACGTTGTACTTATTTGGACATTATTTTCCCATTTGCCTTTTCTGTATATACCGCTTATTCCTTTTGGTTTATTTACCTTATAACCAAACAAGAGGGTTAGGGTTAGGGAAGCAGAAGCAGAGTGTACGTTTCTGAAGTTGAAGGGAAGTCTCAGAAATTTCTCTCTATTTTTATTTTTCCTTCCCCTCGCTCCTTTCCTTTCTTGTTTATTTTATGCCCTCTTTGACTCCTTCTTTAAATCAGAATATTTTCCATCGGAACATTAAATAACATGCGAGTGGGCTGTTATTTGAAAGAAAAAATAAAGAATAAATACACAAGGAAACTTTGAGTCATAAAAAGAAAAAGGTATCCGCAAAAAAAAAAATCAGAAATGCGAGACGGTGTCGGACGGAAGTTCTTTTGTGGAGGTGTGGATGACACTAGAAATAAATAATAATAAAAAATACCAGATCGTTTGTCTTCTTCGGCTTGTAATATATGAATAAAAATAGGGCAAATAAACCACGTTAATGTTTTGTTCTCTCTTTGCTTTACCCCTAGCTCACCAGCATTCTTTGTAACATTATCTTCGACATTATTTCCCTCTTCTTATTGCTTTCATCCTGACTTTATTCGAAGCGGTGGGGCACAAGGTCAAGATATGACACTTGATGCATCACGTTAAATGCACCTACGTCTGTCACTTTTCTTGAGCGTGTTGCAGAAGTTTCAATGAAGTTTAGTTTAATACGTTTTCTTTTTCTCTTTTTCTTTCTTTCTTTCTTTGTTTCTTTCTTTTTTCTCTATCATTTGTTTCCGTGTTTCCTTATCTTCCGTCCTGTGGTATGGTGGGGCTCCCGCTCCGCCATGATTTTTAATGGTATCTTTTCACTCCTTAACCACGCATTTGTAGGGGGGGCTCTCACAGCTGCTGACGTTGCTTATCCGATGCAGGGTGCACCTTTTTCACTTCTCTTTTTTTCGCAACATTTCTCACCAAAAAGCTTCGTCAGTAGGACGTACAGAAGGGAAAAAGAAGACGCAATCATACGTCTAGCTGGGGTATAATTTAGAAAACAGCCTATCAACTTCTTTCGTGACAATTTTTTTTTTGAAAGTGATCCGGTTGCGGGGTTGGTGTACGATTTACGCATTCATCATTGTTTTCTGGGCTGCCCACGCGCAGGGTTGTCTGGTAGAGGCATTATTCGATGGGTGATGAGTCGGTGAGGTTGTATGAACTGTTGCTTGAGGTGCAGGTAGATCCCCGTCCCGCAACAATCAATGCACTTCGAGAAGTGTGCAACCAACTACCGCAGTTATCGCAGCTGCTGGATGGGCAGTGCCGGTACCAGTTATATTGTGCGTTCCTGCTTTACGGAGCGGGACGCGGCCCTATCGTTTCCTTTGAGAAGTACGCGGTGGGACTGGATGATGCAACACGGTCGGTGGTTCATCAGTTGAAGGAGGCTTTAAGGGAAAACCAAAGGGACCTGGAGGACGCCGAGTTGGAGGGATTCGTGCGCCGCTTTGCCGAAAAAACAGGGTTTCAGCTCGACCAAAGGATCACACCCATAGCTTTGACGTTGGCATCGCTGTTGCCAACAGCGATGTTGCCGTCCGGACTGGAGGCTCTTAACATGTTGTTCCACCTCTTGGAGGCGATGTGCAAGGATCATGTGCCACCAGAAGCCTCCCGCATCTACGACGGTGCCCTCCGGCCGCTATGCCACCTTCTGCTCCAGTACCACGACCCTGAGTTATCACTTCACCTTGACCGCCACCTTGTGGATGTTAGTAATTACATGCTCAGCTGGTTGAGGCGGCATTTCGTGACTGGTAATGATTGTGCTGCAGCAATACGGATTTGGGATTGGCTTCTTACCGCCGATGATCCATCATTGGGAATGTACTTGGCGATTGCGTACTTAATTTTCCATCGTCAGGAGTTTCTGGTGTTGACGACGAAAGAAGAACTGCAGGAGGCATTGGAGTCACTTAAATTTCAGGTAGAGGTACCCGAAGGAAAAGAAGCCTCCTACCCGCAACCAAGTTGCGGGGGTCCGAAAACATTCTCGTGCCCTACATCCGGCAAGGTTTTACTACAAAATGCGAACGTTGTACGTCTCAACACGCCATGCGTCACTCGTCAAGTCATCAAGTCATTGTTATACCCCGGTGAATATGGAAGGAAATGTGCAAGGAACATCCAAAAGAGTCCTGAGGAGCTTGCCCACTACTATTCATCTTTAGCGACTTTACCACTCGAGTGCGGTGATTATCTGCATTCCTTCGCAGCGACGCCCGCTAAGGAGGACGGGGAACCACCACTCAAATATACGGTTATGGACTGTCGCGCACGTGTCAGTTACGAGGCTGCTAGACTTCCCACAGCGGTTCACGTGGGGGACGAAATCGATTTTGACATGGAGAAGATTAGTAAGGTAGTGTCCTCTTTTGCAGGAGTGCGTGGTGAGCATATTTGCGTATTCGGGACGGGCCGTCAGATAACGGAGGAAATTAATTTACTGAACGTCTTGTCATTGCGCCTTGTTGAGGGTTTCTTCCCGTATGTCAGCTGCGGTCGCTTTCGCAGCATTATTCCGTTAATAAAGGCCGGTGAGGTGGCCATCATGGGATCAGCCGTCGAGGGCGGGGTACGCAGAATGAAGGGTGACATTGGAGAAGTGGGGAAAGCTGTTATTAGTGGAATTTTACAGCGGGTGGAACTTACAGACGTTAGTGGCAAGGCGAAGGAAGGGATGGAAGTGGCCAAAAGTTGGGGTTTGGGGTTCATAAAGCGAGTGGGCGGCAGACTGAAAACTAAGGAAGGTGACGAAAGTGCTCAACATGCTGCGAAAACGTTAGAAACCACCACGACAGATGTTGGGGAAGTTGCACCAGGGAAGGTGGACTCATTCCCGCAGCCTGAATCCAGCCCAGCAAAGAAGGATGTTTTCTCTCAGGGAAGAGGAAACAATCCTTCGAGACATATCTTTTCCCTGGGCGACGATGCAAACGACAATGATGATTTTGATCTTATTGAAACTGTTTCACCCCAAAGAGTCTCTGCTACCAAGGCAGCTGTCGAAAAGAAGAGGGCAGAGACAACAATAGAGTCGAGCAGTGCTCCCTCGGTGGTTAATGAAAGAGCAAGGGAAATGTCAGGGGCTCAAGAGAAACTGTCTGCTGCTGAGAGTGTGGCTGCTCCACCCAAGGAAATTACATTAGCCAATGATAACTTGGAGAATGAGATTGACGAAGAATTTGAAAAACTCTTTGGAGACACTGCGTAGTGTATATTTGGATTTCCAGTACTTTTCATTGTCAAGCTGCCGTGTGATGACTACCGTGGTCCAGTGTAATAACACATGAGAGGAAGAGGGATGATGAGTAAGGTGGTCTGGTGATATGGAAAAAAGTACCGTTGCTATGAGTGGTTGCATAAGAAAGCGTTCCTCGTCCTCTAGTGATGCGATGTGCTCACCAGCGGGTGATTCCGCTCTTTAAGTTGAGATGCGTGCACGTGCAATACACTTCCCCTAATCCGAGAAGAAAACAACAACGACAACAAAATAACACCAATAATAACAATACTGGTGCATATGCGACATTTGCAGCAGTTTCATTATGTGTTTTCTCTTGTTACTTTGCCATCCCAAGTCTTTCAATTTTCTTTTCGCCTTCGCACTTCTTCAAGGCAACAGGGCACGGGGAGGTACAAGAGAAAGGAGTGGGCAGGAACACACATAGAACCCCCTCTCCCATCGTTAGACTGAGAGTACTGATATCATGAAAAGGCATAAAGTGTTAGTGGTATTGCTTATTATTGTAATAGCGGTGAAATACACCTTCCTCTTTCTTAGGCACGCCGAGCGCGCACGTCGAGATGAAAAGCCGCCAGACCGGAACACGGGCTTCACTACAAACTATGCATCGGCGTACCTGGGGGCCACCCTAACGGACTTTAGCCCCACCTGTCATGATGCATCTTCAGTGCTTAACGAAGATGATGAGAAGTACATGTTGTGTCCGTGCAGCACACGACGAAAATTCTTCACTGTTCAGTTGATCCGTGGTATCGAGGTTCGTATCTTGACCTTAGTTAACCATGAGCATTTCAGTTCTAACGTTAAAAACTTTACCGTTCTTGGTAGTAGCAAGTACCCAACAAACGAGTGGCGAGTGTTGGGCCACTTTAGTGCAGATCCGCGGCGTGGCACACAGCATTTTGACGTTGGTCCTCAGCAACCCGTACGATTTCTGCGTTTCTTGTGGGCGACCTCGCACGGAGAGCATTCATGGTGCACACTTACAACCTTCAAAGCCTTTGGTGTGGATGTCCTGGAAACCCTTACAGAGGACTTCACTGTTAGTGTGGAGGAAGAGGAACAACAACGGGAGCACTTCCGACATGACGATGCCCCACCAGCTCCGCCCCTCCCAATACGTGAGGTGTTAAATATGGGTCACACACGTCAAGGAAACGAGTACGCGTTGGTGGATGCTTTCGGTGGCGACATGATCACAGACGATGCCAGCAATGCGGATGATTCAAACGTGTCTGTCAACACTCCCAAAGGCCACGTCTGTAATTACACCATAAATGATGCCGGGAAGTGTGGTGGTTCCCGCAGCGGAAACGCAAGCAAAGGGCATGGACAGCACCACAGAGGTGCAAATCCGAGCATCTTTAACCTGGATGTGGTGAATCAGCGTTATTGTTCCATTCTTCTCCCGCCTGAGAATGTTTCCGGAACCTGCTTCCCACATGAGCGAATACTTTACGAGGCTCATATGCTTAGTGCGTGCATGTCTAAGGCAGTGTTTTCAACAAAAGTCACCGCCCTTGCCAAGCCTTTCACGGGTAACTCAGTGCTCCTAATGCTTGCGCAAATGAGCAAGCAGATCAAAATGATGCAGCAGGAGGTACTAGAGATGGCGTCGCATCAGAAGGAGCTGCAGTCGAAGCTCGGACACACAGAAACCACAATGCAATGGTTGCAATCACAGTTGATGGATTCAAGAAGAAACAGCATTGAATTCCGCGATAGGCTGCAGGATGCAATGAAACACGTCGAGGTGCTGAAATCCAAGGTGTCACTTCAGCTCAATATGGGACATAACTGTGAAGAAGACACGATGCTGAGGGTTATGGTCGTCGGATCTGTATCATGCTCCTTTCTTTCCTTGGTGCTGTCATGCATTGCTGCTCGGGCATTTTACCGACCACGGAGGCGAAAAGGTCTGCTGCCGATGGGCTGACTCAAACCACATATTGCTTCTTGCATCCTTCACTTTGATTGGCGATATGTGAAACGGTTTCATTTATTAGCGTGGTTGAGTGAGAGACAGTTCACCACAATATTCTACTCGGATCTCTTACATCTTTTCCACAACTTACCCAACTAGGGTCTCTTTTACTTACTGCGATGTACACCTTCGGCACTGTTTTCATGCAATAGGAATGATTGCGTGGATATCAATAATTCCCTGAGCCTGTCTTTTTCATGTTGCGTGAACGAGAACAGATCGGTGGTAATGGACAGGGGTAGCATTGAGGTAGTGCGTGTGTGCAATGGCGAATTGTTTATACCTATGTTGTTGTCCACCAACCATGTTGCCACGCTACCTTTCACACTTACCGATTACTTTATGCTTGATGATTCTCCTTGGGGTTTCTTTTTCCTTTTACGCTTTTGGCCCATGCCATGGGGTTTAACGCACATCGGGGAAGAACGAATAGTAACACCAGGTAAGGGCTTGAGGACGGGGAAGGCTATTACAACGCTACTGGAAGCACATACGAGAGCGCACAGATATACACAGAATTTAGTTTTCTGTATACTGAAGTGCACGCACCTATTCTTTATTTTCTTTGATTAAGCAGTTTACTTCACGTACTTATCGTTACATTTGTTATAATTGTAGCTGAAGCGCATCCACTCAATCAAGCGTTGATTCTTTTTTCTACTCCGCACTCTCTGATAGGAAGGGAGAAAGGGATAAATAAGACAGGAGAGGGAAGGTAGCACTCAGGTGAAAAATATCTTCCTCAATATTTTTCTTTCTTTTTTAATTGTTAAAATAAAAATTTGCTTTGTATTTTTATCATACAGACCTTTTGCTTCATGTGATGCAGCAGAAAGTCCTCATTGCTACACCAATATCCCTCTTCGAGGTGCTTGAGGGAACCGCCGTGGAACGCGGTAGCTGCGCCTGTGCAATCGTGGCTGCTGTAACGACGTCGGGGCGGCCAAAGTACAGTGCTGTTTGCTACAATGATCGACGCGAGACGTTATGTGTTGCGCCAATCACAACAAGTATTGAGAATAGTATTCAATTTCAACTGTCCACAGGGACTCACGCCAGCTTTCGTGACGGAACGGGGAAGTTTTGGAGGTGTGTGTTTCTTAGTGAAGCAAAGCTACAGGCATTTCTGGCGGCACTCGGCATAGCTGCATATGCGTTGGCTGGTCGGCGGGAACGTTCCACTCATACAAGTGACTTCATGCCCCTTGGTGTCGGTGTTTGCCTGCAGCAACACAACCGCGCCAGGGTTCATTATACCGCGTACGCCATCCAGGGATCTGACCTGCCTCTTCTTGGGGACTTGCTGGAATCAAACGGCGATGAGTTGTACTGCTTCAGGCCGGTGCCCTCCACTGCGGCTCTACTACAAGGGAACTATCCCGATGCCTTTGGCTTTGAGTGTGGTGTAATTGGTATGTCAGAAGGGTCTATCCGTGCCATTGTGGTTCCAGCTGCGGCACTACCACACGGAAGACGAAACTTATATGGTGCCGATGGCGCTGTATTTGTTGTTAAAATGGTGAACGTGCTTCAAGAGGACCCCCTGAATATGGAGAAGGGGGAGGGTGTTCCCACAGTGCTGACCTTCGGTGATGATCCTGCGGGTGACGTTGCAGGTGAAGGGACTCTGGTTATCACTTCCAATGTCATGGGCTCAAACAGCAACCAAGTGGAATCTGTTGTGCCATTTTCCGGAGGGACGGCAAATGAAATGCGCGATGTGCCGCCTCCCCAAAGCATGGCTACGGTGCAGCCTGGTGGAGGTGTGCCACCGGAGCACATGGATCTCATCCAAAGATTGGGTATGCTTCTCACCGGAGCTGTGGAGAATGCCCGAAATGTGCGCAGCATTAGTGAGGCCACAGCAGCCGAGTGGCGGCATGCAATTAATAGGCCGAAGCCGTCTCGATTGACAAACGCCGCTCTCGTACAGGCCGTTCAGCAGTTGGTCATGGAAAGTGACCGAATTGCTGATTCTATTGCACAAAGGGATGGTTTGATACGGGAAATTGAGAAGCGCAACCGTGAACTGCAACAGCGCGTGGACAGTGCTGCCATTGCATCGCAGCAGCTGCTAGACGAGAAAAACGAATGCACAAGATCGGCCTCGGATATGAGGTTGGAGAAGGAGCGCGCCATAATGCAACTTCAGCAGCAGATCAACCAAGCATCGATGGAGCGCGATGATGCACAAAGGCACTTGCAGACAGTGAAACAACTTCTCCACGTATCGGAGACGGAGCTACGGGAAATACGTGGCAACGCGGCGTTGAGCGGTGAGCGAACAAGCGGTGCAACTTCCTCACTCTCTGCACTGCAGGATGCACTGGCAGAAGAACGATCCCGTCGCAAAGCACTGGACTCAACCCTCGAATCGCTCCAACAACAAATGTCCAGCGCACAGACGGAGCTCCACGTTAAGAACGCCCAGTTGGAAGACATGCGGCGCTCCGTAGACATGCAGCGCACACACTACGCACAAGTCATTGATGATGAACGGCAACGCCGCACGATGGAAGTGCAGCAACTGCGCACCGAATTTATTACTGAGCTGCAGGCACGCGAGGCGAAGTTTTTGGCTGACCGTGCGAGAGTGGGGGAGGAAAACTTCAGGAGGGGCCAAGCAGAAGGACGTTCCAGCGGCAGAGCAAATAGCCGTGGAAATGCGTCAGAGCAACGGCTGCAGGAGCTTACCTTTGAGGCTCAACGGACCCTTGCTGAGCTTAACGTGTGTCGCGAAGAGCTACGACAAGCGGCAGAGGATGGTATGGTAATAGTCCGGACTACTAGCGCACGGGCGGCACGACTGAAGGCACAACTACACGAAGAAAATTTTAAACGGGGTCGTTTGGAGATGTTGGCAAGCAATGCGCGCGGTCGACTGCAGGGAGGACGAGACAAGATATTATCTGCTTTCACGTCAGTTGCCCATCGACTGCGTCGTCCTGTGAAGGCCTCTGATCTAATGTTTGTTGTAGACTCACTGAAGAGGCGTAAGGCTGTCGATTTTAGCTTTCAGGAACGAGAGTATGCCGCAGAGGTGGCATCGGTGACACGACGCCGCTACCAGTGGATTGAAGAAACGATGGTTGCTCTGTACAGGGAAGATATTGAGCGAGTATATAATGAGTGGTTAGAACCGTTACTTGCTTTGAGGGACGCCACTACCGAGACTGTTAATGCTCTCATGATACAACGAGATGGTGAGGCCTTCTTCCAGTTCAATACATCTGAAAGGAGGGGTCGTTTTGAAATCAACATGGAAATGGAAAATTTCTTCAGAAATATCACGGATATGTTTCAAGAGGAGATGAGGCAACGAAGGCAACTCTTGGCCCAGGCGCAACAGGCTGTTTCTAAGCTTCTTGAAGAATCGGCTGAGAACCTCGATTCCCTTAGTTTGAGGTGGTTTGCAGAGCTTGAGCAAAGGGAGCAATTACGCAGTGAATGTGCCAGAACATTTGCGACGATCCTACTAAAGGAGGAGGCTGAATTCCGTTCCATCGCGATGGAAGCGCGAACTGGTGCTAACATCGTTGATCAAAATGACTTAATTGCAACCGAAGGTGGTGTACGAAGTGCCATTGATTCAGAGGAATGTGCGGAGTTGAGTGGTTTAATGTTTGACTATGAGAGCCAGAAGGGTATAATTGTACGGAATGCCGCCTTCATGGAAGAGGCGCGAACAATAATATCGGAAGAAGAGGAGAAGCGGGATTGTATTGTGTCGGAGGAAAACGCCACCCTACAAATCGCTATTGACTTGTATGCACCATATATTCAGTCACTTCGTCCAGCTCTTGACGCTCCTGAGATGCAGGAAGAGATCGATCCAGTTGAGGCAGAGGGTCCCCCTCCTGTGGAAACTTATTATGCTGAGGCTACTGAGGCAGAGGGTCCCCCTCCTGTGGAAACTTATTATGCTGAGACTGCCGAGGCAGAGGGTCCCCCTCCTGTGGAAACTTATTATGCTGAGGACTGGCTGGAGGCGAGGCAGAGGGTCCCCCCTCCTGTGGAAACTTATTATGCTGAGACTGCTGAGGCAGAGGGTCCCCCTCCTGTGGAAACTTATTATGCTGAGACTGCCGAGGCAGAGGGTCCCCCTCCTGTGGAAACTTATTATGCTGAGACTGCCGAGGCAGAGGGTCCCCCTCCTGTGGAAACTTATTATGCTGAGACTGCCGAGGCAGGAGGAGCTGACAGGCCTCAACGTGGAAAAGGTGGTGCAGCTGGTGAAAATTCCGATTCGTCGTCCGATGAGGAGGAGGATGGCCCCCCAAAGGCTTTGCCGCCCCCTTCCAAGGTAAGCGCCCCATCGCATGTGCCTTCAAAGAAGATCCCAAGATTTGATAGTAGTGATAGCGATTGGTGACATGAGGATCAAGAGAAAATTGAAAAAATCGAAGGGTCATAAATCGCCTTGTATTTTGAACATCGCCCCTGCTGCTTCGAAGGTGGAATTGTGTGAAAAGGAAATAATAGACCAAGAGAGGTAAGATGTCTGTGGTTATTATAAAGGGATGCTACTGATGCGCCCATATTCTCTTCTCTTTCCCTTTGTGTGTTCAACCACCAATGCCTTTTTCTTGAAGAGAAGGAACTGCATTGGAGGGGTGGATCACGAAGGAAATATTGCGTTGCTGTTTGCGTACATGTTTTGTTGTAGGTACATCTACATTTTGGTACTTCATGGATGTCGCTGCAGTTGTGTAGTCCTTGTAGTTCCTTTTACCTTGACACCCTTTTGTTGCTTTATAACCTGGAATTCGTTAAGACATTTCCTGATAAAATAGTAAACAGAAACGTAGCCCTTATAATACTGGGAAACTGGGAGGCAGCCTCTAGATTCTACTTTCTGACGGTACAATGCAGTACCTTCACAGTGATACGGCACAGCCACTGCGCTTCTTCACAAAAATCGTTATGCGATGCGTGAATGACGCATTGGATTACGCGACTGCTCCTCAGCGTCAAACGGAAAAGAGTAACACACAGGATACATTTCTTACGCATGAAGCCCCTCCCAGTGTGCATGTGTCAGCGGAAGTTGTAGGTGGAAGCTTAAAGCGTAGAAACTCGAGGCCGGAAGTGTCACGAAGTCCGAGCCGAGCTCTATCGCCACATCCGGCGAAAGTAAGCGCTGTCTTTGTTGGAAATGGAATTATCATTTGCGGCTACTCAGATGGTTGCTTTACACTTAACTGTGGTTTTCGTGTGAGTGGCGACAGAGAAAACAGCAACGATAGCAGCGTTGAGTGTGGATGTATTGATACGTTGAATTTACCGGCCTTCGATCCCGACGATGGGTCGGTCGTTGCTCTTGACGCCGTGCCCACCTCCTGTGGGGAATGGGTGGTGGCTGTTGGCTATCGAGAAATTGTTTACACTCGCCCCCTAAGCGTAGGTAAGTCTGAGTTATACTCCCTTCCACGAAAACGGAGGTATCAGCAGCGAACTGTTCGGCTAAGCGCTAAGGAGTGGCTCAACCTCTGTCCTATAGGGTATGTGAAGCTAGCACCTGATGTGGCGCACATTGCAGTGTCTACCGAAAATGAAAAACACGTGTCAATTATGGCGCTTCCACCGTTAAATGTGCCGCGTGTCTCTGATAACGGTGAGGCTCCTCACGTCCAGGTGGACTCCTCAGCCTGCGTCGTATATGGTGAGGGTGTGCATGGGGCACGAGGGGTACGTGTCTTTTTCTTACCTGACGCCACTCACTCAGGCGGTGCACTCAGCACCACCATTCACTCAGCAACGCAGGCGGGAAATTGTACAAACACGAGTATTTCCATGTCTTCGCCCACTGGCTGCGCCTCAGCAACGCCTTTTTCCTTGGATCCGACTTGTAGCAAACATTACGTATTGGGGCTACTTCTGTGGGCGGGAAGCAGTACATTTTCGCGTTGCCCACTGAACAGTGCCAGGCGCGGCGTAGTGCGGAAGCCCGGTACCCTATACGGTGGAGACACGTACGGATCGGACGATAGCATGCGTAAGGCGAGTAATCCTCCAGTCAAAGGTAAATCGGTATGCAAGACCTCTGGGAAGTTGGGGAAGAAAACACGGGATAGCATATTACCTAGTGAGCCACAATCAGCGGCAGTTTCTCTACTCGCAGGTGTTCACAGAAGTCTTTTGCCTAGCAACGTCGTTGCCGCAGAGGAGGCCTCTGGTGACGGCTCCATTGTCGCAGTAGTGTGCGAAAACGGCTACGTTTATATGCTAGGCAGTCGAGGAATCATTTCAGTGTGCAGAGCTACACCAACGGTGCACGCCTCTTTCCCAGAGGTGGGAGGGATACCGCCACATGTGGTGAACACCAGTGGAAATCGAACACCGTCACTGACAGTCGAGCTGAGAGTCAACGGCTGCACTACCTTGGCGCACGTGCGGGGGCCGTCCCTGGTGGATTTGATGCGCAGCGAGAGCGCAAAATTTTTACATGAATTAAACGATTTCCGATCTGCGATCACGCTTGGTGAATTGCCGCTCGTACTTGTTTTCTGTGACCATGATGTTTATTTGTGGGATGTACATTATAACTGTGTTGTTGCCAAGCTGCATGGACTTCCCCCCATTCAGCCATTTGAAATGTATGAGCTGAGGCTCTCGAGCTCATTTTCGAGCTCCCAAGTGCCACATTCGAGGCAACAACGACAACAACAACGACAACAGCACCGACAGCAACAGCGGCAGAGCCCATGCCTACAGATACAACAAAAAGGCGAAATATTTTGCCCAATGTTTAAGGACAACGCTGTTTGGTGGTCCACGACGGATGGTAGGACAGCATGTCTCGATGTCAATTCGCTGTTATGCAGCGTTTACCCGGTGCTCAGCCAGCACTTTCCTCACATGACGCTGAAGGTGTTGGCTCTAGTGTTGGAGAGTCTGCCGCCTCACTCTCGTCGCGTGGAGGAGTGCGTGGCTTCGTTAGAGCTTCCTAGTGGAGCACACTTGCAGCAAGCAGAGGGAAGTATGCTGGGCGCCAGTCTTTCTGCGGGGGCGATGTTTTCTTCGGGCATTAGATTTCGCCCGACGCATCTCTCATTTTCGGATCAAGGTGTAGCAACCGCTGCTGCGGAGTTCTTGGAAGGTGTGTGTAGCACATCTTTTGAGAACAAGGAAGGATTTCTTCGGGTATTAAACTCATTGTAACACGATGAGAACGATGGTGGGGGAAAACCTTTTTCTTCTTCATATACTGTGATGGAATCACTAATATGCAACGTGTGAGTGTTGTTGTTAATTATGTCGGTTAGGCGTTTTTGCGCATCCAAGATATTACAGCGTAGCTCCTTAACGACCAACTAACTAATTTGTAGTTTTTGTTCCCGTTGTATTTATTTCTTTTCTCGAAATTTTTCTCCCACCCTTAGCTGTAGAGACAGTGCAGCATCGTAATTCGACAACGGTATTGCGTATTCCTCCACTTCCCCGTACGCACACGAGGGTTGTAGGCGCGGGCGGAAGGTCTGCGTTCCTTTTTCTATTGGTAAACTCCTGTCGCACAACAGTTGGTGGTAAGTGTCGCCATTCCAGCCTCAGAGCTTGAAGTGGAACATTGCCTGGTCGTGCGCATCTTAGCGAAGCGGTAGCAACATAACACATGCTGCGACGTCTAGTCGTGACGGGCTCAATGCGGTTTGTGGGGAGATTAGCGTTGGTTGGGGTAGCTGCTCCTGCTTGTCTTCAAACTAGGGGCACCTTCAATGGGAGAAGGATAGCAATCGTAGCAATGACACGCACTTTGACATTCAAGACATCGATGCCGATCGTCTGACGCATCGATACTGGGATGATTTAGAGTCTCCTTATGACATTGCTCTGGAGGAATTCGAAGAGGGTGGTGTGGACTCTTTTACGCATGTGCTCCCGGACGACCGTGGGCTTCTTAAAAAGGAGTTTTTAGCCTCCACACCCCACCGTGCAGCGAGATGAGCGCCTAGGGTGATTGAAAGCGGTGTGAGGGAGGGAGGGCGAGTGGTGAGTAAAGGATCGTTAATAACTGGTAAAATATGCGTTACGAATGCGCAGGAAAAAGCATTGGGGACGTACATGCTGTGAGCATTGGAAGTACAACGAGGGAGGCTAAGGTGACTTGGTTTGTTTGCTCCTCTTTGAGGGAGGTTGAGGCAGCTCATAGATTTTTCTTCTATTTTGTTGGCAGGATAAACACCGAGGGACTCTCACTGCCTTTACTTAACATGTTATTTGCACAACTCGTGTTATTATATCTTATTATATGGATATATATATATATATATATTTGTTTATTTGTATTGTTTTGTTTACCTGTTTTGATTTTCCCTCTTTAACAAACCTCTTTGTTATCGGCTTGTTAATAAACCTTTCTTTCCTTCTCTCGCACGCTGCCTTTGTTGTACGCTGTTTCGGTTTTAACAATGTTTTAAAAACGTCCTTTGCCGTTAGGGTCTCCAAACAGCAGCTTCCGCAAGGATGCTGCTTAGTTTTAAATAGCTTCTGCCTCCTTTGTTTTCCATGTTCACGGGAATATGTAGGGGGCTGTGAGATGTTGAATAGGACACGGCGGTCTGTTGCTACCGGTGTGTTTTAGTCAAATGCGGCCATATGAAGGAGTCCCGTTGTCTCGTTTTCACGCATTTAGTCTTCCGTGGTGCTCCTCATGCGTTGGTCAATTAAGTCACCGAGAGAGGACGATGGGTAGCCTCTTTACCACACACACGCACACTACGCATGTAGGGGCGTAGTTCTACTCACGTTGTACGTTATTTGTTATCTTTTTCCAATCGTAATTCGAAGGCAGCACGCCGCGTGATAACCAACACAAGCCACAACTCCATGGGCGCCCCGTCTGGTTCTTCATTTTCTGTCCTTTACTTACTCGTATTTCTCATGTTAATCTTTTTCTCCTGTGTTCAGTACAGTTAGTAGGGTAAGGAAGGGCAGGGTATTTCAATTTAAATTCCTTAATTATCGGAAACCTTTCCCTGGTAATTTATGTTGCGTCGTCCACTTGCTTGTGCACTGGTGACGGTGACGCATATCCGTTCAATGCATGGAAAGCCCACGCAGTCCCATAAGGTACGCACACAGCACAGTCGTCGATGGTGGACTCAGTCGAAGGCGCGGCATCTCACAGCAATGCCCCACGACGAGTGCAAGTCACGGCCGCACTTTCCCAGCTACAACGAGGATGTCGACCGTCCGATGGTGGTGCCCGATGAAGTGATGTGCTTCAACTGTGTCAAACCCATCAATGGCAGTGACATTAACAGCTACGTCTGGATTCCTGCCGGCAATGCCACCGTTCCAACGAGTCAGGGTTACTTTTTTCACTTTGAGTGTTTTAAGTGTTGGCGTTGCAAATACAGGCTGATGCACAATAAGTTCTATTCAAAAGATGGAAAGGCTTTGTGTGTTCCATGTGCACTGGGTAGAGACATCAGAGTGCCTACACGCCGGTGGCACACTTCGTACGTCAACACTCACCGCACGGGGTCACGTTTGACGGGACATTTTTTCCCGCGCCACAGTCATCAGATGGAGTTTCTATTTGATAGCACACGCTAGAGCCTTTATTTTGGACGCCTTAACTGGTATTCACGTGATTCGCTTTTGGCATCTTCACGTAATCTGTTCCAAATGATTTACGGATGTTGTCTTCCTTTCTGGTTTCCCTACGGACCTTGTTTCGCTGAAAAAGAGAATTATTCTTTTATTCCCATGTATGACGCTTTTCCTCTTTTTTCCTCCTCCAGTTTTTTTGTTGTTGCTGTTGGCGGTGTCGCATTACCATGTTTTGCTTTCCTAACCCTTTTCCTTTTCTGCATGGTACTGACGTAAGGTTTCTAGACGCGACAACTGTGGTGTGATATCGCCTCTCCACCTGCTTCTAGTGTTTTGCGTTGTAGAGCTGTGTGTTCCGCACCACGCAGCGTCTACATCACCCCGCACAGGGCGTAGGGAAGAAGGATCTCAGTAATCAGAACGGATCAGTGGAAGCAAGTGCACGGTGGCGCGGATGGAATATGTGCAGAGGCTTTTTCAGTCCGTCACCGACATTCGTGCAGAAATAAAGTATCCTTGTAACATACTCGGCTGTGTTGCGCGGGATGTCCAGGAGGTTGACGCAGTATTGGAAAGGTATTTTTATCTCTTCACATATCGCAAGGACTTTGAACCACTCCCGCGATCTGTAATAACAACGGATAAGGGATGGGGTTGCCTGGCGCGTGCCTCACAAATGCTGCTTGCCTGTGCGTTACGAAGACACATGGCGCTGGATTTCTCATTTCAGCACTTTTGCGACATTGACGACGAGCGAATTGCACCTTTTTCTCTGCACTGTATGGTTCGCAGTGTACTGAGACCTGGTGAGGATCTGCGGCCAGTCTATTGGACTCCGAGCCAGGGCTGTGAGGCCATTAGCGGATGTGTGAGGAGAGCGATACACAGGGGGGCACTCCACTCTCAACTTCGTGTCGTTGTCGGCGCAGCCGGAGCCATCCCAAAGCACGAAGTTAATAGACACCTGGAGGACTCAGGCAATGCGCTTATCCTTGTACCGGTGCGCTGTGGCACTACACGGCGCATGACTCAAAAGATGTTTCTTTCGCTAGAGCACCTGTTGCTTACGCCGATGTGCGTTGGAATGGTGGGTGGTGTCCCTGGCCGTTGTTACTACATTGTCGGAACCGGAGGTCAGGAACTGCTGCTGTATTTGGATCCCCACTGCATGACGCAGGAGGCGCTGGTGTCATGTGAATCGGGCACTGCCGGCGTCGTAAGACCAACGCCGCGCCACTTGCTGTGTGTCCCATATGATCGAGTGGACACGTCGTTCTTTCTTGGTTTCTTCGTTGACTCATTTGAGCTCTGGGAGGATCTTCAAAAGAAAATTGAAGGGCTTTCAAAGCAGTTATTACACCGCATTGTATCACTCTATTCCGATAACCTTCCGGACCCACCAGACTCAATGCTGGTGGAGTGGCCAACAGAATCGTAGCGGTGAGGACCCATTGAAGTAACGACGAGAGCTGTTTATTACGTTTTATTATGTCTTGTGCGGTGTATCGGAGGTTAAGATTGTCATCATTGATAGGTATCGCTATCTGCTAAATCGGCTTATTGTTGCTTCATACGATCCCCTCTCTTCCCTCTGGTGTTGTTGCTGTTGATTGCTGACTGTTTCCTCCCCTCGGTGGTGTTACTTTCGCTGTTTGACTTTTATTTTTTTTTTATGCTTACCTTCGCTTTTTATATCGTCTTATTACCTTAATCCGCAGGAACTTTATTACTATTTATTTGTTTTGTGCTGCCCCAAAATGCAGCAACTCGTCTCCAAAAAGTATCGCAAATAGTGCGATGACAGTTTAAGCGATCCGTGAAGGTTGTGAATAAAGTTATTTCGCGGGGACCTTTCATTTGAAATTAGACCGATTCGTTAGCACCACGTCATCGTTTTCTTTTTGTCCGTAATACGCGGCCTTCACGTGAGGGAAATCACTGCTTTTTTTTTTTTTCTTCTCCCCTAATCCTCACCCATCTTGTGCATCCGCTCAACTCCAATCCAACCTTTCCTGTCAAGTCACTGTTAGTGTTACGCGCTACTTCCTGTTTTCTACTTTTTTTTGTTTCCAATGTAAACCTGTGACTATGTCGCACACACACACACAATAATCTATGGAGTGCACTTGAAGAGTAGAGTCCGGGGTTAGGTGAAGGAAATGCGACGCTGGTTAGCGCTGCCAAAAGCCCAGCGTATGTACCAACTGCTGGAGCCGCTGCGAGGCCTCCAGCAATCGCTGCGCATTCCTTCCGTGCAGCTTGCGCCGCCACGATCTCATACGCACGAGGACATGGCATACGCCTCTTGTCCCGCCTGCAGTCGCGTTGTGCATATGTGTGACATGCTAACCCACCTTACCACCGCCCACCGCGAGCTAAACCCTGCTCACTGCCGAAAGATATGTGCTGATCGACTCTCTCTGTACGAGCGGGTCATCGGTGTACCGCTTAAAAAAAGCCAGTTAACATCATCGGGTCACCGGGTGCTAGACTTCTTACCAACGGTATTGGCTGCGGGATATATGTGCAATTGGTGCGATCGGCGTAGTGATGTGTACGCCACGCGGGATAAGTTTCTCAAGCACGTTGCTGATGTGCATTCAGAAATTGACTTGGAGGAAGTGGAACCACATGTCCCCTTTCTTCCTCGTGGGGTGGTGGAAGACAAAGACGGTTCGCGAGAAGAAGTGATACCAACGCGACGCTTGAAGGGAGCTGCTGCAGTGCCAGAGAAATACGAAACGCCTGTAATCGCCCCTCGGATCGTGGGAATCTCCCTTCCACGTAGTTTGGATAAGCCGGCGGCCTGTCCTCTGGCGGTGACACAAGAGTTCACTGACGCTGAGTTCCCTTGTGAGTTGTGTAATCGTATGTTTAACAGTGAGAATGATCTTTTAAACCACCTGGAGACAAGGCACCCCGATGGGACTATGGACGGACCTTCCGCAGTCGACGCTGCGGCTATTGCCGACGTAGCGCAGTTCACCGCAAGGGAGGCGACAGCAGGTGTGGATCAACGCGTTCACGTCGTTTGTGATTTGTGTACATCTTCCTCGAAAGTTTACAATATGCCATCAGCGTTATTTTCACATATACGTTTCAAGCACCCGAGTGAGGACGCGGCGTTTCACGTGGAGCGGCTGCTCCGCGCACAGAAATCTGCCCCATCGTTTGTATGCAAAGTTTGCCAGAAGGTGTTTGCTTCAGCTGCCGCTTTGGATGGTCACTTTAGCAGTAAGCACGCTGAGAAAGTGGAGGTGATGGCGGGTTCCGGTCCTGTCGTGGCAAATAACTGCTGGTGGTGCCATGACTGCGAGAAGGGTTTCTCTTCAGCAAAAGGGCTCCACGGTCACATGCAAAATAAACACGGTCTTTCCTCACAGACACATCCGTGTCCCGCATGCAAGCGTGTGTTTGCGGATATTTATTCGCTAGAAGAGCACTTAACTCTTCAACACAAAACTATTCGTCTCTCTGATATTGGACTCCATACACATGCTGAATGCGCAGTATGTCATCGATTCTTCCTTTCCCATGAGGAACTGCACCGGCACGCTGTGAAGCATCACAAAAAGGACCCGCGAGCTCCCGTCCTGCCGTTTGAGTCGCCCGCTTTAAAGACCCGCGTTGCGGATGCTGAACAGCCTGCAACACACGCTTTGCAAACAAGCGAACCCCAACCAATCACCTCCACGCAGCAAGGCCCGCGCAAGGTGATGAGGCGGAAAAAGCGCAGTGCAGAAAATGGGGAGAGTTCACAATGATTAGATTCACTGAGACATGTAGCAGGAGCAAGGAAACTGAGGAAAAAATATTACTGCCACAAGCTACACAATTAAGCAGGGTGAACAGCACCGGTTTGAGTATTCGGATAAACGGAGAGCGGTGGCGGTAATTCGATAGCAGGGGGCCAACATGTTAGTATTTAACCCAAGTAGTGTGTTATATTGCGTTCTACCCTTCCACCGAGGAACTGCAGCTCCTTTTCAAGAAGTAAAAGGCTGCAGAAAATAGCATGGTTGGAGTCTTTTGTTGTTTTTGCTTGCTTTGTACGGACGCTGCGCGCCCGCGGCAGTAAAGGTAACTATGGGTGTTGGGTGTTTCTCGCTCTAACTGAATCTTGAAATTCTTATTGTTGTACAAGCGGTAAAGAAATATAAGGCGGGACTCACCACCTCATATTTCTCGCTTCCGCTCGTATTGGATGAGGGTCACGTCGTCACCGATTGAAGTGCTTATTTCCTTTTTCATTTCCGAAATCGATCACATAGTGATATGGTGCCCCATTGTGGGTTCTCCCTTGCTCTAACTCGATGCTTGATGGGTTAATAAGGCAGGCCTTAGGCGTATGTCTCCTTTATCGTATTGGGTGACGTGTTTCATCAACCACCCAGCGGTAATTGATGAATTCGTTACTGTTTTGTGTCGCACATCGTCTACAGTTGGGGGCGGAAGTGCATGAAATGGGAATTTTGTTTTGTCTTGCACGGTCGTGTTTTGATGAGGGGGTTCACCATTGCTTCATTGGTGGGGAAAATAATAATGAATTGGTGGGGTCCATAACGATGTGTGGTTTAGAGCTGAGGGCAATGACTACACAGTGAAGCCTTACAAACTAACTGCTTCTGTGCGCCCATCCATGTGCATGTGTGTCTGCGTGTGCCTCTGTCTTCCGTATGTAATGATAAGTTGATTTGATCCAATGATTAAAAATACATTTGTTCCCTCACGCATTTTTTGACATTCTTTCTCCCCCTTTTCGTGTCGATTTTCTTTTTCCTACACGTTCTTACATGAGAAAGCTTACTGTGAAGGGCAAGCAGTGAAGAAATAGGGTGCCGACGTCCCCAGTCGGTGGTGGGAGGGTAACATTGTAATCTCTTCTTCCAAGATCGTGTTGTCGCCCCCTGCTGTTCAGGTAGGTTTAGACATTAGAAAAGGGACACAGTTGAATTGACGGACGGGGCCTACCACGTGCCACACCCACCGCAGTGGCTCGTTGGCATTGAACTGAATAAAATTGACAACAACAATATCAATATTCGCAATAATATTTTTATATAATAATAACAATATTAGTAATTGGTTATTATTATTATTATTGAAAATTATTATATAAAAATATTATTGCGAATATTGCTATAATAATAATTATTATTGCTCTTATTATTATTGTTGTTGTTAATTTTATTCCTCAAGGGGGTATCATACTTTTGCCATCTTCTGTTGTAATTCTGTGTGATGAACGTACCATGGAAGGTACGTGGCAGCGTGCAAGCCTCTGTTGGCATTATCAGTGCAATCGAGTTCGACCCTGATGTAGAACTGCTTTGGGTTAGTGACAGTTTCGGAAGATTGATGAGCTTCACTACGCAAAGTCAGACGGACACGCTGTCGTGGGCCGTATACTCGTCTTTTGCAGCGTCGACACGTCCCATTTTCGGCATTTTTTTTCTTAAAATGGGCAATGAGGTAATAGGAACAGTGGCAGATCACAATGTGGTTCGAGGTTACAAACGTGGTGGCGCACAGTGTCTGTACTGCACTCTTCCACCCCAGTCCCAAGACCATATTGAACTGTTTCAGGCTTGCAGCGAAAGCAGTGTCGTTAGCTTCGTTGGTAATGTTGGGCTCACACGAATGGATATCAGCAGCGGTACCGCAAGCGATGTGGTAACGGTGCCCCTTTCTGAGTCTAAAACAGTCGCTCTGAAGCAAACGAGCAAATGGGTCATCACGGGGGCCGCGTCAGGGAATATTGTTGTCCGAGACTCCAAGTGCCTTGATGTTGTTGCCTCAGTGCCACCCTCCCGTCACCGCGTGCTGTCAATGGATGCTAATGATGAAACTGTTATTGCCGCCGTTGTGGAACGTAATATGACGAGCAGTGTGCGCATTTATGATGTGCGCAAGACTGACGAACCTGTGAACAGCATCAATGGTATACCCTGTGACAGTGTTTCGCAGGTTCGTCGTTATCACGACTCCTTCGGGCTCTCTCCGGATCGCGTCTTCTTGCTAACGTCACACGGGTTTCACATTCTGCAAGTCGATCAGGCGACACCGGTGTTCAGCTCGAAGGGGTTAGTCGAGGACAACTGCACTTCTGTGAGTGTCTCGCCTAATGGGATGTGTGCCGCAATCGGGAACGATAAGGGACACTTCATAGCTCTTGGCCATTCTGCGACGCGCGAGGATTACGTCATGTCGCGCTTCGAGCAGCCGAAACGTCCAGTTAACCCCGTCTTCACTCAGAGCTGGGAAAAAAAAGAGGGTGACACTTTTGCCTTCTTCGATGAATCAGTGCCAGTTGAGGAACTCGCATCAAGTTGGCCGCCCGACGACTACATTATCCTACACGTAGCCCCACCAACACGCTGTATTAACGCAGAATCATGTACTATTTCGCAGAATCGGTGGGGAATCCAGCGATCAGACTCGTATCTTCCCGATCCAAAGGACAAACTTGCTCCGCTACTGCCAAATCCATTCCCGCACAACCTAGAACTTGGTAATGACCCATCTGCGGTGCAGAGGTTGCTGCTGCAGCTGAACAAGGATAAAAAACGGAGACACAACACACTTCGAGGAGGGGTAACGGATGAATATGCACCACTTGAGGCTGCGAGTCAAGTCTGCCATGGCTCTCATCACAGATTTGATTGGAAAAGTGTCAACGAAGTTCCTGAGGAAGTTGTTGGGCTTGACAACAGTCTCCCTGAATGCTGGATCACAACGCTACTGCAGTGCTTATATCTGTGTCACCCACCGGAGTTCCCTGTTCGCAAGGCCATCCTTCATCACCTCTGTACGAGGGAGTATTGTATTGCGTGTGAGGTTTCTTTCCTGTTCTCTAACATGATGGTAACATCGAAAGCTGGACTTAACCCCATTGTGCAGGTTGGAAGCTTGATTCGCACCATGTATAGGTGCCCCACGGCTGCTTTTCTGTTTGAACCTATTAAGTCTCGTGACGAAGCCGTTAAACGGATGCACATGGCACAGGTGGTTTTGCTTGAGGCACTACATCGTGGGTTGCAAGACGAAAAAGGGTATCCGTTCATGGGCCACAAGCCGCCTTGCAGCGACTTTGACGGCTCCATAGCACGCCTTTTCGGCACTGAATATTCATCAGGTGGCAAGGTACACGTGAAGCCACAGTTTTATTGGGACGTGCCTGCATCAGCACTTAAGGTTAACGAGGGATTACAACACTTGCTGAAGCAGCTTGAGGACAACAAGGACCGTGTTCAGATTAAACAGCTTCCTCCGATTATTGTTTTGCGGCTTAACCCAGAAGGTGGGACGTTGAAACCGCCCAGGTGCCTCCGTATATCACGCGATGCAAAGGATGATTCTAATTACGTACTCTGCAGCAATGTGATACACCTCTCCGATGATGCGGATGATCCAGGCAATTTCGTTACTCACCAGCGCATTAGTGGTGATCGTTTTAGTCTGGTAAACGACTACCGCGTAAAAAAGTCATCAGAGGAACATGAGCTAGACGCCTCCATGCCCGCTCTACGCTCCCACCGCGCTGTTATATCATTCTACGCCCTCGACAAGCTAACGGCGCCTCCGTATGCCGCACAGGATGATAACCGGCCGCCAAACATGTTTGACGCTGTTGGCCCACTTCTGATCAACGATGTTTTTGCATACCCCCTGCAGCGCAATCCCTCTGCCCAGCGTTTCGTGTCCCCACTGAAATCTCACTTTGACATCAAACCCAAAGATCTCGTTGCCCTTGACGCCGAATACGTGGTGCTGGACTGGAAGAACCGGCAGCTCATTTTGGACCCCCTTAATGCTGCGCCGCAGCGTCACATGGCGCTTGCGCGGCTGAGCTGCGTGTTAAGCAGCACTCCAGGTGACGAGCGGACCATCGTCGATGACTATGTGCATACTCCGGAGACGATCTTCGACTACGTGACACAGTACAGCGGGATTCATCCAGGAGACCTTGATCCGCTCGAGTCTTCCAAGTGCCTCACAAGCCTCAAGGCGACGTATCTCAAGCTGCGTTCCTTAGTGGACCGCTCCGTAATCTTTGTTGGCCACGGACTGCACCAAGACTTTCGAGTATGCAACATCGCCGTTCCTACTGAACAAATGATCGACACACTTTTGCTTTTTCATCGGCCTGGTGGGCGGTATCTATCATTGCGATTTCTTGCTTATCATGTGCTCGGTGAACGAGTGCAGGAGGGGGAACACGACTCTGTGGAGGATGCCCGCACATCCCTTAGACTATACCGCAAGTACCAGCAACTGGTAAGCGAGGGGAAGTTTGAGGAGGTTCTAGACAAGTTGCTGGCGACGGGTGTGGAGACAAGTTGGTACGTCCCGGAAGGGCGGGACGCTTTTAGTTCCCCCTCTGGGGGATCCGAATCGACTCCACCAACCCCAACACCTCTCGACGTGTTGCAGGATATGGGTCATACCGAGCCATCGGCAGTTGTTGAGAGCACCGATCTTCGTGGGTGCCCATCACCTACGCGAACGGCTTAAGGGGCATAACTGCATTCAGCTGGGTGGGGATCGGGGTAGGTGGAAGAAAAAATACAAGAAAAAAAAAGTAAACTAAACATTTTACATTAAATTTCTCTTTTCTTTAGGAGGAAAAAGGAAAGCATCATAAATATGCAGTAGTGTTATGAGGTGAGACGTGAAGACTTTGATTAGTTGTCTTTACCAGCATCTTTGTGCACACCTTTTTTTGAGCTGTGAGAGACTGTCTCGTACTGAGAGGTAGGGACAGGTGTAGCAAACCTTGAGGCGGTGGTGGATGTTTGGCGTGAGATCTGCTTATATACATGCGCACAGTGTAACTGCACGTGCGCCTGTGGTTATGTTCATTGTGTGGTCCGAAGCCATATGCTTTTTGCAATATCTCTATCATTTACATTCCAACACCGGGATGTGAACATAGCCCCACCGGTGACTCCTTGGTGTGTATTTAGGCTACATTTCCATTTTTTACGGTAGACACACTTTGTAAGTTTCTCTTGCAACTAACCCGTTTTGTTTTTCCCTCTTCCTTGTCTTCTTCCGTGATGTTTGGACTGTTTCTGCCTGCCACCGGTAAGTGCTTGCTTTAGGCTGGGGAAGTGTGTGAGTACGTGCAGCGGATACAAACACCAGTGAGGGTGTGGACAGGAAAGGAGGGAAGCTAACGACCACAGCACCATTATCAGACAGCGGCAGCAGATTAGACTAAGAAGAAAGAAGTAGAGCATTACTGACTTGAACCCTTGGCAGTGCAGCCGGCCCACGTTATATACTCATTGAGCCTTTGCTACCAAGGCGTGCCTGCGTGTTGAAGTTGGATATTAAGACTTCGAATATAGAAGAGAGGGAAACCCGGATACATATCTAGACATAAAAATAAATACACGCACTACTAGCGAAAAAAAAAAAGTTGAGAGAGAGAGAGCCGAGAGAAGCAGAAGAAGAGAAAGGGAAGAAATCCAAAAGGTGAATATATTAGAGGTTTAGTTGAGAAAACTTGCTGAATGGCGCAAAGGGGTCTCTTTGCTGACGTGCCGTCGTATCACAGGGGTTACGTCTCACCTTCAGGCGTGAAGGTGCAATACGGCAAGGATTGGGCGAAACACCACCCGCTTGAAGGTGATGGATTGCGGCCGCAACTGTACATGCACCTGTGGAAAAAGAACAAGGGAAGTGAGAGCAGGTTAAAAAAGGTGCGACTTCCCGACACCGTTGTGTACGAACACAACTTTCCGCGTGCATGGTACACTTATGACGCGGAGGCGCGCGAAATTAACAAGCACCCTGGGAAAATGCTTGATGCGCAGTCCATTTATCAACACTTCAGCCGCTCCACGTCGGGGAGTGAGATAGTGGCGCAGTTTCTCACCACATGCCCCATGGACGAACCAGAGTCCTTAACTACGAATGGAGACCCCATCTCATACTCGGAAATATTCACAGCTGAAACGTTGCGCGAGTTTCTGTTCAACAAGTCACGAAAACCCGATGGAATTTTGCAGAAGTTCGTCGTTCCAAAAGGAGAAACAACCGTGCGGCGCAACGCGGAGCTGCAGGTGTCGTGGTCACCTCTCATAACTGTAGTGTACAAGAGAACGAATAAGCACCGATTAGATGACCACCGGGTGCCAGTGCACATGCGTGCCGCAACGTTTGACGGCGACAGTCATCTGAGCGAGTTTACGCTTGTTGCGGACGATACCAAAAATCGACTGGATCTCCTCTGCCGTGAGGTGGTTGATCACGTGTACTTCACCGACCGGAAGCTGATCACCCGCATGGTGCTGCACTTCAGGATAGACGATGACAATCGGGCGTGGTTGCTGTGGTCCAGTTCTCTGCGAGTCTCAGGGGACAGCTTAAACCCACGGAGCGTGCGCATCCCAATGACGCTGACCATGCGCGTTGAAATGCTAAATGACGGATCCTCGACAAAGGACCGCGTTAAGAAAAGACAGGATAGACATAGACACCTGCTTATTATGGACACAGAACTCTACGAACTTTCGCGTGACAACGACTTTGGCCACCAGTGCAATTCTTCACATGTTCGCGAAGCAAAGCGTCTTGGACTCCAACCGAAGAAACTCACAAAAGAGAACACTGCATTGAAGGTTCCTCTGAATCACCCCCTCAGGCCTGCCATAACATACTTTGCGGACACGGTATTTAAGGATTCCCTGAGAAATCTGGAGGCCGCCGTGGGGAGGACGTCACCACCTGCTCTCCAGCGGGAAAATAGCGCCTCATCGGATCAACACGTGGAAACAATGCCGGAGGATGACCCGAGAGACAACATAAAGAACGAACTCACCGCCATGGCTCTCGACGCGTGGTACTTAGTCTACTCGTCCGTGCTCTCCGACGTACCGCGGTTTATGGCAACACAGTCGGTGGAGCTTTCAGAGCCGCTTGTTGGAGTGTTAAATCCGGATGAGCTGAGCAAACTTCTCAACATTCTTGGTCTGGTTCCTGACACTCAATACCCTGCAGGGGAGGGCACGAACAAGGAAGTCGCCGGGGTAACCGAGGAAAGTAAGGGCAGCGACTTGCCGTCACGGAAATTCCGTGTGAAGGATGGGCTGCTTCGCCCCGGCAAAAGACTTGACCGACCACTCAGCACTGCGGAACGGGAAGTGATGGAATTTTTTGACGAACTGTTCGCTGCTCGTGGTGAGGAGGTTGTGCAGAAGTGCCTGAAAGAGAAGTGGAACCTGTGAAATGGAGCCGTATTTGTTTTCCTACCCTTCTCTTGTTCACGCATATAATGCTTGTATTTCTCATGTATTAATGCTTTTGCTTCACATGGCGTGACAGAATTTTCGTGCATGTAGCAAATAAAATGTATCTGCGTTTGATGTCTGTAACCTTTAGCAAAAGGCCGGTGGCAAGTGAAAGACATTTGGATCTTTTGTATCACAAAGGGGTCTTTCCTTTCAAATGTTTCCTTGGGGTGATGTTTAATCGAATCGACGCTGACAGGACGCTACGCAACCACCGCGCCGTGTGCCAGCCCTACTCCTAAGGATCCCCCCTCCCCCACGGGGCGTCACTGGCTTAGTTTCGCTGGTGTATCAACACATGGGCGGTATGTAAGGTAAAGAAAGAGTGTGGGGGTTAAGGTCCTACACAGAGAGGATATGAGTTGCACGTACAAGAAAAAATCGAATAACTTACTGGAAACCCATTTTTCGCCTTTATAATTTTCACCCCTTTAAATTAGAAGAACAATGTAGCGAGAAGAGGCAGAAGGAAGTAGTGAAGCTAGGCATTTGTCCCGTAGCCGGTGCGTACCCCTATTTCCAAGAGGACTCTGATGTAACATGCACAAGTGTCCGGATATCTGTACCTGTCCACAGTTGGGGCAGAGCTTGTCACTGCCCGCGAAAGTGACAAATAGGTAAAAATTTTCAGGTGAAACTGTAGCTAGTGGAGGAAGTACGAGAAAAAATATTGATATATCTACAGTGAGCTTGCTGAAGTTAGGGGGAGATACGTGCACCCCACGCAGCGCTCCGGATACGGAGAAAGCACAACCACTGATATACGTTTGTGTTGAAGCTGACACTAGGGCGGTGCAACTGTTGGCTGCCGTGTGAAGCTTGGTTCCGTTGAGTCTAGCTTTCTTTATCAACACCACAAGTTTGTCATATTGTGGTTAAGTAGCTGGTGAAAAATGCGCCCACACCTTTTTTCCACATCCCCCGTCATGTAGTGGGCGGCAGTTACGGGTGTGAGTTATGTTGGCAACTGCACGCTGCCTGTTGTTGTGGTCACACGGGCCTAAGTCGCTGGGACCCACTTCCTTTCCCCCCTCTCTCTGCCTTCACTTTGTGCTGCGAAAGTTGCTGTCAGAAGACCTGGTAACGAGTTAGCTGATTTGCGACTGTAGAGACTTACTCCCCTTCAATTCACATATCTTTCAAAGAAAGAAAACGGTCATTACTATCGTTAAGAGTGGCTCAATGAAATCTCCTGCTGCTTGGCTGTGCATCACCCTCTTCGTGGCGCTCACCACTCCTTTGCGCGTTAATGGGTGGCTCTGTCTTGGGCACATGTTGGTTGCTGAGATTGCTCGCCTAAATGTCGATCAAAAATTGGCCACCAAACTGGAGAAATATGCTCGACACCTCAGCCGGAGCGGTCCATTTCCACAGATCCCCACCTTCACGCAAAGTGCCTGCTGGCCTGACGACCTAAAGGAATATAATCTTCGCGTGATGAACGGGTGGCACTACACGGGAAACATTCACGTTCGGGGTGGCTTCACGCCCAAAGAAGTCACGGAACAAAGATCCAACGTAGTGAGTGTGATCGATAGCCTTTCAGCTACTCTTAAGCGTTCAGACATTCCAATGTACACGCGGTCCTTTGCCCTTTCATTCCTCATCCACTGCGTTGGTGACATTCACCAACCACTGCACAGCGCCTCAATGATGTCCAAGGAATATCCGAAGGGGGATCTCGGGGGCAATTTAGTCTTTGTTCAGTACGCCGATACTAAGGTGAACCTACACTTCTTTTGGGACAATATTTGTGGTGTCAAGGCAACTCGCCTCAGTCGCCCGCTGAAACCAAACGACTCAGAAGCTTTGACTAAGCGGGCACGCGAACTGATGGGAAAGTACCCCGCCTCGCCCGGAGAAAAGGAGGTAACAGATGGGCAAACGATGTCGATGGAGAGCTTCAACCTTGTCAAAACTCTGGTGTACGATAACATATATAATAACACTGTTCTCACCGAGAGCTATGTCAAGAAGTGTACGGAGATAGCGGAGCAACGTATTGCCCTTGCGGGGTATCGCCTGGCCAGGCTCTTGGAGAAAACAATCGGCACCGAGGTACAGTCACCGGCAAGCGGCACTCGGGCCGGAATCACTTGTGTACCCCGTTTTATTCTGTTTATTTTATTTTTTGTCTAAATAGTATTTTATTAACTTTTTGTCTGTTCTTTTAAATCAGCGGTGTGTAAGCACGCAAATATTGTTTGAGGGAAGCATTTTTTTTCCTATTCGTCCGACGAGCTTTTCTGTGAACATGCGAAAGGAATGATTCGGCCTTACCGAACTCCTGTCATGCTAATGAGAAATGATGAAACAAATAAATTTTCAACTTTTTTACAAATATTATTATTATTACAAGGTGTCGCTGAGTGGTAAGCTCTGCAAGGAAATGTGTATGTAATTTCAATGGCGACTGTAACACGCTCGTGGACGGAGAATGGCCGGTTGGTCTCAAAGCGCTTAGAGCATTCACAGGGCACGGCGGTCCGAAACGTTTCACATTTGAGACCCGTACACCGTTTAGTAGCGAGGCAAATAGTGTAGAAGGGTTTTCGACGCTGGAGAATGGCGATCTCACATTATTTTTTCCAATAAGGAGAAGGCAAACTGTATTGATTTGCGTCAGTCGATGGTTTCGTTTATTATTCCTCAGAACGCCAGTCTCGTAAAGGCCTCCGATGCCGCACGGAAGACGGGGAGAGGTCGTGGAGCTCACACACTCCCCTGAGTTTTGGCTGGGGGCCCCGAGATGGCAGAAAAACAGATACGCAGCTCCGCGTCAACTGAGAACTAGCGCATGGATGGGTGACATCCGGGTGAGTGGGCCACGTGAAGGCGTAGGAACGTGTGGGGCTGCGATTGTGGGGAACATGAGACAGTACGGTACCATAATGGGAAAACCATGGGTTCAAACCGTAAGGTATCAGCGTAGCGATGCATGGTTCGATCATGAGGCTTAAACTGTCTCTTTGAACGGGAAATCACTCAAAAACCAGTGAGAGATTCTGTCATTAGGGAAGGGGGCGATAGAGGAATTGGAAAACACCACATTGCGCATGATTTACGCGGCGTGTGTGTGCGAGCTTTTTTGTTATGCTATTTTCCCCCGGAAATAGTGCGTTGCTGCTTTTCGCGCCTGAATGGGAGGACCCACAAAACCACAGGATCCAGCGGCTCCGCCTGGTTATGCACTCCCGATTGGCCGGGATTTGCACTGCACTCCTCTGAGAATGTGCCGGGATCCCCAAAACGCGTCTGCCAATATCAGGCGCGTTGGTGGCAGACGCTTTCATGTGCGAATGAAGCGCTGTTTCACTTGAGGAAAGTGTGGGAGGTATATGGGCTGCAGGTGGGCGCTTGGGTGCGGGCCCTATTCGTTATGCCACAATCGGAGACAAGAGCTATGGGACTGGGCCTTTAAGGCGTTTCAGGGACATCTCTCAGGCTTCTTGTGCATGTGCGTTGATAACGCGACAGTTAGGCATGTCATACGGGAGAGCGATGCGCACTCCGATGCCTTGGTGCGTGAAGCGCGGTGTGGTAGGTTGAGTCATACGAGGATAGGGTTCACAGGCCACCTGGGGCTGTTTTGGGTCGGAAAGAAGATCCAGCAGATGGCAAACTGCGCAGCACAAAGGTATTACAAACAGACATTTGGACGTGTTGAAACTTGTGAGAGGAGAGCGATTGAGGGTGGTTTCAACACATTTCCTTTCGTCAGTGTATAAAGTATGTTCTCACTTTCATCAGTTTTCGTCTTCTCACACGAATGGTCTTTGCAGGCGCCTTAATGACATCATGCTTTCTTTTCTTCTTCTCCTTCGTAATGTATGGAAAGGAAGGACGCAGACTATTTCTGTTACCGAGCTTTGTTATTGTTATAAGTGTGTATTATTTTGATTTTCAAATGTTTTTTTTTTTACCATAGTCTTTTTTTCTTTACATGTTGTCCAATTATGCTGCGGCCTATGTTAAATGAGTCATTTGCTCAATTGTTTTATTAATTTCTATGATAAGAGGATAAACAGTGAGTATGTTTGTCAAAAGTTGCCATGGAAGTTTTAAAGGTCTGCCAGTCACATTTTCAAATTGTTTTGTGCTTTCCCTCTTGTGTATTTTATTTATTCCGTCGTTTGTGTGTTGTATTGTTGTGTTCAGCTTTAGTGGTGAACGTAGTGGAGTGATGGCCTTAAACGCGCACCAGTGCCTTTTCTGACGCTTTGTTGGCTGGAGCTTTCAGGCGCATAACATCGGGTGCTATTTGTGTGCCCCGGGTGAAGTTGTGTTACGAGATTTATGTGTCTCCTCCACCTTGCTGGTGGTGGGGCCGGTAGGGTGGGATCTCACATTTACGTTAATGGCTTGTGTTCCCGTTCAGAGTCCTGCTGATGCTGTTGGATATAAGGCAGCACCAAACAGTAGTCTCTGGAATGGAGCCGCAAGAGCAAAGTTGCCGGCGCTTTTGTTTCTTGATGCTGAATGAGTTAGCAGGAAAAATACTTTTAAAAAGCCCCGCTGCAACACTTTGCTCCTCCGGAAGGAGAGCTCTGCGAGTTTTGCTATAAACATTTTGTGAGTCTTATGGTTTCTTTATTTATTTTGCCTCGTGCTTCACTGGGGTTTATAAACCACATTCGTACCGCGCTGAAGCTTACAGGTAGCTTGTTTTGTATATTTTTAGTACCACGAAATTGTTTTGCTATGGAAACTTTACCATGATGCATGACCTGCAGTACCTTTCCATGATTTTTTTTTCTTTTTGCCTTTTGATATTAAGTGTAAGCAGGTTTTTTTTTTTTAAAAGGCATAAGACGTGAATTGCAGCCCTGCTAAGTGGGCTCGTTAGCATCCATGCAAACATCAGGTGGAACGGCGGGCTACCACGCCACCTTTCCGTTCCGGCCAGTTGGAAGTTACTGCGACCCCGTGGTACGAGTTCACGGGTACACCGAGCCGAAACTGAACTGGACGCAACACACAACCGTTATTTTAGGGGCATCAACGGCTGCAGCGTGGCTGAAGCGGCCGATTGAAAAGCTGCACGCGTTTTACTTTCTTTGCGATGTTCCGGGAGATTCAAGCCGCATCTACGCGTCCGATAAACGTGCACACTTCTTTAGGACGCTGTTTGGTGTGCGGTGGTTCGCTGGTCCATCTATTTTATGGGCACTTGCGGAGTATGCGTTTCAGTTAGTTGTTTTCACGCAGCTCCGGGATTCGCTTCCGTTTGGAGGCAACACCATTCGGGGCTTCGTTGCGGGTGGCTTGACGGGAGCGATATACACCGCTTTTTGTCATCCATACCACGTGCTTCGGGCGACGGCTGAGGCAGAGAAGTCCATGGGGTTCTTGGGTGCTAGCGACGTGTTCAGACGCGCCATTACTGAACGACCGGCCGTGCTCCTGGATATTTACCGAGGTGCCGCTGTTGCGTCATGCGGTCAAATGTTTCTTTTAGGAAGCACATTTGGCTTTTACAATGCCACACGGTACGACGGCGTGTACCACCACAGCGGTGCGTTGTTCGTATACTGCCACCTCGGTGTATTTTTAGGGAAGTTGCTCCAGTACCCTTTTTTGTCGATAAAGCAGCAGCTGCACATGCAAAACCGTCTGACGCGTGGACGGCCACATACCGTGCGGTCTTACGTAATGGACGTACGCAGGCGGCACGGAATTACGAAAGTGTATGACGGCTTTTTTGCGAGTCATCCAATACTTAACTCCATACCTCCTGCTCTGCTACTAGTGATGTATGATATATGCGCTAGGCGTTGGACGGAAAAGCTACACCCGGAGCTGCGGAAGGTGCACGGGGAGGTGGACCAGCCGCTGTGTACTGTGCGACGCGCTACAAATGCAAAAACACCCCCAATGTACGAATTCAAGCACTCATGAGTAACATATCTTTGGAGCCGTATGGTGGCAGTTGGCAGGGAACAAACTTCGTGCCTCTTCCCCCCCCCCATGCTGACGATTAAATGCTGACGGGCGAGTAGTGAACCGTGAAAGCTGAGCGCGTTTTGACTTGGGAAGTGATGCGGTGTGGGCACTGCAGTGGTGCGCCAGCCGGTTTTGTTTCGCTACTATCCTCGTAGCCGCCTTCCGTGGTGTAAAGCCGAGCTCTTCGATGTGACGGTAACACGGCCTTGTGGGGCAGCGTGGTAGTCTTACCTCTTCACTCAAAAAAGTATCGCTTGGGGGATTTGATGCTATCAACTTCTTTTCCCATATATTAGCAAAACACTTTTTTTTAAAAATTATTGAGATATCAGGCTTTCTGCCCTACGATCACCACATTACTGGATGTTCCTTCGATTTTATTTTTTTCACTCCCTTATTGTGGTTCCCACAAGGGACTATTTCTTTCCTCCTCGTTGTGCACCTTTTTGATTCCTGTCGCCTCTAAGGAGTGAAAAGCTTCCTCCTCTTAAAAAAAAAAGAATAGCAATTAAGGATTTGATATATTTCAAAGCCAGTCAGGGTGGAGATACTTTCTGTAGGAGATGGATTTCTTTAGAAGGACCTTCAATAATATTAAACTGCGACTTCATATATCCAAAGTGTTTCAGGAGGCCAGTAAATATCCCGTTGTTTTGTCACCAGAGTGCCTGGAGCTTGCAGAGTCATACCCAACCATAGTTGCCGCCGTAATCGGTGATAGTTTGGGCAAGTCATCCACTTTGCACGTCTACGGGTATTTGCTACTGCTAGAGAAGTTAGTCAACTCGTGTAGCTCTGCTTTTCATAGTGCTATGGCGCAGAACTGCGCCCTACAAGAGAATTTAGTCTTATTAGCAACGGGACGTGCTGACGGAGCAGAGCGACGCCGTTCGCGGCATCTTGCGAGGCTGACACTCCTTGAGTATTCCCGCATGTTTGCTGATGTACCGGAACTTAGGTCACTTGCAACACTTGCCACGGCAGCTGAGCAGCGCACAGGGCGGCATCTCCTGCGCGCAATTGTGCTAGAAAACAAATCTGTGCGTATTATTGAGCCTCGTCCGCAGGACATCGTGGTGTTCAGTCCCACTGAAAGTACAGCGGGTAGCGCAGTACAGACCGAGCTACCAGCCGTTTGGCCATGTTCCATCTGCACATCAATGAACCGAAGGTCTGATGAGTCATGCCTCGCCTGCGGGGCAACGAGGAACAAGGAGGATGGCGCCCTTTCATTTTTGAAAAGAGTGCCCTCTCAAGCGGGATGGGGGACCATGTGGGCACATGCACTGAAACAAAAGTAATGCAGAGATGGCTGGTCCAGCGGCAGATGGATGACATGATTCGACGATTGAGCGGCTTTTCAGTGCTGTGCGAAGGAAGTGAAGGGCGTCGTCGCAGCTGAGGAGCCACTGCGTTTACCTTTGCAGAGAGAAAGGTGGTATAAGGGAGGGGTGTGTGCACGGGCACACACGTAAACATTTTTCAGTGTTCTGCGTATTATTTTTAGGTGCCTACGTGTTCCGAGTTGTTATGTGTACCTGGGCAATAGACAGCCGGCACAAATGACTTGTTCGCCGTGTTGTATGGTTCGTACGGCGTTGAGGGAAGCTTATTTTCACCTTTTTTTAGTATATATATATATATATATATTCAGGATGATGTTGCTTTCGCTACACACTATACCGCGACTTTGTGGTTTCATTGCCCCCACCCCGACATCATTAACTCAGTCCCGAAGGAAGGAAAGAAAAGTTACTTTAACCATTCCGCACAGCAAGTGGAGTTTGTCCTTGGGGAGTATATGAACCAAACTTGAATCATTTTTTTTTCCTTTCTCTTCACCCATGATGTCCAGGGAAGTATTACCGTCAGCTTTCCCACTGGATGTCACTGCGCTTCGTAGCCGGGATCCAGCGTTTCATTATTCCATCTTTTTTTTTTCAACTCTCCATTTCCGCATCTACCCGTACACATTGACCCAACACCAATAACGAGTGTGAGACCATCAATACAGTGGGAGACTCTTGCAACTTTGTCATCACCTCTCTCTGTTTTCTAACACATGGGCATGTCAACGTAACTTTTTCCACAATTGTATGAGGTAGATTGAGAAGTGGGAAAGAACATTTCCCATACACAAACACAACAGTGGCGGAGTGATATCTGCCTTCTCCCTTTATTTCACCCCGAGATATAAATATAGGCTGCTGTTGCAGTGTCATTCAAGTGTGGGACTGAGAAAACCAGAGCCTGGAAGATGCCGAAGGAAAAGCGCAGTGTTCCAATGGGCGTTATCTCCGTTGACCCCTGCAGGCCGCTTCACGGAAGCTGAAGTTCACCACGAAGGTTACCACCTTAGGTAAGCCAGAAATACGTAAGCAGACGCAGAGGAGTACATCAGGGGAACTCAAAACAGGCGGCGGTCAGAGTGGTATGGTGTTTAACAAAGGGTTCGGGCAGCACATCCTCAAAAACCCGCTTGTTATTGCCGCCATTGTGGAGAAGGCCGCAGTAAAGGCAACGGACATTGTTCTTGAAATTGGGCCAGGTACGGGAAACTTAACAGAAAAGCTGCTGCAGGCTGCGAAGAAAGTTATTGCGTTCGAGGTGGATCCACGAATGGTAGTTGAGCTTAACAAGAGATTTCAGAATTCCCCTCTCGCAGCGAAGCTCCAGGTCGTGAGGGGAAACTGCCTCGATCACGAGTTTCCCTACTTTGATAAGTGCGTGGCGAATGTACCTTATGCCATTTCCTCTGCCTTAGTGTTCAAATTACTCAAAAAACCAAACTTCAAGTGTGCTGTGTTAATGTTTCAGCGAGAATTTGCCCTTCGTGTGTGTGCCCAGCCAGGGTCTGAGGCGTATTGCCGACTGTCTGTTAACTCACAACTGCTGGCGCGTTGCAGCCACTTGATGAAAATAAGCAGGAATAGTTTTAACCCTCCACCAAAGGTCGAGTCCAGTGTTATTCGCCTCGACCCTAAACACCCGCCACCGAGCGTTGATTTTGATGAATGGGACGGACTTGTAAAGCTCATCTTCAACAGGAAGAACAAAAAAGTGTCCTCCATCTTCCGGACCAAGAACACAGTTAGTGTGTTGTACGAGAAGTACTGCAGCTACCAAAAGATGGAGGGCGCCAAAAACGTTAAAAGCTTGGGGGAGTTTAAGGAACACCTGGAATCCATACTTCAGCAGCCGCTATTTGACAAACGCGCCCGAGTGCTGGACGAGGGGAGCATCATGGAGCTCCTCTACTGCTTCACGAAGAATGGCATCCACTTTGTGTAGGATCAGGGTTAACAGCAAAAAAGGGCTGGAGGAAAAGGACAAGAAATAACTGTGCCCCTCCAGTTATGCTGTTTTGATTAATGTGCGTCTGTCATATGCGATGGAAGCTGCTCTTCGCCTTTATCGCAACTTTTTGTAGTGAGCAAAAAGGACGCGCAAGCCGGTTAATCGTACTTCTTCGGTATGTTGGTGTTGTTGTTGTGTTATAACGATCCGGGTGCTCCCCACAGAGCGCTGCATTTTTTATCATATCAATGGTTACAATCAACTGTTTTTTTTTCTATTAGGTGTACGTTGCTCTATTTAATTATTTGTTCAGTTGCTCGCCTTTATTCTCCTTCTAATCCCTTTCATTACATTCATTTCTGTGACGGCTAAATGGTGTAAGGCCCTTGAGCGTCGCTACTGAAATTACCATTTGCTGGTGCTAAAGCCACTCAAAATCCGAGCTGAACTCGCTTACAAGTTAGCGATGCTCCGCCGCCGGGTAATGGTTCCTGCGGTGGCCTGTGGAATGCATCCACTTCGCCTACCCCAGCGTCATTTTACCGATAAGTTACTTTTGGGTACGTGCTCGGCACTGTCAACCAGCACGACAATACTGGCCATTTTCCATTTGATCGTAACGCCCGTGAGCAGCACGATCGCGGCAGCAACTCTTTCAGCTTCCGCAGTGGGCGGTGCGCTTGTCATACTTGAAGGTGACGGTAGCACAAGTGGCACGGCATTTGGGGCGGTTATCGGCGTTGTATTCGGAGGCATCGGTGGCTACTGTGCAAAATCATCTAAAGAACCGTGGCGTAAGTGAGAAAAAAAAACAAATGTCGCAACGTACGAGTGTGCTTATATCTTCACATGTCTACGACATGGGGATATGCAAAGGACAGAGAAGAAAGTATTGGACGGAAGAATGTTGCTGGGATATTTTTTAAAAAAAAAATGACATGTTCAATTGGATGCTAAAGCGATAAGTGTGTCCCAAATCGAATGATATCAGTCGCGGCAATAGTTTTTCTCCGCTAGCTACAAAAAGGAAAACCTTTTTCTTTCTAGCGAGAATAGCAGATACACATATGCATTAATGTAGTTCGCACGCTCTCTCCATATCCCTTCTCTTAACATTGCAATTTAACGAATTGGTATCATCTCCATTTAAGCTACTCTTCTACGCCCAAGTGGGCGCCTCCGTTGTCCTCGGAGGAGCAGACACCAAACACACGTGTGCCTCAATTCTGATCTTCCATACCGTTTCACACCGGCTACCATCTTTTTTTTTTTTGGTTCCTCTCCAGACCTATCTTCTCTTGACTTTTGCCATCGTCCGCGTGCCTGCACTTCGCTGGGTTCCTGCACACCTCGCGCAGTGCTTCTGATAAGAGAGACTAATAGGCAGCAGTCGTTTGTTTTCTACATTGTGGATGTTGTGTTCTTCCCTACTTCGCAGGAGCTTACTACGACAGCAGGTGGATGCCGTTCGTCGCACACCGGCGTACCTTCGGCACGCACCCCCGGGTTTGTACATTACGTGTGACTTTGAGCGAAACCAGCGGCACATTACACTTTTGGTGGATGCTTCTTCTGAGCGGGAGCCTCCACTTACGAATGGCATCCACCTACTAGCATCCAGTGGTAGCGATGATATATCGTTCCGTGAGGCGCGTAGCATCTTATTTGGAAGCCCTGCTGTGCATAATAATGCCGAAGCGACTTGCGTGGTGGATGGTGCACTGAAATCAGCGCTGACAGTTAACCATATGGCCCTTCCCTTCGACGGCATTCAAGCATTTGTGATACCGGAGTTTAACCCCCTTATTAGCCACATTGTGAAGGAACTATTGACACGATTACCACATCTGCGCATCGCTTGCAACCCGTTGACTGCCGCGTTCCTATCAGACAAAGAATTTTTTAACGGAGTTGTGAAGGCGTTATGTCAAAACGACCCCAGCCTGTCGTCACAGGTGGTGACGTTTGCTAATGTTGCACAGGAGAGTCTGGTACCTCTGGAGGGTGGGTCGACTCTCCCCGCCCTAGGCGAAGGCCGAAAGCTGCAGATGTCGGACGGAGATCTCACTGAAACACGAGAGCGGTGGCGGCGTGAGCGGAAAAATAAGCTGAAGCATTTTGAGTCCTACGCGCTCTTCATGTACGATCCGGCATTTCAGGCGGTGCACATTCCCAGCACATCTGCTGTTCGCGTTCCGTGGGCTCCTCTCGTCGTGCCTGAGGTGGACCCCATGACATTGCTCGTTATGCCGGACTTCTTTTCTGCAAACGCGCACAATGCTTCCCCGCTGTTGGAAGTGTGGCGGCTACGAGAGCAGTCCAAGCGCATATTGACAGCCCTGCGGAAGTTCCCCGAGACTCAGCGGGTTCTAACGACAGCCTACGGTGAGATACCTGGCGGGGTTACTGGTTATGTCGAGCAGCTACAGCAGACCGTTGAGAAGTTGGAGGAACTGCGAAATGCATTTGGAGCGCATTTGGCGACTGACACGGAGAGAGACATGAAGAAATGGAGCTCCCGCATCGGTGATGAGGTACTAGCGAAGTGCCTAGTAACAAGAACGCCCGCCACGAAGACAGAGCAGAAGGTAATGGAGGCTTACAAGGAGTGGGTGAGCGGGGCGTATTGTGACAAAATTGCTCTCGCGATCGCACACGCTAGCGCTGTGCTCCCACCGGACCCCGAGCCGAAGGGCCGCTCCACGACGACCGCGTCTCCTTCCCATCCATCAGCGGTAAAGGGAGCCAACCACACGACCTCCACACAGGAACTTAGGTGCCACTTTGAGAAGCAGGGCATGGCGTCTCTCTGCCCTGTATTGGAGAAGGAAAACATTGACGTTGCGGTCTTTTTGGCGATGACTCCAAAAGATTTCAAGGATGTCTTTAAGGCCACATTTGGGTTAACGAAAAAAATGCAAATGCTGCAAGAAGAGCTTCGAGCTTCGCAACAGTAGGAAATGCAGCAAGTTGGACGGTTAAGGAGAGCGGTGAGGGCACGCCGCTGCTCAGGGGAATTTACATTGAGACACATATATTAATATTTTTATTCACAGTGATGCTGTATGCAATAACAATGAAATTCGCAGTGCGGTGCACCAGAGGTGTAACCATTTCTGATTTCACTTTCTTTCCTCGTGCGTTTTGCAGTCATTTGTTTGCTCGACTATTTTCCTCACCCTTAAACGTGTAATAATGCATTTGTGAAACCGTGAAGAGTAAACGATCGAGAAGGACAAATCAATTCATCCCAGCACAATAAATCGTGGGTGGTGGCCAACTAACCCCGATCATACGCACGTGTGCAAAGAACCACATGAAGCGAGGGAGAAGCCCCTCATCGAAGGCCATACTCGATGCGGTTCTCCCTTTACCGACACTAGCCGACTGGACATTGTTGCATGGCTCAGTTTTGGCACTACCGCCCACATCCCAGGCGCTGCGTCGATCACTGTGTGTCGTAGAAGAGAAAGTGCCATACCTCAAAGTGGCAGCGTTTGATTTAGATGACACAATTATTATGCCGAAGACGGGGGCAGTGTTTCCTCGTGACGATCCAACGGACTGGAAATGGCTGACTCCAGCAGTTCCTGGGCACCTCCGTATGCTGCACGATGGGGGCTTCTTGGTCGTTATCTTCAGCAATCAGGCTGGGATAGGAGGGAGCAGTGGAACGAGAAGAAATCAGACGCCATTAAGAGGAAAATAATACTGCTGAGTAAGGGCTCAACATCCCGTTAGCGGCTTTCTCTCGACAAAAGATGACCTTTGGAGGAAACCCAATGTGGGAATGTGGAACATCTTGCAGGACTACGCAAGTGAAATTAATAAGGAAAAGGTAGAGATCCGTGGCCAGTCGCCGAGGCATGCGTTCTACGTTGGGGATGCTGCCGGACGCAAAGTAGTCACGCTAGCTGGAAGGAAAAGGGATTTTAGCTGCTCTGATAGGAAATTTGCCATGAACATCGGTGTGCCATTTCTTACACCGGAGCAGTTTTTATCGTGGCCAGAGGACACACTGCTGGAGGATGCCAGTGAATCGCAGGGTGGCAATGTCGGGGCAATATCGCAACGCCTCCTGAGTCTAGCACAGACCCCGTGCCCTGTCGACTGGGGGGGAATCGGTCCCGTTGAGCTAAGCAGTCTGCCGCGGTCATACGAGGGACTTACTATTAACCGTATTACTGCTGAGGGTAGGACGGGGATGCTGACCCTTGCGTCACCTACAACATTCCACAGGGATTTGCAGGAGATGATCCTGTTTGTTGGGTATCCTAGCTGCGGGAAGACGACTTTTTTTGAGCGTTTCCTGAAGCCTCATGGTTACGTGCATGTCAACCGTGACAAGCTGCAAACGAAAGAGAGATGTATTTCAGAGGCAACTAAATCATGGAACGAGGGTAAGAGCGTTGTGGTTGACAACACAAATCCATCACATGATGACTGCAAATCATTTTTAAAGATAATAGGGCTTAAATGTTCATCGAAGGGGACGCTTCCTGTTCGGCTGTTTTTGTTTAAAGCGTCGAAAGAGTTGTCAATGCATATGTCAACTGTGCGAGCGAGGCTTGGAATCGCTCCAAAGATTAGCCGAATAGCCTTTAACATGTTTCAATCAAAATATGACGCATGGGACGCTCGCTCCGTGAAATCGATGAACATCGAGGAACTGTTGGAGATCCCACCTGTTGTGTGTTTTGACGGCCTTCCTGAAGGTGCCATGAGAGAGTTTTTTATGCTCTCGTGATAGCCTCTGCTGATTGATCTCGAGGTTGTGCAACTGTTTCACATATCGATTTTTTTTTTTCACTTGAAGAAGAAAAGAAAGAAAAAAGGGAAATAAACTAAATGTTGTTACAAATGCTGTTATTATTATTAATTCGGTGCATGTGGCACACGCGAGGAAGGATTGACATCGCAAGTCGGCTGTGTCTACTGTACGAATAATGTAGCCTGTCGGCATGCTTTCCCTCGGCGTTTGAGGCACGAACACATCAGACTGTTATTTCCCACGTTATACCACGCTCTGTTTCACTCTCTTTCTCCCTCTTTCTCTCTCTCCCTTGATGTATATCCACGTATCCTTCCGATATTGTTATGATTAAAAAAAACAAAATGTGGTGCACGTGACTATCTGCTTTAGGAAAAAAAAAGTCATTACAAGTGTCAGTAGTATAACTTTTATTTGGTGTTACCGCCTTCAACAGTAAGTTAAGCGTCATTTGTTTATTTTTCTTTCTGCGCTAAGGAGCGAATATGTCACTGAGGGTTGGCTACATCGGCCTCGGGCTCATGGGAAAGTCCATGGCTGCGAACATTTTGAGGCTGGCTTTCCCCTCGTGGTATTTAACCGCACAAGATCCAAGGCGAAGGAGCTGGCTGACAGAGGCGCGCAGGAAGCAAGCTCACCAGCTGAGTTGGCAGCCGCAGTTGATGTTGTCTTCACCAACCTGTCCGACTCGTGTGATGTATACGAGATTGTATTTGGGAAGGACGGTGTTTACAGTGGAATTCGCCCTGGTGCTATATTTGTCGATAACAGCACTATTAAGCCAAGCACCGCACGCGAGATTGCCGAGCGAATGTGGAAGGAAAAGGGTGTACGGTGCCTCGACGCTCCCGTATCAGGTGGCGACATCGGTGCTCGCGACGGTACGTTGTCAATTATGGTTGGTGGTGATACAGCGGCGCTGGAGAAGGTGTTGCCCGTGCTTCAAGCGATGGGGAAGAAGATCACGCACGTTGGCGATGTCGGTGCTGGACAGGTGTGCAAAGCAGCAAACCAAATAATGGTCGCCGCCCAGATGGTGGCCATGGCGGAAATGATGGTCTTCTCCGAGAAGTGCGGGGTGGATAGTGAAAAGGTCATTGAGGCGGTAAAGGGTGGGGCTGCGCAGTGCTGGACTCTTGACGTTAAGCCGCAACGCCTCTTTGCTGGCAATAGGGAGCCCGGGTTCAAGGCAGCGCTACAAAGTAAGGACCTCAGCATTGTGATGGACAGCGCGAAGGAGTTTGGCGTGCCTATGCCAAGCACAGCTGTGAACGCCCAGTTGTACCAGTCATGCTGCAGTACGGTGAAGGCGATCTCGACAACTCCGCGGTTGTGGGAGTGTTAGAGCGTATGGCCAACTGCAGAATTAGCGAAAAGAAGATGTAACCGTGACCCTATCTTAGAGCGGAATCAATAATGCAGCGTCACTGATGGTATTTTTTTTAATCCTTTTTTTGTTGTTAACTTTGATTATGAGCAGTAGCACGCGCGTAGTTGAAACATGAAAAGGAATACGTTTTAGTATTTGTGGGTGGGGAAGAGTAAGTGGAAGGACAAATACAAGGATTAACCCGTACGTGCTTAAATTACAACAGTTGGAGTATTTCCTCGATTGTTCTCTTCTTTTCCACTGTAAGCATTATGGATGATTCAAAGGGGAAATGAGCGGACAGGAAGGACTCTCCATGACAGGCGGTATTAAGCTCCGTAACTCAGTAGCCCCAAAACTCCCTCTTTTTTTTCCTTTATTCTCTTGCGTACATTTGGTTTTTACTCACGCCCCCACTTTTATCTTCCCTTTTAAAGGACAAGTCAGATGTATGAGAACTCGCTTGAATGGTTTTGGCGGGAGCTTGACATCAGTGAGTGTGCTGTGGAGAAGCGCTTCTATTTCCGGCAGAATGTCGTCGAGCAAAGTACGGCCAGCCACCTCTTTCGCCTGCTGTGGCTGTGGCGTATCATCGTTGCTGACAAGCGGGTGGTGTGGGAACATATTTGTGAAACGTTTACCGAATCTTTCCGATGTCCGGTAGACCCGTGGAACGAGCAGCTCGCTGTGAAACAGGTACTAAATCAACTGAATCAAATGGAGGAGAATGCTGCTTCAATACTGCGTGAGGAACTCCATCAGCACGTCGTGGCGGAAATGAAACCCATTGCTTCATCCGCTTCTTCGCGTGCGGAAGTGGTGAAGTACCGCGAAGATGGAGAAAGGCGCCCATATCGTATCGTCCCAGCTACGGGGGATGCAGAAGGATCCATTGTGTGTAACGCCCCGCTTGGGCCTTTTGCGGAGCTACTCCGCGTGCCTCGCGACAAGATGTTCTTCTTAGACACTGTGAGAAAGCACTGCGACCTAGGTCGCGTCGTTTACGCCTCAAGTGAGTTGTCCGAGGCTATTGGGGGGGAGGAGCAGCTGTTGGTCCTTTCTTTGGTGTACGAGCGGTTCGTGGTGTCTACTTCGCACTGGAAAGAACTGCTCCAGGCATGCCCAGAAACATTTCCAACCGTGCCTGCCTACTGGAAGTGGAGCGACCTTGCTGGGCTTTGTGGTTTGGATATGTTGGACGATATCCTCGCAAAGCAGACGAGGTTGCGACAATTTCACTCGGAGGTAGTGGAAGTCTTACCGCGCGTGTATGATGCGCTTGTGGGTTCCAGTGGATTGGAGGAAGCGGAATTTGTTGCATGCTTTTCAGTTGAAAACATCATGTGGGCCCGTGCTGTTTTTGATTCGCGTGCGTTTAATCTAAATATAGATGGACAGGTGGTGTTGGCACTGGTGCCGGGGGCAGATATGATCAACCACGCCAATCGCTCGGACGTGCTGACACGCAAGGTAGAGCCAAATGAGGGAGACTTTGTGATGCAAATTGGGGCGGGTCTCACATTAGAGGACATGGACCGGGAGCTGTGGATGAGTTATGGCCCGTTACAAAATTGGGAGCTGCTTCAGTACTATGGCTTCGTTCTTGAGGACAATGAGCATGACAAATTGCCGTTTCCACTAGATGTTGTCGATGCTTCGGGGGAAACGGAGGACTGCGTTGCCGTCGGGCAGGACGCTGGGGAGGAAAATTGGGATGTGCGGCGATCTGACCTGATCAATAGGTACGCGCTACACCTTGCGGATTCGTGTTGGATTGGTTACAGTGGTGTACCGCCACCAGCGCTGCTAGCCCTTTTGCGCATCCACTTGGCCAGTACCGACGAATTTCAGACTTTGGAGCGTCACAGCCCCTTTGTGAGGGTTGGGCCCGAGACGGAAGCAAAAGTGATCTCCCTGATTGCCGAAACGGTTCGTTGCATCATTCAAGTCTCAGCTAGCCAGCCGGAGGACACCGGTTGCCAAGTGAACCCGGAAGTTGGCACCGAATCTAACAATTGTCAGAGTGCCGTGGAAGAAGAAGGGGAAGGTGAGCCCTGTGCCCCATCGCGTAATGAAGAACTCTGCCAGTTACTGCGCAAAGGGCTTGAGCTCATTGCGCACCGCACACTCCAGTGGTGTTCTACACAAGCCACTGCATGCACTCGATGATGACTCCGACTTCAATTAAATAAACGACCCTCAATCATAAATGTGACAATACGACAACGAAAACAAAAAAGAAAGACCACGCAATTGGTGTATAGCGCGGCTTGCTGATGCGAACTACATCTTCGTGACAGTAGTGCTAAACCAGCAATTAACAGTTGACTGCACTCAGCAAGGAGGCAATCCTAAATTTTCTTTACATTCAATGTGTTACCGAATAACAACGTGGCCCTGTCGAACGGTGTGTGCACAGGCACGTACTAACCCACGTACATCATGTGCCCTTTTTCCACTTTGTCATGAGAACGAAAATGCGTTTAGACAGTGGGAGAAGAGTAAAAAGAAAAAAACAATTGAAAATAGGAGTAGATTTACTGCTTTAGTGGTTAATTTTTCCCCTCTCAGGTTTTGACTTCACTATTTCTCACCATTGCCTCACGTAGATATTCTCTGCATTGTGTAGGTGAAGCACACGATGGATGTCGATTTGTCATATGGTGACCTTGAAGTTCAGTCGCTTAGGGCTGTCTTCACAAACAATGCCCTGGTGCGCACCTTGAATCTCTCCGGCAACAACATACCCTCTGATGTATTCATAAACGTTATGAAAGATCATGTTTCTCACATGAGAAACTTGGAGGAACTGGACGTGAAAAACAACAAAATAGGGCCGGATGGTGCACAGTACCTCTGCAAGTCCATCACCCAGAACTGCCCACGCATGCGGTATGTGGACTTGAGCGAAAACGGCATCCTCGATGAATCTCTCGTTGACGTTGCCCATCTGCTGAGTGATAGCTGCATCGAGACGCTTCTTTTGGTTAGTTGTCACATTACCCCGCGTGGTGTGCCAACCCTCTGCGATGGCGTCCTCTCCAGCCAGCACATCAGCAGTTTATCCCTCGCGTTCAATATGCTCGGTGATGCGGGTGCTTCGTATATCGCTCGGGCACTCTCTTCTCATCCTGCGCTGCGGTCACTCGATATTAGTGACAACCGCATTGGGGACGTAGGGGCGGTGGACGTGGCGGAACATCTCATTCTTTCTCACCACTCACGGCTAGAGTGGCTTGTTCTTTCTGTCAACCCTATAGGTGACATTGGCTTCTCTGCAATCGGTGAAGCACTGGCGCGGACACGCAACCCGCACCTCATTCATTTGGATTTGGGCTGCAGCTCGAACGTTGGGCCAGGAGGACGCCACGCATTCATCCGGCACGTGAGGTCCATGCGGTATCTATTCTCGCTGGATTTGTGTTCTTGCAACCTCTCAGAGGAGGACGCGCAGAACCTACGGGTCGCGGTGCTCTCCCCCATGTGCGGGATTGAGTCGATTGAGTGGTACAACAATCCTGGCATTACGCTGCCAACGGAGCTCACGCTGGATGCTGCTCTCAAGGAAAAGAGAAGTGCTAAGGAGCGAAGGGAAAACCACACAAGACACATCTGTCTCACCGCTGCGAGCCTGTTCACTGCCGTGATGATTACTTACGCTGCCTCTATCATACTTACTAGGGGTCGTCTTAAAACCAAGTGAGGGGCGTCGGTAATGCCTCTGTCCTTGTATTCCCGTTGTGGAAGCATTGTGTGTGGGTTATTGTTCTTTTTTTTTCTCTTATCTTATCTTCGGTTCCTTTTACTCCTTTAGTTCGTCTGCTGATAATCACCCTAACCTCCTTCAAACCTGAAAACACGCATTAAGATTTATTTCTTCATTTGCTTCAACTTTTGGTACTTCAAATGCAATAATTAATTACTACAGCCTGAGGAATTGTATTTTTGTTTCCCCTCTTTTTTATTTATAGAAAAATCCACCTTTATTCATGTTTTCCCTTATATATATATATGTGTGTATATATATGTGTTTCAAATTCTGTACCGTCAGCAGCATTTACATTAGTATTTTTACACACGTTATTCGTTCCATTTTCCGCTCTTTCAGTTTTCATTGCCTAAGTTTGCCAGTCGCATCTAACGTGCTTCAATCAGAAGGAGAGACAGAAGTTGAAGACACCGCACTTATGTCGAATGGCAGCGATTTGCGAGCCAACCCGCTTTTTTTAGCTTCTGCTTGTAAGGTGGGACATGACACGGGGGAAATGGGACTGAGAGAAAATGAAAACGAAAAGGGAAGGTGGGGTGAACTCTGCAAGAAAAAAAATAATGCAACAGAAGCGCATAAGGCGCTTTGTCTTTCAGTCTACGCGCGCGTATTTTTTTACAAAAAAAAAAAGAAGGAAAAAAATGCTCTTACTTTTACTGTTAAGTGTATCAGACCCGTGTTGTGAATTAGATAAGTGTTCAAAGTGTCTTCCCCGTGAGCTAAAAGCAGTTCACTAAAGCACTAATAAGTGAAAGAGTGGCTGGAAGAAAGAAAGTTTATGTGGACGGCGGCAGTCATCATATCACAGGTTAGCAGTTATAGTGAGGAGGAAAAAAAAGTGGTAGTGAAAATAATACACCTGTCCCTTGCACAAGCTGCTTGGTTGTGTGAATCTGTGCGAGGATCGTCGGGTAATGCACATGCGCACAGGTACCTCCTTCTGAGGAGGTAGTGTTAAAAGGGGAAAAATGAAGGGAAGAAGTATAAAAAAAAATTGGTAAAGCATCAAGGGTTTTTTTTTCGGCACCAGCGCAACCCTGACGTTTTGGTATGTCTCATTGTTATGGCTAGTTTTGTTGTTATTGCCTTCCCTTAATCCACACGCTCACTTTTTTTATACTTTATTCACGTACTTGACCACGGAAAAATAGGAGTTCCATTATAGCCTCCAACCGACAAGTGACAGACTCTTAACGTCCGAAAAAAGCATACACACATACAAACTTACTGTGAGTGGGGGGCTACTTGTGTTTTACGGACAGGGGTATCATAGGAGAAGCAAGTTAAAAAAATGGCTAACAGGGCCGACGAGGCATTTGACCCCTTCAAGGAGTTCTCTCCACCCCCAACGACCGTTGTTTCATCTCCGGCGGCTGCGCCCCTGAATGTACCACCACCCCAATCGTACGGACAGCAGCAACAGCCGTTTGCGGGCACTCAGCCCAGTTACTATGGCGGCGTTGGGCCAGGGTTCCAGCAAGGCGTCGGGCCGGGCTTCCAGCAAGGCGTCGGCCGGGCTTCCAGCAAGGCGTCGGGCCGGCTTCCAGCAAGGCGCCGTGCCAGGGTTCCAGCAAGGCGCTGTGCCAGGCTTCCAGCAAGGCGCTGAGCCAGGCTTCCAGCAAGGCGCCGTGCCAGGGTTCCAGCAGGGCGCTGTGCCAGGCTTCCAGCAAGGCGCCGTGCCAGGCTTCCAGCAGGGTGTGGGCCCGTCCGGTGTCCCTAATGTTCCATACGATGGCCAGCAACCGCCGCCGCCCGCTAACGAGATATTTGTGAGGGAGAACTCAAAAATATGGACCATTGAGTTCTATCAGCAGTTCTTCGACGTGAGTACCAACCTTGTGCTCTGCCGCATGAGGGGCTCTCTTGCACCCATGGTTGTTCCGGACTACTTGAAGGGTCGTCAGTGGATCAGGAGCACCGAGGAAGGCCCCGGCTTAACTGCGGAGAATGAACCTGTTGGTGGGACAAGGAAGTCCGATCTCTACGGACCCTTTTGGATTTGCACAACTCTCTGGATGTTGCTTGCCATTGTGAGCAATATTATGAGCCGTATTGCATACAGTAGAAAGAAAGAACACGATGAGAAGTGGAGTTACGACTTCACCATGGCGTCCGTTGCAAGTTTTGTGATTTATCTGTATTGCTTTGGTTTTGGATGCGTGCTTTGGGGCCTGATGGCCCTCAAGAATGTACCTTTGACGCTAGTAGATACACTGTGCATCTATGGGTACAGTATGTTTATCTTCATTCCCATCACTATACTTTGTGCCGTGCCTCTACCACTTCTGCATTTGGTGCTTGTCGTCCTGGGCGGTGGAGTGTCGGCGTGTTACCTACTGATGAACTTTGGGAGGTTGTGGAAGTTGTTCTTGCCATATCAGTGGCTCGCTGGTCTCTCAGCACTGGTTGTTGGGCTCCATGTGCTTGTCACGTTGTCGTTCAAGTTCTACTTCCTAAGCTATAGCGTCTAGGTAGTCTATTGTTGCTACAAATACATTATGTTCTTCTCCTTTGCTTTCTTTTTCGCTTGTTCTAGCCACTATCACCTTTTATTTTTCATGTTGTTGCTGTGGTTGTTGCTGTTTATCTGTCCATATGTCTTTCAATTCATTTTTGCTGCCGTAAAACGCAATGTGCTGTACTTCTTCCTGCCACTCGTCCTCCTACTGTTGTTGGATGAGACCGCTGGCTGCGTGTCACTCCAACAGCGTTGGAAAGGGGTGCGGTGAATGGACAAACCAATAAAGGAGGAAGGTGTGAAACGAAAAAAGGGCAGTAACGTAGCGCTCTGGATAATGTAGAGGAGGTAATTGAAAAGTTTGAAAGATTTTTTTTAGAAAGAATCAAAGAAGAAGAAGATGGATGACAATGAATAAAGGAAATTGTTAAAAGAAGAAAAAACAGCTACGTGAAGGGTCGAAAAGGCGAGGAGCCAGCGGTTGAGGAAAAGGGACGTGGGTGGTGATACGCAGAACCTTTGAGACGATAGAAAAGTTAATGGTCACATGAAGCAGAAAGAGAAGAAAAAAACAAGGGTTAACAATAATAACAGTGAGAGCGGTAATCAAAATATGGAGTTTGAGAGGCACAACATGTCGTTTACGTGCACACACAAACGCACATACCCTCGTCCTGCTCATTACTTTCCTCTTGCACCCTTTGCCTGGCCCCCAGATATGTCACCACTACCCAATGTCCAACGTGCGTACTCAGCGTTATGATTACCATATTTCATCGTTGGCCAGTTACCATGGTTTCAGAGGTGTTTTCACCCTCCCACACACACCACCTATGGGCTGTTGTCGCTCTCATGGTGGCCGTTCACGCAGGTCCACATTCCTTTATACCTTTGCTTCTCCCTTTTTCTTCATGCATTTTGGCGGCAGTCACAACCAACAAACGATAGTTGAGGGAGGTGAACGACTTTATACATACGTGGAGAAGGCGTGAAGAGGCGAAAGGAAAATTGTTACCTCCTGGGATGTGCTCTTTGGTGGTAATTTTTTTGCATGAACCAGCAGACACCGCCGCGTACATGCTCGAGTACCTCACAGCCCGTAAGATTGACTTCGCCACGTTCAGATGCTGGGAAAAGGGCGTTGTGCAGACAATACCTAATTCCCTTGACGAATTAGTCCATTGCGTACCCGTTGAAGGGGAGCCCCACCACTTTATACCGGTTTCTTCAACGTCAATCGTACCATCTGAAGACGGCGGGGAAGGGAAGCCCACTTCGTACCTCGCCCTAAGTGGTGTCGAGAGCTTCCGCATACGCGGTGTGGCAAGTTTCGGCGGTTCAATGAGTGTTAACGACCAGCTGCCATACTTCGACTCCATTCGCTCCCTGATGCGGTCGTGCATTGCCACACGAACACCCGTTATCGGTCACTGTCTCGGTGGCCAGTTGCTTTCCAGTGCCCTCGGTGGTCGCGTTAAACCATCTGAAAACTGTGAAATTGGTTGGTGGGACATCAAGGTGGAGGAGGCGGAGGAAGCAAAGGATTGGTTCGGTGGCCGCAAGTTTATTAACGTCTTTCTGATCCACACCGAGTCCTTCACAATACCTTCAGGTGCGAGGCGTATTGCAACAGGAACCCACTGCGCTAATCAGGCATTTCAGGTTGGTGATCAGTTTGCCATTGGAATGCAATTCCATCCCGAGGTGGATGAAAGAAAAGTGAGGGCCCTGACGGCCCCAAAGTTTCCGTTCCTCTACACGGAGGAGGAGGTCGCCACTATTAGGAAGGAAGAGGATGCAGACGAAAAGGAAAATGGGAGTCGTGCATGTGGCGAAGTGTTTGGCACTAACCGAAGAATTAGCTCGCGGATGTCCCCCGCAGCTATGACACGCGATGCGATTGACAAGTGTCTCTCCGAAGGTCGCATTGAGTTGAACCGGCCCATTGCCGACAGTATTTACGACACTTGGTGCTCGGGGTTCCTGTGTTAGTGGCACCAGAGCGGAAGCGGCGTCCAAGTGGCAGTAACCATTTTTCTGGTGTTTACATGGTCCTTCTGCGCTCTTCCTGAGCAATCATTACTAACACACTGACCTTTATCGCATTATTATTTTTCGAGGGGAATGAAAAAATGGGGGGAGATGAGTTCGCACGCGCGCCCTTCCTCGTACCAATCATGCCGTTTATCGAAACAATACCTGAACGCGCATGACGCGGCGAAAGAGGTATAACATTGTTACATGTATTGTTGTTATTGTTACCATTAGTATTTGAAGGGACGGTCGAATAAAGGAAAGATGATCAGACGATAACAAAGGGAAATGAATGAACGTGCTCAATTAGCAGTTGTTGAATGGTTGACGTCATCGTCTCGTGCACACTTACCGCCTACCTTTACCCCAACCTCTATTTTGTGTTTTCTCGCACATTTGCATGGTGTTAATAACTTTAAACTTTCCAAGACATGTTGTGCACGCTGTCATTTTTTACACTTGGTGTTTTTTTTTGCTTTTTAGCTGCCCCGAGGAAAACTTTTTGGTCATTCTTCCCTTGGTGGGAAAAGCAGCGTAGTGTCACTTTGGGTGTCTTTCTACGTGGCAAAGCGATTGGGAAGGAAACAGTTATTAACCAAAAGGCGCGAAGGTGCATCTGGTTTGGTCTATAGCGTTTTCAACAGCATGCTGCCGTGGCGCATAGACATTAAAAATGAATTCTTCACTTCTATATTACTATTATTATTATTATTACTATTTTTTCTAAAGAAAAGAAAAACAGCAGGTATGCCCCTTATTTCCTCCGCTGTCTCAGTTTCTCTTAATTTTCATTCTCTGTGTTTTTTGTGGTTGACTCCGCTACACGGTAATTTATTGTATATTTTTTCCCCCGTCAAAAATAATAATAAAAAAAAACGGCGTGCAGCTTTCCCTTGTTTTAGTTAGTGTGTCTACATGCATGTGGATGTGAACACTTTTCAATTCCAGCAAGAAGCTGAATTTGAGTTAACGCGCGTGCAGTGGGGAAGGACGGACATTGGATGCCAGTAGCAGTGAAACGCACTTGAGTTCTCTTGAAGGTTCGTATCAGGAAGCACCTCAGAGATCGTTTACTCCATGCCACTGCGTTTTGTTTTTGTTTTTTTACTTTGTTTCCTCCGATGTTTTTTGTTCTTTTACGCTGCCTGTTGCGGTATTTTGAATTCATCTGTATCATAAGTTTTAGGGTATACGCCCTGAGATGAAAAACAGAATCCCACTAAAGATATCAGTGCAGAGGTAATAACAACTGTGCAAAACGATAAAAGTTATATATAAAAGGAAAACGCACTTCCACATGGTGGATCTGCCCCTGCTCCCTCCTCCATACGATGCTGCTATAAATCCACTTCTTCTTCCATGGCTCGATTCGTATAACACGACACCATTAACGGTGCTGATGGCAGTGGTGATACCATTGAAAAACAAAGGTGTGAGGGGGATCTTCACGCTCCTTTTCCCCTGTAACCACCCCGCCTCTCGTCTCCCCTCGGGTGGTTTGGAGGGCATCGCTGGGTGATGCGGCGTTGGGGAACAGCCCAGCTGGTCCTTGGGGCCATGCTTCGCGCGGCAGCAGGAGCAGGAGCGGCAAACTGCATCGCTGAGCATGCTCACAAGAAGAGCACTGAAAAGCCGCGATGGAGGCTCGAAACCCCAGTGGCGTACACGTCGTTCCGTAGCACGGAATCAATAGTGGAGTTCAGGGAACATTACAAATTTTTGGAAGCTGGCGAGCGGGCAGCTGCGGTGACGACGCGCGTAGCAGGTCGGTTAACGAGCCTGCGAGACATGGGGAAGATACTTTTCATGACCATTCGTTCTGATGGCGTGGAACTGCAGTTGGTTGCCCAGGTAGGCGAGTATTTTACGCGGGACGGCCTTAAGAAGCTGAAGGCTTCCCTGCGTGTTGGGGACATTGTAGGTGCAGAAGGTTCACCATGCCGAATGCAGCGTGGAGAACTCTCTGTTTCCGTTAGGCAAGTGATAGTCCTCACGCCTTATGTGTGTAGGGATCAGGTGGTATGCCCGGACCTACGCGGCTTCACACAGCTGCAAGACAACGACGTGAAGTATCGTTACCGATTTGTGGATATGATGACTAGTCCATCACTCATTGAAACGATTAAAAAGCGGCATGCAGCACTGCAGGCGCTGCGGGAGTTTTTGGATCAGCGTCGCTTTGTGGAGGTAGAAACCCCAATTTTGCACACTGTTGCGTCGGGGGCAAACGCAAAGCCTTTCATGACACATCACAACGCAAACGATACCAACCTTTTCCTGCGAGTGGCACCTGAACTTTATCTGAAACAGTGTGTTGTTGGGGGAATGGAACGTGTCTATGAAATTGGAAAGGTATTCCGCAACGAGGATGCCGACCGTACTCATAATCCGGAGTTTACTAGTTGTGAGTTCTACGCTGCGTACCAAACATGCGAGGACCTTCTGCCCCTAACGGAGGACATCCTCCGGCACTTGGCGTTGCGAATAAATGGTACGACGAGGCTAAAGTTGTCCCGTGAGAGCACAAATACCGTGATGGAGATCGACTTAAGTGAACCCTTCCGCCGTATTAGCGTGTACGATGAGCTACAGAAGGTTTCGGGTGTTGAGCTCCCTCCACCGAGTGAGCTCAACACGCCTAAGGGCCTCGCTTATATGTCCGCTGTTATGCTTAGACACAATATCCCCTTCCCGGCTGCGCGCACGGCGGCAAAGATGTTTGAAAAGCTCATGGAGTTTTTCATCACAGATCACATTGTGGAGCCTACCTTTGTGATGGACCACCCTATCGTTATGAGTCCACTTGCGAAGGAACATGCGTCAATGCCGGGGCTGTCCGAGCGGTTTGAATTGTTTATCAACGGTGTAGAGTACTGCAACGCCTACAGCGAGCTCAATGATCCACAAGAGCAGTACCAACGCTTCCAGCAACAGCTCATGGATCGTGAGGTCGGCGACAGTGAGGCAATGCCACTGGACCAGACCTATTTGAAGTCCCTACAGGTCGGGCTTCCGCCTACAGCGGGATGGGGAATGGGCATCGATCGTGTAGTAATGTTGCTGTGCGGTTCTAACACAATAAGAGACGGCATAATCTTCCCTCTGCTACGGCAGGACACCTGCTCGCATGACCACAAGCGGTGCCACAGAATGGCGACTTTCTTTGATTTTAATTATCAGATGACGTTACTGTGCCTTAGCAGCGTAGAACATGAAATGAAGAGGCGGGGGTTCCCAGAAGCAACATGTGCTCATATTCGTGAGCTGCGGCAAACCATAAAGCACCTGGGTCGGCACAACGGCGGGCAAGACATGACAGGAATGCACTGCGGGGTCCGTTGGATGGGTCTAACAGCGGCGATAATACGCCTAATGTGCGGAAGGCCAAGAGGCTGACGAGGTTAGCGAACGGGATGGTGGGTGCGCATAATTGTTGCTTGTTGCCTTCCGTTGCTTGGCCGGCTTAAGATGGAGTGTGTGAATCGCCTACGAGTGATGTTTTCCCTTCCTGATGCCCCTCCGTGTATGACGACTTCTGTGTGTGAGGTACAGACAGAGGTTCCTATTTACCTATCTGTACTTTCTTCTTCTTCTTCCATGTTGCTCATTCCTGTGTCACTGTCCGTGTGTTTCCTCTGGATTTGTTGTCACCCTCATCTCCCTCGCGCGCGTCCAATCCCAATAACAGGGGCTCCTCCGCGAGTGTGCCTCCCCTTGTAAGTTTTTTACTGCAGCAGCGGCCGGTTGGCGCGAACGTCGAAATGGGGATTAAATGGTCCTGTAGAACACATCCCGCGTCTGAGCCCAGTGTCCCCTACATGGAACCCAATGCAGTTCGTATGAGTTGTTGAGCATTTTCCCCTGTTGTTGTTGTTTGGCATGCTAAGGGCTTCCTTATGACACTGCCACTATCACCTATTCTACAGTCGCCGTTTCTCATGTTAACACCATTTTGTTTGTTCGCTTTTAGGTGTAGGGGTAGTGGGTTAGTGCTGACATTTTATTGCACATTGCCTTATTACCTTTCATTTTCGGGGAAAGCATTTGATCAGACCTTGTCTGACGATTATACCTGCGCGTGCTTTTCCCAGTTCTGCACCGTGTTTTGGATCAAATGGAAGAACGATTCGAAGATGTCTACCAAAAGCTAAAGTGGAATGGCTGGGGCGGCGCGGACACATACATCAGGTACGATGAAGCGAATAATGTTGCAATACACATCAACGGGAAGCCAATGAAGCACCTCCTGAAATTTATGAAAGAGGAGGTCCTTAAAAAGACGAAGGAGGTGCAGATAGTCTCCACTCCCAGTGTATCCAAGGAGGAGGTTGTCAAACTGCTCTCGCAACCAGTGATCAATGGCCCATTTGTAGAGGAGCTCCGTCAGACATTGGAAAAGGATCAGGTGCGCATCGATGGTTTCGCCCGCTTGACGCACACCTTTGGGAAGAACTATCGAGATCTGTGGCGCGTGCGGCGGGGCATGATTGACCGAGCACCCGACGCTGTCGTCCTCCCTAATTGTCACGACGACTGCAAGAAAATTATGGAGTTGGCGCATAAGCACGACGTTGTCATTGTTCCGTTTGGTGGTGGCACGAATGTGACTGGTGGTGTGGAGCCGAACCCTTTTGAAACACGTCGGATGGTTGTCTCCGTTGATGTACGACGGATGAAACGGATGTTGTTTATCGACACTGAGTCCGGTCTTGCAGTGTTTGAGGCCGGTGTTCTGGGCCCTGATATGGACGAGCAGCTGGGCCGCTACGGTTACATGTTTGGCCACGATCCTGATAGTTACGCTCACTCGACACTGGGAGGGTGGATTGCCGCACGAGGTAGCGGTGCAATGTCGAACAAATACGGCGACATTGAAAATATGATTGTTTCCCTAAAAGTGGTGACACCCATTGGTGTGGTAGTTACACCTCCTGCCGCGCGTCCGTGCGGTGTTGACCTGAACGCCATGTTCATTGGCTCAGAGGGAGCATTTGGTATCGTTACAGAGGCTGTGGTAAAAATTGAGCGTATTCCCGAGGTGAAACACTACGAGGGCTGGTTCTTCCCCTCATTTGAAATTGCCTTTGCTGCATTCCACGCCTGCACACGCAAAGGTATTCATCCATGTACGATGAGGCTGTATGATGAAGACGACACCCGACTGAGTTTTGCCGCCAGTACGGACACCGGCGCCCTCAGCACGCTCTTCAGCAAATGCTTCAAAACGTATCTTTCGTCTCTTAAAGGCTGGGACCTCTCCACGCTGTCACTTTCGGTAGTGGGGTTCGAAGGAACAAAGGCGCAGACTAACTGCCAGAGGAAGGAACTAAGTGGGGTGTTCAAATCGTTCGGTGGTATTTGTGTGGGCAAGAAACCCGGAAATACGTGGCAAGAAAAAAAGTATGACCTCCCGTACCTCCGCGACTTTGCCTTGAGCCACAACTTCTGGGCTGATGTGTTTGAGACAAGCGTGTTTTACCAAGATGCCATCCGGTGCTGGAGAGCGGTGAAGAAGTCCTTTGCCGATATAGTGCGAGAGAATGGCAAAACCGCCTGGATAGGGTGCCACACCGCGCACCAATATCGTTTTGGTTGTTGTCTCTACTTCACCTTCATTGGGGAGCAATGCGATGAGAACGACCTGAAGATATTCCTGCAAATCAAGCAAAAGGCCATGGAAGCCATGCTGCAGCACAAGGCGACACTGACACACCATCATGGCATCGGCTACGAGCACGTCCCGTGGATGCGGCGCTACCACGGGGAGGTTGGTCTGGACGTTATCATGAGATTCAAAAAAGTAGTGGATCCGAAGAATATCTGCAACACCGGGAAGCTGCTCCCCTCATTACCGGGGGAACACGAAAAAGCGAAAGCTGTGGAGGTGCGGCAGAGGCGGGAGATGATGTTTGACAAAATGGGAATACCAGGTGCGATACGGGCACATTTGTAATCAACGAGGGTCAACCATGAATGGTGATCAATATTTTTTTTTTAAGGAACGAATGCTTAAAACATGAAAAAAAGTTACATACACGTTCATCTTTCTTTTTTCGCTTTATTACATTTTATCATTTATTGCGGCTGCGAAAACGTGGTGGTTTCTTTTCCCGGTGTCAACACCAACAATGCCATGTCGCCTTGCACACAAAGCGGGTTAAGCACGTTTTCTGCACCTCCCTACCCCTAGTACAGAGAAAGCTAGTTATGAGAAAAGCTTGGATAGCTGTATGTGCAGCAAAACTAAGTGCTACGGGGCAAGACGAGGTCGGTCTTCATCACTACCTCTCCTCAGACCGCTACCAAAGGGAAGTAACACGTGAGACCGGCACGAAAAACGTTATTGGAAAAGATAAAACGCTAATGAAATCAGGTCGATAAACATAAAGCAAATCTTGGTGTATCAGGATGTAGCTACGCCCCTAATTTTGTGCTTTCCTTTTAATATCTTTCAAAACATCTTTTTCAAAAAAAAAAAATGGTGACTAACGAAAAGAAGTCTATTTACCAGTATATGCAAAGGTATAAATGAAGCAACGGAGAGATGCGGGTTTAACATTTTTTTTTTTGAAGGAGGGGAAAGGCAAAAAAAACTCTGCTGCTGTATTTACCAACTTCTACATGCCTGGATGTTCGCTTACCTCTATATATCACATTACAAACATATTTTTCTTTCTTCAACGTTCCCATTACTTTCCTTTTAGTACAGGCATGTGGAAGGAGCGCACAACCGCCAGTGGTCCGTGATCGGATTGCTGCCTGGTCTTACAATTCTGTTCGATGACAGCGGCACAACGGCTGAGGGCTGCGCTGTGAGCACGGGGACAATACGCCAGCTGTCCTCATTTTCAATTGTTGAGGCCGCGTGTGACTGCAGGAATGGTTTTGATGTCACGTACGGTTGAACCGTGAAAGGAATTGCGAGGCCGTTGGCAGGACCGTGTGCACGCGCAGGGAAATGCCCCTGTGGCTTTGACCGCGAAGGGTCGTGGCACGTTATGGCAGTTTGAGGCTTTTGGATCAGTGGATTGGGCGGGGCTCACTCTCGTATGTGTGCTCCGACTTGGTTTCGCTGTTGAGAGCCGAGTTATTGTCCTGCATGCCTCAGCCTCGTCACAATTCAGTGCTCATTGCATCATCGGTCCTTTGGGTGGGAGTGGGCCGCGGTGCTTCAGGGGAGCACAGTGTGCCGGGGTGGCTGTGACAACGAGAGGCTTTTATTGGAATGCCTTATATGCTTTTAGGAGTGATGGCTGAAGGAAATCAGGCGGTCCAACACAATTGCCTCCCACGAGGCTGTCAGTGAGGTGTTGAACGGTTTGATGTCAGTGGCAGCGAGCAGCATTGCGGGAGGAGTGGGAGCATGAACGGCGTGGTGCTGAAGGAGGATTGGGAGTATTTGATGCCATTGCATGGGTGCCTTGCCTTCAAGCCAGTGAATTTGCGACTTGACAGACACCATTACGGGTTGAGGAAGCTTCTGATATTCTTCACAGTTGTGCGGTGGTCATTGAGGGAAGTGAAACCTCTGCTTCCAATTATGGTGTGCCTCGGTGCGAATGGCTCGCCACACTTCGGCTCGGCCTCATTGCTTGAGGGTATGTTATGGCCGAATATGGCCCGTGTGAGGCGGGGTTTACACGCAACGCTGGATGGGGTCTGCTGTGTTCTCACGCATGTCGTGGCCGCGGCCAGGTGGAGTAAAGTGTGGCAAAGCCGTGCGGTGATTGGGGTTGAAATGGACACGCCCCAGTTAATAAAGCCCTTGACAAGAAAAAGTAGGGGAAGTCAGTACGGAGACGCATGGCTTGTGGTACATTTTGCCAGTGTTGTGTGCAGAGGCCCGCTCCATTGAACGTGTGGCAGTGCTGGTATGACCGTAAGTGATCGGTCGATTTGCAAAGCATGTGGAATCATTTCGACCCGCTAGGACACATGACTTTGTTGGCCGAGGTGCTGGCGTTGTTTGTGCTGATGCGATCACCGGCTCGCGATGTGTTCTCAAGCGGCGAATTGTCGCGTAGCGGAGGAGGGGAGCGAACCTCCTCAACGAGTGGTGTTACATGTGTTGGGCGTCAAGTGAGTTGCTGTGCTGTGATGCTTTGCATGGCGCTGTGCAGGTTGGCCTTCCTTCCCCCCTCACTCGGATGGAGCGCCGCAGCTCTGCTGAACGAGGAGCTCGCGAAGAGTTCCCGCGAATGGTGCCACTCATTTGCGGGATGTTGGGTGTAATGGCGGGGGTTTCTCATTTGGTGGCGCGCCCTCAGGCCGTGGCTTCCTTCAGCGGCGGAAGTCGAGCCCTGCGTGAAGGCACTGAAAGCGAGCGGCATGGCCACACGAGTGGAATAATGAAGGCCCTAATGGGGCTCCGGTGTCTGTTGGAGGCATATTCCCCACCCTCTTTGAGAGTTGCTGCGGATGTGGCTGACTCTTTTTTGGATTTAAAGGCGTTATTTCCTCATGTGGACTTGCCATGCGGAGGCACTGCGCCTCTTCTGCTGCCGAGCGACTAATAGCGATGAGTGGAGGGAACTGTTTCCCGTGCTTGTTTCTGGTGTCAGTCGCTTGTCCAGCCACTTGAGTGCTCGCTGAATGGCATATGCTGCCCGAGCACTGTTTGTGCTGACGAATAAAGTGCTCCAACAACAGTGGCAGGATTCTCACGACACTGCCCGCTCCTGAGACTTGTGCCAACCGGGTTTTTTGTTATTTGAAGGACGAGCAGGTGAAGCCCCATCGCTTCTGCTCGCTGCGTGCCTGTGTGCTTGTGTGTGATTTATACAGCGTGGAGACTGTTACGCATGGAGTGGCTGTGCGGTGTCTCATGATGCGGTGGAGTTTGATGCCGGTCGTAGTGCGTGGCTGTTACTCGTTGAGAGACTGGGAGTGCTGCAGTGCGGGGGATATGGCAGCAGTGTTGAGGTGTTCGCAGTGGCACGCCCAACCGTGGCGGGCTGAGCGTCACGTGGCACGGCAGGTGCTTGAGCGCTCTCTGCTGGACTGCTGCTGATGGAGCCGTGTTAATGCAGTGAGGGCGGAAGTGCGCTGGTGGCTGAGTGTGCGGAGAGGCCACTCGCACAGACAACCGGATTTTCCCTCCTGCCACACCCCACTGCACCGGTACGCACATGAAGCACCGCCACAGCGCCTTCAGCCCTGCGGTTACATGCGTCTTGCTGCACCTCATGTGGGTGTGTTGCGCTGCTCTGACCTTCCATGTGCTGTGAGTGGAGGATAATGTGTGTTGTGCGGCCGAGATGCTCACTTGTGCCACCGCCGCCACTCCTCCGGTTACTTGAGGAATGGCCCTCGATATGTTTGGCATGTGCGCCGTGCCACACCACTCTCTTCACGGCTCGGTCGTGTCTGCCCAGCATTTCCCTCCCTGTAACGCGTTACGGGTGGCATGTTCATGTGAGTTGAGCGCACACACATGCAGCTGGTGCCTTTGTGTTTGTGGATTATTTGTTCTATCGCCCACTGGTTTGTGTTTTGACAGCTGGTTGGAATGGGAAACGAGCTCCTGCGCCGCACGCCGCTACCAATATCGTGTGTTGTGGCCCTTGTGACTTTGCCCTCACTCCCGGCCTCCCATCCGTTCCTTTGGCGGGCCTCAGAGCGCGGGTGCCCAATTGCATTCGTGGCATTTGCGATCATGCGTCTTTTGAGTTGAGTTGGTTGAAAGCAAATTCCGATGGGGAGCTGTCGTGGGTTGAGCCACGATGACGTCTTGCTGATCTCAGAGGTGATGAACTGATAGCGGGCGAAGTATTGCTGGAGGAATACGCCTCCGGGCAATGGCGGCCGCACTCGCGTGACGTTAATGCCTGCCACCCCGTTATGGTACTTGGACTGAGACCCGCTCCACCCGATCACACGCGACTGACACGGGCTGAGGTCTTTGGGAAGGCGGGCGGGCAGGCGTTATGAGCCGCCACTGCTGCTGGAGTGAAAGAAGCGAGTGGTAAATCTCCCTCGTGTGTGTCTGTTGGTGGGAGTGTATGGATCTTCCTGCCCGCATGTGCATGTTTTTCAAATGAGCCGTGTGCCGTGCTACTTCTCATCTCAGGTGGGATCTGTGAAGGTGGTCCCACCCTGCGGGGTGCGCGAGCCCTGCGCCCTCCTGCCACTTTGAGTGATGACACTCTCCATGAGATATGCCGCATTCCCCAATTAACTCACATTTTCCCTCGGAGGCGCGTGACGAGAGTAGCATGGTGCCGCTGCCCCGCATGTGTGACTGACGGCAGTGTGTGTGTGTGTGCCAGTGCTCACTCGCCCTCCCTTTCACTCCCTTTACTCTTGGGTTGTAAGCGGCACACTAAAAGCGAGAAACAAACACAAGGGGGTTATATAAATGAAAGGAAGGGGCGAAAAGCGGGCGAGGGATAAGACGGAAGGAGAGGCCGCTGCTCCTGTTGTGCAGGCTCCCGCACGTGGGGAAGTGACGACTGCAACTGATGCTGTCGTAAGGCATGCCGCTGTGAGCCATGAGACTGTGGCACAAGCGAGTGGCAGATGGACGCTGGACAGTCTTGTGGAGGATGTTTTGATGGAGAGGTGCGGTGGATCGGGTGGCATGAGCCTGCACGACTTCCTGATGAAGCACTTTGGTAAAACGTTTGGGACTCCGGATGCCCCTATGTCTGTGTTTATGGACGATCCATCGCTTTATGTGGCCGATGAGTCAGTGCTTGCGAAAATAACAAACTCGTCAGCGTGCAGTGAGTTTTCCAGGAAACATGAATTATACGGGCCAATGGATGAGGGAGTGGACAAGCTTCATTCCATGAGGATTTTTTCCCTTCGTCAGTGGGCATGTGCCGTTTCAGTCGATGAGGTGGGAATTGTTAATATGCATGTGAAAGATGCGCTGAATGCCGCCCTTGTTAGTGCGAGGCGTAACGAGGAGCCCATGAGGAATGTTAATGCATTCGGTGGCGACGAACTCGATGGCGTGTACAATGCCGTGCTTGACGCATGGTGGCATCCTATTGCAAAGTCCAGTTACCTCTGCGGGCATTGGCATGGGATGCGTGTGTTTCATGATATGTCAAGAGAGAAAGTCAATTCATGGTCCGAGGCGCAAGCTAATGCTCCGTACGACTCGGAAAAGCCGTGGAAGGGCGATGAGGTGCCGGGTGTCGGTGGGAAACTTGTGATGGTGGTTCTCTCGTCACAGAAAGGGTGGCCGCACATGTTATTCGATGGGAAAGAGGTACAACTGAAAAACGTGGATTCGCTGACTGGTTCCAATGCCGCGTGTGATGCCTACATCCGCAAGGAAGACGTGCGAGTGTGGTACATTGTTAATAAAGGGCTTGACGAGTGTGTGGAAGGTAAAGGAATGGTGCACCCATTTATTGTGATTGGCACGTCGGGTATTGGGAAGTCCTCTGCCACCGGCTCTTTCCTGCTCCATCAACTGCTGCACTACCCGTCGAAGTGGCTGAAAGTGGTCGCTTACTTCGTGAAGGGCGAGGCGTATCTTTTCCACCGCGAAGAGAAGAGGGTTGTGCACTACGGAAAGCAGGGCGCCGCTGTGGGAAAAATTGAGCACATGATAAGCAGTGGGATTAAGGGTTATATAATATTTGACATTGGTGAGGGAAGCAGCGGTATGGAGAGGTTGCCGCGTGCCTGGGGCATTGTTTTGATTTCATCACCCGACGTGAAGGTTCTCCATAAGTTTAAAGCACAGCGGCCGCACACCGTTCACATTTACATAAACTGCTACGAGGACGCTGAGTTCAAGGCTGTGCTTGCATGGGAGAGGCAGTGGCACCGGGCTAGTTACAAAAATAAGTGGGGCAAAGTCAACCCCAAAAATGAGTGGGAAGTGGTAAAGAAACGAATCCATATGGTGGGCCCGCTGCCACGCTACGTCCTTGGAAGTGAAAAGTGCTTCAGCCGCCGTGTTGCTGACGTGAAGGCCGCTCTATCGGAGGTTTTTAATGGTCATGCTGAGCGCTACGCGTATCTTTTGTCCAACCCGGATAAGTGGCACATCGACGGTACAACAAATATACTGGTGAAGTTGTTTCGCGTTCGGAGCGGCTGGCCCGAAGTGGCTCGGAATAAGGCAGTTTGCACCTATGTGCACGAAAGAATTTTAAAGGGGACTATGGAGGCTTTCGCCAGAAGGGAATTGAGAGACAATACGCTTGTTTCAAGAGAGGAGCGGTGCGTGTCAATGTTTAAGGCGTCGGGATTACAGGCCTTTATGATTGGGAGTGTTGTGGCCGAAATGATGCGGCACCTGAAGTACCTCCCACGGGAAGGTGAGACGGAGAGGTCCCGCTCGAGTGTGCTGTGCCGCCCTGCAGCCCGGGGCCGCGTGCCGACCATGTTTCACCGCTTCTCTTCCGCTGACACACCAGTGGAGATGGTGGCGGAGTGTCTTTATAAACCTGCGGAGAAAAACTTTCCCGTTGTGGGTGGCTTTTTCCTTGTGGATGCGGTGGGCAAGGGAGTTTCGTTACCCGAAGGAGACGAGGCCCCCACACAAACTATCGTGCTGCTGCAAGTGACCAAAGCGAGAGATAACCACACAACGACCAGCGAAGTGTGCAGGTTTCGTGAGCTGATGGCGGCTTCCTTCATTAACTGGAGGGAAATGGAGAGCCGCCTCAGCTACGAAATGATTTATGTTCAACATGCTGGCAGCACGACACTCACCGGCAGGCAGCGCTGTGATCGCAGTGGTATGGCCGATGATGCAGCAATTGTGCAGTTCTGGAGCGAAGTCAGCCAGCTCCAGATGAAACTGGAGGCTCCGATTACCAAACTATTTTTGGAAGAAATGTGTGGCACCGGAATGGCAGTGGAGACTGGTGGTGATATTGTTCGAGACTTGTGCGACGTCAATATAACAGCAGTGGCCGGTGTTGATACCGAATGAGTGTGTGTGCCGACTCCCATGGCGATTTCCTCATATTTCCATTGCTTCCCCCCTGTGCGTGTGTGTGTTCCTAATTTGTTGCTCCTTTTTTTGTTTCATTTTTAGTGTACCGCCTGTGAGAGAGCAGTGAAGACAGTCAGTGGAGTGTAGGTGTCTCACAGATTCACATGGCCACAGCAACACGCATTGCTGCTTGGCTTGTGGTGAGCAAACTGTTTCAATGGCGCGTGACGTTCATTTATTCTGCTTTATTCATTCAGATATTTCTCGTTTTCATTTGGTTTTATTTTATTTTTCTCTCGTCATTTCACCGTGCATATGCTATGCGTGTGGCGGGTGCCGCATATGATGCTTGTCCAGCTGCCGTTTCCACGATTTATTAAGCGAGCGGTGGCCATGGCAGGGCACGCTCTCACCTTTTAGGGCTTATCCTCCTTGTGGCGGCTTGAGTTAACTCTCGCCCGCAGTATCGTTACTTTCACTCATTGTTTTGTTTATTTCTTAGGATGTGGGTTTTTGTGGGATTTTTTTGTTTCAGTTTCTGATATGTGTGTGTGTGTTGGAGCAGCTGTCTTTTAGGACAGCGTTTGGTGCTGTCACCTGATTCGAATAGGTCTCTTTTTCTTCAACGTTCCCATTACTTTCCTTTTAGTACAGGCATGTGGAAGGAGCGCACAACCGCCAGTGGTCCGTGATCGGATTGCTGCCTGGTCTTACAATTCTGTTCGATGACAGCGGCACAACGGCTGAGGGCTGCGCTGTGAGCACGGGGACAATACGCCAGCTGTCCTCATTTTCAATTGTTGAGGCCGCGTGTGACTGCAGGAATGGTTTTGATGTCACGTACGGTTGAACCGTGAAAGGAATTGCGAGGCCGTTGGCAGGACCGTGTGCACGCGCAGGGAAATGCCCCTGTGGCTTTGACCGCGAAGGGTCGTGGCACGTTATGGCAGTTTGAGGCTTTTGGATCAGTGGATTGGGCGGGGCTCACTCTCGTATGTGTGCTCCGACTTGGTTTCGCTGTTGAGAGCCGAGTTATTGTCCTGCATGCCTCAGCCTCGTCACAATTCAGTGCTCATTGCATCATCGGTCCTTTGGGTGGGAGTGGGCCGCGGTGCTTCAGGGGAGCCAGTGTGCCGGGGTGGCTGTGACAACGAGAGGCTTTTATTGGAATGCCTTATATGCTTTTAGGAGTGATGGCTGAAGGAAATCAGGCGGTCCAACACAATTGCCTCCCACGAGGCTGTCAGTGAGGTGTTGAACGGTTTGATGTCAGTGGCAGCGAGCAGCATTGCGGGAGGAGTGGGAGCATGAACGGCGTGGTGCTGAAGGAGGATTGGGAGTATTTGATGCCATTGCATGGGTGCCTTGCCTTCAAGCCAGTGAATTTGCGACTTGACAGACACCATTACGGGTTGAGGAAGCTTCTGATATTCTTCACAGTTGTGCGGTGGTCATTGAGGGAAGTGAAACCTCTGCTTCCAATTATGGTGTGCCTCGGTGCGAATGGCTCGCCACACTTCGGCTCGGCCTCATTGCTTGAGGGTATGTTATGGCCGAATATGGCCCGTGTGAGGCGGGGTTTACACGCAACGCTGGATGGGGTCTGCTGTGTTCTCACGCATGTCGTGGCCGCGGCCAGGTGGAGTAAAGTGGCTTTTGCGTTATTTCTTGGAATCCCAAGAATTAGTCCCTAACGCCTTTGCTTTCACTACCGCATGCGTGACATGCCACCACCGCACTGCCCGGGTGAACGTCACGGTCCTTGTTTGATGGGTGGGATATGCGATATCCACTTTTGAGAACACCTGCGGAATGCCAGTTCAGTAGCGAGGAATTTTTGGGGTCTGTTGGTAAAATTACAAGTTACGCATATATTAGGACAGTGCTGAAGCTGGAAAACACATATGTGGACGTGAGGATTCAGAGCTCGCAGGAGGCTGACGGGCGTCCCGATAGAAGGCGGATGTCATGGCCACCAAGACCAGAAAGGTGTAGACAAATCCACCACGTAAAACATGGAAGAAAAGTGTCACTCTTCTACGCTCGTCAAACGTAGCGGGTCGGCAGTACGAGATCTCAGTTATGACGGGGAGTTATCCGCGGATTGAGGGTAGAGTCTACAATATGCGGGAAACTAGCGTTGCACTTCGGTCAATATGCATTTGTGTTGATAAGGGCTTCGCCGCTTTTTGTTAATGTGATGAATGGCACCCTCGGTAGTTTTGTACGGTGGCATGCTGTAAAGCTGAATGGGTGCAGCTTACCAGCAGTTGTAGCAGTTCGACCTCACCGCTCACAACGGCTGTGTTGGGAGTTGGCGAGAGAATTGGGGAAACATTGCTTTGACATGCAGTGGGACCCACGTTGCAAGTGAGCAACTCTCGTAGGAATGTGCCTCATGCTAATGTGACACATTTTGGTGGTTTCCCAAAATCCCGATGAGGGAAAAAGGCCGAGGGGAATACCGGTGTGGACACAATTTGTCGGCACGGAGCCGGCGTGATAACAAGCGCTTTGCTTTTGAGAGTAAACTGCTGGCCCGCGTCCGTTGTTCTGATCGATGCAGAACCCTCGGGAAGCTACGGAAAGCGAGGTGTATGACCCCTCGAAAGGAATAGCAATGCCTCTGATGATACATAAGTGCCCTTTAGGGGAAAATCTCCCGCTATCTGAACGTGATTTTACAAAGTGCGGGTTCTTATTAGGATTCAAACGCCTTGTCTTTCTGGGAAGATTCTCATGTGAATCGCCATGGCTCTTCTGCCGATGCCTGCTGGGGCGGGTAGCTTTACCATGCAGCCCACCGGTTTGTCCGTGGTTTATAAAGTGGACCCCTGGAGTTTTGCAAGCAGTGGCGCCTTTCATTGGGGATGCGCCGCATGTTGGTAGGCCGGAATGAGGGCCTGTGATGGGACAAAACCGGAGACCCGTATTGACAACATAATAGTCGGTGAATAGAAAATGTTCAGCGACAATGATCGGTAAAGCGGCAGTTGGTTGAGCGTCGGGATACCGTCGAAAGAGGTCCTTGCACACCTTTTCACTCAGCATGAACTTCGACCACGCGCCTCAGTCCATTCCTCTGGGCAGGAGAGCGTTGCGCAAACTACATGAGATTTGCCCAATGGAAAGGCAGTCGGTGGTTGGCTTGCAAGTGGCAGCGCTGCACTTCCTTCATACAGCGACCATCGCGAGGCTTAGGTCTACAAACTTTCTTTTAGCTCAAGGTGGTGCGTCGACGCTGATTTCTATTGACCGCTCATGGGGAGTGGCATCAAGATTGGGACTTCTCACCTCTCGTTAGCGTGGGGCGCGATGTAAGGCAGACAGGAAATGTCACTCCTTTGCGGGATGCTGGTGTGGTCGCACGCGCCTCGTTGTGGAGGTGAGACGACTTGATTTTTCTTTTCGTAGTTGTTGGAAGCCATGTTTGCTACAGGCATTTGGGAACCACGGGAGTAACTTGTGATTCAGCGGAGGTCAGTGCTGTACGGCCGCCCATCCTGGTCTTCGAGCGCCGTTGCCCGATACGCCTACGAGTATCCGGAAACGCTACGCAGCTGCAAGGCGTTGAAATAAGATGAAATCTAAAGTTGGGCTATCGCTATCTGGTGTGGAAGTTTTGCCAGGCCTTACGCATTTCGGATGGCCATGGGTCTGGTAGTACCTGCGGTTGCGCGAGGCCGTGTGGCAATCCAGTGGGACTCTTCGGGAGAAGAGCCCCGATGTCTTTTGAGGTTGTGGCGAAGGGGCTTCAACCTGCAAGCGGGGTCTGGCGGGAGGGGGATATTTGAACCCGCCGCTGCACGAGTCTTACGGACAAACGGTGCAGTGGTGCGGGTTTACAAGTTACCATAATCTGTCGTAAACAGTTTGTGTGCGTTAACTTTTTTTCCACCACTTATTTATCGGATTGTTACTGCGTTGCTTACCATATGTTATTCGTCTCCCCCACATACCTGCGGATTGTGACCAGGCACTCCAAGGGGTTTAACCTGTGTGGAGTTGAAGTGCTGGTGACCCGAAACCACAGATATACATACGCATATTAATTGCTGCAAGTGCAGAGTCCCACACTGCGTAGGTAGTACACTTCGGCAAATTTCATAAAATCAAATCGACATCTTCGGGATATTGTACAGGCCCTGTGTTTGACTCCTCTTTTTCCCCTTCCCTCCTCCACTTTTGTATGACTTTTTTCTCGTGTCTTTCTTTTTGGTGTGTCCTTAGCCTCGCATTTTATAGTTGACGCACGATGCATTGTCTCCCATCACTTGCACCTTTCACAGTTCTCTTGTCACCGACGCCCTTCTGAATCATCCTTTATTTCTTACGTTTTCTTTTTATTCCTGTAGTTACATCGCGATACCGTTCACGTTGTTACTTTCATCGTAAATGCCGTCCCAGTGATGGCGTCGCGCTGTAAGGCAGGTGGATGCGCATGGTTTACCTGCTTGACGCGGGGTATCGTACAACAATCCAGCGAAGATGCTGCATTGGTGTGGTACGCAACACACCCAGACGCTGCAGGTGCGGTGATGGCAACCCTGCCATCTGCGCGAAACGTGGGTAGGCGCTTTCCGCTAATTCAAGAAGATGGAAACATCGCTGTAAAAGCTCGCATAAATCGCGGTGGAGTCTTTTTAAACGGAGGCCTTAAGGCAGAGCCGCTGCACGCGGTAGCAGCCCAGTTGAAGCTCGTAGCAGCGTTAGGGAAGCACTCTGTTCACATTAGTATTGACTCCACTTACGCGAGAGCCTTGGAAGAGCTCCTCACAAGCATTCAGCGCGATCCAAAGAGCTTATCCACGATGTTGTTGTGCCGTCTACGAACTGCTGAGTTTGGAAGACTGGTCAATCGCTGCAAGCTGTTGTCAAGAAGTGTTCTGAACCTTCTCTGCACGGTTGAGCATCTCGAGCTGGAGAACTCTTGTGCAGTGGACTTGTCTCCCAATAGTTTGGGAGGCTCGTCAGGCTGCAGTCATTCCACATTCCATATGGAAAAGTCTTCTCCCTTTTGTCGCTGCAGCTGATAAAAACGCTGGTAAACATTGACGTGAGCATGGCGTCTATTACACAGCGGGATATCATCTTGATTGGGAAAATGATGCAGCTCCGGCGCCTTGTGATTGATGGCTGCACCGGCGTTACAAGTCTCACGCCGTTGCATGGGCACCCAACCCTCTGCCATATATCGGCGATGGGGTGCGCGAACCTGCGCCTCGTAGGGTCACTCGAAACAATCACCACTCTGAGGTATTTGAATCTTTCGCACACAGTCGTGTGCCCGATAGATTTGAGGGGATGCCTTAAAGGTCTTGGCGTGGTGCGAGAGCTCCTTCTTGATAAACTGACCCTCAGGGAAATGCGGTGTGCGGCATATGTTCGGTGGCAGACACAGCGGCTATCGCTCAGGGGAATGAGGTGCGCCGACTTCACGTGGATCACGGCATTAGTGCAGTTGAGAGACCTGTCTTTGGATGAGACACGGTTGTTTGAAAAAGAGTTAGTGTTACTCTGCACAGAATTACCATACTTGAGCAGGATCTCCGTGACACGATGCGCATCGCTGCTTACCACTCTCGAATGCGCCTTGGACGTAGATACATTATGGAGATAGCCATTTCACGTACCAGTTTGTGGAGCCAAAGTGTTCTTGAGGAGCTACGGCGACGGGGCGTCATTTGCTACGTAGTTTAGTGCTTGGGTTTGCCTAAATTATCGGTGCTTTTGCAGGACGAAGAAGTTGTAATACTGGAAATTTTGGAGAAAAAAAACTCTACCACGAAAATAAAAGGTCGATGACTTTAGTGTTATGTGGGTCAAATGAAAAACGAGAACATAATAAAACTACTTGTGTGGGAAGAGGGGGTGCACAAGTATTCGCAAACATAACAATGTGGTGTCCACCAATGTTCCTTCCCCCTGTCTTGAAGTAATATATTATTAATGTTGAATTCTCTTTTTTACTTCAATTTTTATATCCAACATCTTCATTTCTCCAGCGGTACTTGGCGCTGTCAGCGATGTATGCCTGCCCCACGGTTAAGCTCTACAAGGAATGTTGTGCATTTCATCGTGTCAAGGCAAATAAAGAAATAATCCGGCAATTGGATCAATCAAATATTTTCTTCATCGAAGAAATTGACGCCTCGCGAACATTCCTTGGTGAATTTGGTGTCAAGGCTTTGCTGGACTATGTCGCATGCAACACGGGTATTCGAAGGCTAATTTTGAAGAAGAATGGTCTTGGTACTTCCTCTATTGAATGTCTCTGCAGACTGCTGCGAAGCTCTCCGTACATCACCCATGTGGACATATCTGAAAACCACATCAATGTTCACTCTGCCAGATTACTGTGGGAAACCGTACGGGCCGTGTCGACGATTAGATGGGTAAATGTTGAACACTGTGGGTTGGATGAAGAATGGCCGCGGCGACTACAACAAAGCTGCAAGGCCAACGAGGAGCTGCAGGAGCTTGGTTTCTATCCTTTTGTAACGCTGCGGTGCCTATACTCATGGGACTTCGTCCTTATCGCCTTGATCGGTTCCCCATCTCTCGTGGATAAATTCTCCAAAGAGATCATACCACCCGTTGGCAGCCTTCTTGCCCAACACAAACTTCGTATTTCTCTGCTGCAAATACATGAGTGCGACTCCCCTGATGTCGTGGATGCCAAGATACGGCGGTGCAGAGATGCCCACAATCACGGATTGAGCTGGTGCGTTGCCCTGACAGATGGCTCTGTCCCATGGAGCGAAGCTGCTGTGCACGCGCTAAAGGTCGTTTCTCAGCAAAACCGCCCTGACCCGGGACCACTACGGAACAAACTTGGGGTCATGCGCAGTCCAGCTACGAGATGTACGGTCAATTTTTTTGTGTATGACTTGTCGTCGCTCCGTGAAGAATGTAAAGAAAAAAGTGGAGAACAGAAGCTTTTCCCAGGTCTGGTTGAAGTGCCGCCGAGTGAGTGGTTCCCTAGTGAAGCCAAAGGTGTGTTAGAAGGACCAACGATCCCGGCGGCAGTGCGTGTGGGAAATGAAGAATGTTGGAGTGTCCGCTGTCAGAGCGACCTTTGTTGGGCGTTGCGTGCTGTCTACTCGGGGAAGGCTTCTGCAGAGAATGGGAAGGATGAAAGCTTCAAAGAAGGAGAGGGTGAGGCATACATCTTGGATGAGCAGCAAATGTGCATGTTCTCGACTTACCCGGCATGTGACGCGTTGGAGCGCCACGTGGAGAGCCGTGCCCACAGCTCCTCTGTACCCATCATCCTTCACGGGACTGACAAAAGGGGGCACGTCAACGTTCTTCGTTGGTTAGCGTCAAAGTATGCAGCCTCAGAGTGCATGAAGGTTGTGTTTTACCCCGATGAAGACAACAACAGGAGCATTGTTGTATTTCTCAATCGCTTGCTCCAAGTGTTCGAACCAACTGCCAAGGGCGGGTCCGTATCACTGGACATGCTCTGCCTCACAGTCCACGACGCCATATCAGAGTACAAGGGCGATAAAATGCTGCTGGTCATCCCGTCTATAGACTCTCTTGACAACTGCGGTAGTCAGTACTGCTGTAGCCTTGGTTGGTTACCAGCATTTTTGCCCTCATCCGTCATAGTGGTTGTGTCCCTTGACCCCGAAAGCCCTCTGCTTTCAACTCTTCGCAAGCGCCTACCACAGCCACTTGAAGTGGTGAATGTGCCACTGCCTGAAGAGACACGGTCGTGGATCTTTACCCAAGAGCTTCTGAGACGTAGCATCGCTGGTGGGTTTCCGGAGTTTCCTGTGGAAGACGACGGGAACACCACAGACTGCGATGTGTGGAGGAGGATGGTGGGAGGTGAATACGTATTGAAGGAGGGATCTGTTGCCTTAGAGTTTGCTACGTATATGGCATCGCTTCTTGGATTCTTCTCATCCGACATTGCTGCCAAAGGTATTTGCTCTGTTTTTCCCGGAAAGGTCCCCAACACCGTTAGCGAAACGCTGATCGCTATTCTGAGGCTTTACGAGAAATACCACGACGTGCAGGCTGTGCGTCATGTTGTCACCTGCCTGACCATTGCTGCACTGCCAACCACGGAGGTTGTTTATGTGTGTGAAGATCTCTGTTCCTGTCCCCGAAACAAAACAATGCCCATTCTTTTGACGTTGGTTGACGATGGTCTGGTTGTGCTTCGCAATGGCTCCATTGCCCACCTCGCGGGCCCGGAAGTGCACGACATTGTGAGATCACTCTACGCTGACATGCTCGATATGGTGTACGCGACGGTTGAGACTCACTTGTACCGTCTGATCGAGACATACAGTGCTGATATTACCCTTTACTTCAGACAACTTGGACCTCTTATGATGGTGAATGGAAGTTTTGATAAAGCGTACGGCTTAATACTAAACCCAACCCTCATGGATGTCATCTTTTCGCAGGAGAAGGAAAACACACTGTACGCCATGGACATTATATTTCGATTGTTAAATTCTTATGAGCTGCTCACAGAAATTCACGACGGGGAGTGCTACGTATTGGACACACAGGAGCAGAATCGACGTCGATTGGCTTTGCTATACGCTCTCAGGGACATCCAGTCGTACGACTCCTTCTTCTTTCAGTCTGTTCTTAGACGGCCAGATCTCTCACCTTACTACACGAAGGCAGTGAAAGTTCAGGAAGTACCCTACACAGTGCTGGTGCCATTAAACACCGCTACGTATGACAATGCCTCGGCGACCATTGAGTTTCCGCAAGCACCTGTCTTTATACACCTGCAGGGCGGTAATTTTGTCGTGTCAACCAAGAGCGAAGTGGTTGTGTACTCGAAAGGAGACTTGAGTACGCCGATAGCCAGGTCGGGTGCGTCCTTCGAGTTAAAGGGAAACATATTGGGTGCACTCAGCGTAGTTGGTAGTCGTATCGTTGTTATTTTTAGCAGCCAGATCTTTTTGTGGGATTTTTCGGGTGGTATCTTTACACCTTTCAACAAACTCACGGCCACGCTCTCTGAAAGGATCCTCGACCCCCTCGGCGTGAGTTTAGTTGCTTTCGGTGGCACCAGTGACCGTGTCAGCATTTTAGAACTATCGAACAAAAGCAAGGTGAACCACCTGCCGCCATTAGGAGCCCCTGTGCGGGAGGCGTATTTCTTTGGTTACGCGATTCTTGTACTTGCGTTGTATGACATACACATTGTTAAAAGAGACGAGATCACCAGGCTTTCCCACACTGGTGTGGTTCGCTGTGTGACTTTTCCTAGTGATGGCCACTTAATCGCTTCTTCTGTGAATGAAGATGTGTGGATATGGTCTGGCATTGGAGAACTTCTGCACGTTGTCAGCTGTGGACGAAGCCCTATCGAAGAGCTTTGCTTCAACACCAGCGGCACCGATCTCCTTTCACGACAGCACGAGGGATTAAAGCTGTGGGATGCGATTTCTGGGTCATTCAGAAAGGTTGAGCACCCGTTCGACGATCTGCCCTCGGCCTCCTGCTTCACTGGGGATGATTCACTCATTATTGCGCTCTGTGGCCGGTATGTCGTTGGCTGGGATGCCGCCACCTGCCACGCCGTGGGCGTCCTTACGTGTGGCACTGGCGTCCCTACATTTATACAAAAACATAGCCGGTACATTATGGCAATAACATCGCGGAATGAGGTTAAGGTGTGGCGTCCCGGTGACGACCCATTCCTCTCCCCGAAGATACTGCAGAAGAAGCTGTCATCCGCGTGGCGTGTCAGCGGCAAGCTGTCACCCACGCCTATCCGCTTCTTGACGACCAACGCTGAAGGGACACATTTTGCCCTTGTTAATTCGGCGAACACGTTGACCGTCCAGCCCACAAACGGTGATGCTTCAATTGAGTGTCCGGCAAAAGAAATCCATAGCGCAGGATTTCTTTGTGGGAGTCTTCTGTTTTCCTACAGGGGCCGGGGAACGTGCTTTGGGCTACTGAAGTTGGGCAACGAGGGTACAGCCTTCGACGAGGTGCTTTTACCTGGGGATGCCACTCAAGAGGCCTCGTTGGAGTTTGTGAGCGATACCTCGGGGAAGTTTCTTGCAGTGATCTCGAATCACGAAACAATGTGCAAAATATACATCTACGATGCCTCCACTCTCTCGCTGCTAAATCAGTTTGTCGGTCACTACGGTAGAATCTTCTTTGGCTTTTTTATCGAAGACATCTTTATCAGTGTGTCTGAGGACCGCACGGTGCGGTGTTGGAGTATCTCAAATCATGCTGAGAGAACCGCCTACAACCACCCCTGCTCGGTAGCGACAGCGACACGAGACACAAAATCAAACTCACCATCGTTTTACCTAATCGATGAACATTTTAGTTTATTTTACGTTCATCTCGCTAATCATGAGAAGTCCGACTGCGCACACTTTAGGGCGCACCAACTCTCCGCATCATCCCCGCCGGGGGCGCGGAGAGCAGTTCAGTCGGCTTACATTCCAGACATGATTGTTGTGGCAGATGATGGTGGCTCTGTTTATTTGATAGGCCTCCACCACGGTGAAGTAGTGGGCAAATTAGCTGACTACAAATGCTTATGTATCTCAGCCTTCAGCAACAACTCAACTACATTTGTGCTTACTGGACACACTACGGGTGAGGTCACCCTCAACGAAGTTCGTCGTTCGCTCTAAATTATGTAAATGAGGGCGTATTTTATTTTTATTTTCCATGTGCGGTTGTCTCCACACACGCGTGCGATTAGGCGGTGATGGAGGAAGCCCCTGTTCGCTTTGTTCTCAATCGCTCACTTCAAGCAAACAAACACTCATAACAATACAAACACCGACAGCCAAACGCGCGTCACTACTTCACAAACAAACATTGCCATACGCCGGTATGTCGAAAAGGGAAACCCTTTCCTTGTATTTCTCATCACTATCGTCAGTGGTTTCCGGTGACGTGCGAATAGGTAAAGACGCGAGGGACACAAATCTACAAGTTAAGAAAACCCTAAGGAGGCAACAAGCGACGAAAACAGTGGAGCTCGTCCACAATTTCAAAATATGAGGCGAAACGACTTCGAGCGTAGGCGTCTTCGAGACCTGTACGATCGCAACGTTCGCCGCGTTGGAGCGCTCGCTGAAGCGCGCGATCAACGGCGGAGCGCCAGAGACGACGATATCGCAGCACCGCGTCGCTACGTTGTCAGCGAGCGCCGCACACGCCTCGAGGGCTTTGGTTACGGCGGGCGACAGATCCACAGGAGCCTCCGTACTGATGATAGCCGCCGACGCCTTCGGTTCAGCGACCGCCGAATTTACCGCCGCGGTGCACTCGACCGCTTCGCTCGCGACGAAGATTTCGTCCGAGAACTCCGCCGCGATCGTCTGCGCGACCGGGAGCCCCTTCGCGACCGGGTGCAGGGTCGCCGCTTCTTCAGCTATGGGATGCGCCTGAGCCGACTACGGCGCGATCGTCTGAGAAGGCGTGCGTTACCCACACGCGACAGTGACCGCCAGCGTCCTCCACCGCGCCCGCAGCGTGGATACGTAGACGACAGGTCAGACCGCTACGACGACGTCCCGCGCAGCGCCCGGTCTTCGTTCGGCAGGTTTGATGGTGGGCGCAGGAACAAGGGGTTGACGAGGCAGGGGCTTGACGAAGAGTTGGATCGTTTCCGCGGCAGTAACTGATGAAACTTGGCAAAGCTGCCGTAGGGCCCGAGCAAACCCCCGGATTCGTGCCGCACAGGCATCGCATTGGAGAGGCCAATGGGTACAAAAGGCGGGATCGACGAAAGAAGAGGTGAGAAATAACATGTACATGTGTATGGTATAGCTGAGATTAAAAAAAAAAAAGATGGGAAGAGAGTGAAAGAAGGCGGTGCTTCAATAAGCGAGGAGGAGGGGGGTGGTAAATGAAATATGTACGAAGAAAATGTTTGTGTTGCAAGCAGTGTTAAAGTGGCGGAAAGGAACATAATCCGCTGTGTGTAAATAAGAGAAAAGGAAGAAAAGGGGTGCAGCTTGTTGAGGCGGTAGGAATCACACGCAATGGCAGGCTTCGTACCTACCGCCCCGTTCGTTCAAGCGCTTCCAACAGCACAGCAACACAAATGGTCCGACTCGTGGAATAAATAAAAAAAGGAGGGAAAACACAAGCGCATGAAGGGCCCCGAAAAAGAGCAAACTGATATATAAATATATATATGTTTACATGTCAATTTGTGAAAGGAGGATTAGGTTGGCGAGAGGCAGGCTAAATGAAAATGTGTGAAAAAATAAATAAATAAATAACGTTATGAAGGACTGGGAGACGGTGGTCCGTACGCTCAACACTCGGGAGGTGGCCTCACGCGCCTGCGCTCGTGGGAATCTGATGGTCCCTTTCCTTCTCACACTGCTCTTGTGATCTCTCTCCTTTACCTGTCGGAAGAGGTGTGGGACCGGATAATGTTGCATAGAATTGTGCGGTTCGCCGGCTTTTGCATTCCTATTTTTCTTCGCCTTTTCACGTCCCCGATATCTAGGGGCAATAACATTCAAACAACTATTCAATCAAAACGCCTACCCAAACGAATTGGCACCGCCAGTCTATTTCACTGTGCGCGATGCGCAATGCAACACCACTTTTCTTGTCTGTTTGTTTCCGTTACGATTTGACAACGCTGAGGCGCAGCAGTGAGAGCAGCGGTGATGAACATTAGAACAACTGTGACGTTAAACTCGATACCGGGGCCGTTTGGTGCTCCTGCCGCCATCGACTACAAATCACACCTTGGCGAAGGAGACACCGTGTCGGCTGCCACTATCTTTGAGAGTATGAAGAAGAAGGAGATGACACCGCTTGATGACATAAAAAAGCTGAAAAAGTCCGTCTACAGTTACAAGAATAGGAAGATCATTACAAACTGGCTGCGCGATGTGTGTGTGGCACTAAACTTGAAGAGCACCACACTTTGCCTGGCAATTCAACTGACAGATGCCTTTATCTCCGGCTCTCTGAAGACGCTACCGGTTGAAAAGTGCCAGCTAGCAGCGGCCACATGTCTGTGGGACGCGGCAAAGTTTGAGGAAATGGACAATAGCCTCCCATCGCTCAAGAAAATTGTCCGGGTTTGTGACGATGCCTACACGGGTGATCAAATATTAGATATGGAGGAGACGATCCTTGGCTTCTTCAAGTGGCGGCTCCCACACACAACTGTTATCAATCACCTTTACTTCCAACTGCATATGCTGGGTAGCGAAGAGTTGGTGAAGTGCGGCTCTGTGGTGGAGAGGGCTCCCGGAGAGAGGGTTGTCCTTCAGCTGCTTGTGGTCGAAGAGGATATGCACATCTGGAAGCGTGTGGAGTCCACAGCGGAACGAACTATTAAAGAAATGATTCCACACTTCTGCGCGGTGGTGGGGCTTTCAGTGAGCAACACTGTGGAGGTATTTCAGGTCTTCGGCGAAAATTTGCTCGTGACGCGACGAACACCGCTAGACACGGCTTTAGGTTCCCTCAATGTTGATAGTAGAAATGAAAGTCGGCTGTGTATTTCCAATGGACATCTTAACTTTGTGTTCGTGGAGCGTGGTACCCTGATTGTACCGCGCACAATCAACAAGTGCTTCTTAAACCAGTGTCAGGTACTTGTTCAAGAGGTTGTTCTACATGTGGAGTTTCTGCAGCTCAGTAGTCACGTCACGGCACTTGCAGTACTAACGCTGTCAATGTGCATATTAGCCAATAACATGGTTGAAGGAACGCACGCTATAAACTACATCCAAAATACGCTCGGAATATCTGCGGGCCGCTCCGTGGCAGCCGCACGCTTGCTTTGCACAAAGTATGCCGAAACAATGGCCGAGTACTGCAAGTCCGTCAACCTTCCCGAACTGCCGGAGGATATTTTGGAACGGTTGGACAAATGTGTGCCCCGCAAGGCGGGGTGACCTTGCACATCGCTAATAAGGTGAGTTGAAGGGGCCTTCTTCGCCCCAGAAAGCTGCCCTGTGTTATATCTTTCACGTATTGATGTCGTTGTCCTCTTTTAGTTGTTGTTGTTGTCTTTGCTTGCGTTTGCTTTCGATTATTTTGTTTAGTCGTAGTCGTTATCATTTCACGCTACTGTTGCCCGGTGAGAATTCATTTTAATATCCCCTCGTTAGGACAGCCGTAACTCCCCACACCGCGCGTAATTCTAAAAACGCATGAGTGGTAGGCTGGGCTGTGGGCACCTCGCTGTTTACCCCTTTCTATCGTCTCGCTACGACTTAAACTCGCTGAGCATAAACTGCCGTTCCTGTGGTTTCCCCGCTGCTGTCGTGCTCATTACCAAGTGCGATCATAAGGGAGCAGCCAGTTCCTTTCATCCCTGTGCCTGTTACTCCTATGCACGTAACCCTATATTTCGTTCATCTGTTGTTATTGCCTTTTTCTAATAAAATAAAAAAGAAATATATATTCACACCGTTTGGTGTACTCCGGTGTCGAACCCTTAGCGTAACGATGCCACTGCGCACGGGTTGTTGCTTACGGCCGCAGTGTACGCCAACAAAGGAGATCAGCCTGCTCATGCACGCAAAACGACCCCTGCTTGACACGAGGCATCCCTTGTTTGGTCAGCAGTACGCTACCGTCCCGGCAGCAAAGGGCCTCAGGCCGCTGTTATCCACCGATCACCCCGTGTTCGGCATGCGGAGGCTGTTCCCGGCGGAGGAGCCATTTAAGGGCCCCATTAGCGTGTCAGGGTTTTTCCTCGCGATCGATCCGCACATCGCAGCTGGTCCACACAAACCGATGAACCCCAATGCCCAAATAACGGTGAGGGACCACAAGGGCAATATGTCACGGCTGCGCTACCGCTGCCATTTGGAATCCAGCAAGGGACTGAAACTCGAGGCGCTCATTCGCATGCAGGTTGGGTGGATATCACCTAAAGTTGTATTCTGCTCCGTACCGCACGTGATACATTTAGGAAAAGGATTTGACATCAGTATCCCGCTGCTCGTGCATTTTACCATGGTGTCAGTTTTGGACGAGCAGGGGAACAACACGGGAAGCTTCCTTTACTACAGCGGCACGCCACTTTTGGGGTTTTCCGTGGGATTCTCGCGTATCACGCGTGGAAAGTTAGTTTTGGACCCATCGAAAAGTGTAAACCCCGCGGAGGAGGCAAAGCTGTTTGTCGGGAAGTGTCACGTAAGACAATTGGGATTCCTCTTGCTCAAGTGTTTGACTTACATCGCGTGTCTTGCGGCGTTCTTACCGACATCGAAGCGTGTTCTCTATTTTTTCTCTTCTGAGCCCTGGACACCCAGTGCTGCACCCACCTCAACATAGTGTTGTGTTTTCTCTTTTTTTTTCTCTCTGTTTAAGATGAGGGTTGGAATGGGAGTTGTTTCGTACCTAACTTCCCTATCTTTCAGCCTCACATGTTCAGCACACTCACAGGGCTGTTGCCTCCCCATAGATACAAATCTTTTCAAGCTGTACTCCGCACCCTACCGTTTTTCGGAATAAAATAGCATATCGTGTATGGGAAAATGCCACACTTGAGCATATGAGCGGTTTTTAAACCGCAGCTACATATGGGTATTATTTAAACCTACACAAAAGTGTGCGCGGAGGTTCACTATTGTTTCTATTAGTCTTGTATTATCTGCCGTTAGGTGTGTCGTTTTAACTCGTATTTCACCACACTGCTTGCTTTATATGTGTTCTTTATTATTTTCAAACCGTGCTACCCCTGTCACTATGTTATCTACATGTGTGTCTCCAATCAACTTCTTTTGCCACCTCGCGTGTTTTGATTTTCGTTGCTGACTTATCCGCTCCTAAATGACTTCCACCGTGTTGGGTGCAGTTTGTGTTCCTCTAGCCCAGGGATTTTGTCCCACTATTATCGATAGCCGTCCTTCATGATTAGGAAAACATTCACCGCGCGGTGGCAGTGCGGTGTCCATACGCCGCACGGAACTGTTTATCACGGAGCCAAGATGAAGCATTGGCCGGAGCAACGCATCCCAGAGAACTTCAAATTCACAGAGGAGCAGCGCTTCCGCTCAAAGGCTATCCCCCGCGACGTCGGAACAATTCCACGCAACTTCGTCCTTAGTGTTCTCTACAGGCATCAGCCGTGCGAAGTGGGTAGCCTTTGGGAGTATTGCACGCACGACCCGGACATTGTGCTCGACAGCAAACGACACCTTCGCGAGGTTCTGAAACAGGCTCGTGAAGAGGGATTCATCACGTTTGAGAGGGACACAACCTCCAGCGAATGGTTGTGCTTTCTTACACGTGAGCGATACGAAGAGGTGCGGCAAATCGCCGCGGCAAAGGCGGAAGCAACAAGCTTGCAGTCAAACATAAGGGGCTCCGCTGCAACAGACACGTCAACATTCTGCGAGAAATTCAAGGAAATGAACGGAGAAGCAAAGGAGGCGCACCTGCAGCGCCTGAGGAAGGAGGTCGCGGACACGACAAGGCACTTACGGCGCTTTCAACAGCGGGATATTGACTATCTGCCGTACACCGATCTGAATGGAAAAGTAAACTTTATGTGGTGGTACGAATCACGTGATGTACAGCAGAGGGGAAACGATGCCCTACCTGGCGCTTCTGTTGCTGCCCTTAGTGACCACAACCAGGACATCATAAAATCGCAGCTGGAACCTGCGGCATCCAACTGAGGGAAAGTGGCCCCCAACCACGTGGGTGCTCGTACCCCTGCGAAGGTGAACCCTCAGTGTTCCTCGTGAACTTATTTTTTTGTGCGCGCCCTGGAACCAAAACCTTCGCTTTCCCATCCGCGCTACATTTGCACGTACACACGTACCCATTCCTTTCTTTATCGCTTTGGTGCCCCTCTCTCACTTTTCTCTTTTTTTTAAAAAAAAGAATACAAAGCACACCCACATACGTGTTCCCTTTTGAGTGGCTTCTTCTGACACCACAAGAAGGCACAGCAGGAGAGAGTCCAAGGAAGGAATCAAACGCTGAGATGAGCTTCCCCTCTTCGGATCCACCCTTCACGGTAGATGACTTGAACTTCTACAAGGAAACCCTGTTCTCTTGCTTGGAGGACTGTCCCATATCACCCTCTGCAGGATTCGATATGGTGCGGTCGGTCCGGAATGAGCTCATCCGTGCCGTAGACCATGATGAATCGGCGGAATACCAGTGTGTTCTTGGTGAAATGCTCAAGTGCGTAACAGATTCTCTCATATCTGCGGCCCATCGCTCCGTGCCATACACACACATTGACCGCACGGCACCACACGACTACAGGGTTACTAGAGACGAGGACGAGCTCCTGATGACGGAGGGAATTTTCGACTCAGACGAGGAGGCAGACGTTGATAACGACTCCGACACGGGCTCAAAGCCCTTAGTAAAGGAAAAGGATCAGAATATGCGCAAAAGAGAGGAGCTACGTAGAAAGCGCGGGGAGGATGAAGCCATGCTGCTTAAGCAAAAGAAGGTGACAGACGACAAGGGAAACCTCCTCAATACACTCGGCCCCTTCCCGGTTCCACGTCTCACCGTCAGGGTTACCACGTTTACGTTTCCCAGCCGGCGGGCATTAGAGCAGCGTACTGCGGTGCCATCACCAGAACCATCGTCGGAAGAAGACGTTGAGGAAGATGGGGCTGGTGACATGGGGGCGGCCCTGCCTAGCCCCTCCAGTAGTGGAGAAGCCGTGGCCCACTTAACAGCCTTCATGAAACCGCTCTCGACGGACTCATTAAAGAAGGTTAGTGAGAGTGCTAAGGTAAAGTTAAAACCCTCTTCCTCAAACCGTGAGTACATTACCCAAATAGTCAAAACCGCCGTTCGCCTAGGGTGCGAAAAAGCGTGCGTTTTGATGGACAAACACAAAATCATTGAGGAAATGACCAATCGAGTCCAGACGGGGCCACTTCAAACCGCCGCTAGCATTGATTTTTTGCAGTCTCTCCCAGACCAGCTCAAACGTGCGCTGGGACACATGCTGGGTTTGTGGGAGGAAAATCCGCCTGTAGAGGACATGTGGGAGCGCATGGTTGCTATGGGCTTTCTCGCCGTGTTAACAAACCTTCGTATGAAACCATTGAGGCGGATTGGAAATGAGTTACGTATTGCAATGCCTGACACAAACTCAACAGAAAAGTTTTGTGAGGCGATTGTATTCGCTGCCTTCCCGCGGGAACGAATACGTACCAAGAAATCCCGGTCCAAAAAGCAGAAGACACTCAACTTCACGGTCCCTCCGACAGGAATGCGTTGCAAGGGTGATATGGGTTTTATAACATTTCAGGTGGAAAACATCTCCTTTTTGCCCAAGGACAATGAACGCCGCTATTCCCCAGAGTTCGAGTATGGCCAACTCAAGTGGAGTCTTCTTTGCATGGCAAACAAGGAGAACCTAGCACTCTACCTATGCCAGACTGGAAGTGTGTATTGTAAGTTTTTGATTACAGTCGTTAACCACCTCAATGTGGACGATTCCATCTGCAACGAGGGCACCCAACGCTTTTCCACGAGGTCTCAGGAGAATGACTGGGGGTTCAACACAGTAATACGATTCGAGGACTTGTTGAACCCGCACAAGGGGTTCTGGCGTGAGGAAAATGACAGCATCACCATCGAGGTAGGGATCGTCCTCGTGGAAGCCCCCAAGCCGCTGGCAGCGGCGAAGAGCGGGTCCAATAAGGACAAACAGGCAGGACCAAAGGTGGACGAGAAGGCGATGCGTCAACTGATTGAAGACGAGAAGATTGCGCAGATACGAAAGCGCATTAGGCAGGAAATAGCCAAGGCATTGAAAGATGAAGAAAAGACTCGCAAAGATATTGCACAACGTTCCATCAAGGGTCTCCATGACCTGATTGAGCGGTGCAAGAGCGAGAAGCAGCGTATCGTTAAGGAGCTGGCCGAGCGTGAACGGCGGGAGCAACTGGAGCACCAGCGCGAGCAGGAAATCATTAAGCAGGCTCAGGAACAGAACGCTGAGATGAAAAGACGCATCGAGGAAATGAAGCACAATATTACCACTTTGCTGCGCGATAAAAAGGAGCTTGGGCAGGAAATTAAGGAGCTGAGGAAGGCCAATGAGAAATATACCAATGAGTTGAACTCAGTCATCGAAAAAAAGACGGCCCTTGAGCAAAAAGTTATGCAGCAGGTGGGTAAAATTGCTGAGAGCGAGCAGAAACTGAACGAGCTTCGCCAAGGCGACACGCCTGCATCTTCGCCATCCAGGGCTGCGAGCGAGACGGCCGAGGCGATCGACGTGGTTCACCTTCGGGATCTGCTCAAGAGGATCGCGTAAGCGCGGTTGGCATGGAAACAGGGAAGCGATGTTGCGAGGCGATAACAAAAGGAATGCTAAACGTTTTCGAGTGCCACGGGTCTCCTTGGTGTCACAGCTCTTCGTTTGTTTTTTAAATCATCTTACTATTTTACCTATGATGCCCCTTGCCAGCTCCTTCCGTGTAGGGCTTTCTTTCCTTTTGTGTGATTCACCGTGTTATTCTGCTCAAGGTGTCGTGTAAGTAACTAACTTGTGTCGGACATTTTGGTAGGAACGAGTGTTTGCGGATACTTAAGTAGGAGGGCAAATATATTTATGTTTACGCCCGCGTATTGATGTTCCAGACGCACGTGCAGATGTGTGTCGACCCCCTCCCACAGAACGAAAACTTCCATACGAGTGGGGAAGACCATTGCGCGGCGGTCGTGAATTTGGCTTACCATGCCACATCCTACGTCTTCTGCGCGCCTGCTTTGGCGCGGAATGTCTTTAATTTGATCTAACACTAAACATCCCGTTAGAGCCAGAAGGATTAATAGGCTAGTACTCTCCTGTGCCCTATTTTTTTTTCTTTCGCTCCGCTCGACGGCCCCCTGGGGCTGCACGCGAGTGTGCGCCTACGCTTGATCTAGACCACCTCATATCTTTATGACAGCGAAGCTAGCTAACGCTTAGGGTTGGCCCGCAAGGATGATGGGAACCCTGTTTCCCCGGTTACTACTCACGCCATTTGGGTTGGCTGGCTCTGTATTTGGCCTGGCGATCGTGCTGCTGCTCGATGGGATGATCACCGAACGGAAAGAACCACAGCCCCAGCACCATGCCAGCACGGAACTGTTTTTCCCTGTCATTCTCTCTGTGCTCGGCTTCGTGCTGTTGGCACACACAACTCCAATGGGCATCAGGGAAAACGCCACCCGAGCAAAAATAATTACTTCGATGGGATGGGTGCTGTGTCTGTGTTCTGTCGTCCGTGCTCTCGTGATTTGCGGGAAGAAGTTTACGGGTGTGCAGGACCGTGCGTACGCCACTCCAGGCGTGACGCTGGTGTGCTTCACGAGTTTAGTACCGCTTGCTGGTTCGTTGTTTCTGTGGGCCAAACAGTTTACCCTCAATAACTTTTAGGGAGCTCACGCGTGCAATCGCATGGCCTGGAGGCTCCCATCGCTTGGAGTGCGCAGCGGGGAGAAGAGAGTGGAAGCGGTGCGCGACGCGATCAGCAAGGGCTGCGTCAGTTAGCGCTGCACCTTTTGGTTCGTTTGCAGGGGCTAATGATGCGATAGGTACTCAATTTTTGTACACCACTTAAGGTGGCATTTTACCATTTTCTAAAGTTTCACATCGCCTTCCTTGCTTCCTACTCTTCCCCACGGTGCCATTTGCTTCAGAGGCGAGCCGTCAATGCGAATACGCGGCGCGATCCGCCGCTCATCACTTACAAGCGACGGTGTTGCAGCACCACAACGCACCACCAAGGCGCGCGAAACAGTTTTTCTTCTTCTCCCGATAGGTGCATCAAATGCGTCGTGTGAGGGCTGCGGCCGCTCTGACGAGCTTCTGCCGGTGCTTCGACAGTACCACGAGGTTCGGGAAGGAGCTTGGGTTTAGCCACAAGATGCGTGACATCCCCGTCCTTACAGGAAACCCTCGGCCCGTCGCGCGGGAGGAGGAATGGTCATGCCGCTATAAGCTCACGGATCGCATGGAAGACGTTGTCAGGGATGTGCTCCAGAAGGCGGGGTGGAACGAGCTCGAGCTGAAGCGGGAGATGGATGAAATCTTTGAAAGAAAGACACACGGTAGTCGTTCCTCCCTCAACACGTGGACGACAGTCGAGGAATTTCAGCGTACGCCATGGTACCGGCGTTACAAACCAACAGACACCTGCGTAGCGAAATACATTTCATACGAGGTGATAAAAGCGCTCGAGGAGGCGCTCATACCACCGTCGCTGAGGGGCGACCCGTACGCACATCTGCGGAGGCGTCACATGGAGGACAATTGGATGAATGACCGGTTCTCGGAAGAGACCGCGAAGTACATCCGGCGTGAAGACCTCAGCAAACACACCAAAGGGCTCCCTGAGTATGGGCAGGTGACGCGGCGGAAGTTCCTAGAGTTCGATCGCAAGTTCAAGGAAGCCCACGGCGCCCGGCAGCATGTGAACGAGGCGTACTCGGCGTGGTTACAGTCTATTGGTAAAAAGTGAAACCCACCGCGGAGGGCGCTCATTCTTTTCATTCGTCCCCCCCCACATGTATTTGCAGGTGTCCGCTGCCTCTCTCCCTCGCGGTAGTTGCGTTCTGCTGTTTGCCTCTTTCCCATTGTGCTCGGCCTTGATTTTCGGCGCACGCCTTGATGCCTTGTCGCGCAAACCACTACTTCCCACTACCGCGCCCTCATACCCTCAAGTTCTTTAGAAATAAGCATACCCTTTTGCGTCCCACGAACGTCAGTGCTGTTGCCTAGATGTCGGCAGGAAGGAGCGATGTTGGACGTCTCCACCGCCGGCGAAGCGAGAGCGACCTGAAACAACTCCGCACGGAGGATGAGGTCGCGGCAGAGATGAGCGAGCACGACCAGGATGTGGAGGAACGTCGACTGAAGGAGTGGGAAGACTACCGGCGCAGTCACCGGCTCAAGGAAGAACAAAATTCCCTGAGGGCATTTCTAGACATCTCCATCGACGACGTCCTTACCGGCCGGCTGGTGCTGGAACTGTTCCATGATGCGGTGCCGCGAACAGTGGATAACTTCACGGCATTGATCACCGGCTCGCGCGGAGTGGACGCCAACACGGGAGTAAAGCTGGACTACCTTGGGACACAAGTGCACCACGTCGACCACGACAGGAACATCATCGTCCTCGGTGAACTTGACTCATACAATCTCTCCTCCACCGGCACTCCCCTTCCCGATGAAGGATACCAACACAGGCACACGGCGCGCGGTCTCCTCACGATGATGTCGGAGGGTCCACACACAGGGGGGTCCATTTTTGGCATCACGCTCGGCCCTTCACCGTCCCTCGATTTCAAGCAAGTTGTCTTTGGGCGCGCTATCGATGACCTCTCTGTGCTGGAAAAGCTAGAGGCGATACCGCTCGATGACATAGGTCGGCCACTCGTGCCGGCCGTCGTGAGCTTCTGCGGCGTGCTGACAGGAGAGAAACCACCAGGATCGCACATGCGACCAACGAATGGGAGTGAAAGCACACCGAGCAGATATGTGAGCGACGACTAGGGTGTGATGCGGCTACCACCGGACAGCAGGTCCTACATCCATCTTGCCGTGCTGAATATCCACCGTCGCCGTCTCAGCTGTCCACGCCCCGCCGTGGGAATCTCCCCGAGAGCAACTAGACTTGGGCAAGAGGTCGGGCGGCAAGAACGTCGCCACATGTTTGGGCACGACGGCCGTCAAAGCCAGCGTCTTACATCGTTGTCACTGCATTCAACCCTTTATCCACACAACCTCCCAACCGCAAACGCTTCTCCCAACGATTGTTTTGATTTTGAATCACGTGAAGGAATCACACTAGTTTAGTGAGATGCAAGTAGCAACGTGCCCCGTCGATTGGCCGGGGCGGCGTCCCTCAGTAGCCGCGTGGCCTCAGCGACGAAAGAAAAAGAGGCGAGTGTGAAAGGCGCACCGGGAAACACGGGAGTGCTAATGTCCCCCTCCACCTTCGCCCCGCCCCCGGCCGCTACCGCACCCAACACCTTCGTTGGGCGTTCCTCTCCGACATCGGTGGGGTATTGCAAGGTGGTGCGTGTGAGGGTTCCATGTGACAGAGTCACGTGATAATTCTTCCAAAAGATTGATGGTCCGCGACCCACGCTTCCATGAGGCGCCGTGCGTGAGGATGAGCATTGGCACTAGGCCCTTTGGAGTCCAGCCATCAGTTTAGGGGCGAAGACTTGTCTCAATGGTGCCCTCCAAAAGGTTACCGCCCGCTGGACCGAAGGCCCCCAATGCGGTTCGTCAGCACACTCCGAGGCTCAAAACGCATCCAAAAGCGTAGGGCAGTGGAGAGGCAAGCGGAGAACCCCCCCCCATCAGGCGAGGGGCTTTGTCGGTCTTCCACCAAAGTTCTTCTGCCGTGCAGGAGAGCCCCACACGAAAACCGCAGCGATGCGACGCGGACTATGGCGCTTGATGGTTCCCGGTCGTCCCCGGACTTGTTCAAAGACAGTAAAATCTGCCCCACTGCCGCAGTACACCCGGCATGCCACGCGCAGCGACAGGGAGAGTGCTGCATGGGTCAATTAAGTAGTGCCAACAAGGACCTGCATAAAAAAGGTGCTGGCCGACTGGATGTTGCTGCAACAGGCCAAACGATTGCAATTGAGGCAAGTTCTTATCGAGGAGGTGAATGATGCAAGTGGCCTTGGCAACCGCACCAACGTTCGGCACTAGGAAACACTCTTGGCTCTTTCTCCTCAGCAATAAGGTGGAAACGGTATAAATAAGTACCTCGACACCCAATATCCCGCCCACGTAGCGGTCATAATACCTAAGCCCCGTTACGAAATGATAAGTTAGGAAAAGGCGTCGCGGTGCAGTCAGGGGCCCGAACTTCTCTGCCGCCGGCATGCACAACGCCCTGCACACAGTACCTTTCTAACTATCTACAACATTGCTGGAGGCTTATCCCTTTGAATCCGCAGGTTTGCCCGGATGTTACTAACAGAAGAAAGGGGGGGTAATATCCAGATGATGTCCAACAAATTTCTGGAGGTGAGTTAAGCACGGTGGCTACACGATCCGAATGCCCCGCGATACAACGCGGGAAGACCTACACGACACGAAAAGTTGTGGATGTCCTCACGGGCCCGGTTTATAAGGCAAAATATATCTAACACTCGTCTACTCCTTTTAACTGGAACAAAAAGTGCCAGCAGCTAAAGCCGAGGGTTTACCTCGTAAACTATGTTATTGCCCGAGGTGGGAGCGGGAACCAACAGCGGTAAAGAGCTAGGGGGGAAGTACGCAACAATAAACACTAGCGTATCACAAGTACTCCTCGAACACCCATATAACACAGACTTCCTTGTCTGTACGGGCCTATCGGCACGATGCGACTAATAACAGTAATAATATTGAAACAGTAACGGGGACGCAGTATACCGTCTCTGTTGCTATATTTTCTCCTTTAGATATCATCCGTAGTTCCGCAGGTACCGGCACATTTACTCCGATAACGGATGCCATCTGTTCCACAACATTTTGTACCTGCAGTATTTGTTTAGTGTATGCGCGTACGATGGAGGTGGACTTTTCTATTTCACCCATTTCGAGCGCTACGATGGATAACAACTCTCCCCATAGGGTGTTGGGCGGTACCCGTTCGTTTGTTACCTTGTTTGGGTCAGTAATAAGGCTAAACAACCTCCTTTGTGCTCTATCCAATATGTCAAACCCCGCCGTTGCTTGTTTATCGGTGCAATTGAGCAGAACCTTTTCGCTAGCATTGCATTGCGCTTCCACAACTTCGTCCGCGAGAGGTGTCCCCGAGTATGAACATGACATACGGACAATGTAAGCGAGAGTTCCCTGAAGCCCCCTCTTAGCTGTTTTTGAATCTCGTTTTGTCTTGCGTAGCAATGCCTCTACCCTCAATGATTCTTTAATACTTATGTTTGCTGCATATTGCGCCTCAGTTAACATCTTTTTAATAGTGGCAGAGGCCCCAGCCACTCCACCGTTTGGCTTACCCCCATCCGCAACATATGTAACCTTTGTCAGAGTCTCTTCTATATATTTGACCGCCAACGTGCAGGCGAGAGCACTACTGGTAGCTTCGTTCGCGAGGTTACCCGCTGCAACCGGAACAGCGCCCAACTTCTCAGCCATATCGCAAACTGCGTCAACGCAATCCTCGTATCGGTCACGATTGTGATTGGATTCACCGGCGCAAATGTTGTGATTGGCCGCTGATAAACCTATACAATAAAGAATGTAAAACAGCAAACCTACAAGCGCTGTGACGTTAAATGATCTTGTTCCTGCCATGGTCTTCGTGTCTAAACGTCCTATACGCCCAGCGACACGAAAAAAAATATATATAGACAAAAAAGTAATTGACCAACATACGGACAAAGAGATACAAAGCAACAGCGGTCTACTTGAGGTTTAATAAAGTCAACATGATGGTCACACCACCCGTAATGTTACAAAACTCAACTTATCAATACATGAACCCCAGAAGAAAACTGGAGAAGAGCGCCGCTGTAGAAGTTGCACAGATGCATGATATATGTCAAAAAAGCCCAGACGTATCCCCTACTTAAAAGCAAAATGAGTGAACTGTCACTTTGTATAAATAAAAACAGCAGAAAAAGGAAATGAACTCCCCGTCTCAAGCAATAATATTAAGTGTTATTGATCATGTGCACCGCTAAGAACGCCTTCCGTCACCGTATATCAGGCTCTACACAAGTAACATAACAAGTAACACCTGCGAAAGTATAACAGCGTTTGAAACACTTCTCTCCCAGTAGGTCATGTTGAACAGTGCGACGGTGAAGAAAAATCAATAGTGTGCGGCACCTCAAAAATAGTTAAAGTAATATGAAGTTCCGTTATGCAGCACGTTATAATCAGTACAAAAAAAAAACTGAGTTTAACACAAAAAAACGAATTACATTAAACTTTGTGCTTGTACAGTAGCTCCACAACAATAAACACGGAAGCAAAAAAAAAAGGGGGCTAACCATGCCTCAAAGAACCACCAAAGAAACAAAAACTGTCCCAGGGAGAAAACGTTTCCTCAAATGGTAGAAATAGAAACACGAAATGGAACACAACGGATACGAACGACCAGCCTTATCAGCATGCTAAATGCACCGGGCGTAAAAAGGACACCGTTTTCGAACCGCACACTTGTTTCAGTCCAAAAGAAGCGACACTACGCACCATTGGCAACAAAGCTAGTTGTTAGTACACTATATACTTTATGTAACTTTAATTACCTAAATACGCACACAGTATGAAAATAGCACCACAGAAGAATTTATAAATAAATAAAACCCCTGTATGCTACAACAACACTCTGACACATCCATGTATTATTCACACACATTAATCACCTAAGTTACATCTGTTGACCGCGTACGATAGTAGAGCAAAAAATTAACCAGTTATGCCCGCGCGAGCTCACTCAACTGTCCACAAAAACAGCCTAAGCACTCATAACTCATGTATACTACTCAAAAGATTCAAATGGAACCAAAATATAGAAAGAAAGAAAGGGGAAAACATGGGTAAAGGGAAAAGTTTTCACCAAGAAGCCCACTTAATGGTTGTCTAACAATCAACGTTCACAAAAGGGTATACATAAATATATGTTGTAAACTAATATGCAATATGACGAAGTACACCATGCATTCACACCGCGCTCAAAGGAAGGGAAGAAAATACATAAAATATGGAGTAAAACATTATCCCTTCCGTCTTGTGCAACAACATTTATCACAAGGAGGACTTTGCCAAGAATGCGAGGCTGTGGTCAGGATCCTGTTCTAGTCAAAAGTTAACCTGACAAAATACGTCGATCGGATTGTTAGTAGCACACGAAAACGGCACAAAAAATTCATCTAACAGGCATATAAGCATGCCGGATGTAGAGCTCTGGTTATGAATCAGGATACAAACAAAGGTTGGAAAAAGAAATATGTCAACGTGTTTAAAATAGTAATCTAGGCCTAGCCTCCTCCCTCCTAAGCAAGTAAAAATAAACACAACGGAGAATTTTGGAAAGTATTCCAGTCATCAACATACCACCCAACTCAAGTAAACATAAAAACAATAATAAAGCAACAGACATCCGTTTACATATATATTTTTTACACCTCGTTGAAAGAGAGGTAATGGCAGTTATTTAGCCAGCCTCCCACCCCCTGCCGCCAGTTTTACTCCCTCGTTACGTCTATGCCAATTCTGAATTTTCCCCATTAAATATTGGTCGCGGGGTTGTCCTCCAAAGCAACATAGCTCCAAGATGTGGTCAGGTGTTTGAGGCGTATCATCCAACTGGTGACCGAAACTTTTCACACTTAAGTGCTCGAATGTGCATTCCCCCTTCCCTTTATGGTTGTGATATCGACGCCGTCCATAGAACCGCGTAATGAAATGGCAGTCCTATATCTAAAAGCTTCCACATCCGGGAAAGCATTGAGTCCCCCTTGTTAAAACATGCTGAGCGATTTTCACCCACGTCCCTCCTGTTTCTAACACTTCCCCATTACCTTTAAGTAATGAAGCTCCACATTAGTACAAGGAAACGTTTGTTACCACAGTGATCAACCTTGGTAATTTTTTCGGTGGTTGGACCAGATCATTGCGCAGTAGTTTTTGCAGTCGACACCCTCCATTTTTTTATTGCTCTGGCAAGTACATGTTCCAAGTATTTTTGTCGCGATGGTCCCTATTTATATCTGACAATCTTTCTGCTCACTTCAAGAAGTGATAACAGGCACCAATGAATTACCTTGCGCACCCGCAGCGTCTGTCATGTAAAATGCAGCGCCTTCTTCTGCTTACGATGTGGAACCCAGCGAAAAATAGTGCTCGGCATAATCTTCGCAGAATTTCTTCTCTCAAACAAAACGTCTTCCGTTTATTGTATGACGTCACTTCGTTAGAAGTATGCTCTCATACTTTTGCTTCTTCAGCGGTGACACTGCATTGCTGCGCATTCAATATAATCTTATTTGGCTATTCCTGCACCAAGCCATGCCACACCCCTACGCGTATATAAGCAAATCCATATGTAAACGTGTAATTCCTCTGTCGCCGCGTACCACAATTGAACAACATCCTGGTCGCTTGTTATGACTCTCACGACTGCGTGTCGAACGCCTGGGTAACACCTGTGGCTCATGGGAATTCGTGTAAATTCTTCAAGCACATCCGAAATAGTTCCGCGGAAGAAGTCCGCTCTCATACCTTCCGGGAATTCCGTATAGAAATTAGGGATCCCAAATCAAAGGGACTGTGCCGCCGTGTACTATACTAAGACACTGAGAAATGTGTCCGAGAGACGTCTCAGCCTCACAATCCTTTAACACATTTTTCGATTTTCACGCTGTGGAACATCTCCTCCACCCGGATGCCCCTTCCTCCAATATTGCCAAGCCTTCAGTTGTGTGCAATGCCGCTCTGCGGATTATCCTGACTTTTTTCATAAGTATTGTGCCGTTATTCTCTATCGTCAGCTGGAGCTCCTTTTCTTCTGACGGCAGTGCCACCGGTCGCCACATCATGCCGTGCACCGCACCCGATCCCGGTTGTTTCCCATTGAGGCGAGATCTGAACAACTTCACTGATAAAGTCCCAGTGTGGACTTATCGAAGAGGCAAACACTCCTCTTCGTCCTGTGGGTCCACCCGCGACTTTCGTGCGTGCAGCAAAAACGCCACTCCTTCACAAAACAGAGTGCCCTCCCGTCGACTTGTGCTTCGCACAAACTCAAAGCAATTCGGCTCGGGGCATCAAGACGCTCATATTAATAATGTCAACTCCCTGGAGTTGTTTATCTTTGAGGTCGAAGCCCCAATTAACGTACCCCGCTGCGTAGAAACTCCGGGGACCCACGCGTTCCCCAAGACCGTATTGACAACCTCGGGTCAAGTTTTTGATCGAGTCCCACTGCCACTGACGCGTGCCAAAGCCCCTTTTCTTTTGTAACCTGCGTTCACGATGTGTGGGCGCGGCGGTTTCTTCACATCCCTCGTGGTCAATTTGCCCAGTATTTCGTTTTCTTCTATTTTCTCTATGATCGCCGTAATTACTGCCGCATCTCTTCCCTTCCAATGATGACGCGCTTGGGCGCCCCGTGAGGGTCTGTCTTGGGCGTTTTGGGGAGGACCACCCGATCGTCAATAATGACTTCTTTGGCCTGTGGAATGGGGAACGAACAGTGCGATGGAGCTGTGCCATTTCTCACCACCTCCAGGGCCATCACCCAAGCTGATCGAAGGGGAACGCTACAGCTGCAAAATCCAATCCCCATATTTACATCGACCTTTCCTGCTTTATGAGATCTGTCGCAGCCATTTTCTGTAACCCGCAGGGCACAGTTGCGTCGAGGATGGTGTCGAAGCCAGTGAGGTTAGTAGAGTCCTCTCATACTGAACTAAATTTCTTTTTGCCAGTTGAAGGCCTGTAACGAGCAAAGAAACGTTCTCTCACCTGGCTTCGGGTCCGATGTTCGTTGTGACTCACCAAATCTTCTCATTATCGAGTCTCTTAGATCCCATTTGGTATTCACCAACGTTCCCTTCACAATGCGATTGGCTTCCAATGTCCATGTTAAAACACACGGATTCCAAGACATCCGCAACCCTTCCTAACCATTGCTTCGGGGGCCAGCAATCATTTCTTGTTTCATACTCCTCATTTTACAATTTTACTCTGCAGTTCGTGCTGTGATGCTAAAAATTTCCATACCGGTTGCACATTGACTTGTGGGAAGTTGAGATCAATACCCGCTTCTTTCAACACTGCGTGCAAAAACAGACTATCCTTGTACACGGAGGCTCTTGAATACCCCGCACGCGAGCCTCCGGGTGGTTCTTCATGGTCGGTAAAATACACAATTGGCCGTGACATTTCCTGATTACATTTGCATGTTTTTCGGGAAAACCTTCGAGGATCACACATAACCGTGACGTAGAATTATCGTACGTGGTGCGTAGCTCGGACCAGGGATTTCTAGTGTGGGAAATACGTCTCGAATAGCGATCAAAAAGCTGATCGAATGACAATGTCAGAAAATACTTCATGGTGGCCCCAAAAGTGTGGACAAGCTTCCCTGGTTTTACTTCCATCCCAAGAGGCCTCGTTTGCAAATGGTTCCCTTAAGACATATCTTTGTTGTTACTTTCATATCATCTTATTACTCCAATTCCCTAAACAAAATAACTCACAAATTGTTCTACTCCCACTCCTACAAATGATGGATGAAGTCTTTGGTCTCAGAATTTCCTTTAATAATTTGCAATTCATACTGATGTGTTTGCTCCAACTGTCATTGCATCTAAATTATTTGTTATTCCTCTGATTTGGGAGTGCTTACATTTCCTCACCTCACAAACTGGTGATTCATGAGAAAAATACTTTCCTTTTTGTTCTAGAGTCTCCTGCATTTCTGCAAGATGTTGATAGAACCCCGAGTCTCTAACTTGAAGGATGCCTTACGAGAGAATTCTCATCACCAATTAGGTCTTGGTGCTTTCATGTTGTTGCCCCAACATGGACTCTCACGCTTACAGCGCTGCACATGCACATCATGATGATGACGTGTTATCTTTTAAAAGATAAAGAAAAGTATAAACATCATATTTTGCGGGATCGTAAAAAAAAAAAAAACATCAGTAAATCCCGTAATTAATCAGTAGGTCATTTTATTGGCGGAAACCTATGTAGACAATTTCCTCATCCTGTGATACGATACCTCTCATATTGGTAACTTAGATGCTAACTGTGAGCCCGGCGAGAAGCGGAAAAAAGGACATGGGAAGACTCGTTTCCCTCTTGTGACTCCCAAAGGGAATTACATAACTCGTCTACTTCGCTTTTGTAAACACCGGGCCTGACGCCAATAACATCCCGAAAGCTTTGAGCATTCGGAAACTCGCACTTTACCGAATATTTTTCCTATTTGAATAATGAGGTGTTAAAAAACGTTAAAAATAATCCGTAAAAGTTGGTGAGGCAGGCCACTTCATAGAAAGTTCTCAAACATATACTAATTTGGAATTAAATTGAACGAGTAATTGTATTCCAAGGAAGGTGCGGAAAGACTGCACCGCACGTAATTATCACGGACGTACGAAAACGCGTTCCCATTGTATCCATGAAAGCTCAACATCTGTAAAACGCGGATCGTAACAAAAATAGGTTACAACAACTACTTCATACCTGTAGTTGTTCGAGAGGGACCTCCAGCGTACTCCACTGGGAGGGGTCAGCATCCCAATCGGAGTGGTCAAATCCACTGCCTTTACCGCTTTGGTCGCGTCGATCCGACGTCCACAGGGCAGATTTACATAAATACATTTAAGATCCACAGGGACATTTGCATGGTAGTTCTGCCTCTGACGTGCGGAGTATTCCCATTAAAATGATGAGAAAGCGAAAGCGTCGTACGGGACGGTGGCGTGGTTGAGGCGTGCCAGTTATTTTCAATCCTGTCCCAAGGAGTGTTTGCATGGCGGGTTCCCTAATATGCCTAGGGCAGCGGGTGTCAAACCGACGAAACCTAACCACTTGGCGCATACAACGCTTTTCAAACGCAGTCAACAATGGAGAACAACGTTTTTGCTATACACTGTAATCGAAGGTGAAATACTTGTAAAAGCTCAAGCGGTTTACTGAAAATAGTTACAGGACTCCTGTAGTTTGATTCTACTTCATCGTTGAGTCAATTTAAAGCCCCTAATTCTGAGTGTGTGAGACCGGAAAAATATGAAGAGTGCCTCCACCATGCCGGCATGTCAGACCTATATTCGAGAAAGCGCTGTCGGACCGACTCTGATGTGCATCACTGACCGTTGGTGCGTGTTGACAGGCCTTCTTGAATGCAGCTGTTGGCTTTAGTATGCGGGGCCTCTTCTCGGAAATCGAGACCTACATATCTAGTTGTTATCGCCGTGGTGCGGAAGCATTTGTTACCTTTCGTCGGCTTCACGACCGCGCTGTGGCAAGTGAAACGAGCGAGAGCTTCGTATCATATCGGTGCCCTGCCGCCTGTTAACACCTGCGACCATTTAGATGGTTTCCCCGTGCTCTGTCTTCGGCTATTCCTTTGTCCCGCTTCCTAGCCGCTCGGCTGCCGCCTTATCCGTGTTTGTGCCTTTGGTGATTGCACCTCTTAGCATCTTCTTCAATGTGTGACCAATACCAGGGTGTGCGAGATGGATCTATTTTTACCTTCCTTCGCTCTCGGGGTTCCGTTGCGCCACCTTATGACGAGGGGCGAGTTGGGTGGTGTCGTGCTTTCTTTAATTTGAAACATATGAAGCTTTTTGCCCACGGCCACGACGAATTTTCGGTAATTGGAGCGGGGATGTTATGGTGTCTTTCGGTTAATTTCATTGAGCGTGCTCTTCGGTGGTTTTGGCCTCGCACCTGTTAGCTTATTCCACCTTCCGAGAGCCCGTGGTGATTTGTTCGTTGTGCCGCAGGTTCTCCTTTGAGCGCAGTAGGATGCAGTGTTTGACCGTGATATTGAGGTTGTTTTGCGTCGGTACTGTGTTTATTGTCCCTGTTCTGGTGTGTTGTGTGGACGGTGCATTGGACTGCCCCTGTGTGGTGAAGACGCTAGAATCAGGGATGAGATAGCCCTTGAGTACGGCGGGTTTTGTGATTTGTGAGGTTGTGCTATTGCCGCGCGCGGGTAACGTGGGCAGGAGCGATAATTTAGCCGGGAGGGGGGTTCGCTACAGAGTGGTTACGTGCGTTATTTTCCGTGTCTATGGCTCCTGCGGTTGCTATAACCACTTTTGGGCACTGTTACTTATGAAGATGTCCAGGGTACGCTGTATCGATTCAGCGATTGTGCGTGATGAGCAGCAGGGAACACCACAGTGGATAGGGCTGCGACTTTGGGGACACCACCCTCAACCCTGCCAAATACCTTCGGCTTCATGTTGATTCTTCCTGCTGTTGTATTTTATCGATGGATGGCCAGAGCTTCGCAACCATCTCTGAGAGCATTGAGTGATGTGATCAAGAAGGTGGTGTCGCAGCGGCCTTGCTTGCATACGACGGCCTATCATACATGAGAGGGTTGTGGTAGCACTGCGCTGGCAGTATTCGGGGGTGCCGTCTGCTCCACAGGAGAGCGATCCATTCGACAATGTGTGTATACACTGCTGCTTGCGCATTTGTTGTGTGCCAAAGAGCTTCTCGTCGAACCATCAGTGCAGAGAGCGCAACAAATATTAGACGCTGCCTTCGAAGTGTTTAAACTGTTATCATGTGTACTTTAAGAGAAGGAGCAGTCGTGTCAAAGCCCTTTCGCGATGATGAGCTATAGTAGTTCATTGCCCCCCCTCGCACTGTGAAGTATATATATATATATATATATATATATATATATATATATATTCAATTTTGTACCTGTAGTAATTAATGACACTCTTCACCGTGACAGTAGGTTTGTTCAGATGTGTGCTGTTACTGAGGGACGGTTGTCAAGGGAAAAGGTCCTTGTTGTTTTGTACAGAGAAAAAATTGAGGGGGGAGTGCCATCGGATTGTATGGTTGATATTTTAATCATGGGTAGCTTTACTCCGATCAGTTTTTTAAATCTAAACTAGAAAACATAAATGTCTGTAATTTTTTTTTTTAAAAGACCAACATCCATTGCTTTTTTCTCTATGAGTGGAGAGCAGTAGGTTTACCACATTGCGATTATTATTTCCCCTTCTTGATGGCAATAATAGTTTGATTTCTGTAATGGTGCTGAGTTTTCTTCTGTCCGTCTATTTGGGGGTCACTTTATGTACAAGGTTAAAAGTTATCATCTAATTCAATTTTTTTCACGTTCCTGAGAGGTATGTAGGTGTAATCTTGTCAACACATCCTCCTGCATTTTTCAAACGAAAAAGAATCTACTGCGGTTAGATGAGATCGATACTTTAGTATGATTTTGCCCGTGTACTGCATTAGTCACCACAGCTACCTGATATTTTGTTGCCTCCCGTTTTAAGAATTTATTACCTTTGAAAAAGGTTATACATATGTCGCACTTTGTTCTTGATACCGGCCACTCTATTTTAGCTTTCTTCATTCCTTTTGTCGTATGTGAAAGGTGCTACACCTTTGTTCCATTGCTTTTTTTTGTGTGTGCTTAGGGGCGTCGAGTGTTTTATAATTAACTTAATGGACCTTTTACCAAAGTACCTAAATGAGCTTTCTGACACCGCTCGCCCAAAGCGGACGCAAGCATATACTAGGCTGTTGGAGTTGAGTTCTAATGGAAAACTTTCGATGCCTGAGGAGTTTGACTTACTCAGGAGCTGTCTCCGTGGCTTTGAAGACTCTTCGGAGCGATGTCGTGAGTACGCCATTCAAATCGTTTCCCATGTTCTCGTGAGGCAACCGGCATCTGTACTTGACTGGGTTCTGCCTGCAGTGGTAACGAGAATAGGCGTATCACCGGTTGCCGAAGAGAGTGAGGAACTACGACTTTTACTACTAAGGCTTGCAGTCCTGTGCATGGAGACGTTTCCTCACGAGATAGGTCCTCGAAATTATATAGATTTCTTGCAAGTTCTTTTGGAAAACTGCTTACGGGATGCATATCCTGATCTGAAAAAAGAGGCATGTCGTGCCTGTGTTCGGTTATGTGAAATTGAGCCAGTTCAAGTGAGGCACATTTCTCTATCGCTAGCAAAGGTGGTAAAAGGTTGCCTGCTCCATAAGCACGGTGTAGTTCGTGCAGATGCGGTTCGTACTTTAGCCTCGCTAATTCGTCGAGGTGCCGTGGAAATACTTTGTGACGGTAAGGATGAACCGGATAATCGCACAACCACCTTCACCCTGTTCGTTTTGGCTAATGATCACGTTGAAGCAGTGAGGTCTTCTCTTGTTGATCTTCTTTCAGTGGCGCTTCTGGACATACAGGAGCGACAAGACCAACATCGAAGATTATTACCTCATTTACTGCTCCTTATAACCGATCATTTCACTACGGTTGCGGAAAAGGCAACCCGTGTATTGGAGGATATGGGGAAACTCTATATGATTGACAATGAGGATAACAGCATCGACATAACAAAAAGAAGGGTTACTATGAAGGATATTGAGTGGTATGGTGATGAGGAGTATCCAGATATGCAGCTCACAACGGTGGACGCAAAAGTCTATCCTATTCTTCAGACGCGCCCTTCTTTGGGTGCGCGATACGTTGTTGCTGAGTCACTACGTGGATATTTAGAGCGTATTTTTGCAGATGCTTCAGCTATAGATTGGGTGGTTCCTTTTTCATCAAACAACAGACGTGTTATTGCTTTACGTATTTTGTGGATGTCTATTTATCACACGGAAAAATCTGTGGTACAGTATGTTGAGCAAATTTTGGCTGTGTTGTACAAGTCTCTAGGAGATAACCAGGATGTAGTTCGGGAGTCCCTGATTTGTTTGGAAATTTTAGGAAAGTTTCTATCACCTGATCAATACTTACCCTTTTTAACATCGAAGGAGTCAAAGAGCTCTGAGGACACAGAGCCTACAGTTGTTCAATCCCGCACGAAAACGGTTGTGATATCCTCAGCGAACACCCAGTCGACCACTACTAAAACAATTTTTTCGACAGCTGCTATGACAACAAAGTGTAGCATATTAGTGGCGTTCCGCTACCTTATCGAGGGTTCAAAAAAGCTGCTTACAGCAGCACATGCTACACAGATTGTTCGAGCGATGACGGGCGATGGCATTCTAGAAAGTGACTGTGAGCCGCTTCTATGCTCTCTTTTGGACACACTTGACGTAGTAGTGCGGGTGTTTGGTGAATGTGGCTTTGTTTCTACAACAAGAAATCCGCTGCCTGAAGAGATCCGGGATGACGTGAATCAGAGGACACTTGACTCTGTTTTGCTGTATGCATTACTTTGTTTGCAGTCATCTAGCTTCCTCCCAGTTCAGGAGCGCGTTTCGAACTGTATTACTCACTTGTCATGCATTGTTACAGGGAAATCTGATGGTATTTATGATTTGCACATCAAGAGAATATTACACCGTTACGGTGCTCAAATGCCAGTTAGTGCTTTTTCTGATCTGGTACTAAAATCAAACAATATTAATATATACGCAGAGCAGATTTCTAGAATATTTTTACTGAAACTTAGTGATATCGATTTTTCGAAGCGGATCACTGAGCATCTGCAGTATATTCGTGTATTAGAGGAGTTGCTATGGAGAAAGACAGCAATTTTTACCGCAGGCCAATTAGAGGAGCTACTGCGAACTATTATAATACCATTGGGAACTTTTCGCCCAGGCGGCCAGGCGCACTTATTTCGGAAAGTTGCCATAAGCTCCTTGTGTGCCCTTCTTCAGACCTGTCACTCCAACCTCCTTGAGTCATCCTTGTCTGAAAACGATTATGCTCTTTCGTCAAGACTTGTGACTCTTTGGTGTAATGCCTCTGATGCAGATGATCCTGAAATGAGGCTCTTGTGCATGGACAATGTCTTGAACCTTTGTTGTATTCCCCTCAATGCGGGGTCTGCGAGTGACATATTGCAGTCCATTGTCTTGAGGTTCGATGATTCGAACGACTTGATACGAGCGAGGGGAGCATCTGGGTTACTAGCCATTTTGGATAATAAAAATGAAGTTTCCGTAACTATAATTGACGAGATTATATCGCAGGCAGTGTCGGTGATTAAAAAGGTTCTTATTCATTTAGATGATCATGAAGAAATTGTAGGCCTCAAGCCCGCCCTTGTAGGTGTGCTCAAAGGAGCAGCCACTTTAACTCCGTCGGTGACTAAGGAGCTTGTTGCTGGTGCGATGGAAAGACACCAAACCCCTCTGTACTGTCAGGAGATTCTGCATTACATAGATACTCTTTAAGATTTGGTACTTTTTGGTATATTCCTCTTTTAAATATTATTGTCTTCTTAGCGTTATCACTAAAGGCTGCTGTATTGATAAACAGGCGCAAAAAATATTTTTTTTGTATGCACGAGTTTATTCAATCCTCGTTTCTTCATCAATATCATTATCATCCCCAAACGTCCACGATGATTTTTCTTTTTATTTGTGAGATATATATACGTAAAAGCAACCTTTTTTATTTACCCCCATCAATAGTTTATCTGTTCTCTTCCTTCTGATATATATAGAACAGGTGGGATGGAGGTTCCCCATGACGACTATGATATCAGCGTCATGATTCAGGTTGTTAAGGAAGTTCAGCGGCTATTGATATCAAAACAGTTTTCCACTTACTCAGAATTCGATAGAGAGATAACCAACATGTTGAAAAACTACAAATCAATTGGTGATGGTTTTGAACGCTTTCGTATAGACTTGACCAAGGATGCGGCGAATAGCCCTGACCTCGCCAGTAGTCTAATTGATATGAATGCGCGTTGTGAAGCAAGACTTAGGGACTTTGAATGTAGCCAAAAGGATCAAATTAACGATATGCTTCCTTTTATTCGAAGTACGTCTCGTATTCTCGTTCATGGATGTGGAGATCTACTAGCCCTTGCGATTGCCTGCGCCATCCAGGAGCGGGAAGGCGTTCGTTTTTACATATGTGAGGGTCGGCCCGCGACTGCCAAATATCCTCAGGCACTGGAGCAGCCTTACTTAGAAAGGCAGCTGAAACTCATGAGGGTATGCGACTTGCGGAGAAACTTTCGAATTACTGCACTATTATACCTGATGCAGGCGTGGGGGCGGTAATGAATAAGGTTGACTTTGTGGTAACCGGCGCGTATTGTGTTACTGAGCATGGTGGACTTGTGCACTCAACGGGGTCTTTACAGATTGCGACGGTAGCATCTGCCATGAATGTTCCTTTTTATGTACTCTGTGAGACGTTTAAATTTGCCCACATATTCCCTCTTAGCACAGCAGACCTTAAACAACCCGAAGGATGTAGTGACGTCCCTCTAGTGGAATTTGTGCCCCCGTCTATGGTGACGCTTGTTTTCTCGGAGCAGGGAATAATGCCTCCATCTGCGGTTACCTACGAGATGTTTCGTTTTCATACTGCCCTATTTGCGTCTGGTAAGCATCGATGAGAGTGTCTTTTTTTTTTTCGTGCGTGCCTGTGTGTGAAAGAAAAATTGACTCTGTTTAACGATATGCGGGACAACTATGAGGTGATTTGAAATTATTTATTTCCTGCCTTTATCATATCTTCTTTGGTTGGTTCAGACAATAGGTCGCCTATTGTCGTATTAATTTTGTTAGTGTCCGCCATGACTACCAATCTCTCTTTATCGACCTTTGCGTAAATTATGCTAGCTGTTTTGATATATATATATATATATATATATATATATATATATCAAACGCACTATTACTTGCTAATTCTGCGGTAATCTTATTATTATTATCGTTATTAATATAGAATCAGGGTTATTGAAATGCCGTGCAATTGTCGCAAAGGAACAGGGTCACACGATCATCTCCAGGATGGATTTGCTCATGGAATGATTGGGGTGGGATCACCGCTGAATGCACAGATTGATCTTATGTCTCTCCAATTATGGAATATAAAACAGAGCACCTCCGACGCCGCGCGCATTTTCGATCCATCTAAGAGTAATAATGATAAGCCCATATGTAGCGATGTTGACCCAGAGATACTTTTACTTGTTCCTTTGGTTGAATTTTGTCACCTTAGGGCCATATCTATAGTTGGAACGAATGACAACTTTGCCCCCTCACAAGTCAAACTGTTTTGTAACCCGACGGGCGTCATTGGCTTTGATTCTGTTCGATATCTTCAATCTCAGGAGGAGATCCAGTTAGCTATGACAGCAGCTGACGATCGACTAGTGTATCGCCTAAATGCGTTAAAGTTTTCATCCTGTTCATCTCTAGGAATCCTTTTTGAGCACAGCTTTGGGGAAGAAGAAACACATATACTTAGGATAGAGCTCTATGGAGAGTCCACGGGAAGAGTCGTTAATCAGCGGGTGGCCACCAACGTTGTCTATGAATCAATGGCAAACCCAGCTGATCATAATGTGAGTGAGGAAGGAAAAAAAACATTTACTATTTATTAGAGGTACCGTTGACCTGTTGAACTTTCATAACGAAAGCAAAATAACAATACATATGTTTATTTCATCAACATGTACCTAGGTTACTGCTTACAAGCTGCTGCTACGCCACCGCCACTACGGTTGCTTTTCCTGAGACCTTCGAAAATATTCTATACTTCACGTGCTATACATTTGATATAGTTTTTTTTTAAGCCAAAGAGACCATATTCAAGGACGTGACAAAGGGAAATGCTCAAACGCCCGTCGAGTACATTGCTACACGAACCCTCTTATCCGCGTACGTTAACAGATGAACTAACATCCAACGGACCGATTCAGAGTGCCAGAGAGTATTTTCAAGCTGACGCTGCAGTTATTGACCCACAACTAAGTGAGTCGTTCTCTCTTGGAACAACAATCATGGCGGTTTCATTTGACGGCGGGGTTATTCTTGCAGCTGACTCGCGAACTTCCTCGGGAACATACGTTGTGAATCGTGCAAGCAACAAGTTGACCAAATTGAGTAAGAAGATATACTGTTGTCGCAGTGGATCTGCAGCCGACACACAGGCTTTGGCTGAGCTGACAGCAAATTATTTAGAAGGTTACGAGGCAGATACCTCTCGTCCGGTGAACGTTGCATCCGCGGCCAACATATTCAAAAAACTGTGTTATATGAACAGATGGGCTATAAGCGCCGGCATTATCGTGGCTGGGTATGATTCAGTGAATGGAGGATCAGTATACAGCATTCCCTCTGGCGGGTCATGTGTGAAACTTGACTACGCGCTGGGAGGGAGCGGCTCCATTTTTCTGTATTCCTTCTTTGATGCTAACTACAAGCCGGGTATGACAAAGGATGAATGTATCCGCCTCTGCCAAAGAGCGGTTGCCCATGCCTACAGTCGTGACGGATCCAGCGGCGGCTTGATCAGAACTATTGTTCTTCACGAAGGTGAACCAGAAGATACGACTGTCCCGTGGACAAGAGCACCCTACTGTATGGAGAGGGACCCGAAGTATGCTGAATTATGTGTTCAAAACCCTCCTTACAGCAGCTCAGCCAAAGTGACAAATAACCAGACCGGCTCTCAATAGTATCTGTGGGAAGTGACTAGTTTATATCACTTACTGCTACGAAGCTTCCCCAGTCTTTCTTTTTTCTTTTTACTACAGGAGGCGCCGATTGGTGTTGATCAATATAACAACTTTCGTGTCATTTTAGTCTTTCCGTTTCTTCTTTCTTATTGATCTGCTGATGGTGTGTTCTTTTGTTGCATTTACCACCCACCTTTGTCAATAATTACAAGACGTGGAAACTCCTTTTTTTCTTTTCCATGTTTTCGTTGGCTTATGTGGGGGAAGGTCTGGTAGCTAATTGATAATGCGCTCCAGGACCCTTGGAAAGGGTCTCGCTGCCATGTATGTGCGGGAACCGGTCACCTGCTACACAGATGCCTGTGAGGCTCCAGTGGCAATGTGGAACGGCGCAATTCCACTGAAGGAAGTCCGTAAGATACAAAATGGTGTTCCGGTACGTTCCGTTGCGAAAACTTACTCTCATCCTCCAGAGGTACCCCCAACGCGACTAACGTTTAACGACATTAATTCTATGTACTGTATTGGAAACGATGACTTGATACAGATATTCCCGGAAGGATTAGGGGGAAGGGTATTTCAGACAATGCCTCCCGGCCATCCGAGAGGTTTCCTGTACCGGAAGGAGTCCCATCTGCTTAACCTATTTGTTGACAAGGTCAAACACTGGCAGGCGAAGCGCACTGTGCTTGACTCTCTTACAAATAGTAGACCGGGGTTCATCATTGATGGCCCAACTGGGTGCGGGAAGAGTGCATTGATGTGCCAGGTTGTCCATTGTGCGAGATGTAGGAATATCGTGACCCTATACGTGCCGGACGCGAAGGTATGGACCCATGGGGAATGGTGTTGGCCAAGCACTATTTTGCCTGGATTTTTTGACGCACCCGATGCTGCACGTTCTTTTCTGAAGTATTTTGCTATGGCAAATCGCACAGCACTATCTGCCTGGCAGTTGAAGTGCACCCCTAACGACCTGCCGGTCGAGAAGGGTGAGCAACAGCCCAAAAACCTTTATGATTTATGTGAGTGGGGACATCGGGCAGCGGCTCCGGCTTCTATTGATAGGCAAAGTGTTTGTATCAAGTTTCTCATGGACGAGCTGAGTGCGGAGAAAAGGCTTCCTATTGTAATCGTAGTGGACGGATGGAACCTTTTTTCACATGAAACACACTTTCGGTATCCGCATCCGGACTTCCTACGTAGCCTTGCCTCATTTAACGATGGCTCAACAGATATCGATCTCTACCCACAGGAATTACCACGCATTCCCGCATCCCGCCTGAGTTTTGTTCGGGGACTAAACAAAATGATCCTAACCGGTGATGAGCCAAACAAATTCTTTGTCACATGCACCACGAGGGATTTCAAACCCTTTGATGGGATTAGCGGCTTTCCAAACGTTGAAACAGACAAGTTTGTTAACAGCCTGGACGAGTATGCGCCCTATGATCCGGAAAAAGACTCGCTGTTTCATCCGATCCAGCTTGGAAACTTGGACGAGTACGAGTACCGCTCACTTCTCCGCTTTCTTGTCAACTCAGGTGAGTTGGCGGGCGTTGGTTGGGGCCCACTGTGGCATGCATCGAGTGACTTTGAGCGCAAGTTGTACAAAATTGGGTTCCTTTCTGGAAGAAATCCACAGAAGGTGGTGGACCACTACCATCAGGAGTTGGTGTGGCGTTATGATTACCAGAGGACACGTCAAAAACAGTATCTTCTGAACCGCAGGACGGAAATATCTCACATTCTACCGGGCATTGGCAAAAAATAACAGTTGTCTCACTATGCCGTCGCATCTATGATGTGGTGCGGAGAAAGAACCAAGGTAGAGGCGAAGTGTTATTTGTCTTTTATGTTGATTCTTTGCCTCCTTCTATTGACTTGTTTTGAATTTTTCTTATCCACAACAGCATCTATGAGAGGAATTGGTCATCCTGTGAAGATAATTTTTGTCATTCCATTCCTTGTTTTTTTTATATTCATCATATAGTGGTAGTACTGCTACTGGTAACTGCTCTAGTGATCGTGTGCGTGCGTTTGTTTGTAGCTAAGCGAGGGATGCCCCGGAGGCAGCGGCAAAAGTACGATTTACGGTGCAATTTGGACAGCCTCAAAAAATACTACAAATTTTCACCATTTTCAACGCATTCGCGACACGCTGTGCATTCACTTCGCCTCGGCCCTTACTCACGTCGCAAATCTCTCGCTGAGCTCTGCATCATTGGTTCACCACGGTGGAAGATGGTACTAGATGTCATGCAGACATACAGCGTTGTAGCACCCACCCGGCGTGTTTCCACTCTTTACATGGAGGTGGCTGAGCTACTTTCTGTGTACTATGATATGGTTGATACCCTACATCAGACCCCAAGAGTGTTGTGATGTACGCAGGCAGAATGTCGCTGTGCGCTTTACGTCTATATTTTTTCACTGTTTGTTAACTGAAGCGCATGAATTTGCACAAGAGCTCTTTTTGCTTGTCCATTATTGGCCCTATGCACAGGGATGAGGAGGCATAATCTGGTGGAAATCGCTCGTTCCTGTCCTCTTTCCCTCGTTCACGCAACTTTGTCTCCTTGCTTGACATTTATTTTTCGCTGTGTTACGAAAAAAAAAACACTGTGGCCCTAAAGTTGATGTCATTGGCACAAGTGGATGGGCACTCCTGCATAGTAGACGCTGTTAAAGGTGTTCTGCGTGGTGAGAGTATTGAGACGAGGGAATTCCTTTCCACACTTTCAAAAGCAATTCTTTCCCGTGAGGGCAAAGGCTTTTTCGAGGAAGTTTCAGGCGAAACAGTGGTAATAGGGCCTTGCAGAGGTCATGCTGTCGATTTGGCTTATTGCCTTGAGAGATACGTACTGGCCAGGTTTCCAAATGGCGGTGTGAACATTGTGTTCCTTGGCAATTACGTAGATGGTGGCCACAACTCTGTGGAAGTACTGTACATGATTGCCCTCGCCATGCTGAGCTTGCCCTGTGTCATACCCTTAGTTGGGCGCCATGAAATGTTTTACCCACATCACCCCGGCGGCTTTGGCTCGCTCCGACGGGAACTTTTCCTGCGCTCACTGCGCTGTGGAATTCCCAGGGAAGATATGGAGGATATTGTACGACGTTTCTTTAGCAAACTTCCTGTTGCATGTACGGTGAACAAGCGTTTTTTCTGTTCGTCGAGCGGACTTGCCTCCTGCTACCGTTTTGTGGAGGAGATTGCAGGGAGCGCTTTCAGTGGCGGCTGGGCGAGTTTGTGCAAAATCAGCCCATGAATGAGGAGGAGGACAAGTCAAACGAGGGCTATGCGTTCGTTGGGTCACACACGGCGGCTGGGAACTGCCTCAGGTATACCCATAATGCGCTGTGTAATTTTCTGCTTCGAAATAATTTGTTTACCCATATTGGAGGTATTGAATATCATGCACTCAGCGAGCGCTCGGAGAACTTTATGGAATTGGACCGGCGCAGGGAGTCTAAGTACCTCCCAGGCTGGGTGTTCGGGAGGATGCGCACAGAGCCACGAGCTCCGAGCTATATTTTCCTTTTTTCCGCATCACGTTTTTGTGATGTGAATAGAAACAGTGGCTGTATCTTAACAATTTCTAAAAGCAACGCCATGGTTCTACAACAGTTTGACGTACACGCAATGCGGCCTGCGGTGATGCCTTGTGAGCAGAACCACGCACTTGCGTGGTCTTACAGACTTCTCATGGAATCGGTGGTTGATATCTTTTACAATATAATGCGTAGTGGAGTGGCTCCCAGCGAGAGGAAGTGTCCCGATGACAAAAGTTCTTTTCATGTGGAAGTAATACGAAATGAAGATGTCATGAAGTGGAAGTATCGTAGAATGTGCGAGATGGTAAAGAGCCTCCTACTGCGACACCAAGTAGAGAAAATTCTGTGAGTGATTACGCAATTTAATCTCGAGGTGACGTGTGTGCGTATGCTGGTGCGCGTGTTAAAGGTGGTGGTGGGATGTGAGACTTATCGAACGGTTGTAGTCTCAGCCTTTGTCTCGCTAGTGTTTCGTGTGGCTTACTACCCCCATTTTACCCTTTTTTTTTAGTTCGTGGCGTGTGGTGTTGCTCTATGTTTTTGTGGTTCTACTTCCAAGTTTCTGTACCTTCACTTTTGCCTCATTCGGCTACTGTTGATTAGCTTTTCCACCACTTTGGTTGTTAACGTCCGTTTATCATTTTTCTCTTTCTAATTGCAGGTCACTTGTTGTGACTGGTGGGCTGCGAATGCAGGATGAAAGGTTTTTTTTTGGCACAACCTTTTACGTTTGTGTGCCCCTGTGGATTGCTTGAAGATGAAGCAGCGCGTCCTCAGCTACCTCCTTACGTTGGAAAAATAACGGAGAAAGAATGAATGACGGGTTCCCTGCACTGAACTACCAGTTAGATTCCTTTTTTCTTTCTTTTACTTTCATTTCACTTCCGCACAAAGGGACAAGGGAAACTACGTGTCGGTTGCTGTTACATGACGGAAGAGTTTTCGCTTCTCCGGCACCTGGGTGTGGTTATCCCCAACGAAACCGCCCCGCCAAGGCAGAAAGTAGCTGGTGGGTGCGGTACTTATCGCGTTATGTCCCCTGCCAAAAGGCCCCCTTCGAACCAGGGTGCCACTCGGACCTCAGCCTCAGTGAGAGCGGTGAATGATCGCGGGGCACCATCGGCACCATTAGCTGATTTCGCCGGTGAGGTTGTGGTGGTTCAGGGGAAAAATAATCGACCAAATGTGGAGTATCTTATTTATAATGCAAGGGTGCCGTCAAGGCATGCTATTAACATGCAGCTTGCGGAAGCCCAAAAGAAGCGGTTGAAAGAGCAAAAGTCCCAGTGCAAGTCTTCTTGCACTGGTTTTTTCCTGCACGAACGGGATGATGACGGAGCGCGACGAAGACTGCTGGAGAATCTCAAGAAGATAAATATGGAGCAGGCACAGCAGAAGGCTAACGAGCGAGAGGCTCAGCGATGCCATAAAATAGCAAGCGAAGCCGCTGAGATGCGGAAGTACATGGAAGAAAGTGCTCCGGATTTCGCCAAAACCATAGAGCGTAAAAGGGTCTTACGGGAGGAACTACGACGAATGGCATTGGAGTCCTTGGAGCGGAAGAAGCAGCAAGAAGCTGAGAAAAGGTGCTGGTATTCAGAAGGGGGTAGTTTTCCGTGGGATAACAATGTGGATAGAAAAAGTGTTCAGAGAGAACAATGTTTGGCCATCCTGTCAGAAAACCGAGTGCTCGCCGAAAAAAAGCGAGCCGAGCATCGAGCCCGTCGTGTAATGGAGCGTGCGTGGTGTGAGGTGAATGATACAGGCTGCTCACCCAACACCAATGGGGAAAGCGGGCGAATGCAGGATATGAATGCGAAATCGGATGCAACACAAAGAGGTGTCGATGATGGAGCGTCAGAGGGCGTAGCAGCCTCTCTATCGCGACCAGTCGGCTCGGGGTGTGGCCCTTTGTTCTTTCCCAATGAAGACAACAATTCAGCTAGGCGGGAGGAATGTAGGAGGGTTGCTGAAATAAATAAAGTGGCTGCTCAAGAGGCTGAGAAAAAGCGCATGGAAGAGACGGCCAACCGAATAGAGATAGAAAAGTTAGCCTCCCTTGAAGCGGAGCGAATGGGACGGGAGGAAAAGGAAAAGCATGCGGCAGATAAAAGGAAGAAGAAGCAGGAGCTCTTTTCTACAATCGCCCGCAATTCAGCTCGAAACAGGAAAGGCAAAGCAGAAATGAACGTGTCGAATGGGGGTCGTGAGGACTTCTTTCTTCATGCTGCTCACGAAAGGGATGAGGAAATCCGGTGCAAAAGAGTGCAGGACTTCTATAAGAGTGCACGGGAAGAGATGATTGCCAATCAGAAGGCAAAACTGGAGGCGAAGAAGCGGGAGAAGGAAGAGGACAGGCGCCTTGTTCAGGAAGCGGTCACGGCAGCAAATCTTCTTATCGAAGAAAAAAGGAGAATTGCAAAGAAAAATAAGGAATCGTATGAGGCGTCTCTCCGGGCGCAGATCTTGTCAAAGACAAAGGGCGTGACACGATCATCACCTGCGGCACGCCCCGGTCCTGAGGTGCGGCACCTGTACCGCTGCCCCGTTACAAGGGAGTTGTTGCCACCTCAGGAGTTTACTGTAGTGAGGCCACGTAGGTCCTCGTTCTGTTTTTAGTTTCCATGTGGGCACATGAGGTGCTCTTCCACCTTCCACTCGCCTACCCTTGAAAGGCGTCCGGACTTCGTTATTGAGCGAGTGTGCCACCATCAACGAGTGTCTGCCTCGGCATTTTCACTCGCAACACACGGGAAAGGTGAGAGAGGAGCTTCAATGGGCGATGTTAGTGCTGTGTGGGATAATTGAATTTGAGGGCGCACACGTTTATTTGCTGCTTGCATGCTGGGCAGCATGCTCTGTCTCTGTATGCACCCACACAAAAGCTTTTCATTTTTCCTCCGTCTCCACATTCTTTCCAGTTTTCTCATGATTTGTTTCCCCCCACCCTTTTTGCCCTTTCATTCGCAGACACCTACTTCTTTTTTTCTGCTCTTATAATTTCATTTGTGGAGAAAAGAGGAAAGGGTTTTATACCAGTGTACAGATGAAAGTCACTGAAGAGGAATGTGATAGACTCGAGCAGAAGTACCTGGAACTGTATTACCAACTTACGTGTGACACCGCAAAGCCCTCAGGAGATGTTGCTACGTCTTTATTGTCCGTCATCGCCAGCTCCCTTCGCCTCACCGTGCAGATCACGTTAACAATTCTTGCCACCTTATGGTGGGTTCATGCGTCTTGAATGCCTGAATGGTGTGCTTCATTTTTCCCCTTCCATCGCCATGTTTGTGTTCAACTTTATTATTATTATTACTATTGTTACTATTATTGTTTGGTTTAACTCACCCTCACTTCTCGAATGTTGTTATTTCATTGTCTCATATAATTATCGAATGTCCGGGGACGCTATAAGGAGGGAGGAACTAAATATACAACGACAGAAGGACAGAAATTATATATACATGTATTTGACTAATATTCAGCAGTAATTTCTTTCTTTTTGTTTCTAATCCCTTTTTTTGGTTTGTTTGATTTCTTTCAAGAAAAAAAGCTTGATTATCCATTTCTACAGACACCACCAGCGCTGCGGTGGTGCACATGCTACAAACCATTCCCTTTCTTTGTTTCTTTAGTGGCGTGTGTTGAGCAGCGATGTGACTGTTGCGCACAGGTTTTCTCTGATTGCGTGGCGCGTGCGTTGGGCGCTTAGCACTCCTGCCTGTATATATATTATATATATATATATATATTTGTTTTTATATCTTTTGTTGTGAGGTACTTTTGGCGTTCCAATATCGTATGGACTCCTCGGGACGAACGGAATTCCCCCTCCCCAGCAACGTCATTTGTTTTAGAGCAGATAAAGAAAGATAGGAAGAGTTGAGTTTGTTCTTTTAACGAACAAAACGTAAACTGGGTATTATCACCACTTTCTTTTTAATTTCCTTCTTAGAAATACACCGTAATTTGTCAGAAGCGCTTATGCAGTCGGTACTTCCCTACACGCTCGACCCTCAGCGCATGACGGGTTGCGAGAAGATGAGAGTTATCGACCCCAACAACTCCTCAATCACAGGGCCACTGACCGTGGCACGGGCGTTGGAGGTCGTTACAAGCGGCCTTCTCGATCAGTGGGAGGCCAGCGCGGCGTCGGCAGCGATCCCTTCAGCTGAGCCGGACCTACGCACATGGGACCTCTCGTGGACCGTACACGAGGAACACTGGGAGCAAAATGTGGCTCAGTGCAGTGCACCGGAAGAAGTGGAAAACCTACTCCCCGCCAAGTGGTTCGGATACAATCTTAATAGTGACGTTGATGAGACACTGGCGCATGTTTGCAAACTTTGTACAGCACTTGTTGATAAGTTTATTGCGTGGTCAAAGAACGACATGGCAAACACATCAACAGCGAGATGGCGACGATGGCAAGCGCTGTGTGAACGGCTTTCAGCCGTTGTGGAGCTCCTGGAGGAGTCCATGGGAGAGGCGATACCGCTCTTGCGTCTCCGTGATCCCGAGTTTGTTCGCGAATGTTGGGGGAGGCTGCAGGAGGAGGAGCGCATGGAGGTTGTATCTGTTTTGGATGACAACGTGTGATTGCTTGAAATCCCCAGTTATTGCAATGGTCGCGTGCCAAATGGCCATAGCGTTGTGGCCTTTTAGAAATTTACGAAGAATGAATAGAGAGATGTTGATTTCTTGGGATTAGATAAGTGATTAGACCCCACACGTGATTTATCTCCGTTTTTCTTTCACCTTTTAAAAGACTGTATTTTCACTGCCCTGGAACGCCTTTGTGCGTCATCCTCAGCTATGTGGAATCACTTTGTGTGCACGCACATGGGACGAGTTTGTTGTCTACTACATTTTTTTCGTCTTGATGGCTGTTGCACTATCCAGCCGCAAAGTGTTCCCTGTACAATTTTCTATGCCCTCTGCGCTGTCATGCTTTCCATACGTGCATCAGTGGCTGTATTGCTTCCGTCGTGTGGTTACTTCCCCCTACTTTCGATACCTTTCATCCGTCATGTATAGGAGGGACTGTGATTGAGCATGCGTCGATGCCCTCTTCGGCTGCTCAGTTTCCAGCAGCTGCTGTGCGGTAGTAAGGTGGTGCTTAAGGATATCTCAGCCATGCAGACATTCGCTTCTTCGTTTCGCGCAAACCATCCTGTTGCCCCAATTCCCGTGCCGGTAGCTGCGGGGTTGGGGCGGAGTTACCTTCTGCAAAAGGAGCCGCGGCGGGTTGTGGCACTGCTTGCCTCCCACCCTTCTGCACAGGAGGTAGGGCAGCATCTCTTGCGACTGCTTTCCGGTGATAATAGCGTTGATGTGAAAACAATGCTGCAGCTCGCTGATGCACTGCGCTCTGTTTCTCCTGTGACTTGTTGTGGACTTCTTTGCGTTCTTGCGCAGAGGGTGGCAAAAACTGATGAGTCCCGACAAGTCAAACAGCTTTTGATGCGTGAGGTGCGTGAGGTACCTCACCTCTCAGGCACGCTTGTTAGTTCACTTTGTGTGCTGAGCGACCACGCTGTGGAGCAAGACAGACGTGATGTAGTCGACGCATTTAACATTGCCCTGAGGAAGTCATTCGTCAGCGCAAAAGACTATGGTGCTGTGCTGCTGCTTCTTGCACGTGGTGGTGACCACAAGAAGGCGTTGACGTTGTGGTCATGGATGTCTCATTCCTCGGCGCGCTGGGATCAGACAGCAGTCTCTGCGGTTATTATATCTGCATCTCTTACACGGCGCATGAACACGGCAATCGATGCGATCCACTGCTTGGCTGAGGCAAACAAGGACCCAACGGTTGAGGCTCAGAGACAGTTTATTCGTTTTTTAGCGTACCGCCTTCCTCCTTTAACGGCTTACGCGGAGCAGCTGATCAACCACTGGCACACACAACAACAGCTGTGGACCACAGAAGCGCGCGTAGTAGGTGTAGAGCTGCTGTTCGCACATTATCATTCGCAGAACTTTGTCCGCGTGTATGAGTGTCTGGCGGCGGCGAGTGACACTCTGGAAACTGTTGGCAACGAGGCTAAGGGGCCGGAGGGTGTGGAGGCGGCTGACAACTTGAGGCAGGAGATAATGAGGGTCGTAGGCATGCCATACATACTTCGCCATTTCGCAATGGACGTCAACAATGAGCCGTGGTTGCAGAAATTCTACAACAGCGGCATGCGGATGAAGGACCTGGGTGAATACCCACTGCTTTTGGGTGTGCTCGCCTCAATTGCCCGGCACATGAAGGACGAAGGCAGTTTCATTACACTCATGGGCTGCGTGGAGATCTCCGCCGAGAACTTTGAGGTTGTGGTAAATTTTATCGCTGAGGATAACTCATTCAGAGATGCACAGGACACCCTGCAGTTCGTTAGCAAGTTGGCAAACGCCCTTTGCGCAGAATTGCCCAAAGGTGTTATCAACTGGCTGCAGCTGCTCAGTCAAACATAACGGTTGGTTTATTAGCGTTATGGTGTGGGGGTGACCACCCTTGTTCTCGTGCATGGGGGAAAACCGAAGGTGACATTTATTGGGGAGTTGGACAGGGTGGAAAGAGAGAAACCATGACGGAGCAAAGTGATGAGTGCAGTATTAATTCTGTGTGTTACCATCCTTAATTTTTCCCCGATGCCACACTTTTTTTTCATTGCTTTCACTGGTTGGCATTTGTTCTTTTTCTTTTCTTGCTATTCAAAGACCATCTGAGGCTATCGTTCGCTCTGGCACACACCCGCTTTGCCCCCAACTTTTCTCCTAACGGCGCAGAGAAACGTCGTGAGAGTCGAATAAAGGCAAAAACAAGAGTCACCCCGGGCGCACACGCGTAGTAACACTCACAGACACCGGTGACAATAGGAGCTCACCGTGGCTTATTTTCAAGTCAGAAGAAAATAAAAATAAAAATAAACAGTGAAGTGAAGTGAGCGAAGGGCTCGTAACCCAATATATTTTACTGAGTATCCGGGGAAGGAGGGAAGTTGCGATATCCAGAAAAGTCCAACATCACCAATTGTGCACATCGACGAGGATAAATAGGCAAACAAAGGAAGTAAAACAAAAGGGGAGACACGATATTGACGAAGCACAAAATAAATAAATAAGAAAAAAGTAGAGTAAAGTAAGTAGCAAGAGGATTAAGTCTTGATAAGTGTGTAGCAAAAAGTTTTGATTTGAAAGGAGTGTGGCGGTAGCATACGAAGCATGGAAGCAACTGTTCAGACTGACTACTTATTAGATGAGCAGATACCACCACCTCCCTACGAAATGCTAAAGAAGCTGCAGTTGTTTCGCACTACCCTCGTAAACTTTATTGAGTGGAAAAACTTCGAGGAAGTTGTGTGCGGGTGCTATGTGCGTGTGTTATTAGAGATGCGCAGCGAAGACACGCGGCGCGACAACAATGACCATTACTACATTGCTTGCGTTAGAGGTGCGCGGCGTGGTCCAAAGTACTCCGGCTTCTCTGCCGACATGGCCAGCACGGAGTGGCACATTGTGATTGAACTCCCCCCATGCTTTCGGGCGACACAAAATGGAAACGTCGTGCAGCTTAATTCCATTTCCAATTCGCCATTTCGTATGACGGAGTACCAGCAGTGGGTAGAGATGTCCTGTGAGACCGGTGTATCTTTCATGAACCCATCGCAGCTCCAGTTTCGATTAAACATGTTGGAGGAACACAAGCAAAGGGCACTGGTCCCAGAGGTGCGGCGGAAGCGGTACGGAGAGGACCCTCAACTTGCAGAACGGAGGGAACGAGCCTTGAATGCCATGCGGGAGGAGATAAAGGCGGAAGTTCTTAGTACGCATGTTCAGATGCCAACGATCGCGGAGCTCCAGCAGAAACCACTGGAGCAGTTACAAGAAATCGAGCGAGAGATGCTTGAGATGATTAGTCGCGTGCGTATGACGATCAACGAACGGTCGAAGTGCATGGTATGTCGCAGGAGGCTCTGTACCGTAATATGTTACCCTTGCAAGCACCAAGTGCTGTGCAAAGACTGCTCACAGTTTATAGGCAACAAATGTCCGGCACCTTCATGTAACGAACACGTAATGGAGACGTTTGAAGCGTATGCGATATAGGAGGAGACCTTGTCACGGCTGCGGCGTGTGTGTTTATGTGCGAAATGGACCGGATGCGGGAAGTTGTGTTTTTCTTCTTTTTAAGTTGATATTTACGGGGTGCAGCTGGCAGTATCGTTCCTTAAAATATCAGAGCCAGGAGCCCTTAGCACCTCTGTTATATATCTAGAACTATTTTCTGTACATATGCGTGAAGACAGATGCGGCGGATGCGACATATGGAAAGTGGACGGACGCTTCATAGTGTAATAGAGGGAGGGGTGTGGCCTCTTCTGCTGTTTCATGAAGGGAGAAGGCAATAATTTTTTCTCTTTTATTGTTATTATTTGCCCTTTCCGTTGACAGATGTTTACGATTGTGTGTGTCGTCAAACATTACTCTCCTCTTTACTCCTATGTTATTTGCCCTTTTCTTTTCTCCGTTTTTTTTTTGCATTTTTTCGGGTTTGTGTTTTACTGGACTATCACTCTACGCCTATATGCCCCCAATGCACACAGATACATACACAAATTTATATGCCCGTATACGTGTAGACATAAAACATCCACGGCTCTGCACATGGAACGGGCACCCGTGCATTTATTTGTGTGTGAGTGGGTGTGCTGGGGTCGCTGTCTCTGTGGAGGGTAAGCCGATTCGACGCCAGGCGTGGGGGTGTATTTTTTTTTTCTTTTAGTCTTGCCCCACCCTTCCTTCTCATTGTTGTTATTGCTTTTGTTGTATGTGAGCTTTCCCGGTTCGTCTCGCAGAATTGGCATCCTTTTAGATTCCATAGGCGTATTGGCAATGAGCATGTGTGGTGGCGTCTTATGCCTCTTCTCCTGCTTCCTTTTCGAAGTTGAGCGCTTTTGTTGGGTGATGCGGACGTTAATTTTCAGAGCTCATTCCTTTTGCCATACATCTTAGATTTACCCAACAATTGGCAGAAGCAAAATCTTATCGGGAAGGCACGTGCTAATTTCTTTTAGTGTTCTTGGTTGTGGTGGATTGTCGGCATTCCCCATTTTTTTTGTTCTGTTAACTTCCATTTTCCGTTGAATTTCTCTGCAGTGTTTCCTTGACATTCTGGTGTTACATCTTTTTTCTTTTTTACTATTCTAGGCGCAGGCGGCAGAGTTCGTTTATGAGTTGTTCATTATCATCATTATGCAAGTTCACTGTCTCCCTGTATTCACATTGCACGCTGTGCATATAGCGCCCCCTCACTTCGTTGTTGTTTCTACGGTCGGATGCGCCGTTTTTTTTGTTTTTGCTGATCTTTTCATGGAAGATCCTCATACCCTCCCCTTCATTTCCCAATTTCACTTGAGTCCCGCAAACAATAGGTATATAGCTGCTCCCCCTTCTTTTTACGCGCTTTCTGGAGGTACTTTTGAGTCCACAAGGCCGGAAGTTAACTGCCTCAGTTCGTCAGAAAAAAAAAGAAATATTCCACTTCCCCTGCGGTAGGTTGTTCGCTTGTGTACAGGCAGCAGTGCACCGGAAATTACTTCACCCTGAGCGGAGTTTGAAGAGAGTGGATAGCGAAGGCGAGTGAATAAAATGACAGACTTTACGCGTGAGGCGGCAAGGCTGCTGCGCGCAACAGAGGATGCCCTTTATCACCGAAGGCCAATGACTGGGTTGTTCGATCAGGTCAGTCAAAGCCCTATGCGCAAAAGGGTCGGTGGCGCGGACGAGGATTTAGAGGGGGTTTCTAATTTTCCCATGCAGGCGTCGTGGTTCAGTAACGCCAAGGGGTGCAGAGGTGGTCATGTCTGTGATTCAGCGGCCTCCATCACAGAACTTGAACGGCAGCTTCGCATAGTCATGAGGGAGGTGTCTGACCTAAGGTGTGAGCTGGCAGCGGAACGTGAGACACGGTCATCAGCGTTGACAGCTCTCGGGCGGCGTTGGAAGGAAGAGGTACTGCTGGAGGTCCGCGCTTCGGAGTATCAGTCACGGCGCGTTATTGACAACTTGGTTGTGTCCTTGGAACAACAGCGGCAAGAGGATGGAACTGCGCGATCTTTACTGCAACAAAGGGTTGAGGATTTGCTTCGTGACAGCAAAGTTCGAGACCGTACTCACTTTGATGCCCAGGAGCAGCTCCGCGAACAGGTAGACGCGATGCGTGAGCGACTGGAGTCTGCTGTGTCTGAGTGTGCACTGTTACGTGTGGAGTGTGTGCAGCATCAGGAGCGGGAAAATAGTGCCATTGCCCAGCGGCTCGACGCAGAGCTGATGCGTTATGTGGACATACGTGCGGAGGACCAGCGGGAACGACAGCAGCTCAAGCACCAGGTGAAGACCGAGGTGGAAGCTTTGGGCGCCCATGTGCAGGAGCTCGTTGATAAAACGTGGAAGAGTCACCTCATAACGACACAGCGAGAGCTCCAGGAGCCGATAGACAAAATGGTTAAACAAATGGTGAGTCACACGGAAAATATAGCTGACCTCAATGCACGAGTGCACGACTGCGTAACGACGTGCCGTGCCGAGCTACGCCTGCAAACGACAGCTCTTCAGGAGCGAGTGTCGGCTGCGGAGTCAAATGTGGCGGTGATATTGTCACGTGTGGATCGGGCCGAGCGCAAGTCGGACAGTGCACAGGAGGCTTCGAGTCGTGCGGACGCCACCATTGCGGTTGTACGTGATGCGGCAGAGAGAGCAGTAGCTACAGCACAACGCGCGATGGCAACTGCTCAGCGGGCTGAAGATGGCATGGAGAACCGGGATGCGCGCGTTTCGCAGTTAGAGACACACCTTACTGCGGTTTCAACAGCCGAAAAGTTGCGAGCTGACTTGGAGGGCGTGCGGCGCATAGCCCAACGAGCTGAGAGTGGTGTTGATTCGTTGCGCCACGTTTACGAACGAGATGTCCAGGAACAAGATAAGGAAAAGCGGCAATCGGACGCCATGTTGGATCGTTTAACTATTTGCGAGAGGCAATATCAAAGTTTGAGGAGTGTTGTGGACAGCGTTACGGAAAGCCGCATGCCGCAACTGCAACAGCGTCTTGTTGTATTGGAGGATGCTCGCGAAACTCTTGTGGCCGATGCTGCGCGCGGGGAAAATGCAATTCTGCAAAATCAGCAGCGTTTGTCGGGAATTGAGGGAACGGTGCGCTCTCTGGTTGAACGACTGGAGCAGTTACGTCGCGACACCAATGCTGGATCGCAGGCGTTGTCCACTAGGGTCGAGGCGGCTAATGATGCTGTGCTACGTTGTGAGACGACAAGCGCAACCGCACGAGGAGAAGTGGAGCGCATTGATCGTCGTGTTTGTCAACTGGAGATGCAGACAACGCGCTTGTGCGCTGACTTCACAACCCTGAACAGCACGACGGAGGACAATACCAAAGATACTCAGGCACTGTCCGCACAACTACAGCAGCAACAGCGAATATGGCAGGAGCAAAGAGACCCCCGCCGGGAGTTGGAGGCGGCAGCGGCTGCTACGGCTGAAGCAGAGGCGGTTGCAGAACAAGCCACAGGTCGGTTGGAGGTGCGGCTTGATCAGCAAATAAGGCGCGTGGAGACAAGCATGGCGGAGCGCGCTGATAAACTGGAGGCACGCATGAATGAGGCGAATTCTTTGTTGGAAAAGCTGCGCGACGACGGAAACTCCATGAGTTCGCGTGTTACACAGGTTGGAGACACGATTCAGCAGCAGCAACAACAACTTGCACGTGACCTGCAGACATGTCGAACAAAGGTGGACGCACTAGGCAGCAACCTGAGTGCGATAGACGAATCTCTGGAACAGCGGTACAAGGATTTTGTCCTCCAGCACGACTTGAACACTATTCGAAGAGCCGTGAAAGCACTCGAGTCGGAACTTCGAACTATTGGAACCGACGTTGCACAGCACCAGCAGGTAGCACATTTACAGGAAGAGAGCAACGCGAAGCTACGGCGACTGGAGGAGGACCACAGGCGACATCAACTTTCAATAAATGAAATCAAGGAGTCTTTGAGGGGATTCCACGAGGAGCTTAGGGAAACTCAGCATTTCGCTGCCTCACTGTCGAACTCCAGGTTTGGAAAAGGAACAGGAAAGGCGGATGAATGGTCCCCCGGAAGGTTGGCCGTTGAAAAATCGTTGTTTGATTCACATCAGGAAGATCTAAACGAAAGTCACATAGGCGTAACATCCACCCCTGTGAGGAACATCGGGGCAGAGGAGATTTCAGTCATCCATACTGCTGCTGATGTAACGGCGAACACTTCTGTGCGTCGATTTGGCCCTGACTCAGCGCAGCCAAGCATAGATTCACCTGAACCTCAAAAACCCTCACGGCAACCCCAACAGCCGGCCGTCGACACCAGCATGAGCTCCCAGAGCAAGAGACTTTTGAGCCCGGCCTTGCCAACTACCGAGGATTCTTCGCATAAAATTAAAGAGGAAATCTCGGTTCACAGCAGCTCCCCCGTGTGGAAGGGCTCTGATGAAAAGTCTGAGCCCGCACCAAGAGCCAAGGTGGGCCACAAACGACCGGCAAACTGGTCGCCGACAGAGTACGACTCGGGCTCTTCCTCCAGCCCGGCGGCGGCTGGGGCGTCACCATCCGGTGAAACACAGCGGTCCCCCACGCCTGCCCCACACAAATCATCCTCCGGGACGTCCTCCATTAACACACAGCGACCGCACGGACTCGATGACCCTGGCGAGCACCTACCCGGTGAAGAGGCACTTCCTATGCCAGCCGAGCATAGTCGCAGCAGCGAGAGCGTTGAACCCGTTACAGTGATTAGAGATCCTGCAACAGAGTCAGTGCAAACACCCACGTCAGCAGAAAAGAATGTAACTTTGACGGCGGCAGCAACATCGGAAGTAACTGAACCAGGGACACCCTTTGAGCGGGAAGTGAGGGTTGAGAAGGAAGAAGCGGAGTCAACAAAGAAGGCAACTACGGGTCGCTACGACGACTGGGACGATGACACAGAAAGCAACTCCGTCGCGTCTGCAGAGGCGCAGTTGCAAAAGACTGTTGCTGGTGGGGAAGATGAAGAAGATTCTAAGGAAGAGATAGCTGTGAAACAGTTCAAGAAAGAAGAGGACATGGAGAAGGACGTGAGTGAAGAAGATGTTGAATACTTCGATCTGGAAGAAGCCAGCAAGAAATCCCGTGGCGAGGAGAGCGTTGAGAAGTTTGTGAAGTGTGAAAGTGGTGACGAATTCCAGAGGAAAACAACAGGGGAGGGAGCCACTGCCGAGAGTGTAGTCAAGGTGCTCTCACGGGAGGATTCAGATCTTGAGTTTGGCACCCGAGCGGGAAGGTACGTGGGGAGGAAGGCGCCGATGCAGATCCTTGAAGATGCGGAGGAGGATATAACCTTCACGGTGCCGCGTCACGGTGTGTTGGCGCGCAGCAGCTCATCCTCCACAAAGTCCAAGGAATTAGCGGCACCAAAGCAACCTGTCATGAAGCAATTCACGAGCTTTGACGACTCCACATCGGAAGAGGATGGATGAAACCAAAGCAATGGCGTATATGGGTCGCTCATGTGATGTAGGGTAGATCATATTTCTTTTGACGTAATTAATCCACATGACGGCCTCTCGTGGAGGCGTCGGTTTCAAATGATGGAACGAGAAGGTCAGCAGCGAAACTGCTTCATGTTGGAGTGTAATTACATGACCTGCTATAGATAGACCGCAAATAGAGAAATATACATACATTTATATTCTTTTTTTTTCAGTGAAAAGAAAGGTTAGCAGTGGAGCCGAAAGGGTTTATTTTTTCCTCTGCTTTCTTGTGCCCTCTTATTTACCTTTTGGAACCGTGCATCCATATTATCTAACTTGTGCGTTGGAGCCGTGGCTTCCATACGGTGGGCGCACTTATTCTTTTTCGCCTCCAGCCCATTGCCTCACTCGCATGAACTTCATGCGCGGGGCTGGACCCACTGTTAATTACCACTGATTTGTTGAGTGCACTAAATGAGGTGATTACACCTTTTTAGTGATTCGGCGATGAATTGCTGCACATTACCCGTGATATCTCGGCGCACAATTTCATATTTGCTCGTGCTATTACAATCACTGCTGCTCTTACTTGCCCCATTGTCCCTCAGTTACTTTGACTATCCTACACTTTTGTCTCTCTCCTTCGCTCTTTGTACTTACACACGTGTAGCCGTCTGAGTGCTGGGAAGGCCTGTGCAGAGGGAACAGTAGTTTTGGCAACGCAAAGAGAGGAGCTCGGTAGCACGGGACGGGTTCGGGTGGCTCATCGTGGCAGGTGACGGTGTGGCAGCGTTACACTCGCGGTGAAAGTAGATTTAAGTTACTTGTGTGGCGCGGGGAAATGCATTTTGAGGGCATTATTGGATGTTTTGTCCTTTTGTATCTGCCCCTATGCGTGCTGGTGACGGCTCGTTCAGGATATATCCGCAGCTTATTTTGGTTGCACTTTTGGGGGCGTTCACTTCTTACTCTTCGCTTCTAGTTACCGGCATTTTTTACACGGTGTTGCAGGCCCTACTGCCGCACGAAAAAACATCGCTGGTTGCATACGTTGTTGTGCTGGTGAATACCGTTATTAGTACAGTCTTTCGCGGTGTATGTGTTTTGGTTATTTACCGAGTGGAGTGTGCAGCTCGCCGATACGGGCAGACAGTAGCAAAAAGTTCGTTCCGTTTTGCCATCATATCCGCTGCAATTGGCTGTGGTATGGGTTCTGTGTCTTCCCTTCGGGGTTCAGGAACGCTTTTAGATGCCACACAACGCCTTACATTTTACACCGATGGTACAACGCTTTACGACTTTAGCGTTTGCCCACGGATGCCGCTTTTGCAGCACAGCGTTTTGCAGGCCTCTCTGCTGCTGGTTTGTCACATTGCATGGTCCGTTATGACTGGACAAGGGATGGTTGCCGTTATGATACGGCGCGATCAGAGGAAACTGGCGGCTAGCAGCTCGCCAAACCCATCATTTAGTGCAGAGGTTTATCCCGGCGAGGCTCCTATGAAAGCCGCGGGCGATGTCGCTCTGGAGAGCCGTGAGGTTCCTTTGCCAGGTGCTAATCGTGATGAGCATGACCCTGCAGATACCGGAGGGTGTGAGGTGTACGGTAATAAGCTGCACCCAGCAACTGATGCGCCAGGTAACGATCCGTCGACGCGAGGGGTGCATGCTGAGAGCCATCACCCAGGTTTCCTACAACGGGAGGAGCAACACTCATCGGACCGTCCTGTTTGCGAACCGCCATCGGGGCAATTGCCGGTGGGAAAGGACTCGTTGATGTCGTGTGGCGAGGTGAACGGAGGCGATAATGCAGAAGCCACCACGGAGGTGCACAACAAGACACCGCTGCTCCCTTGTAAGCTGCAGGAACCCACGGTACTGCACAAAGCGCCCTCCGTGGCTGTTGCTTCGGTGGTCGGCGCCTCTGTGCTGCAGTTTGCTTTCGCTTTTTCCTCCTTATTGAACTCGGGTGCCTACAACTACGCAACGATGGAGGAGGTCCCGTACCGCGGGTGCGCCACTTCACTACCATTTCAGATTTTGATTACAACTGCTTCACTAAGTGCAATGTGGAGGCTGTTGAAGAACGAGTGCTGGGGAACAATACCATCCACAACCGAATGTTAGTGTTGATTGGTATTAAACGGAGTGCCCCGCAGGACTCTGTGCATATGTTTCTGTGAGACATCCCCTCCACCCGACGTAGTTACCACTTTCCTATCGTTTTAGTGGGTTTTGTTGCGTGGTTGAACTTGGGGCGCTGTGGTACTGTGCGCTGGACAGTTTAGGCGCCGAAGACCTTCTGATGACCGACATCATTCTTGTAACCCTAACCCAACTGCTATTATCTTCGGGTATTTGAGGTGCGTTTGCCAGTGCGCTCACTTTTTAACTACGACTCCCTCTGTGCGTTTGGCTCAAAGCACGCCAAGTAAATGGTGGCGGGGCGCTGTGTTGGTTTCACTCAGTTTACCGTGCGGCCTTCAGGCACCATCGTTGCTGTTCCATTGCCCGAATAAAAATGTGTACCTATCTTCCCCCTTTTTACCCATTTACCCCCTCGCCTTATTATGCGACTCGGTACACTTTCACATTGCAATAGCGCTTACTTTCCCACACCGAACAGGGTGCTGCTTGCGAACAGGGAGCGCTTTGCAATGCGGAAAAGTGAAACAAAGCATTGCATATCTATAGACGTGCCCACTGCCTCGTACAGGGAGGAAACGAGCGCCCCAAGGTCCAAACCCCGGAGGTGCGAAAAGTCCAGCTCAAGGGGGACACGTGCAGGCGGCGGAAAGAGTTGTGGGCCCGCAATACCGGCTCATGCGTGTCAAAGTGTGGGAAATCAGTTTGCGTCATCTTCGCGTGCAGCGGCCAAGGGTATTTTAAATTGTGGCATGTCTCCAAGTTTGATCGCATCCTTAATGTTTGACTTGAGTTCCATGGGCAGTCCTGAAAGGCGACTCTCCATGAGCGGTATGAAGGAGGCTGAGACAAAGAAGTTCAGCGACACCGCCAAGAAATCTCGTAGATCCACGGCTCAGAGCATTGTAATGATGCATCCGACTTCCTCTGCGGTACCACAGGGAAAGCCGGAACCCACAAAGCACAGGGGGTACTCGATTAATGGCACGTGTGTCTACCTTCCTAAGGCGACGTGTTTGACATTCCTTGACTTTTCCGAGAAGAGGCTGCACACCTTGCCATGTCCTCACCGCCCCAGTGGGCAGTCAGGACATGGCAGTGGTATCAGTTACTGGGCTGGCGGTCGACCGAACCCGTTCGACTGTGTGCAGGTGTTGCACCTCTCCCACAATAGTATCACGCATCTCACGAAGCCAAAAGTGGCAAGCACCGGGGATGACGAGTCATGCGGGGTTGGGAAACCTATTCGTTTGTCACTCTTCAAGCGGGTTGTGCTGATGGATCTGAGCCATAACGGGCTGGTGAGTCTCGTGGGTGTTGAGAGCATGCCATCACTGCGTGAGCTTCAAGCTTCACACAACAACATTACTAATCTGCTCCCTCTCTTTCTACCCGACTCGCTCCTACGGCACTCTACTGGGTTACAGGTACTGGATGTCAGTTTTAATGTAATTAAATGCATCATACCTAAAATCAAAGGCAATGAAAAGTCCGAGGGTGCCGGTGAGACGCAACAACAGCTTCTTGGGCTACGAACTCTTAATATTTGCAATAACTACCTGAAACAGCTGGGCGACATGACCATGTTATTCCCTAACTTGCAGAAACTTCGTGCTGTGTACAACGGCCTTACGGAGGTGCCGCCCCTTCCTAAAAGTTTGCAGTACCTTGTCTTGCAATATAATTACCTCAGTAAGGCTGAGGTGCGCCGCGCAACAGAGCTACGGGATGATTTGCCACATCTTAAATTGATGAGCCTCGGTGACCAGAGGGTGCCGGGAGCAACCAAAGAATTGGAGCCTTCAACTGCTTGGACGGACGACGACGATGCAGGACCCACAGTTGCGGCAGGAGAGGCAATGAATGGGGTGAAGAAAGGGAGTGACGAGGCACAACAGACGAAAACCGAAGGCACAGAGCCCAAAAAGACCAAGGAGAAGGAAACGACCAAAGAGAGAGAGTGCACGGAGGACTACGAAAAGGAACTGGAGAGGTTGAAGACAAGGGCAAAGGAAAGGAAAGAGAAAAGGAAGCAGAGGCGGAGAGGGAGAGAGTGCGACTGCGGGAAAGGAGGATGGAAGCAGAAAGGGCAGCGCAAAAGCTAAAGGAAATGGAAGCAAGAAAAGAAAATAAAGGCACGTATAAAGTTGGGGATAGTAAGACGGTGAATAGTAGAGCAAAGGAGAGCGATGCTAAGCCCATTGTGAATGCAATAGACTTTGAGAGTGCACAAATCGGTAGCACTGTTCACGAAAGAAGTGACTCCAAGTGCAGCAAACATAAGTTGAGCAAACGTGGAAGTAGGAAAATCAGTAGGCGAAGCATATCGCGTTCTTTGGGATCTACCGCACGCGCCGCGCAGTCCAAGAACGCGTCCCAGGAAGAGATCCAGCGGTGGAAGAGGTTGACCCAGGCATTGTAACCCTCATGCGTACATACGCGAACCGGAAAATGTCAGATACCCCCAGCATTATCGATAGAGTCCTTCATGGCGAGCGGCGCCGCTCAACGAAGGGGCGGAGGAGCTCTTCAACAATACCAAAGCCTAGTGCCATGATCACGCATGGGTACAACGGAATGGAACACCTAAAAATTGCTTCGCTGACATCGCTCCGAGCCATGGAAGGCACACCGTGTCACCAGGCCAGTAACGCGAGCGGGGTCGAGGATGGGGACGTGCGGTCTGAGGATCTCTTCACTAAACACACCTCAAAGAGACTAACACCGCGAGTGCACGGTGCTCTCGGTTGGAATTGGCTTACATCCGAGCTGCAGCCGCCGCTCCGGTGGGGTGAGCGGAAGTGGGAAATATTGGGTGCGAGCAACTCCCACTCGTGTCCCGCCTCCGGAAGGCACCAAAAACTTGCTAAGGCTTCCTGTGAACAGTAAACACAGCGATGGACAGTTACGCATAAATCTACGCGATGTATTCTCGCTCTACTGTTGTATTCTAATAGCTCTTCCTCGTGTTCACATTGTGCTTAAAACACTGTAGGGAATAGCGTTTTGCCTCCTTCCACCTCCCTCTTCCCCCCCTCCTCCTTTTGTGTGTCTTTACCCGTCTCCTTCCTTCAGTTTCTCACATTCACAAACTTCTTGTATTGTGTTCATATCATTTCTCTTTTTTTTATATTTATATATAGTTTTGCATGTTTGTATGGGGCTTCATGTGCAAAACGGGTTGCGTGTAGGGTGCGGTGCGGGAGTTCTTTTTGCCGTTAATGTGTTTGATTAATTGCTTCCATATATTTTAGCCGTTTCTTTGGTGAAAAAAAAAAAATGAAAAGGAGGGGAATGTGCTAACGGAAGTGGTTACTCACGTGTTGCCTTGTGTTTGCTGCGCTTGTATCGACTTGTTTTCTTTTTGACGACCTTTTCAATACAAGACAAAAGAAAATATGTACTTTTTGATCCTCTTCATTCTACGACTTTTTCTTCGAATTGTTTCCATCTTTGCTGTTATCCTGCAACGTTTTTTTTTTTTTCGCAATTAATTTGTTTTCGCTTAACATTTTCAACAAAAACAAAGCAAAAAAAAAAGAAAGAACGGAACAAAATAAGGGGAAACTAACGTTCTTGTGTCCATTAAAAGGAGAAGTATGCTGTTGATTGCTTCGTATTGCTTGCAGTGAATGACATTTCTCATTACATTGGGTGTCTCACTCACAAGCAGCGGTCGTTGTTACAGTGTTAGTCTCACTCCCGTGCTATGATTATCATGACTATTGCATTCAATGGGCAGAGCAGCTCGGTAAAGTGCTTGGGTGGTACATGCCGTGTGTTGCGCTGGATGTAAGTGTCCTGGACGTGTTTTTGTTTTGTTTCGTTTGTATCCCCTTGTCCCGTGTTATACCAACGGTCCCAGGTCCACTCTCTTTGTCTCTTTTGCACCACTCAGGTGTCCTCTCTTTATTAATCAATTTCACTGTGCCTTTGTCGCAATTTGGTCTGCTGCGCTGTCCATGTTTTCTGTTGTCTCTCTGTGCATCCCCTCGCTCACTGTTTATTTTATGCTCGTTGTACTGGTCAGTTGATACTTTAAAAGGAATTAGCGGTGGGTGGTCTTAGTGTGACGCCTGTTTTCTTCCCTACACACGCACACACTACCCGCCTGTCTGTGTTACCGCCGCTGCTCTTTTCACTTTGGAAAATAGAAAGACACAAGAGGACGCGACCGACGGTTTGGTAATGTGGCTCATTGTAGCAGTACTTCTCCTGGCGCTGAGTCATGTCATCGCTGCATTCGTCTTTCCCGTTGCTGACTGCGATGAAACGTTTAACTTTTTAGAACCAATGCACTTCCTGTTGTACGGCACAGGTCTTCAGACGTGGGAAAGCTGCCCTCGTTATGCCTTGCGCTCATGGCTCTTCCCGTGGCTGTACGTTGGTCCTGTGTCGTTTTTCAATACCCTCCTCGGCATGTTACATTTACCAGCGCTACGTAATGTTGATGCGTATTTCCTTCTCCGTATCGTTAGCGGCGTTGTGACGGCACTGTCTGAGGTATTTTTTGTTGGAAGCACCGGGAAAACATTTGGTAATCGGGTCGCTGTGCTGACGCTTATCTTGCTGTTGTTTAATTACCCGGTTACGCACTCTGCCGTTAGCCTGTTACCGACGAGCTTCGCTATGATGAACTACTTCTTGCTGCTTGGCTGGTGGATGCGCACGGGGCGTGATGCAGTGCAGTACGGCGTTGACAATGACTTACGGAGGGGGAAGCCTTCCGTGCTACGCATGCCACAATTCACATCTTTGCATCTCGCTGTCTTTGGTACTGTCTTTACCGCTGTTTTTGCCACTACAGTGGGGTGGCCATTCGCTGCCCTGCTAGCACTACCGGCGGCGATGGATTTACTGCTGCGCTTCCCCGTGTCCTCGTTTGTTTCTCTCCTTCTGTCATTAGCCGCTCTGTTGCCACTATCCATCTACCTCGACACTCAATATTACCACGGCTGCGGGGGTGGTGCTACGAGGATTACGTGGAGTGCGCTGAATCTCGTGCGGTACAACATGTTTATGGGAAAGGAAGGCCGTGGGCCCGAGCTGTATGGTGTTGAGCCTTGGCATTACTTTTTCAAGAACCTGCTGCTGAATGCAAACTTCGCCTTCGTTTTATGCCTCGTTTCCCCCGCTGCGGTGTTACTCAAATCATCAAATTCCTCTGCAAAGAGATGTATCCCAGTAGTCTCAGGTGTTGCTGGTCATGATGATATCGACGAAAGAAAAAAGTCAGGAAGCAGCAGGGTGAGTAAGGCGCCCGGTATCTCGCCGCCAAAATCAAGACACCCACAGCCGTTGCCCACTGTTTCGCGTGGGCGGACTTTACTTTACATTTCTCCGTTTTTCCTGTGGTTCATCTTCTGGCTGACAGTGCCGCACAAGGAGGAGCGGTTCATGTCACCCGCCTTTCCTTTCTTGATCCTCGCCGCGGCACTGTGCATTGCGTACCTCTTTTTCATCGAAGACTCATCGCGTGACACTGCGGTGGGTCGCGCCGTGTCGGACGTTACGGAGGAAATGAGGAAGGCCTCTGTGGGTCGCTTAAAAGTGCCTGAGTGTCCAAACAGGCGCTTCTTTAACAGGATTGCCCCTGTTGCCGGATATGTGCTGCTGTCGTTGATCGCTATAGTTTCGCTCTCGCGTGCCACAGCAATACACAAGTTCACATGGGGCCGCAGCAAATGTTTCACGAGAACTATGATGTGCTGCAGATGTTGGCGCGGCGGAAAGTTAGTGAAGCCACATATGAGGATGACCAGCGGGTGTACACCGTTTGTGTGGGTCGCGAGTGGTATCGCTTTCCTTCGTCATTTTTCTTGGATCCAACCTCCGCCCGTGTTAGCTTCATGCGGAGCCGGGGTTTGGACTGCGCTATGCCGCTCCCTTTCAAGCGGGGTGTCAGGGGCGCCACATGTCGTTGCGGCGCCGATGGGGTGAATGACTTAAATAAAGCCATACCTGAACAATACGTGCGGAACGTTACTGTTGACTGTGACATCGTGCTGGATACTCGTAGCTTGACCAATCTAAACGAAAGCTTCGATTTCCCCAGTGATGTGTTTAAGCACGAAATACCTGGAAATAAAAAATATTGGCTCCTGGATGTTGAAAGGACACCCATGTGGTGCCGCGTACTGTATTACCCCTTAGGGATTAGCGAGCGATGTACCGTGAGGAAGGAGGTAGTGTTGTTAAGCAAACAAAACCTCTAGTGCACCATGGCTGGTGGTGAGAAAAACCGATGAGACTTTGTCTTCTGAGGTGTATCGGAGGTCCATATGCTTCGCTGTGTATGTGTAGTGGACGTGCGCGGAAATGGCAAGCGGGGTTTGCGAGAATTAGTGTATTACATCCATGAACCTTTTGTGGTGTCTCATCTTTTGTATTTAACTTTTGAAGCACAAGCAGGTGTGTGGCCGTAGCCCACTTCACAAATATATATATATATATATATCATGTTCGCTTGTATCGTTAGTTCTTCCCTGCCACACACTGGAACATTGCATTCATCTTGCACCGGTGCAGCTACGTCCCACCTTATACCCGAAGTTGTATATGCGCATCCTTGTTTTTTTTTCTTATTTGATTTCCATGTTTCGCTGCGTACATCTCACCTCACACAAAGGCGGCTCTGATGGGGCGAAGGTCTGACCTTCGTGCCGTGGCGGCGGTGGCCATCCAACGGTGGTACGGACGCCGCCGGGAGGTGGTTCATGCAGTGCGGCTCCTCGGCACACTACACGTGATAAAAAGAGATAGTGAGCGCGGCAACGAGATAGCCCAACTAATAAGGGAGGTGTTCAGCCGCTGCGTTAGTGACAGCGCAAATGGTGTAGATGTTAGCAACACTGCGGTCAGTGGTGATAAAAACGGTAAGGGCGCTGACGAGGGTGCAGTGGCGTTTTATGCGGTAGCAGTCCTCATCGACGTAGCCAAGGAGTACGAGAAGCGGCTTCATAAGCAAAATTGGTCGTGTCTCTCGCTGGATGCCTCACGTGTGAGAGCAGAGACTAAAGTGGGTCCAAGCAGCGCACTTACACGTTGTAAGTTGCTACCAGATACCGTCCTGGAGGACATTGTGAAGGGAGTTGTCTACGCCATTTCACCCCTCGCATTCGAGAGACGCCAGTCCAGGGATAATGAGTACCCCTTGGGGCGTCTTATCGCGAAATGCTGGGGCTTAGTGGGTGTGGGGTGGCTGGAGAAATTTACCAGCAGCCGATCAGGAGAGGCAGGGGCTCCGGAAAATCTGCTTTCGTGGCTCAAGCACACGTTACAGTACACACAAGTTACAGTGGGTTGTTCCATCCCCTCCGCCGCTGCTGGTCCACCTCCAATGTTAACTACCGACGAGTTCATAGTGTGCGATGTGCCGCCGCTTCCAAACCCGCCGGTGTTACCAGAGGGGCGACCCTTAGCAGCGGAAACTGGCGAAGTAGCCGACGCCGCTGAACGTGACGGGGCTCGTGTGGAGGATGCAGCGAAGGCAAAACGGGTTACTTTTAAGAGCCCAAAGGATGAGGAGGAAAGCAGTAGCAGCAGCGATGATGTTGATGTGGGCGATGATGATGATGATGATGAATACAGTGATCGTGCGTACTACGCAAACCAGAAGAAGCGGGAGATGGCACGTGTTGCCCGCATTGCTTCAAGACTGAATATGGATGACGCATCGATTAAAGCAGCAAAGACAGGTGTGGAGGCTGTAGCTGCGAAGGCGGCGGAGGCATCGAAGCAGCGTGCAAAAGAAGCCGCTGCAGAGCACGAGTCGTATTTGAAAATGTTTGGTGATGTTGGACAGGTGTTATATCCTTTTCTCTCCAATACAAAGCGAAATTCGACTCAAGGCAGTGAAGCCATATCCACTGTCACCGAAAGTGGAAGCGTAGGTACTGAGGAGCAATGGTGGTGCACAGTGTGTGAGCTGTGCGGTGATGCAGATGACCTGCTAATCTGCCCGTGTGGGAATAAGCTGCACCGCGAGTGCGCTGTTACCACTTCGGATAAAGTGCCGCATTGCTCGAGGTACTGCCGTACAGTGGTATAAGCGCCATGCGGTATGGCAGTTGTCCGCTGTGTTTGTTTTTTCTTGCTGACCCCGCGTGTGCGTGCATATGGGCTCGATAATATGCGACAGTATAAATTGGGGTGCTTTATTGACGAATACTGGATAGACAAGATATTTACCTAAATGTCAAGTGCATTATTGACCATTGTTTATTTAATGGTTCTGTTTTCCCCGCCTTTTTCATTTTTTTTTTCCGTTTCGTTTCCTGTTGTCATTGCTACTGCTTCATGGACCGTGGAGTTCCTATTTTTGTGTGCCCCTGGACACTTGACGGAGTTGCTCTCTTCGCTTCTTTGCATAACAAAAGAAGAGTTAGGACGACAGGGAAAGTGGATGACCGATGCTCTCGCAGTGCTTGATGGAGCTGCTGCACGAGTTTCGGCACTACTGATGTCGAATGGGATCAACGCTCTAATTTCTTTCCTAAACGGCGAGGTGTTTGTCGAGGGCCCGTGTGTCCCTGTGGCTGCTGCTGCCTCTGGCTGTAGCGCGTCGAGGGTTGACAACCTCTCGCTTCCCAACACGTTGGTGGGATGTTATGGCTTCGTGCCTCTGGCCATAGCCACTGAGCTTTCTCTTTCGCCCTCCACCTCGCAACAAGAAAGAACTGCATTAGTGCAGGACTTCGAGCAGAGAGGCTTTCATGTGTTCAGTGTCAACTTGATGCCGGATCCCACGGAGTTGGGAAACACACATCGAAGCAGTGACTGTGCTGCTACTAGTAGCAGCGCTATATCACAACTTAATTGCATAGAGTCCGCACGAACGTGGTGCGACGCCGTTTATGCGGAAGAAGACGGGTCGATGACCAACATGGGTAATGTCGGCGATTCCTTCCATCGTACTGGTTTGAAGCGGTCCCGAAGCGGAGAATCACAGGCGCAGGCGGCAGGTACAAGAAGATCGCAATTTTTTACCTGTGACGATAATACCCAATTGCCTACACGACCCTATCAATCTGCACGAGGTCCGTGCATACGGCGTGTGCTCTTCATAGTTCGGTGTTGCGCCAACGGAGGCAGCAGACAGCATGGCACTGCCCTCGGTGGAAATGGTGGCCTGGTGAATGAGCGGATGCGCCGCGCGCGTGATCCGCTGACTTTACTTCTGCACGACATTAGTGCTCTGTCAGTGTTGTGCTCAGCGAGGCAGTCACAACGACATGCAAAAATTCGGTTTTCAGTACTTTTACTGCCGGATGATCTTGCATACGGCGGTGCGCTGCTGGATGGGTTGCTGCGCGGCTCTGTGAGTCGTCATTACTGTGTGAAGTTGTTCCAAGGGCCTGCGGACCGAATGCTGCGCTGCCGCGAACATGGTGACGAGAATGAATCTGATGACGGGGAATATGCGTTATTCATGAAGCGTCTTGAGTCTTGGTTTGGTGCACCAACGGAGCCGCACACAACAGATATTAGCAGTGGTGTTGGAAACTTCAAGACAACTGATGAGCGCAGTGTAAGTTTAGATCTACAAAGTGGAGTGAGAGTGCGAAAGAGAGAGGTTGGGTTTTTCTTCCTTCGAAAAGGAAACTTACCGCTGTGTTGCTTTCTGCGTGAAGCGCTTCGTCGGTTCCCCGTTGTGCTTCCATCAACTGCTCTCCAACAGCTGCAGTCCCTATGGGCCTTCAGACATCAGCTCTCCGACGTTGTGATAGGGTTTCATTCGCTGCTCTCAATGTTCTCGTTTTCCTCCCCACAGCATGCTGACATAGACTCAACGGTATGCAACGGCCACGAGCCAAAGATGAGGACAGAGTTGGAGATCCCAAGCAATTACCACGGGCATGTGGAGCAATTTTCTAGCAGTGCCGAGCTTCTCAACATTCTTTTCACTGCTGCAGCTCGATGGGCTGACGGTCACCCACTGAGTGAAGCGGTTGCGTTTGCCGTCTTATATGAAGATGTTGTTTATCGTCGCTATGCGCGTCTGCAGCGCATACCGGAACTCATGGCCTTTCTGGAGCGTTCGATGGAAAAGCGAGTTGAGGGTGCTGATATGCCGGATGTGTTAGCTGCCTGTGTGCCCACGTTCGAACCGACTTCACTTATGCTCTCGGGGAGGCGTCTCCATGAGAAGCCTCTATTGGACATCAGAGCCCCCGTTTATATTCCACCGCTTATGGCCGTGCCCTCTATGAAGTTATCAATTACCGCAGAGTTACTTCGTTCTTCCATACTAGCCGTGCTGCCACCACAGGAATCATTAAAGGAGATTCAGGAGTTGGCAGGATCTTCTTCTGACATTAGTGAAAAAGGTGGTGATAGGGCAGGGTCACAAGAGATGTCTCGCGTTGGACTGGCGTGCAACAACTTCTTCAGCCCTTCGATCCCAAACACTGTTCGCGTGCTGTATATTCTTAACTCTCACGGGTTAGCTAAACCCAAAGCAAAGCAGCAGTTTGTGCACATTTCTCTTCTACAGCGGTTGTGTCAACTTTCGGACGAGTCCCTTGTTAGATCGCTATTGGAGCTCCAGATGAACGGAATGGTGACGGTAAATGTGCGAGAGTATAAAGTGAAGTCAACGCTACTTACGCCTTTTTAACAGTTTATGTGTGTCTTTTGAGTTAGGGGATGCGCTTAAAGACCCCTAGCCCAATTTGCTTTGTTGTTTCTCTTTCCTAATCTGAATCCGCAAAGGTGTACATGCATGTGTAAATGTGATTTCCCTCTCGCTTGCGTCCGCAGTGTCTGCAGAGATGGTCGTCGGTTATGTCGGCAGTGTACCGAGGGGAGGGGAAATGTGATAAATCACGCAACTTTCAAACACATTCGTTAGTAGCTGTGTGTGTGCTGGCACACACGACCTCGGTGTTGTCACGGCTGCCGCTCACACCCCTCTGTACGTGAGCTCCTCTTTTCTCTTTCCTGGGCACATATTGCAACCCTCTGTATGCCATTTTTCTTCGCTTATCCTCTTTTCTCGTTATTTTCCAACTGTGCGCTTTGTTACTTGAAAGCAGGGCAGCACGGTGTTTGCTGGTGGCTGTGGGTTGCGGCCACGAAGGTCATAACTCACTTACACCAGCGGGGAAGTTTCATTTCCTGCTACGCGCGAGACGAAAGGAGAGGGGGAAGAAGAAAACATAAGGAGAGGAAGTTCGTGTGTCCGCTCATCTCTTTCGTGGGGCGCGATAATATTGGTGATCAAGCAGGTGCGCGTGTCTGTGAGAGGCGAAGCGATCCCTTGAGAATAGGCGAAAGAGAAATACACTTCTGGCACGTGTTAATAAGCACATTGTTGCGTGTTAAGGAAGAGGGAGAAAACACGGTTATCCGTAGTAATAATAGAGGAGGGAGAGGGAAAACCTGAGGAGGCGAGCTGTGTTGAATGGTTAGCTCGAACGGCGGTGCATATCCACAGGAATGCTTACCGAAGCAGCAGCAACAGCGGCAGTCACTTAACACTATTTTGCAGACTGTGAATTTTCCTCCCCGTTTGAAGTATCGGCCGTCTGTTGCGCTTCCGCGGAAGCGCGACGTCATACGGTTTATCGTCAGGCGCGCGTCGAGCGTTGGTCTTTATGTCAAGCGGAATCGTGATTCTCTAAGGAATTTGTCGGCACTGGGAGTGACACTGGTGCGTGCCGCACTGCAGGCCGCGTACCGTAGTTCCCGCATCGCAATTTTCACTCCCTCTTCAGGCGCCGGGACAGAGTGTTTCGCAACAAGTGCGGAGGATGATGCTGAAGGTAGTTCTTCTGCGATGGATGATACCATTGCTGGTGGCGTTCTTAGTGGTTTGGCGGAGTTCGCAGAGCCTTCGCTTTTTATGGGGATTCTCTCAGCCTTTCTTGCGTATGGTATCGACTTTCAGAAGGCCCGGCGTGAGGCTTTGTGTCCCTGTCAAGAGAAACCGGAGTGGATGGACGCGAATGGCACTTTGCTGCTTGAAGGCCTCAATTCGTGTCTTCCTCCGCTAGACAACGCACTTTGGTGTTTGCATGGCGTAGCTAATAAAATTCTTTTACTGGCTGCTGGGAAGATAAGCAAATTTCGCCAGTTGCCTGTGGTAGATGGCAATGTCGATGGTCTGCTGGGTACCCCGTGTCCAGTAACTGGGAAGGAGCGATCGGGGTGCAGTGCGCCATCTGAGGCGGAGTCTATCTACTTACTCCTGCAGAGAGCGTACTCGATACTGGCGTTGCTTCATGTGTTTGCACTGAATGAGGTGCTATCCGCAGACGGCACTCCTTTTTCCTTGAAAGGGGATAACGGCACGGGGCCGTATACGATGGGTTCGCTGTGTTCCCTACTGACCACGTCGCCGTGTGGTACACTTCCTTCAGTCACAGCCCTCATAAAGGACGCATTTGAGGATTTGATATCCCCAATGAAAAGACTCATTGATGATTTTGAAATCGGATGTGAGGTGGATATCGAGGGACTGTGGGATTATATACACAAACTCAACAGAACGGGGAAGCCGTGGTTGGTTTTTGCGCTTGCTTGCTTCTGTGCCTTTTCATTCATTCAACAGCAGTGTGTGCCCCAGAGCATGACAGCACAAGAGTTGAGCATGGTGACTGAGTTCCTGGGGCCTCGGATCTTTGCACTTTATGGGAAGTGCGCTGGAAAGATGCCGGTTGGGCGCGATGGGTTTACCGGAGGTGCAGGATTTGGGTCCGGTTCCTTTCCCGTAGCTTGCGGCTCCTCTAGGGGAGCAATGGAACACAATGCGAGAGGTCCCACCGCTGCTACGCAAGTGGACACCTCCAGCATTAGTCTTCCACATTGTGAACCATCTGAGGGGCCGCAGTCCGACTCATTCAACCATGAGGTGTCTGCTGCAGCAACTTTGGCAAATTATTGCGTTTCTCATAAGTGTATTGGTTTGTTGAATGCGGGAAACACATGTTTTATGAACAGTTTATTGCAGGTTCTCTTTGCCGCAAAGCGATTTAGCGTGGAGCTGGAGCATTACGTTCTCAAGGGTTTGCTTAAGAAGATGGTGCCTAACGTGCAAATGGGCAATAAGAATGGTTTCAATTTACTTCAAATTGTAGCAGGGGAAATAGAAAAGCAGCTGTGTGACAACGATCGTGTGGTTGCTGCCGCTGCCTTTATCACCGCGGAGATGCGGTGGCGTCTGCATAATAACCAAACTTCCTCTCCCGTTAGCACTGAAAATTTGAAACATTTTGCACCGCAACCCTTCAACAACGGTCGCCAACACGACGCATCTGAGTTTGCCATGATGTTGATGGACCGTATTGACTCTTTCGTGGCACCCAAACATATTGATGACACCGTAGTCGGTGAGGAACAATTTGATAACGCTCAGGATAGAAAAAACGGCAGTGGACCGTATCTTCTTCCAACTGAGAGTGGAGCTGAGCACTCCTCTGGCAAACCAATTGAGGAGAAACAGGCGATGCTTGTCACCAAGTGGTTTGGCGGGACACTTGTTTCCACTGTTAAGTGTCAACGTTGCTACATCAGCCGCTCCCAAAGGACCCCTTTTTGGAACATAACGGTGCCATTGCGCCACGACAGTAACGTGGTGAGTACCTCAGAAAGTTTCATGGATGCACAATCGGCAGGCCACGACCAGACGGCCCCACAACATACGGAAGCGACATGCGCGGCGGATGAGTGTATTATCGCTGGTACGCATCACACGGACACCACAAGAAAACAGAATTCGGTTAACGGATCCAATTCATTCCCACATGAAGGAAAGGATGAGGGTGCGATTGGAAGTAAGTTAACTCAGCGGCCTTCGCTGCAGAGTTTGCTGAATAAAGTTCTCAACCGCAGTGAGTCGGCTGAGCTCCTTCAAGGGGATAATATGATTTTCTGCGAAACGTGCTGTAGCCAGGAACCAGCTGTGCTCTCTCATGCTGTGCATGGGACACGCGTGCCTACGAGCGGATTTACCTCATGGGATGGGATTGGGGAATGCAACGAAGGAGAACTGCATGAAACAGTTGGGGAAGATTCTATTAGAGATGTGCCACATTATTTGATGTTACAACTCAACCGCTTTCAATATTCGAGTTCTACAGGGAGCCACGAAAAGGTCATGGATGCCGTGCGGGTAGACAGGCGCATTAGTGTGCCGGTGCGGGTCGCGGAGCAAACACAGCGCTCACCGCCGCTCGTAAACGGGATGAGGATACAATAAAAGGCGTATTAGCAAAGGCATGTCCTGAGGAGTGTAATGGGGAAAATGGGGTGGAAGAACAAGAGCTTGCAGACGGTGTTGTGCAATACAAACTGAAGGCAGTTTTGGTCCACAGCGGTCCCAGTGTTTTCTCGGGCCATTATTTTTCGCTCCTGTGCATTCCATCCGATGCAGCCGCCGAGGCGAACGTGCGGGCGAAGGGAGTTGAAAAAGCAGAATGTGAAGAAGAGGACTTTTGGGTTTTAGCAAACGACTCGCACATATCTGCAATTAACGATGACACGCTTTCAGGCCTCCTGTCGGGTTCCGGGGGTGTTTTTGGCCGCTTTGAGACACCGTATATTATTTTATACGAACGTTGTCAAGGTCCCGTCGAAGCGTCCCGTACCGCCCGCTCACTGTGCAGCAGCACCGCAGATAACGGTGGTCACGACTCCGGCTGTGCGGATCAGTTGTTTCAGCTCTTGCTTGGGGCGCATGGTCAGGCTGCTGATGCACTTGCCCAGCAGTAGTTGTGGCATTGATAGCGCTACGCGGGTGTTGGGACACATGTCACGGTGCCAGGTGTGGTCACAGCCGCCCCTCCTGCCAACCTACTGCAGCTTTGGTGTGTGTTTGGGAGGTTTCAGACGTGCCTTCTTTCTCTCTTTTCATTCCAAAGATAAGTAGTGTTGTGGGTTTCCGGATTGTCAAGAAGAAAGTGCACTTCTTAATGAGTCATTTCGCTCTTTGAAATGGTCTTCCACTCTTTACCTTATCCTCTGATTTGCCCTTGCGCATGCACTCCTTGCAAATGGTCTGATCTCTTCTGGTTTTGTTTGACTCCGCGACCGCGGCAGCTGCTGGGACTGCTGATGAGGCCGGGTATTTTGGGCGTGGCGCACCACACTGCGTTTACTTCTCCACTTCCTTGCCTTCACTACACTGAATAACACGGACAACGTGAATGCATAACTAATTGTATTTATTTAACTTAAACGGCGTAGTATTCTTTTCCTGTGTTTATTTTTTACACTTTCTCTTTGCTGATGTTTTTCTTAACGTGTTTTTCATCCATCGCTGGCCACTGCAGTCACGCTATTGCTCTTGTGTCTTTTCTCATTCTGTTTATAACTGTAGTGCGCAATAGTATCATATAGCACCCCTGTGCTGCCGTAACTAACACCTTGAGAGTCGTACATCCAGAGGCAGGTGCCAAAGATATCAATTTGGCTGCCGCAACAACAAGGGGTTGCCTCGTTGCTCACCTTTATAGCATATTTTTTCCTTTCCTTTCTTCTCGTCTGGAGAGGGGGAGGTTCAACAAAACCCATTAAATGTCCGCGCCTGCGGCGACTGGAGGGAATCAGGATCTCGCGGACGTAAGTGGGGAGGAGTTACTGGATGAGGGCAGTGAATATCCCATTGGTAATGTGAACACGCAGGCGCTTTGTTTGTTGGTAGCGCAGTATATAGATGAGCAAATTCGCCTACCTATTACCATGAGGACCGATACGGATTCTGATTTCGGTGATGCTTTGTCAGCGCAGGGAACTGTTTTGTCGCTGAAGGAAGCGCTGCGCCGCCTTGTTGCCAATGAGTATGGCTGGCGTGGCAGTGTTGGCAAAAAAGGTTTGGATTTTTTCATGCATCGGGAGTCGACATTTAGGACCACACCATCACGCACATCACACGCGTGCGAATCGCTTTGTGTAGTGCCATATGGATGGTCCGATTATAGTTATACCGCTGCGGCGCTGCGGCATGTATTTGGAACGACAAGCGGGCTGAACGGGGTGTTGCTCCTCTTGAAGGAGGTATGGGATGTCCGGAGGGCTGCTTTATATTACAAGGAAAAATATATGAAAGCACTAGCGACGTTGAATCGTAGCAAAAAACGAGAGCGTGCAGAAGTTAGGAAGGCTGCACTTAAACCTGTAGAGTTTAACATGCCTAAACTGAAAGCATGCACGGAAGAGGTCTCCGGTGCCGATGCGGACAAAGTCCTGGAGGATATGGATGGTCTCATTGTCAAGTACTTGAAGGGGCGGGGCAGGACAGCCAAGCAGATGTATTTCGCGCTGGTGCAGTGTCACGAGATTATACGTAGTTATTGCAAGCGCACTGGAAGGATACCAGTGTGGCAGCCTGACAGGCACATTTCACGTGAGGCAGGGCGTGGTGTTTCGAATTACACCACGTTTCTGGGTGATGAGGAAGTCTCCACGTTGTCCCTTCCCGCTGACCCGTGCGGAGCTGAACATGCGCCAACTATCACCATAACGAGTGGGGATCTTGCCCCAGTGAACAAGCTGCTTCCACACGTTCCCCATGATAGTGCCGATGACATACAAAATAGCGCTAACGCAGTGGTGTTGAAGAAGCGAGCGACGAAAAAGGTCCAACAACCCCTTCCGCCGATTCGTGTCAACCCTCTTTCCCAGCCCCCATGTACCCCACTTTCTTGCGATCCAACGAAACCTGTGGTGCAGGAGAAGAAAAACGAGAAGTTTAAACTGCGCACCCTGCGCGAAGCTGCCAACGGCCTTATTGCGCGTTTGGACCACGCCCACTCCCAGCGCAAACTGGCTGTGGGTGGGGGTCTGTGCTCGGAGGTCAGCGGTGCGTGATAAATATGGGGCGTAGTGTGCAGTGATCATAGTTTTGCCGGAGATGAAAGATTAGGAAGGAAAGAAGTGATTAACACATCTGATTAGTGGAGTTACTGATCAAAACATTGATGCGTGGGTGAAGTGTGTGTGTGTGCGTGCTTCTTTCATTCCCTCTTTTTTTCGCGAGCATTGCCAAAAAAGACAAAAATGGTTACGCGGGCTCCTTATCCCCACATTCTTCTTGACTCATGCCCCTTTTTATTTTCCTTGCACACACTTCACCTACGTAATATGTAATATTTATTGATCCCATCACCGACGAATCCTCCACCTGTCTTTTTCTTCCTTGAACATTCAGGTGGGCAGTGCATTGCGCTCCCCTTGATTTTCATGCCTTTCTTCTCAGCTCCCCCTCCTTTTTCTTTGCCATGTTACGTGAAGCTGACCTCACAAACGTGAATTTCACTGATCCAGCCGCTGAAAGTCGAAAAGGGAGAATCCCATTCATGACTTTTGTTTTGTGACAAGGGGGAAACAAATGGGAAGTGTAAACAAACCGCCAAAATATTTGCGGGAGCGAAATAATAATAATAATTATTATTATTATTATTTAAAAAGAAAGAAAAACGTGATTTAACACACCCTTGAGTTTTTTAAGCGCCCTTTTTAATTTATTATTATTATTATTATGCCACATTTAATGTTTGTAGTTCATTTGGGTGTGCGATGCTGTGAGGCTGTAGTGTCTTGTTGTTTTTGTTTTTTGCTCTACCGTACGCTGCTTCATTCTCAGTTAGTTAGCTAGTTACATTTCTCTCTCGCCCTCTTTCGAGTGATGGGGTTGTCTGTGTGTTTTGACCACTACTTTTTTCTATCGTAGCGGCTATCAATCCGTTACTTCCTGTCTTGTGATTATTTTATTTTTTTGGGCTGTGCGTGTTACGAGCAACAGTAAAAATAGACGCGTTTGTTGTGTCGCACTGCCACGTTTGGAAGACATTGTTTTACCTTTTTTCCCCTCTAAAATAACAAAAGAAAAAGATAAAACAATGTCTTTTTTTTGGGGGGGGTCCTTTTTTCTTACTTTAAGGATCGGCCCCGTAGGAGTGGCACGGTGCCTTGCGTGGCCTCAGAGGCTTTATTTTCTATTGGCGTGAGGAAGAGGAACGTAACGGGGGGGAGTGTATGAAGAGGAAATGGCGCTACGTCATAGCGCTTATTTGTACATTTTTTTTTTTGCAGTCTGTGTGTTTTCTGTACCGGTGCCATTGTGTTTCCCTATCCATCTATTTAACTGTTTTTGCTGCTGGCCACTTGGTGCCAGTCAATTGTTCTCTAGTTGGATATTTCTCCTCCCCCATTGTACTTTCTCTCTGCTTTTTTTTTCTTCTAATTTTCTTCTTTTTGCCTGCATACTCGTACCGTCGTTGCTTTCCTCTGCCTTAAGTTGTGTGTTTGTCCGCTTAGCTCCAAAGAAAGCAAAACTAGAAGGGGAAATTTACAAAATACACAGTAAAGGAGGAGGGGGTGTGCACAGGGATATAATATACCTATCTATCGCAGTACGTCGCCTTGTGTTTTCTTCTTTTATTCTCCCAGCCTTAACGACTTGGAGTGCCGTTCACTTGTAGTTCGCTCGGTTTCTGTGCACCTCCGAGGAAGAGGAAGTGAAGGTACGAGGGAAGTGTAGGAGTTGTCTGACCCCGCCAACACGAGAAGAACGGCGAAAGCAATGAGCTCACTTGTAACGGTGCCCGCAACCAATGCAGCGAGCGAAACTAATGATGGTTGCATTATTAATGGGTCCAGCCTATACGAAGAACATGAAAGACTGGTTAGAAGCATTCAAAACCTGAACCTTAAAACGATGATATGCAAAACAGAGACGCACCATCTGCAGAGGGAAGAGAGTGCCGCCAAGCAGGAGGTGAAGCGGATTCAGGCAGTGCCTCTGTTGCTGGGAACTTTTGTAGAGGCCGTGGATGCGGGGCGTGGTATCGTAGGCGGTTCCTCTAGCAGCAACTATTACGTGCGTATTTTGAGTACGCTTGATAAGGAAAAACTGAAGCCTGGTACAAGCGTTGGGCTACACAAGGGCAGTAATTCTTGCGTGCAGATATTACCCAACGAAGTAGATACCGACATCCACATCCTCCGAAAGGAGGACAGGCCGGATGTTACGTACAGCGATGTCGGCGGGCTGGACATGCAGAAGCAAGAGATCCGCGAGGCGGTAGAGTTGCCTCTCACGCACGCTTCGCTGTACGATCAAATTGGTATCGACCCACCCCGTGGCGTTTTGCTCTACGGCCCGCCTGGCACCGGCAAAACGATGCTTGTGAAGGCGGTGGCCCACCACACCAATGCTGCTTTCATCAGCGTTGTCGGCTCTGAGTTTGTGCAAAAGTACCTCGGTGAGGGTCCACGGAAAGTACGGGACGTGTTCCGCCTCGCACGGGAGAATGCGCCGGCTATAATTTTTATAGATGAGGTTGACAGTATTGCGACGAAGCGTTTCGACGCACAGACTGGGGCGGACCGAGAGGTTCAACGCGTTCTGATTGAGCTACTCACCCAAATGGATGGTTTTGATCAGACCACTAATGTGAAGGTTATTATGGCCACTAACCGTTGGGACACGCTTGACCCGGCGATACTTCGTCCAGGGAGGCTTGACCGGAAGATCGAGTTTCCGTACCCCGATCGCCGCCAGAAACGGCTTGTGTTCCAAGTCTGCACGGCTCGCATGAACCTTTCGCCGGAGGTTGACTTGGAGGAATTCGTCACGCGGCCGGAGCGGCTTACCGGAGCGGACATCCAATCCATTTGCCACGAGGCGGGGATGTTGGCAGTGCGGAAGAACCGATACGTCGTTCTCCCAAAGGATATTGAAAGTGCCTATCGCACAATCACCCGCAAGACGGGAGAAGAGCAATACGATTTCTACTCGTAGTTCCTCCTCCTACGTTTGTACTGAAAAGCTGTGAGTACGTGTGCACGTATGGTCGCTTGTTCTTTTGGGGAGCATAACGGTGAAAGCGAGAGAATAAGTGGATGTGGGAAGGAAAAGAAATCAAGGAAGAAAGGAAAAGACGGAGATGAGACTCAAGATGTCCAGAGGAGGGAAGCAGAGCGTGAGTGACACGCGTCTTTAGTTATTATCAAGGCACCCGGAGAATGTCACCTTTCGCTTTGCTTTATCTTTTTGGTTGTTGTTAGTCGTAAACCTCAAGAAAATATTTCTTTTATAGCTTGTCACCGTCTTCCTACTTTTGTTTTTGTTTTTCTGACCGGCATACGTTGTGGTGGATACGTTGTCCCATGAGCTAAACAGTTCTCATGGGGTACTTTTCCGCTACCCTGCTGTGATGTTTCATCTCGTGTATCCTCATGCCTCCCCATTTGTCGTGTGATTAGGTTCTTAGTTAACTCGTCGCAGTCACTGTGCTTCCCGAGCGCCGAAGTGATCACTGGACCTTCTTAGCGAGTTACTCTCAGAAGGGGCTGCTGACGCGGCCACAACACTGGTGCGCAGCGAACAACTTGCTACTGGAAACTGACGAAGGGGAATCTTAGGGAAAGTTAAGGGACACAAGGGTTTGCATTTGCTGGCGCTAAATAATAAAAAAAAAAACGGTTAAGATTGCTGTTTTATGGAGGTGGTGGTGAAGAACATCGGGGCTGCATTTTCTGTTGCAGTAATACCCGTGCTGCGGGACAACTACTCCTACGTTATACACTGCAAAACGACCAATGCTCTGGCAGCTGTGGACGTCTCCGCTGATGTTGCTCCGGTAATAAATTATTTACAGCGCATCAGCCATGGCAATGGAAGGGAAAACTTGCTTACAGTCTTTTCCACACACAAGCACTATGACCATACGGGTGGTAATCTTTCCATGCAAAAGATGTTTGGCGCACTTGACGGTTTTCGTATCATTGGCGGCGTGAATGAGGCCGTACCCGGGGTGACGCACAAGGTGCGTGAGGGCGATAAGTTAACAATTGGTGCACTACAAGTGGATGTGCTCGATGCTCCGTGTCATACTAGTGGCCACGTTTTGTATAAAATACATCACCCACAATACGTAAATGATGGAGCAGCGCTCTTCACAGGCGACACGATGTTCGTTGGTGGTATTGGTGCTTTTTTCGAAGGGGACGCCACGCTTATGTGCCGCGCGCTGCGAAAGGTTTATCACCTAAACGGAACTCATAATGACGGTTTGAATAGGGCGGATGAGGAGACTTGGGACAATCGCACATACGTTTTCCCCGGCCACGAGTATACGGTAAACTTTCTCCGCTTTTCATATAACACTCTTCCCTCCACACACCCCGACTATAAATTCGTTGAGTCTCAGTTGCGTCGCTACACGGAAAGTGTGGCTAACAAATTACCTACAGTGCCAAGCACGCTTTCTGAGGAGAAACGGCAAAATCTCTTTCTGCGTACATGTGATGAAACATTTGTAAGAGACATGAACCGTGGGAAGACAGCTGAAGAGCTTATGGACTATTTGTATAATGCGTGTCCGTGAGGAAAGTAGTGCCCCAATATGTCGGTGATTTTCTAGATGTGTGTGATCCCACACGGGGACGGCGGCCCATAATTGTGGCACAGTCTCATGTCTGCATTTGAGCCTTTTCCATTTACAAACTTTTCTATGTATATATATATATATATATCGCTTCTATCACTCTTCTTTTTTTCCCCCTTCTCACAATGGGATAAAGTTGTTGGCCTTTGTGCTGATAGCGTGGGGTGTAAGGAGGAGGCGACGTGGCAGTGAAATCGTGTGTGAAAGAAAATCTCACATGTCACAGGCACTAGAGTGCATTCTGCCGCCACTTACTTGTCACCTCACGGGAGGCGTCACGGGTGAAGACGCAGTGGGGAACGGCATTACGACAAATGAGAGCAAGGCACCCAGTTGTGCAAGTTGCGGAACGTCGTCAGACTCCTACAGCTCCTTTGATAGGTCTGGAATTGCGCAATACCCGTTCAACGTATCCGACCCAATGATGGGTCCGGCAAGTTCTGCTGCACGAACAGGGAGGTGCAGTAACGTACGTAACAGTGCATACCGCTGGCGGCGTTGTATTGAAATTTGGAGGCATTTATTGGGTCATGACCCACTTTTTCTCGCTCTTCTTTTTCACAGTGGCTCACTTTGGGCGACGGAATGGACACAAGGAAATGTCAAGGACGTGAGACTTGGAGTACCCCACTGTGGTGACTCGAGGAAAGATAAGAAATCTTGGGCGGAGGCGGTGTTGTGGTTTCTTCAGCTTCATGAAGGAGTCGCCGTAGGCGGAGGCACGACTGGTTCTGATGATATCGGACCGAGTAATACCGGCCACGTCCGTGACTGGAACAATAAAAGTGAAAGAGAAGATCCCCGTAAGGGAGGTACTGCGTTTCACATACATTCGAAGGACGCCTCGCAAGTTCAACGTGCGGCTACCGGTTTATTGAGCGAGTGGTTTAGCACAGTGGATGGCTGTGGCAAAAGATTTGCTCGTGCTTACTACCTATCGTGTGCGATAAAGATCGTTGCCCTGGTTGGGAATGCGTCGCTAATTGAGGATATCCCACAGCTATGCAGGCTCGTGCAACTGGACTCGCGGTTTTCTTCCCATCTCAATGCGTTCTACAGTATATTGTGCTGCCTGCTGGTGGAGGAAGCTCAGCAGCAACACCCATGTCGTCTTAGTCTTCCTCCAACGTTTTTCCTTCTAAACTTCAACGTTATTGGCCGGGGTTCTCGATTAGGCGTATGGCTTCCACGGGAACTTACCGGGCATAAAAGAGTGGGAAACTCCATACAGGAGGGGGATTTTTATTCGTGTGTAGTCTCCTCCCCCGGCGTTGTGCTGCGCATTTCTTCTTCCCCATCGGCCACGGAGGGTGCTGAAATGTGTGCAGACATTGCTTTAATTATCCGTTTGCTTGATGAGGCGGACATAGGACAAAACGCAGCATTACCTATCGTTCTTGAGACGGAGAAAACATCGCCAAACACCGGTGATAGTCGTAAATTGCCAGGCAGGGGACGGCGCCAAGTACCACAGTCCTTTCTTTCCGGTGGTGCGACTCAGCCTCTGCGATGTTGGAGTGCAACTTGCGCTGCAACATGCAGCTTTGCGCGCATGGACGTTGCTAACCCTAGAAATATTACGGAGCTGTTGCCACAGTTCTCTTCTAGCGCACATACCGTTGACAATAAGCGGTCGTCCGCGCAGCAGCACCTGCGACAGGGTCAGCCGCATTGCGTCGCACCGGTGCGAAGAAGTTCGCGCCTGTCACTTGGTCGAGACCCCTTAGCAGCTGTTGCACTGGCCCTGTCCACAACTGCTAGGCGCATCGTTGGTTGTCGTGGCCTTTTCTTAAAGAAGCAATTGGTGCCTTGGGTGAATTCCTCGACCGATGTATCAGTTGCCAATAAGAAAAATGTTTTTTCGCACGAGGAGAACAAGTCGCAACAGTTGCACGCGGGTGAAGGCCACACAACAGAACAAGAGAGATCGCTTTCCACATCCTTCAACCAAGCTGAAGAAGAACTGGAATGCGTCATTGAGTGCGCGCTTCATCTACAACTTCAAGCCTTACTATTATGCACCACATTGCCCCAAGACATGGTCCACGGGTTTGACACATGGTACGTGGAAGCAACATCAAACATCGTTGATTTAGCACTTGGTGCACCATGGCCAATAGTGCGTCACCTTCGGGCCGTTGGCTTCGCCTTCTGTCTGATTCCACCACACCAACAGCATCAATCGCTCCTCATTGCTGTTGGTCTATTTGCCACACTAACACAACGCCAAGAAGAGAAAAACAAGTCACACAAAGCTGGCGCTACAGAAACTACAGGAGCACGTAAAACCAACATTATTATAGGCGCAGGATGGTGGGAGATCTTCAAAATATGTGTGCTGCACGATTCCATTATTCCAGCACAACTGCATAACGATATATGGCACCTAGTCGAGCGAAGCGAACGAGCACTTAGAACAAGTCACTTGATACGCCTACAAAACACACAAAATAAAAACAGCGGCAAGGACCGCATTGACACACAACCAAATCAAAACAAAAACAACCAAATGAAACCAAGATTACTGTCACTAACAAGAAGAATAATACCCACAACTAAACACTTAATAAATAAAACCAGGGAACAATGGAACGGTAAAAAAGCACAAAAACAAAACCCTTTCACAGCAAGGAAACAACACACACCCTATAAAATAATCAGCAAAAAAAACAAACCAACATCATCTCTACAAAAGAAAAAAATAGCACTATGGTGGAAAATAGAAAATAACCGACCACAATAAAAGAAACAAATAAAAAAAAAGAACAGCAACAACAAAAAAAAAACATGACTTACGTTCTAAACCCAGCAACCATCTATCCCTGTATGCCACACCGTACGTTGGCGCAGTGTATCCTGCACTCACGAACGAGCTAAAAATAAGAATCAAAAAAGGGAGAACGATAGAGCAGCGACAACCCGAGAAGGTAAGAGGCTTTTCTTCTTTCTTTTCCTTTATTGTACGATGCCACGGTCAGAAATGACACGCACCCTGCGCTTCTCCGTGGGCCTGCTCGCCGTTGCGGCGTGCCTTGTTCCCGTGGCGTTGGGAGTGCTTCACGCAGAGCAATCGTTGCAGCAGCAATTCGCCGCATTCAAGCAAAAGTACAGCAGGTCGTACAAGGACGCCACGGAGGAGGCATTCCGTTTCCGCGTCTTCAAGCAGAACATGGAGCGTGCAAAGGAGGAGGCCGCTGCGAACCCCTATGCGACGTTTGGTGTGACGCGGTTCTCCGATATGTCACCCGAGGAGTTCAGGGCGACCTACCACAACGGGGCGGAGTACTACGCTGCGGCGCTGAAGCGACCACGCAAGGTGGTGAATGTGTCCACTGGGAAGGCACCGCCGGCAGTTGACTGGCGCAAGAAGGGCGCGGTGACACCCGTGAAGGACCAGGGGAAATGCGACTCTTCGTGGGCATTCACTGTCATAGGGAACATAGAGGGCCAGTGGAAGATTGCGGACCATGAGCTGACGTCTCTGTCGGAGCAGATGCTCGTGTCATGTGACACCAATGACCTTGGCTGCCGAGCTGGCTTCATGGACACCGCGTTCAAATGGATTGTGTCGTGGAATACTGGCAATGTGTTCACGGAGCAAAGTTACCCGTACGCATCAGGAGGGGGGAACGTGCCGGCGTGCAACAAGAGCGGCAAGGTCGTTGGTGCGAACATCGACGACCACGTTCACATTCTAGACAACGAAAACGCAATAGCCGAGTGGCTGGCAAAGAACGGGCCCGTCGCGATTGCCGTTGACGCCACCAGTTTCCAGAGCTACACGGGCGGAGTGTTGACATCATGCATCTCTAAGGAAGTGAACTCTGCTGCGCTGCTCGTGGGGTATGACGACACGAGCAAGCCACCATACTGGATTATCAAGAACTCATGGAGCAAGGGATGGGGCGAGGAGGGTTACATCCGCATTGAGAAGGGCACAAACCAATGTCGTATGAAAGATTACGTGAGCACCGCCGTTGTCAGCGGCCCTCCGCCTCCACCCCCGACTCCGACCTTCACGCAGGAGTTGTGCGAGGGTGCCGAATGCCAGAGTAAGTGCACCAAAGCCACGTTCCCAACGGGCAAGTGCGTGCAGCTCAGCGGCGCCGGTTCTGTCATCGCCTCGTGCGGCTCCAATAACCTCACACAGATCGTCTACCCGTTGAGCAGCTCTTGCAGCGGCTTCTCCGTTCCGTTGACTGTGCCACTGGACAAGTGCCTGCCCATCGTGATTGGATCCGTGATGTATGAGTGCTCTGACAAGGCTCCTACGGAATCCGCCCGGCTCGTGCGGCACGAGTGAGGCTGCTGGCGGCGACTGCTTGCCGGCTTCACGTACCTCTCCCGAAACTCCAATTCTGTTTTGCTTTCATGCACTGTTCCAGTGTATTTGCTTTCTTGGTGTGCGGCCACACAATGCGGCTCTGAGGCGAGTGCGAGGGACACCGCGCCGCTCTGCCTCTCAGCACTTGCGGAGTGTGAGAAAGCTGCCCCAACCACGCGTGTGTCTTTCTATGCTTTTGCTTGTCCTTTTTCTCCATTACTTTTACTGGCTCACTGGCCACGGCAACAGTCGCTGCTGCCACTGACCCGCGAGGAGCGTCGCACCCCGTTGGCCTTGTCTTTTTATTTTTGCACCCACACTTGCTCCCAATACGCTTCGCTTGCCTGATTGCGCTTCTTCCTTTGCCTCCCGTCTCTCCCTGTATGCCACACCGTACGTTGGCGCAGTGTATCCTGCACTCACGAACGAGCTAAAAATAAGAATCAAAAAAGGGAGAACAATAGAGCAGCGACAACCCGAGAAGGTAAGAGGCTTTTCTTCTTTCTTTTCCTTTATTGTACGATGCCACGGTCAGAAATGACACGCACCCTGCGCTTCTCCGTGGGCCTGCTCGCCGTTGCGGCGTGCCTTGTTCCCGTGGCGTTGGGAGTGCTTCACGCAGAGCAATCGTTGCAGCAGCAATTCGCCGCATTCAAGCAAAAGTACAGCAGGTCGTACAAGGACGCCACGGAGGAGGCATTCCGTTTCCGCGTCTTCAAGCAGAACATGGAGCGTGCAAAGGAGGAGGCCGCTGCGAACCCCTATGCGACGTTTGGTGTGACGCGGTTCTCCGATATGTCACCCGAGGAGTTCAGGGCGACCTACCACAACGGGGCGGAGTACTACGCTGCGGCGCTGAAACGACCACGCAAGGTGGTGACTGTGTCCACTGGGAAGGCACCGAGGCAGTTGACTGGCGCAAGAAGGGCGCGGTGACACCCGTGAAGGACCAGGGGAAATGCGACTCTTCTGGGCATTCACTGTCATAGGGAACATAGAGGGCCAGTGGAAGATTGCGGGCCATGAGCTGACGTCTCTGTCGGAGCAGATGCTCGTGTCATGTGACACCAATGACCTTGGCTGCCGAGCTGGCTTCATGGACACCGCGTTCAAATGGATTGTGTCGTGGAATAATGGCAATGTGTTCACGGAGCAAAGTTACCCGTACGCATCAGGAGGGGGGAACGTGCCGGCGTGCAACAAGAGCGGCAAGGTCGTTGGTGCGAACATCGACGACCACGTTCACATTCTAGACAACGAAAACGCAATAGCCGAGTGGCTGGCAAAGAACGGGCCCGTCGCGATTGCCGTTGACGCCACCAGTTTCCAGAGCTACACGGGCGGAGTGTTGACATCATGCATCTCTAAGGAAGTGAACTCTGCTGCGCTGCTCGTGGGGTATGACGACACGAGCAAGCCACCATACTGGATTATCAAGAACTCATGGAGCAAGGGATGGGGCGAGGAGGGTTACATCCGCATTGAGAAGGGCACAAACCAATGTCGTATGAAAGATTACGTGAGCACCGCCGTTGTCAGCGGCCCTCCGCCTCCACCCCCGACTCCGACCTTCACGCAGGAGTTGTGCGAGGGTGCAGAATGCTAGAGTAAGTGCACCAAAGCCACGTTCCCAACGGGCAAGTGCGTGCAGCTCAGCGGCGCCGGTTCTGTCATCGCCTCGTGCGGCTCCAATAACCTCACACAGATCGTCTACCCGTTGAGCAGCTCCTGCAGCGGCTTCTCCGTTCCGTTGACTGTGCCACTAGACAAGTGCCTGCTCATCGTGATTGGATCCGTGATGTATGAGTGCTCTGACAAGGCTCCTACGGAATCCGCCCGGCTCGTGCGGCACGAGTGAGGCTGCTGGCGGCGACTGCTTGCCGGCTTCACGTACCTCTCCCGAAACTCCAATTCTGTTTTGCTTTCATGCACTGTTCCAGTGTATTTGCTTTCTTGGTGTGCGGCCACACAATGCGGCTCTGAGGCGAGTGCGAGGGACACCGCGCCGCTCTGCCTCTCAGCACTTGCGGAGTGTGAGAAAGCTGCCCCAACCACGCGTGTGTCTTTCTATGCTTTTGCTTGTCCTTTTTCTCCATTACTTTTACTGGCTCACTGGCCACGGCAACAGTCGCTGCTGCCACTGACCCGCGAGGAGCGTCGCACCCCGTTGGCCTTGTCTTTTTATTTTTGCACCCACACTTGCTCCCAATACGCTTCGCTTGCCTGATTGCGCTTCTTCCTTTGCCTCCCGTCTCTCCCTGTATGCCACACCGTACGTTGGCGCAGTGTATCCTGCACTCACGAACGAGCTAAAAATAAGAATCAAAAAAGGGAGAACGATAGAGCAGCGACAACCCGAGAAGGTAAGAGGCTTTTCTTCTTTCTTTTCCTTTATTGTACGATGCCACGGTCAGAAATGACACGCACCCTGCGCTTCTCCGTGGGCCTGCTCGCCGTTGCGGCGTGCCTTGTTCCCGTGGCGTTGGGAGTGCTTCACGCAGAGCAATCGTTGCAGCAGCAATTCGCCGCATTCAAGCAAAAGTACAGCAGGTCGTACAAGGACGCCACGGAGGAGGCATTCCGTTTCCGCGTCTTCAAGCAGAACATGGAGCGTGCAAAGGAGGAGGCCGCTGCGAACCCCTATGCGACGTTTGGTGTGACGCGGTTCTCCGATATGTCACCCGAGGAGTTCAGGGCGACCTACCACAACGGGGCGGAGTACTACGCTGCGGCGCTGAAGCGACCACGCAAGGTGGTGACTGTGTCCACTGGGAAGGCACCTGAGGCAGTTGACTGGCGCAAGAAGGGCGCGGTGACACCCGTGAAGGACCAGGGGCAATGCGGCTCTTGCTGGGCATTCTCTGCCATAGGGAACATAGAGGGCCAGTGGAAGATTGCGGGCCATGAGCTGACGTCTTTGTCGGAGCAGATGCTCGTGTCATGTGACACTGATGACTTTGGCTGCGGAGGTGGTCTCATGGACGACGCGTTCAAATGGATTGTGTCGTCGAATAAGGGCAATGTGTTCACGGAGCAAAGTTACCCGTACGCATCAGGAGGGGGGAACGTGCCGGCGTGCGACAAGAGCGGCAAGGTCGTTGGTGCGAAGATCAGTGACCACGTTGACCTTCCGAAGGACGAAAACGCAATAGCCGAGTGGCTGGCAAAGAACGGGCCCGTCGCGATTGCCGTTGACGCCACCAGTTTCCAGAGCTACACGGGCGGAGTGCTGACATCATGCATCTCCGAGCATCTGGACCATGGTGTGCTCCTCGTGGGGTATGACGACACGAGCAAGCCACCATACTGGATTATCAAGAACTCATGGAGCAAGGGATGGGGCGAGGAGGGTTACATCCGCATTGAGAAGGGCACAAACCAATGTCTTATGAAAAATCTCCCAAGCTCCGCCGTCGTCAGCGGCCCTCCGCCTCCACCCCGACTCCGACCTTCACGCAGGAGTTGTGCGAGGGGCCGAATGCCAGAGTAAGTGCACCAAAGCCACGTTCCCAACGGGCAAGTGCGTGCAGCTCAGCGGCGCCGGTTCTGTCATCGCCTCGTGCGGCTCCAATAACCTCACACAGATCGTCTACCCGTTGAGCAGCTCCTGCAGCGGCTTCTCCGTTCCGTTGACTGTGCCACTGGACAAGTGCCTGCCCATCGTGATTGGATCCGTGATGTATGAGTGCTCTGACAAGGCTCCTACGGAATCCGCCCGGCTCGTGCGGCACGAGTGAGGCTGCTGGCGGCGACTGCTTGCCGGCTTCACGTACCTCTCCCGAAACTCCAATTCTGTTTTGCTTTCATGCACTGTTCCAGTGTATTTGCTTTCTTGGTGTGCGGCCACACAATGCGGCTCTGAGGCGAGTGCGAGGGACACCGCGCCGCTCTGCCTCTCAGCACTTGCGGAGTGTGAGAAAGCTGCCCCAACCACGCGTGTGTCTTTCTATGCTTTTGCTTGTCCTTTTTCTCCATTACTTTTACTGGCTCACTGGCCACGGCAACAGTCGCTGCTGCCACTGACCCGCGAGGAGCGTCGCACCCCGTTGGCCTTGTCTTTTTATTTTTGCACCCACACTTGCTCCCAATACGCTTCGCTTGCCTGACTGCGCTTCTTCCTTTGCCTCCCGTCTCTCCCTGTATGCCACACCGTACGTTGGCGCAGTGTATCCTGCACTCACGAACGAGCTAAAAATAAGAATCAAAAAAGGGAGAACGATAGAGCAGCGACAACCCGAGAAGGTAAGAGGCTTTTCTTCTTTCTTTTCCTTTATTGTACGATGCCACGGTCAGAAATGACACGCACCCTGCGCTTCTCCGTGGGCCTGCTCGCCGTTGCGGCGTGCCTTGTTCCCGTGGCGTTGGGAGTGCTTCACGCAGAGCAATCGTTGCAGCAGCAATTCGCCGCATTCAAGCAAAAGTACAGCAGGTCGTACAAGGACGCCACGGAGGAGGCATTCCGTTTCCGCGTCTTCAAGCAGAACATGGAGCGTGCAAAGGAGGAGGCCGCTGCGAACCCCTATGCGACGTTTGGTGTGACGCGGTTCTCCGATATGTCACCCGAGGAGTTCAGGGCGACCTACCACAACGGGGCGGAGTACTACGCTGCGGCGCTGAAACGACCACGCAAGGTGGTGACTGTGTCCACTGGAAGGCACCTGAGGCAGTTGACTGGCGCAAGAAGGGCGCGGTGACACCCGTGAAGGACCAGGGGAAATGCGACTCTTCGTGGGCATTCACTGTCATAGGGAACATAGAGGGCCAGTGGAAGATTGCGGGCCATGAGCTGACGTCTCTGTCGGAGCAGATGCTCGTGTCATGTGACACCAATGACCTTGGCTGCCGAGCTGGCTTCATGGACACCGCGTTCAAATGGATTGTGTCGTGGAATAATGGCAATGTGTTCACGGAGCAAAGTTACCCGTACGCATCAGGAGGGGGGAACGTGCCGGCGTGCAACAAGAGCGGCAAGGTCGTTGGTGCGAACATCGACGACCACGTTCACATTCTAGACAACGAAAACGCAATAGCCGAGTGGCTGGCAAAGAACGGGCCCGTCGCGATTGCCGTTGACGCCACCAGTTTCCAGAGCTACACGGGCGGAGTGTTGACATCATGCATCTCTAAGGAAGTGAACTCTGCTGCGCTGCTCGTGGGGTATGACGACACGAGCAAGCCACCATACTGGATTATCAAGAACTCATGGAGCAAGGGATGGGGCGAGGAGGGTTACATCCGCATTGAGAAGGGCACAAACCAATGTCGTATGAAAGATTACGTGAGCACCGCCGTTGTCAGCGGCCCTCCGCCTCCACCCCCGACTCCGACCTTCACGCAGGAGTTGTGCGAGGGTGCAGAATGCCAGAGTAAGTGCACCAAAGCCACGTTCCCAACGGGCAAGTGCGTGCAGCTCAGCGGCGCCGGTTCTGTCATCGCCTCGTGCGGCTCCAATAACCTCACACAGATCGTCTACCCGTTGAGCAGCTCCTGCAGCGGCTTCTCCGTTCCGTTGACTGTGCCACTAGACAAGTGCCTGCTCATCGTGATTGGATCCGTGATGTATGAGTGCTCTGACAAGGCTCCTACGGAATCCGCCCGGCTCGTGCGGCACGAGTGAGGCTGCTGGCGGCGACTGCTTGCCGGCTTCACGTACCTCTCCCGAAACTCCAATTCTGTTTTGCTTTCATGCACTGTTCCAGTGTATTTGCTTTCTTGGTGTGCGGCCACACAATGCGGCTCTGAGGCGAGTGCGAGGGACACCGCGCCGCTCTGCCTCTCAGCACTTGCGGAGTGTGAGAAAGCTGCCCCAACCACGCGTGTGTCTTTCTATGCTTTTGCTTGTCCTTTTTCTCCATTACTTTTACTGGCTCACTGGCCACGGCAACAGTCGCTGCTGCCACTGACCCGCGAGGAGCGTCGCACCCCGTTGGCCTTGTCTTTTTATTTTTGCACCCACACTTGCTCCCAATACGCTTCGCTTGCCTGACTGCGCTTCTTCCTTTGCCTCCCGTCTCTCCCTGTATGCCACACCGTACGTTGGCGCAGTGTATCCTGCACTCACGAACGAGCTAAAAATAAGAATCAAAAAAGGGAGAACGATAGAGCAGCGACAACCCGAGAAGGTAAGAGGCTTTTCTTCTTTCTTTTCCTTTATTGTACGATGCCACGGTCAGAAATGACACGCACCCTGCGCTTCTCCGTGGGCCTGCTCGCCGTTGCGGCGTGCCTTGTTCCCGTGGCGTTGGGAGTGCTTCACGCAGAGCAATCGTTGCAGCAGCAATTCGCCGCATTCAAGCAAAAGTACAGCAGGTCGTACAAGGACGCCACGGAGGAGGCATTCCGTTTCCGCGTCTTCAAGCAGAACATGGAGCGTGCAAAGGAGGAGGCCGCTGCGAACCCCTATGCGACGTTTGGTGTGACGCGGTTCTCCGATATGTCACCCGAGGAGTTCAGGGCGACCTACCACAACGGGGCGGAGTACTACGCTGCGGCGCTGAAGCGACCACGCAAGGTGGTGACTGTGTCCACTGGGAAGGCACCTGAGGCAGTTGACTGGCGCAAGAAGGGCGCGGTGACACCCGTGAAGGACCAGGGGCAATGCGGCTCTTGCTGGGCATTCTCTGCCATAGGGAACATAGAGGGCCAGTGGAAGATTGCGGGCCATGAGCTGACGTCTTTGTCGGAGCAGATGCTCGTGTCATGTGACACTGATGACTTTGGCTGCGGAGGTGGTCTCATGGACGACGCGTTCAAATGGATTGTGTCGTCGAATAAGGGCAATGTGTTCACGGAGCAAAGTTACCCGTACGCATCAGGAGGGGGGAACGTGCCGGCGTGCAACAAGAGCGGCAAGGTCGTTGGTGCGAAGATCAGTGACCACGTTGACCTTCCGAAGGACGAAAACGCAATAGCCGAGTGGCTGGCAAAGAACGGGCCCGTCGCGATTGCCGTTGACGCCACCAGTTTCCAGAGCTACACGGGCGGAGTGCTGACATCATGCATCTCCGAGCATCTGGACCATGGTGTGCTCCTCGTGGGGTATGACGACACGAGCAAGCCACCATACTGGATTATCAAGAACTCATGGAGCAAGGGATGGGGCGAGGAGGGTTACATCCGCATTGAGAAGGGCACAAACCAATGTCTTATGAAAAATCTCCCAAGCTCCGCCGTCGTCAGCGGCCCTCCGCCTCCACCTCCGACTCCGACCTTCACGCAGGAGTTGTGCGAGGGTGCCGTATGCCAGAGTAAGTGCACCAAAGCCACGTTCCCAACGGGCAAGTGCGTGCAGCTCAGCGGCGCCGGTTCTGTCATCGCCTCGTGCGGCTCCAATAACCTCACACAGATCGTCTACCCGTTGAGCAGCTCCTGCAGCGGCTTCTCCGTTCCGTTGACTGTGCCACTGGACAAGTGCCTGCCCATCGTGATTGGATCCGTGATGTATGAGTGCTCTGACAAGGCTCCTACGGAATCCGCCCGGCTCGTGCGGCACGAGTGAGGCTGCTGGCGGCGACTGCTTGCCGGCTTCACGTACCTCTCCCGAAACTCCAATTCTGTTTTGCTTTCATGCACTGTTCCAGTGTATTTGCTTTCTTGGTGTGCGGCCACACAATGCGGCTCTGAGGCGAGTGCGAGGGACACCGCGCCGCTCTGCCTCTCAGCACTTGCGGAGTGTGAGAAAGCTGCCCCAACCACGCGTGTGTCTTTCTATGCTTTTGCTTGTCCTTTTTCTCCATTACTTTTACTGGCTCACTGGCCACGGCAACAGTCGCTGCTGCCACTGACCCGCGAGGAGCGTCGCACCCCGTTGGCCTTGTCTTTTTATTTTTGCACCCACACTTGCTCCCAATACGCTTCGCTTGCCTGACTGCGCTTCTTCCTTTGCCTCCCGTCTCTCCCTGTATGCCACACCGTACGTTGGCGCAGTGTATCCTGCACTCACGAACGAGCTAAAAATAAGAATCAAAAAAGGGAGAACGATAGAGCAGCGACAACCCGAGAAGGTAAGAGGCTTTTCTTCTTTCTTTTCCTTTATTGTACGATGCCACGGTCAGAAATGACACGCACCCTGCGCTTCTCCGTGGGCCTGCTCGCCGTTGCGGCGTGCTTTGTTCCCGTGGCGTTGGGAGTGCTTCACGCAGAGCAATCGTTGCAGCAGCAATTCGCCGCATTCAAGCAAAAGTACAGCAGGTCGTACAAGGACGCCACGGAGGAGGCATTCCGTTTCCGCGTCTTCAAGCAGAACATGGAGCGTGCAAAGGAGGAGGCCGCTGCGAACCCCTATGCGACGTTTGGTGTGACGCGGTTCTCCGATATGTCACCCGAGGAGTTCAGGGCGACCTACCACAACGGGGCGGAGTACTACGCTGCGGCGCTGAAACGACCACGCAAGGTGGTGACTGTGTCCACTGGGAAGGCACCTGAGGCAGTTGACTGGCGCAAGAAGGGCGCGGTGACACCCGTGAAGGACCAGGGGAAATGCGACTCTTCGTGGGCATTCACTGTCATAGGGAACATAGAGGGCCAGTGGAAGATTGCGGGCCATGAGCTGACGTCTCTGTCGGAGCAGATGCTCGTGTCATGTGACACCAATGACCTTGGCTGCCGAGCTGGCTTCATGGACACCGCGTTCAAATGGATTGTGTCGTGGAATAATGGCAATGTGTTCACGGAGCAAAGTTACCCGTACGCATCAGGAGGGGGGAACGTGCCGGCGTGCAACAAGAGCGGCAAGGTCGTTGGTGCGAACATCGACGACCACGTTCACATTCTAGACAACGAAAACGCAATAGCCGAGTGGCTGGCAAAGAACGGGCCCGTCGCGATTGCCGTTGACGCCACCAGTTTCCAGAGCTACACGGGCGGAGTGTTGACATCATGCATCTCTAAGGAAGTGAACTCTGCTGCGCTGCTCGTGGGGTATGACGACACGAGCAAGCCACCATACTGGATTATCAAGAACTCATGGAGCAAGGGATGGGGCGAGGAGGGTTACATCCGCATTGAGAAGGGCACAAACCAATGTCGTATGAAAGATTACGTGAGCACCGCCGTTGTCAGCGGCCCTCCGCCTCCACCCCCGACTCCGACCTTCACGCAGGAGTTGTGCGAGGGTGCAGAATGCCAGAGTAAGTGCACCAAAGCCACGTTCCCAACGGGCAAGTGCGTGCAGCTCAGCGGCGCCGGTTCTGTCATCGCCTCGTGCGGCTCCAATAACCTCACACAGATCGTCTACCCGTTGAGCAGCTCCTGCAGCGGCTTCTCCGTTCCGTTGACTGTGCCACTAGACAAGTGCCTGCTCATCGTGATTGGATCCGTGATGTATGAGTGCTCTGACAAGGCTCCTACGGAATCCGCCCGGCTCGTGCGGCACGAGTGAGGCTGCTGGCGGCGACTGCTTGCCGGCTTCACGTACCTCTCCCGAAACTCCAATTCTGTTTTGCTTTCATGCACTGTTCCAGTGTATTTGCTTTCTTGGTGTGCGGCCACACAATGCGGCTCTGAGGCGAGTGCGAGGGACACCGCGCCGCTCTGCCTCTCAGCACTTGCGGAGTGTGAGAAAGCTGCCCCAACCACGCGTGTGTCTTTCTATGCTTTTGCTTGTCCTTTTTCTCCATTACTTTTACTGGCTCACTGGCCACGGCAACAGTCGCTGCTGCCACTGACCCGCGAGGAGCGTCGCACCCCGTTGGCCTTGTCTTTTTATTTTTGCACCCACACTTGCTCCCAATACGCTTCGCTTGCCTGATTGCGCTTCTTCCTTTGCCTCCCGTCTCTCCCTGTATGCCACACCGTACGTTGGCGCAGTGTATCCTGCACTCACGAACGAGCTAAAAATAAGAATCAAAAAAGGGAGAACGATAGAGCAGCGACAACCCGAGAAGGTAAGAGGCTTTTCTTCTTTCTTTTCCTTTATTGTACGATGCCACGATCAGAAATGACACGCACCCTGCGCTTCTCCGTGGGCCTGCTCGCCGTTGCGGCGTGCTTGTTCCCGTGGCGTTGGGAGTGCTTCACGCAGAGCAATCGTTGCAGCAGCAATTCGCCGCATTCAAGCAAAAGTACAGCAGGTCGTACAAGGACGCCACGGAGGAGGCATTCCGTTTCCGCGTCTTCAAGCAGAACATGGAGCGTGCAAAGGAGGAGGCCGCTGCGAACCCCTATGCGACGTTTGGTGTGACGCGGTTCTCCGATATGTCACCCGAGGAGTTCAGGGCGACCTACCACAACGGGGCGGAGTACTACGCTGCGGCGCTGAAGCGACCACGCAAGGTGGTGACTGTGTCCACTGGGAAGGCACCTGAGGCAGTTGACTGGCGCAAGAAGGGCGCGGTGACACCCGTGAAGGACCAGGGGCAATGCGGCTCTTGCTGGGCATTCTCTGCCATAGGGAACATAGAGGGCCAGTGGAAGATTGCGGGCCATGAGCTGACGTCTTTGTCGGAGCAGATGCTCGTGTCATGTGACACTGATGACTTTGGCTGCGGAGGTGGTCTCATGGACGACGCGTTCAAATGGATTGTGTCGTCGAATAAGGGCAATGTGTTCACGGAGCAAAGTTACCCGTACGCATCAGGAGGGGGGAACGTGCCGGCGTGCGACAAGAGCGGCAAGGTCGTTGGTGCGAAGATCAGTGACCACGTTGACCTTCCGAAGGACGAAAACGCAATAGCCGAGTGGCTGGCAAAGAACGGGCCCGTCGCGATTGCCGTTGACGCCACCAGTTTCCAGAGCTACACGGGCGGAGTGCTGACATCATGCATCTCCGAGCATCTGGACCATGGTGTGCTCCTCGTGGGGTATGACGACACGAGCAAGCCACCATACTGGATTATCAAGAACTCATGGAGCAAGGGATGGGGCGAGGAGGGTTACATCCGCATTGAGAAGGGCACAAACCAATGTCTTATGAAAAATCTCCCAAGCTCCGCCGTCGTCAGCGGCCCTCCGCCTCCACCTCCGACTCCGACCTTCACGCAGGAGTTGTGCGAGGGTGCCGTATGCCAGAGTAAGTGCACCAAAGCCACGTTCCCAACGGGCAAGTGCGTGCAGCTCAGCGGCGCCGGTTCTGTCATCGCCTCGTGCGGCTCCAATAACCTCACACAGATCGTCTACCCGTTGAGCAGCTCCTGCAGCGGCTTCTCCGTTCCGTTGACTGTGCCACTGGACAAGTGCCTGCCCATCGTGATTGGATCCGTGATGTATGAGTGCTCTGACAAGGCTCCTACGGAATCCGCCCGGCTCGTGCGGCACGAGTGAGGCTGCTGGCGGCGACTGCTTGCCGGCTTCACGTACCTCTCCCGAAACTCCAATTCTGTTTTGCTTTCATGCACTGTTCCAGTGTATTTGCTTTCTTGGTGTGCGGCCACACAATGCGGCTCTGAGGCGAGTGCGAGGGACACCGCGCCGCTCTGCCTCTCAGCACTTGCGGAGTGTGAGAAAGCTGCCCCAACCACGCGTGTGTCTTTCTATGCTTTTGCTTGTCCTTTTTCTCCATTACTTTTACTGGCTCACTGGCCACGGCAACAGTCGCTGCTGCCACTGACCCGCGAGGAGCGTCGCACCCCGTTGGCCTTGTCTTTTTATTTTTGCACCCACACTTGCTCCCAATACGCTTCGCTTGCCTGACTGCGCTTCTTCCTTTGCCTCCCGTCTCTCCCTGTATGCCACACCGTACGTTGGCGCAGTGTATCCTGCACTCACGAACGAGCTAAAAATAAGAATCAAAAAAGGGAGAACAATAGAGCAGCGACAACCCGAGAAGGTAAGAGGCTTTTCTTCTTTCTTTTCCTTTATTGTACGATGCCACGGTCAGAAATGACACGCACCCTGCGCTTCTCCGTGGGCCTGCTCGCCGTTGCGGCGTGCCTTGTTCCCGTGGCGTTGGGAGTGCTTCACGCAGAGCAATCGTTGCAGCAGCAATTCGCCGCATTCAAGCAAAAGTACAGCAGGTCGTACAAGGACGCCACGGAGGAGGCATTCCGTTTCCGCGTCTTCAAGCAGAACATGGAGCGTGCAAAGGAGGAGGCCGCTGCGAACCCCTATGCGACGTTTGGTGTGACGCGGTTCTCCGATATGTCACCCGAGGAGTTCAGGGCGACCTACCACAACGGGGCGGAGTACTACGCTGCGGCGCTGAAGCGACCACGCAAGGTGGTGACTGTGTCCACTGGGAAGGCACCTGAGGCAGTTGACTGGCGCAAGAAGGGCGCGGTGACACCCGTGAAGGACCAGGGGCAATGCGGCTCTTGCTGGGCATTCTCTGCCATAGGGAACATAGAGGGCCAGTGGAAGATTGCGGGCCATGAGCTGACGTCTTTGTCGGAGCAGATGCTCGTGTCATGTGACACTGATGACTTTGGCTGCGGAGGTGGTCTCATGGACGACGCGTTCAAATGGATTGTGTCGTCGAATAAGGGCAACGTGTTCACGGAGCAAAGTTACCCGTACGCATCAGGAGGGGGGAACGTGCCGGCGTGCGACAAGAGCGGCAAGGTCGTTGGTGCGAAGATCAGTGACCACGTTGACCTTCCGAAGGACGAAAACGCAATAGCCGAGTGGCTGGCAAAGAACGGGCCCGTCGCGATTGCCGTTGACGCCACCAGTTTCCAGAGCTACACGGGCGGAGTGCTGACATCATGCATCTCCGAGCATCTGGACCATGGTGTGCTCCTCGTGGGGTATGACGACACGAGCAAGCCACCATACTGGATTATCAAGAACTCATGGAGCAAGGGATGGGGCGAGGAGGGTTACATCCGCATTGAGAAGGGCACAAACCAATGTCTTATGAAAAATCTCCCAAGCTCCGCCGTCGTCAGCGGCCCTCCGCCTCCACCCCGACTCCGACCTTCACGCAGGAGTTGTGCGAGGGTGCCGAATGCCAGAGTAAGTGCACCAAAGCCACGTTCCCAACGGGCAAGTGCGTGCAGCTCAGCGGCGCCGGTTCTGTCATCGCCTCGTGCGGCTCCAATAACCTCACACAGATCGTCTACCCGTTGAGCAGCTCCTGCAGCGGCTTCTCCGTTCCGTTGACTGTGCCACTAGACAAGTGCCTGCCCATCGTGATTGGATCCGTGATGTATGAGTGCTCTGACAAGGCTCCTACGGAATCCGCCCGGCTCGTGCGGCACGAGTGAGGCTGCTGGCGGCGACTGCTTGCCGGCTTCACGTACCTCTCCCGAAACTCCAATTCTGTTTTGCTTTCATGCACTGTTCCAGTGTATTTGCTTTCTTGGTGTGCGGCCACACAATGCGGCTCTGAGGCGAGTGCGAGGGACACCGCGCCGCTCTGCCTCTCAGCACTTGCGGAGTGTGAGAAAGCTGCCCCAACCACGCGTGTGTCTTTCTATGCTTTTGCTTGTCCTTTTTCTCCATTACTTTTACTGGCTCACTGGCCACGGCAACAGTCGCTGCTGCCACTGACCCGCGAGGAGCGTCGCACCCCGTTGGCCTTGTCTTTTTATTTTTGCACCCACACTTGCTCCCAATACGCTTCGCTTGCCTGACTGCGCTTCTTCCTTTGCCTCCCGTCTCTCCCTGTATGCCACACCGTACGTTGGCGCAGTGTATCCTGCACTCACGAACGAGCTAAAAATAAGAATCAAAAAAGGGAGAACAATAGAGCAGCGACAACCCGAGAAGGTAAGAGGCTTTTCTTCTTTCTTTTCCTTTATTGTACGATGCCACGGTCAGAAATGACACGCACCCTGCGCTTCTCCGTGGGCCTGCTCGCCGTTGCGGCGTGCCTTGTTCCCGTGGCGTTGGGAGTGCTTCACGCAGAGCAATCGTTGCAGCAGCAATTCGCCGCATTCAAGCAAAAGTACAGCAGGTCGTACAAGGACGCCACGGAGGAGGCATTCCGTTTCCGCGTCTTCAAGCAGAACATGGAGCGTGCAAAGGAGGAGGCCGCTGCGAACCCCTATGCGACGTTTGGTGTGACGCGGTTCTCCGATATGTCACCCGAGGAGTTCAGGGCGACCTACCACAACGGGGCGGAGTACTACGCTGCGGCGCTGAAGCGACCACGCAAGGTGGTGACTGTGTCCACTGGGAAGGCACCTGAGGCAGTTGACTGGCGCAAGAAGGGCGCGGTGACACCCGTGAAGGACCAGGGGCAATGCGGCTCTTGCTGGGCATTCTCTGCCATAGGGAACATAGAGGGCCAGTGGAAGATTGCGGGCCATGAGCTGACGTCTTTGTCGGAGCAGATGCTCGTGTCATGTGACACTGATGACTTTGGCTGCGGAGGTGGTCTCATGGACGACGCGTTCAAATGGATTGTGTCGTCGAATAAGGGCAACGTGTTCACGGAGCAAAGTTACCCGTACGCATCAGGAGGGGGGAACGTGCCGGCGTGCGACAAGAGCGGCAAGGTCGTTGGTGCGAAGATCAGTGACCACGTTGACCTTCCGAAGGACGAAAACGCAATAGCCGAGTGGCTGGCAAAGAACGGGCCCGTCGCGATTGCCGTTGACGCCACCAGTTTCCAGAGCTACACGGGCGGAGTGCTGACATCATGCATCTCCGAGCATCTGGACCATGGTGTGCTCCTCGTGGGGTATGACGACACGAGCAAGCCACCATACTGGATTATCAAGAACTCATGGAGCAAGGGATGGGGCGAGGAGGGTTACATCCGCATTGAGAAGGGCACAAACCAATGTCTTATGAAAAATCTCCCAAGCTCCGCCGTCGTCAGCGGCCCTCCGCCTCCACCCCCGACTCCGACCTTCACGCAGGAGTTGTGCGAGGGCGCCGAATGCCAGAGTAAGTGCACCAAAGCCACGTTCCCAACGGGCAAGTGCGTGCAGCTCAGCGGCGCCGGTTCTGTCATCGCCTCGTGCGGCTCCAATAACCTCACACAGATCGTCTACCCGTTGAGCAGCTCCTGCAGCGGCTTCTCCGTTCCGTTGACTGTGCCACTAGACAAGTGCCTGCCCATCGTGATTGGATCCGTGATGTATGAGTGCTCTGACAAGGCTCCTACGGAATCCGCCCGGCTCGTGCGGCACGAGTGAGGCTGCTGGCGGCGACTGCTTGCCGGCTTCACGTACCTCTCCCGAAACTCCAATTCTGTTTTGCTTTCATGCACTGTTCCAGTGTATTTGCTTTCTTGGTGTGCGGCCACACAATGCGGCTCTGAGGCGAGTGCGAGGGACACCGCGCCGCTCTGCCTCTCAGCACTTGCGGAGTGTGAGAAAGCTGCCCCAACCACGCGTGTGTCTTTCTATGCTTTTGCTTGTCCTTTTTCTCCATTACTTTTACTGGCTCACTGGCCACGGCAACAGTCGCTGCTGCCACTGACCCGCGAGGAGCGTCGCACCCCGTTGGCCTTGTCTTTTTATTTTTGCACCCACACTTGCTCCCAATACGCTTCGCTTGCCTGATTGCGCTTCTTCCTTTGCCTCCCGTCTCTCCCTGTATGCCACACCGTACGTTGGCGCAGTGTATCCTGCACTCACGAACGAGCTAAAAATAAGAATCAAAAAAGGGAGAACGATAGAGCAGCGACAACCCGAGAAGGTAAGAGGCTTTTCTTCTTTCTTTTCCTTTATTGTACGATGCCACGGTCAGAAATGACACGCACCCTGCGCTTCTCCGTGGGCCTGCTCGCCGTTGCGGCGTGCCTTGTTCCCGTGGCGTTGGGAGTGCTTCACGCAGAGCAATCGTTGCAGCAGCAATTCGCCGCATTCAAGCAAAAGTACAGCAGGTCGTACAAGGACGCCACGGAGGAGGCATTCCGTTTCCGCGTCTTCAAGCAGAACATGGAGCGTGCAAAGGAGGAGGCCGCTGCGAACCCCTATGCGACGTTTGGTGTGACGCGGTTCTCCGATATGTCACCCGAGGAGTTCAGGGCGACCTACCACAACGGGGCGGAGTACTACGCTGCGGCGCTGAAACGACCACGCAAGGTGGTGACTGTGTCCACTGGGAAGGCACCTGAGGCAGTTGACTGGCGCAAGAAGGGCGCGGTGACACCCGTGAAGGACCAGGGGCAATGCGGCTCTTGCTGGGCATTCTCTGCCATAGGGAACATAGAGGGCCAGTGGAAGATTGCGGGCCATGAGCTGACGTCTTTGTCGGAGCAGATGCTCGTGTCATGTGACACTGATGACTTTGGCTGCGGAGGTGGTCTCATGGACGACGCGTTCAAATGGATTGTGTCGTCGAATAAGGGCAACGTGTTCACGGAGCAAAGTTACCCGTACGCATCAGGAGGGGGGAACGTGCCGGCGTGCGACAAGAGCGGCAAGGTCGTTGGTGCGAAGATCAGTGACCACGTTGACCTTCCGAAGGACGAAAACGCAATAGCCGAGTGGCTGGCAAAGAACGGGCCCGTCGCGATTGCCGTTGACGCCACCAGTTTCCAGAGCTACACGGGCGGAGTGCTGACATCATGCATCTCCGAGCATCTGGACCATGGTGTGCTCCTCGTGGGGTATGACGACACGAGCAAGCCACCATACTGGATTATCAAGAACTCATGGAGCAAGGGATGGGGCGAGGAGGGTTACATCCGCATTGAGAAGGGCACAAACCAATGTCTTATGAAAAATCTCCCAAGCTCCGCCGTCGTCAGCGGCCCTCCGCCTCCACCCCGACTCCGACCTTCACGCAGGAGTTGTGCGAGGGTGCCGAATGCCAGAGTAAGTGCACCAAAGCCACGTTCCCAACGGGCAAGTGCGTGCAGCTCAGCGGCGCCGGTTCTGTCATCGCCTCGTGCGGCTCCAATAACCTCACACAGATCGTCTACCCGTTGAGCAGCTCCTGCAGCGGCTTCTCCGTTCCGTTGACTGTGCCACTAGACAAGTGCCTGCCCATCGTGATTGGATCCGTGATGTATGAGTGCTCTGACAAGGCTCCTACGGAATCCGCCCGGCTCGTGCGGCACGAGTGAGGCTGCTGGCGGCGACTGCTTGCCGGCTTCACGTACCTCTCCCGAAACTCCAATTCTGTTTTGCTTTCATGCACTGTTCCAGTGTATTTGCTTTCTTGGTGTGCGGCCACACAATGCGGCTCTGAGGCGAGTGCGAGGGACACCGCGCCGCTCTGCCTCTCAGCACTTGCGGAGTGTGAGAAAGCTGCCCCAACCACGCGTGTGTCTTTCTATGCTTTTGCTTGTCCTTTTTCTCCATTACTTTTACTGGCTCACTGGCCACGGCAACAGTCGCTGCTGCCACTGACCCGCGAGGAGCGTCGCACCCCGTTGGCCTTGTCTTTTTATTTTTGCACCCACACTTGCTCCCAATACGCTTCGCTTGCCTGACTGCGCTTCTTCCTTTGCCTCCCGTCTCTCCCTGTATGCCACACCGCACGTTGGCGCAGTGTATCCTGCACTCACGAACGAGCTAAAAATAAGAATCAAAAAAGGGAGAACGATAGAGCAGCGACAACCCGAGAAGGTAAGAGGCTTTTCTTCTTTCTTTTCCTTTATTGTACGATGCCACGGTCAGAAATGACACGCACCCTGCGCTTCTCCGTGGGCCTGCTCGCCGTTGCGGCGTGCTTTGTTCCCGTGGCGTTGGGAGTGCTTCACGCAGAGCAATCGTTGCAGCAGCAATTCGCCGCATTCAAGCAAAAGTACAGCAGGTCGTACAAGGACGCCACGGAGGAGGCATTCCGTTTCCGCGTCTTCAAGCAGAACATGGAGCGTGCAAAGGAGGAGGCCGCTGCGAACCCCTATGCGACGTTTGGTGTGACGCGGTTCTCCGATATGTCACCCGAGGAGTTCAGGGCGACCTACCACAACGGGGCGGAGTACTACGCTGCGGCGCTGAAGCGACCACGCAAGGTGGTGACTGTGTCCACTGGGAAGGCACCTGAGGCAGTTGACTGGCGCAAGAAGGGCGCGGTGACACCCGTGAAGGACCAGGGGCAATGCGGCTCTTGCTGGGCATTCTCTGCCATAGGGAACATAGAGGGCCAGTGGAAGATTGCGGGCCATGAGCTGACGTCTTTGTCGGAGCAGATGCTCGTGTCATGTGACACTGATGACTTTGGCTGCGGAGGTGGTCTCATGGACGACGCGTTCAAATGGATTGTGTCGTCGAATAAGGGCAACGTGTTCACGGAGCAAAGTTACCCGTACGCATCAGGAGGGGGGAACGTGCCGGCGTGCGACAAGAGCGGCAAGGTCGTTGGTGCGAAGATCAGTGACCACGTTGACCTTCCGAAGGACGAAAACGCAATAGCCGAGTGGCTGGCAAAGAACGGGCCCGTCGCGATTGCCGTTGACGCCACCAGTTTCCAGAGCTACACGGGCGGAGTGTTGACATCATGCATCTCCGAGCATCTGGACCATGGTGTGCTCCTCGTGGGGTATGACGACACGAGCAAGCCACCATACTGGATTATCAAGAACTCATGGAGCAAGGGATGGGGCGAGGAGGGTTACATCCGCATTGAGAAGGGCACAAACCAATGTCTTATGAAAAATCTCCCAAGCTCCGCCGTCGTCAGCGGCCCTCCGCCTCCACCTCCGACTCCGACCTTCACGCAGGAGTTGTGCGAGGGTGCCGTATGCCAGAGTAAGTGCACCAAAGCCACGTTCCCAACGGGCAAGTGCGTGCAGCTCAGCGGCGCCGGTTCTGTCATCGCCTCGTGCGGCTCCAATAACCTCACACAGATCGTCTACCCGTTGAGCAGCTCCTGCAGCGGCTTCTCCGTTCCGTTGACTGTGCCACTGGACAAGTGCCTGCCCATCGTGATTGGATCCGTGATGTATGAGTGCTCTGACAGGCTCCTACGGAATCCGCCCGGCTCGTGCGGCACGAGTGAGGCTGCTGGCGGCGACTGCTTGCCGGCTTCACGTACCTCTCCCGAAACTCCAATTCTGTTTTGCTTTCATGCACTGTTCCAGTGTATTTGCTTTCTTGGTGTGCGGCCACACAATGCGGCTCTGAGGCGAGTGCGAGGGACACCGCGCCGCTCTGCCTCTCAGCACTTGCGGAGTGTGAGAAAGCTGCCCCAACCACGCGTGTGTCTTTCTATGCTTTTGCTTGTCCTTTTTCTCCATTACTTTTACTGGCTCACTGGCCACGGCAACAGTCGCTGCTGCCACTGACCCGCGAGGAGCGTCGCACCCCGTTGGCCTTGTCTTTTTATTTTTGCACCCACACTTGCTCCCAATACGCTTCGCTTGCCTGATGCGCTTCTTCCTTTGCCTCCCGTCTCTCCCTGTATGCCACACCGCACGTTGGCGCAGTGTATCCTGCACTCACGAACGAGCTAAAAATAAGAATCAAAAAAGGGAGAACGATAGAGCAGCGACAACCCGAGAAGGTAAGAGGCTTTTCTTCTTTCTTTTCCTTTATTGTACGATGCCACGGTCAGAAATGACACGCACCCTGCGCTTCTCCGTGGGCCTGCTCGCCGTTGCGGCGTGCCTTGTTCCCGTGGCGTTGGGAGTGCTTCACGCAGAGCAATCGTTGCAGCAGCAATTCGCCGCATTCAAGCAAAAGTACAGCAGGTCGTACAAGGACGCCACGGAGGAGGCATTCCGTTTCCGCGTCTTCAAGCAGAACATGGAGCGTGCAAAGGAGGAGGCCGCTGCGAACCCCTACGCGACGTTTGGTGTGACGCGGTTCTCCGATATGTCACCCGAGGAGTTCAGGGCGACCTACCACAACGGGGCGGAGTACTACGCTGCGGCGCTGAAGCGACCACGCAAGGTGGTGACTGTGTCCACTGGGAAGGCACCTGAGGCAGTTGACTGGCGCAAGAAGGGCGCGGTGACACCCGTGAAGGACCAGGGGCAATGCGGCTCTTGCTGGGCATTCTCTGCCATAGGGAACATAGAGGGCCAGTGGAAGATTGCGGGCCATGAGCTGACGTCTTTGTCGGAGCAGATGCTCGTGTCATGTGACACTGATGACTTTGGCTGCGGAGGTGGTCTCATGGACGACGCGTTCAAATGGATTGTGTCGTCGAATAAGGGCAATGTGTTCACGGAGCAAAGTTACCCGTACGCATCAGGAGGGGGGAACGTGCCGGCGTGCGACAAGAGCGGCAAGGTCGTTGGTGCGAAGATCAGTGACCACGTTGACCTTCCGAAGGACGAAAACGCAATAGCCGAGTGGCTGGCAAAGAACGGGCCCGTCGCGATTGCCGTTGACGCCACCAGTTTCCAGAGCTACACGGGCGGAGTGTGACATCATGCATCTCCGAGCATCTGGACCATGGTGTGCTCCTCGTGGGGTATGACGACACGAGCAAGCCACCATACTGGATTATCAAGAACTCATGGAGCAAGGGATGGGGCGAGGAGGGTTACATCCGCATTGAGAAGGGCACAAACCAATGTCTTATGAAAAATCTCCCAAGCTCCGCCGTCGTCAGCGGCCCTCCGCCTCCACCTCCGACTCCGACCTTCACGCAGGAGTTGTGCGAGGGTGCCGTATGCCAGAGTAAGTGCACCAAAGCCACGTTCCCAACGGGCAAGTGCGTGCAGCTCAGCGGCGCCGGTTCTGTCATCGCCTCGTGCGGCTCCAATAACCTCACACAGATCGTCTACCCGTTGAGCAGCTCCTGCAGCGGCTTCTCCGTTCCGTTGACTGTGCCACTGGACAAGTGCCTGCCCATCGTGATTGGATCCGTGATGTATGAGTGCTCTGACAGGCTCCTACGGAATCCGCCCGGCTCGTGCGGCACGAGTGAGGCTGCTGGCGGCGACTGCTTGCCGGCTTCACGTACCTCTCCCGAAACTCCAATTCTGTTTTGCTTTCATGCACTGTTCCAGTGTATTTGCTTTCTTGGTGTGCGGCCACACAATGCGGCTCTGAGGCGAGTGCGAGGGACACCGCGCCGCTCTGCCTCTCAGCACTTGCGGAGTGTGAGAAAGCTGCCCCAACCACGCGTGTGTCTTTCTATGCTTTTGCTTGTCCTTTTTCTCCATTACTTTTACTGGCTCACTGGCCACGGCAACAGTCGCTGCTGCCACTGACCCGCGAGGAGCGTCGCACCCCGTTGGCCTTGTCTTTTTATTTTTGCACCCACACTTGCTCCCAATACGCTTCGCTTGCCTGACTGCGCTTCTTCCTTTGCCTCCCGTCTCTCCCTGTATGCCACACCGTACGTTGGCGCAGTGTATCCTGCACTCACGAACGAGCTAAAAATAAGAATCAAAAAAGGGAGAACGATAGAGCAGCGACAACCCGAGAAGGTAAGAGGCTTTTCTTCTTTCTTTTCCTTTATTGTACGATGCCACGGTCAGAAATGACACGCACCCTGCGCTTCTCCGTGGGCCTGCTCGCCGTTGCGGCGTGCTTTGTTCCCGTGGCGTTGGGAGTGCTTCACGCAGAGCAATCGTTGCAGCAGCAATTCGCCGCATTCAAGCAAAAGTACAGCAGGTCGTACAAGGACGCCACGGAGGAGGCATTCCGTTTCCGCGTCTTCAAGCAGAACATGGAGCGTGCAAAGGAGGAGGCCGCTGCGAACCCCTATGCGACGTTTGGTGTGACGCGGTTCTCCGATATGTCACCCGAGGAGTTCAGGGCGACCTACCACAACGGGGCGGAGTACTACGCTGCGGCGCTGAAGCGACCACGCAAGGTGGTGATGTGTCCACTGGGAAGGCACCTGAGGCAGTTGACTGGCGCAAGAAGGGCGCGGTGACACCCGTGAAGGACCAGGGGCAATGCGGCTCTTGCTGGGCATTCTCTGCCATAGGGAACATAGAGGGCCAGTGGAAGATTGCGGGCCATGAGCTGACGTCTTTGTCGGAGCAGATGCTCGTGTCATGTGACACTGATGACTTTGGCTGCGGAGGTGGTCTCATGGACGACGCGTTCAAATGGATTGTGTCGTCGAATAAGGGCAACGTGTTCACGGAGCAAAGTTACCCGTACGCATCAGGAGGGGGGAACGTGCCGGCGTGCGACAAGAGCGGCAAGGTCGTTGGTGCGAAGATCAGAGACCACGTTGACCTTCCGAAGGACGAAAACGCAATAGCCGAGTGGCTGGCAAAGAACGGGCCCGTCGCGATTGCCGTTGACGCCACCAGTTTCCAGAGCTACACGGGCGGAGTGCTGACATCATGCATCTCCGAGCATCTGGACCATGGTGTGCTCCTCGTGGGGTATGACGACACGAGCAAGCCACCATACTGGATTATCAAGAACTCATGGAGCAAGGGATGGGGCGAGGAGGGTTACATCCGCATTGAGAAGGGCACAAACCAATGTCTTATGAAAAATCTCCCAAGCTCCGCCGTCGTCAGCGGCCCTCCGCCTCCACCCCCGACTCCGACCTTCACGCAGGAGTTGTGCGAGGGCCGAATGCCAGAGTAGTGCACCAAAGCCACGTTCCCAACGGGCAAGTGCGTGCAGCTCAGCGGCGCCGGTTCTGTCATCGCCTCGTGCGGCTCCAATAACCTCACACAGATCGTCTACCCGTTGAGCAGCTCCTGCAGCGGCTTCTCCGTTCCGTTGACTGTGCCACTGGACAAGTGCCTGCCCATCGTGATTGGATCCTGATGTATGAGTGCTCTGACAAGGCTCCTACGGAATCCGCCCGGCTCGTGCGGCACGAGTGAGGCTGCTGGCGGCGACTGCTTGCCGGCTTCACGTACCTCTCCCGAAACTCCAATTCTGTTTTGCTTTCATGCACTGTTCCAGTGTATTTGCTTTCTTGGTGTGCGGCCACACAATGCGGCTCTGAGGCGAGTGCGAGGGACACCGCGCCGCTCTGCCTCTCAGCACTTGCGGAGTGTGAGAAAGCTGCCCCAACCACGCGTGTGTCTTTCTATGCTTTTGCTTGTCCTTTTTCTCCATTACTTTTACTGGCTCACTGGCCACGGCAACAGTCGCTGCTGCCACTGACCCGCGAGGAGCGTCGCACCCCGTTGGCCTTGTCTTTTTATTTTTGCACCCACACTTGCTCCCAATACGCTTCGCTTGCCTGATTGCGCTTCTTCCTTTGCCTCCCGTCTCTCCCTGTATGCCACACCGCACGTTGGCGCAGTGTATCCTGCACTCACGAACGAGCTAAAAATAAGAATCAAAAAAGGGAGAACGATAGAGCAGCGACAACCCGAGAAGGTAAGAGGCTTTTCTTCTTTCTTTTCCTTTATTGTACGATGCCACGGTCAGAAATGACACGCACCCTGCGCTTCTCCGTGGGCCTGCTCGCCGTTGCGGCGTGCTTTGTTCCCGTGGCGTTGGGAGTGCTTCACGCAGAGCAATCGTTGCAGCAGCAATTCGCCGCATTCAAGCAAAAGTACAGCAGGTCGTACAAGGACGCCACGGAGGAGGCATTCCGTTTCCGCGTCTTCAAGCAGAACATGGAGCGTGCAAAGGAGGAGGCCGCTGCGAACCCCTATGCGACGTTTGGTGTGACGCGGTTCTCCGATATGTCACCCGAGGAGTTCAGGGCGACCTACCACAACGGGGCGGAGTACTACGCTGCGGCGCTGAAGCGACCACGCAAGGTGGTGACTGTGTCCACTGGGAAGGCACCGCGGCAGTTGACTGGCGCAAGAAGGGCGCGGTGACACCCGTGAAGGACCAGGGCAATGCGGCTCTTCTGGGCATTCTCTGCCATAGGGAACATAGAGGGCCAGTGGAAGATTGCGGGCCATGAGCTGACGTCTTGTCGGAGCAGATGCTCGTGTCATGTGACACTAATGACTTTGGCTGCGGAGTGGTTCCTGGACGACGCGTTCAAATGGATTGTGTCGTCGAATAAGGGCAACGTGTTCACGGAGCAAAGTTACCCGTACGCATCAGGAGGGGGGAACGTGCCGGCGTGCGACAAGAGCGGCAAGGTCGTTGGTGCGAAGATCAGTGACCACGTTGACCTTCCGAAGACGAAAACGCAATAGCCGAGTGGCTGGCAAAGAACGGGCCCGTCGCGATTGCCGTTGACGCCACCAGTTTCCAGAGCTACACGGGCGGAGTGTTGACATCATGCATCTCCGAGCATCTGGACCATGGTGTGCTCCTCGTGGGGTATGACGACACGAGCAAGCCACCATACTGGATTATCAAGAACTCATGGGGCAAGGGATGGGGCGAGGAGGGTTACATCCGCATTGAGAAGGGCACAAACCAATGTCTTATGAAAAATCTCCCAAGCTCCGCCGTCGTCAGCGGCCCTCCGCCTCCACCCCCGACTCCGACCTTCACGCAGGAGTTGTGCGAGGGTGCAGAATGCCAGAGTAAGTGCACCAAAGCCACGTTCCCAACGGGCAAGTGCGTGCAGCTCAGCGGCGCCGGTTCTGTCATCGCCTCGTGCGGCTCCAATAACCTCACACAGATCGTCTACCCGTTGAGCAGCTCCTGCAGCGGCTTCTCCGTTCCGTTGACTGTGCCACTGGACAAGTGCCTGCCCATCGTGATTGGATCCATGATGTATAGTGCTCTGACAAGGCTCCTACGGAATCCGCCCGGCTCGTGCGGCACGAGTGAGGCTGCTGGCGGCGACTGCTTGCCGGCTTCACGTACCTCTCCCGAAACTCCAATTCTGTTTTGCTTTCATGCACTGTTCCAGTGTATTTGCTTTCTTGGTGTGCGGCCACACAATGCGGCTCTGAGGCGAGTGCGAGGGACACCGCGCCGCTCTGCCTCTCAGCACTTGCGGAGTGTGAGAAAGCTGCCCCAACCACGCGTGTGTCTTTCTATGCTTTTGCTTGTCCTTTTTCTCCATTACTTTTACTGGCTCACTGGCCACGGCAACAGTCGCTGCTGCCACTGACCCGCGAGGAGCGTCGCACCCCGTTGGCCTTGTCTTTTTATTTTTGCACCCACACTTGCTCCCAATACGCTTCGCTTGCCTGATTGCGCTTCTTCCTTTGCCTCCCGTCTCTCCCTGTATGCCACACCGCACGTTGGCGCAGTGTATCCTGCACTCACGAACGAGCTAAAAATAAGAATCAAAAAAGGGAGAACGATAGAGCAGCGACAACCCGAGAAGGTAAGAGGCTTTTCTTCTTTCTTTTCCTTTATTGTACGATGCCACGGTCAGAAATGACACGCACCCTGCGCTTCTCCGTGGGCCTGCTCGCCGTTGCGGCGTGCTTTGTTCCCGTGGCGTTGGGAGTGCTTCACGCAGAGCAATCGTTGCAGCAGCAATTCGCCGCATTCAAGCAAAAGTACAGCAGGTCGTACAAGGACGCCACGGAGGAGGCATTCCGTTTCCGCGTCTTCAAGCAGAACATGGAGCGTGCAAAGGAGGAGGCCGCTGCGAACCCCTATGCGACGTTTGGTGTGACGCGGTTCTCCGATATGTCACCCGAGGAGTTCAGGGCGACCTACCACAACGGGGCGGAGTACTACGCTGCGGCGCTGAAGCGACCACGCAAGGTGGTGACTGTGTCCACTGGGAAGGCACCGCCGGCAGTTGACTGGCGCAAGAAGGGCGCGGTGACACCCGTGAAGGACCAGGGCAATGCGGCTCTTCGTGGGCATTCTCTGCCATAGGGAACATAGAGGGCCAGTGGAAGATTGCGGGCCATGAGCTGACGTCTTTGTCGGAGCAGATGCTCGTGTCATGTGACACTAATGACTTTGGCTGCGAGTGGTCTCAGGACACCGCGTTCAAATGGATTGTGTCGTCGAATAAGGGCAACGTGTTCACGGAGCAAAGTTACCCGTACGCATCAGGAGGGGGGAACGTGCCGGCGTGCGACAAGAGCGGCAAGGTCGTTGGTGCGAAGATCAGTGACCACGTTGACCTTCCGAAGGACGAAAACGCAATAGCCGAGTGGCTGGCAAAGAACGGGCCCGTCGCGATTGCCGTTGACGCCACCAGTTTCCAGAGCTACACGGGCGGAGTGTTGACATCATGCATCTCCGAGCATCTGGACCATGGTGTGCTCCTCGTGGGGTATGACGACACGAGCAAGCCACCATACTGGATTATCAAGAACTCATGGGGCAAGGGATGGGGCGAGGAGGGTTACATCCGCATTGAGAAGGGCACAAACCAATGTCTTATGAAAAATCTCCCAAGCTCCGCCGTCGTCAGCGGCCCTCCGCCTCCACCCCCGACTCCGACCTTCACGCAGGAGTTGTGCGAGGGTGCAGAATGCTAGAGTAAGTGCACCAAAGCCACGTTCCCAACGGGCAAGTGCGTGCAGCTCAGCGGCGCCGGTTCTGTCATCGCCTCGTGCGGCTCCAATAACCTCACACAGATCGTCTACCCGTTGAGCAGCTCCTGCAGCGGCTTCTCCGTTCCGTTGACTGTGCCACTGGACAAGTGCCTGCCCATCGTGATTGGATCCGTGATGTATGAGTGCTCTGACAAGGCTCCTACGGAATCCGCCCGGCTCGTGCGGCACGAGTGAGGCTGCTGGCGGCGACTGCTTGCCGGCTTCACGTACCTCTCCCGAAACTCCAATTCTGTTTTGCTTTCATGCACTGTTCCAGTGTATTTGCTTTCTTGGTGTGCGGCCACACAATGCGGCTCTGAGGCGAGTGCGAGGGACACCGCGCCGCTCTGCCTCTCAGCACTTGCGGAGTGTGAGAAAGCTGCCCCAACCACGCGTGTGTCTTTCTATGCTTTTGCTTGTCCTTTTTCTCCATTACTTTTACTGGCTCACTGGCCACGGCAACAGTCGCTGCTGCCACTGACCCGCGAGGAGCGTCGCACCCCGTTGGCCTTGTCTTTTTATTTTTGCACCCACACTTGCTCCCAATACGCTTCGCTTGCCTGATTGCGCTTCTTCCTTTGCCTCCCGTCTCTCCCTGTATGCCACACCGCACGTTGGCGCAGTGTATCCTGCACTCACGAACGAGCTAAAAATAAGAATCAAAAAAGGGAGAACGATAGAGCAGCGACAACCCGAGAAGGTAAGAGGCTTTTCTTCTTTCTTTTCCTTTATTGTACGATGCCACGGTCAGAAATGACACGCACCCTGCGCTTCTCCGTGGGCCTGCTCGCCGTTGCGGCGTGCTTGTTCCCGTGGCGTTGGGAGTGCTTCACGCAGAGCAATCGTTGCAGCAGCAATTCGCCGCATTCAAGCAAAAGTACAGCAGGTCGTACAAGGACGCCACGGAGGAGGCATTCCGTTTCCGCGTCTTCAAGCAGAACATGGAGCGTGCAAAGGAGGAGGCCGCTGCGAACCCCTACGCGACGTTTGGTGTGACGCGGTTCTCCGATATGTCACCCGAGGAGTTCAGGGCGACCTACCACAACGGGGCGGAGTACTACGCTGCGGCGCTGAAGCGACCACGCAAGGTGGTGACTGTGTCCACTGGGAAGGCACCGCCGGCAGTTGACTGGCGCAAGAAGGGCGCGGTGACACCCGTGAAGGACCAGGGGCAATGCGGCTCTTCGTGGGCATTCTCTGCCATAGGGAACATAGAGGGCCAGTGGAAGATTGCGGGCCATGAGCTGACGTCTTTGTCGGAGCAGATGCTCGTGTCATGTGACACCAATGACTGGCTGCGAATGGTCTCATGACACGCGTTCAATGGATTTTGCTAAGAATAATGGCAACGTGTTCACGGAGCAAAGTTACCCGTACGCATCAGGAGGGGGGAACGTGCCGGCGTGCAACAAGAGCGGCAAGTCTTGGTGCGAAGATCAGTGACTGGTTGACCTTCCGAGGACGAAGACGCAATAGCCGAGTGGCTGGCAAAGAACGGGCCCGTCGCGATTGCCGTTGACGCCACCAGTTTCCAGAGCTACACGGGCGGAGTGTTGACATCATGCATCTCAAATCTGACCACGCTGTGCTCCTCGTGGGGTATGACGACACGAGCAAGCCACCATACTGGATTATCAAGAACTCATGGGGCAAGGGATGGGGCGAGGAGGGTTACATCCGCATTGAGAAGGGCACAAACCAATGTCTTGTGAAAATACCCAGCTCCGCCGTCGTCAGCGGCCCTCCGCCTCCACCCCCGACTCCGACCTTCACGCAGGAGTTGTGCGAGGTGCAGAATGCTAGAGTAAGTGCACCAAAGCCACGTTCCCAACGGCAAGTGCGTGCAGCTCAGCGGCGCCGGTTCTGCCATCGCCTCGTGCGGCTCCAATAACCTCACACAGATCGTCTACCCGTTGAGCAGCTCCTGCAGCGGCTTCTCCGTTCCGTTGACTGTGCCACTAGACAAGTGCCTGCCATCGTGATTGGATCCGTGATGTATGAGTGCTCTGACAGGGCTCCTACGGAATCCGCCCGGCTCGTGCGGCACGAGTGAGGCTGCTGGCGGCGACTGCTTGCCGGCTTCACGTACCTCTCCCGAAACTCCAATTCTGTTTTGCTTTCATGCACTGTTCCAGTGTATTTGCTTTCTTGGTGTGCGGCCACACAATGCGGCTCTGAGGCGAGTGCGAGGGACACCGCGCCGCTCTGCCTCTCAGCACTTGCGGAGTGTGAGAAAGCTGCCCCAACCACGCGTGTGTCTTTCTATGCTTTTGCTTGTCCTTTTTCTCCATTACTTTTACTGGCTCACTGGCCACGGCAACAGTCGCTGCTGCCACTGACCCGCGAGGAGCGTCGCACCCCGTTGGCCTTGTCTTTTTATTTTTGCACCCACACTTGCTCCCAATACGCTTCGCTTGCCTGACTGCGCTTCTTCCTTTGCCTCCCGTCTCTCCCTGTATGCCACACCGCACGTTGGCGCAGTGTATCCTGCACTCACGAACGAGCTAAAAATAAGAATCAAAAAAGGGAGAACGATAGAGCAGCGACAACCCGAGAAGGTAAGAGGCTTTTCTTCTTTCTTTTCCTTTATTGTACGATGCCACGATCAGAAATGACACGCACCCTGCGCTTCTCCGTGGGCCTGCTCGCCGTTGCGGCGTGCCTTGTTCCCGTGGCGTTGGGAGTGCTTCACGCAGAGCAATCGTTGCAGCAGCAATTCGCCGCATTCAAGCAAAAGTACAGCAGGTCGTACAAGGACGCCACGGAGGAGGCATTCCGTTTCCGCGTCTTCAAGCAGAACATGGAGCGTGCAAAGGAGGAGGCCGCTGCGAACCCCTATGCGACGTTTGGTGTGACGCGGTTCTCCGATATGTCACCCGAGGAGTTCAGGGCGACCTACCACAACGGGGCGGAGTACTACGCTGCGGCGCTGAAGCGACCACGCAAGGTGGTGAATGTGTCCACTGGGAGACCACCTGACGGTTGACTGGCGCAAGAAGGGCGCGGTGACACCCGTGAAGGACCAGGGGAAATGCGACTCTTCGTGGGCATTCTCTGCCATAGGGAACATAGAGGGCCAGTGGAAGATTGCGGGCCATGAGCTGACGTCTTTGTCGGAGCAGATGCTCGTGTCATGTGACACCAATGACCTTGGCTGCGAACTTGGTCTCAAGACCGCGTTCAATGGATTTTGGTCGAATAATGGCAATGTGTTCACGGAGCAAAGTTACCCGTACGCATCAGGAGGGGGGAACGTGCCGGCGTGCAACAAGAGCGGCAAGGTCGTTGGTGCGAAGATCAGTAACTGGTTACCTTCCAGGACGAAGACACAATAGCCGAGTGGCTGGCAAGAACGGGCCCGTCGCGATTGCCGTTGACGCCACCAGTTTCCAGAGCTACACGGGCGGAGTGTTGACATCATGCATCTCTCTGACTGAACATGCTGCGCTCCTCGTGGGGTATGACGACACGAGCAAGCCACCATACTGGATTATCAAGAACTCATGGGGCAAGGGATGGGGCGAGGAGGGTTACATCCGCATTGAGAAGGGCACAAACCAATGTCTTATGAAAAATCCCAGCTCCGCCGTCGTCAGCGGCCCTCCGCCTCCACCCCCGACTCCGACCTTCACGCAGGAGTTGTGCGAGGGTGCAGAATGCTAGAGTAAGTGCACCAAAGCCACGTTCCCAACGGGCAAGTGCGTGCAGCTCAGCGGCGCCGGTTCTGTCATCGCCTCGTGCGGCTCCAATAACCTCACACAGATCGTCTACCCGTTGAGCAGCTCCTGCAGCGGCTTCTCCGTTCCGTTGACTGTGCCACTAGACAAGTGCCTGCCCATCGCGATTGGATCCGTGATGTATGAGTGCTCTGACAGGGCTCCTACGGAATCCGCCCGGCTCGTGCGGCACGAGTGAGGCTGCTGGCGGCGACTGCTTGCCGGCTTCACGTACCTCTCCCGAAACTCCAATTCTGTTTTGCTTTCATGCACTGTTCCAGTGTATTTGCTTTCTTGGTGTGCGGCCACACAATGCGGCTCTGAGGCGAGTGCGAGGGACACCGCGCCGCTCTGCCTCTCAGCACTTGCGGAGTGTGAGAAAGCTGCCCCAACCACGCGTGTGTCTTTCTATGCTTTTGCTTGTCCTTTTTCTCCATTACTTTTACTGGCTCACTGGCCACGGCAACAGTCGCTGCTGCCACTGACCCGCGAGGAGCGTCGCACCCCGTTGGCCTTGTCTTTTTATTTTTGCACCCACACTTGCTCCCAATACGCTTCGCTTGCCTGACTGCGCTTCTTCCTTTGCCTCCCGTTTCTCCCTGTATGCCACACCGCACGTTGGCGCAGTGTATCCTGCACTCACGAACGAGCTAAAAATAAGAATCAAAAAAGGGAGAACGATAGAGCAGCGACAACCCGAGAAGGTAAGAGGCTTTTCTTCTTTCTTTTCCTTTATTGTACGATGCCACGGTCAGAAATGACACGCACCCTGCGCTTCTCCGTGGGCCTGCTCGCCGTTGCGGCGTGCTTTGTTCCCGTGGCGTTGGGAGTGCTTCACGCAGAGCAATCGTTGCAGCAGCAATTCGCCGCATTCAAGCAAAAGTACAGCAGGTCGTACAAGGACGCCACGGAGGAGGCATTCCGTTTCCGCGTCTTCAAGCAGAACATGGAGCGTGCAAAGGAGGAGGCCGCTGCGAACCCCTATGCGACGTTTGGTGTGACGCGGTTCTCCGATATGTCACCCGAGGAGTTCAGGGCGACCTACCACAACGGGGCGGAGTACTACGCTGCGGCGCTGAAGCGACCACGCAAGGTGGTGAATGTGTCCACTGGGAGACCACCAATGACGGTTGACTGGCGCAAGAAGGGCGCGGTGACACCCGTGAAGGACCAGGGGAAATGCGACTCTTCGTGGGCATTCTCTGCCATAGGGAACATAGAGGGCCAGTGGAAGATTGCGGGCCATGAGCTGACGTCTTTGTCGGAGCAGATGCTCGTGTCATGTGACACTGATGACTTTGGCTGCCGAGATGGCTTCACGTACCGTGCTTTCATATGGGTTACGTGGTCGAATGATGGCAATGTGTTCACGGAGCAAAGTTACCCGTACGCATCAGGAGGGGGGAACGTGCCGGCGTGCAACAAGAGCGGCAAGGTCGTTGGTGCGAAGATCAGTGACCACGTTGACCTTCCCCAGGACGAAGACGCAATAGCCGAGTGGCTGGCAAAGAACGGGCCCGTCGCGATTGCCGTTGACGCCACCAGTTTCCAGAGCTACACGGGCGGAGTGTTGACATCATGCATCTCTAAGGAAATGAACTTTGCTGCGCTGCTCGTGGGGTATGACGACACGGTGGACCCACCATACTGGATTATCAAGAACTCATGGGGCAAGGGATGGGGCGAGGAGGGTTACATCCGCATTGAGAAGGACACAAACCAATGTCTTGTGCAAGAATACGCTAGCTCCGCCGTCGTCAGCGGCCCTCCGCCTCCACCCCCGACTCCGACCTTCACGCAGGAGTTGTGCGAGGGTGCAGAATGCTAGAGTAAGTGCACCAAAGCCACGTTCCCAACGGGCAAGTGCGTGCAGCTCAGCGGCGCCGGTTCTGTCATCGCCTCGTGCGGCTCCAATAACCTCACACAGATCGTCTACCCGTTGAGCAGCTCCTGCAGCGGCTTCTCCGTTCCGTTGACTGTGCCACTGGACAAGTGCCTGCCCATCGTGATTGGATCCGTGATGTATGAGTGCTCTGACAAGGCTCCTACGGAATCCGCCCGGCTCGTGCGGCACGAGTGAGGCTGCTGGCGGCGACTGCTTGCCGGCTTCACGTACCTCTCCCGAAACTCCAATTCTGTTTTGCTTTCATGCATGTTCCAGTGTATTTGCTTTCTTGGTGTGCGGCCACACAATGCGGCTCTGAGGCGAGTGCGAGGGACACCGCGCCGCTCTGCCTCTCAGCACTTGCGGAGTGTGAGAAAGCTGCCCCAACCACGCGTGTGTCTTTCTATGCTTTTGCTTGTCCTTTTTCTCCATTACTTTTACTGGCTCACTGGCCACGGCAACAGTCGCTGCTGCCACTGACCCGCGAGGAGCGTCGCACCCCGTTGGCCTTGTCTTTTTATTTTTGCACCCACACTTGCTCCCAATACGCTTCGCTTGCCTGATTGCGCTTCTTCCTTTGCCTCCCGTCTCTCCCTGTATGCCACACCGACGTTGGCGCAGTGTATCCTGCACTCACGAACGAGCTAAAAATAAGAATCAAAAAAGGGAGAACAATAGAGCAGCGACAACCCGAGAAGGTAAGAGGCTTTTCTTCTTTCTTTTCCTTTATTGTACGATGCCACGGTCAGAAATGACACGCACCCTGCGCTTCTCCGTGGGCCTGCTCGCCGTTGCGGCGTGCCTTGTTCCCGTGGCGTTGGGAGTGCTTCACGCAGAGCAATCGTTGCAGCAGCAATTCGCCGCATTCAAGCAAAAGTACAGCAGGTCGTACGAATATACTGTTCAATTATTGATTTATAGAAACTAATCTTTATTTTTTTTTTATGTGGGCTAATGTTGACTTTGAGCTGATTTTTTTGCTATTTATTTTTTCTGTCTTTTTGGCTTATTGTATTTTGTTTTGTGGTCTTTGCTTTTTTCGGCTTTGGAGAGCGGCTGAAATGTGTGTGGTCCATTGAGTTTTTTTTCTTTTGTTATGCTTATTACCTCTGACGGAAGTTGTTTTGATTTTTTGTGTGGGGGTAGAGTGCTACAATATATTGTGGAAAGTCGCGTTGCACTTCGGTCAATATGCATTTGTGTTGATAAGGGCTTCGCCGCTTTTTGTTAATGTGATGAATGGCCCCCTCGGTAGTTTTGAACGGTGGCATGCTGTAAAGCTGAATGGGTGCAGCTTACCAGCAGTTGTAGCAGTTCGACCTCACCGCTCACAACGGCTGTCTTGGGAGTCGGCGAGAGAAGAGGGGAAACATTGCTTTGACATGCAGTGGGACCCACGTTGCAAGTGAGCAACTCTCGTAGGAATGTGCCTCATGCTAATGTGACACATTTTGGTGGTTTCCCAAAATCCCGATGAGGAGAAAAGGCAAAAGGCCGAGGGGAATACCGGTGTGGACACAATTTGTCGGCACGGAGCCGGCGTGATAACAAGCGCTTTGCTTTTGAGAGTAAACTCCTGGCCCGCGTCCGTTGTTCTGACCGATGCAGAACCCTCGGGAAGCTACGGAAAGCGAGGTGTATGACCCCTCGAAAGGAATAGCAATGCCTCTGATGATACATAAGTGCCCTTTAGGGGAAAATCTCCCGCTATCTGAACGTGATTTTACAAAGTGCGGGTTCTTATTAGGATTCAAACGCCTTGTCTTTCTGGGAAGAGTTCTCATGTGAATCGCCATGGCTCTTCTGCCGATGCCTGCTGGGGCGGGTAGCTTTACCATGCAGCCCACCGGTTTGTCCGTGGTTTATAAAGTGGACCCCTGGAGTTTTGCAAGCAGTGGCGCCTTTCATTGGGGATGCCCGCATGTTGGTAGGCCGGAATGAGGGCCTGTGATGGGACAAAACCGGGGACCCGTATTGACAACATAATAGTCGGTGAATAGAAAATGTTCAGCGACAATGATCGGTAAAGCGGCAGTTGGTTGAGCGTCGGGATACCGTCGAAAGAGGTCCTTGCACACCTTTTCACTCAGCATGAACTTCGACCACGCGCCTCAGTCCATTCCTCTGGGCAGGAGAGCGTTGCGCAAACTACATGAGATTTGCCCAATGGAAAGGCAGTCGGTGGTTGGCTTGCAAGTGGCAGCGCTGCACTTCCTTCATACAGCGACCATCGCGAGGCTTAGGTCTACAAACTTTCTTTTAGCTCAAGGTGGTGCGTCGACGCTGATTTCTATTGACCGCTCATGGGGAGTGGCATCAAGATTGGGACTTCTCACCTCTCGTTAGCGTGGGGCGCGATGTAAGGCAGACAGGAAATGTCACTCCTTTGCGGGATGCTGGTGTGGTCGCACGCGCCTCGTTGTGGAGGTGAGACGACTTGATTTTTCTTTTCGTAGTTGTTGGAAGCCATGTTTGCTACAGGCATTTGGGAACCACGGGAGTAACTTGTGATTCAGCGGAGGCCAGTGCTGCACGGCTGTCCATCCTGGTCTTCGAGCGCCGTTGCCCGATACGCCTACGAGTATCCGGAACCGCTACGCCGCTGCAAGGCGTTGAAATAAGATGAAATCTGAAGTTGGGCTATCGCTATCTGGTGTGGAAGTTTTGCCAGGCCTTACGCATTTCGGATGGCCATGGGTCTGGTAGTACCTGCGGTTGCGCGAGGCCGTGTGGCAATCCAGTGGGACTCTTCGGGAGAAGAGCCCCGATGTCTTTTGAGGTTGTGGCGAAGGGGCTTCAACCTGCAAGCGGGGTCTGGCGGGAGGGGGATATTTGAACCCGCCGCTGCGCGAGTCTTACGGACAAACGGTGCAGTGGTGCGGGTTTACAAGTTACCATAATCTGTCGTAAACAGTTTGTGTGCGTTAACTTTTTTTCCACCACTTATTTATCGGATTGTTACTGCGTTGCTTACCATATGTTATTCGTCTCCCACACACACCTGCGGATTGTGACCAGGCACTCCAGGAGGTATGATTCGGAGACAATATCCGCTGGTGGGAGTCGTATTTTTCACGATGAATCATTCATTTCACATTTTTCTTATTTAGTTAAAGACGTCTCGTGCTAACGTAAGCTATAGGATTTGGGTGTTTTGTAAATTATCCTTTTCCACGGGAATCAGAAGGAATTGTGGTACATCGTCCAAAGTCATGAGTGGACTAAATTATGATGAACCCATTAAAAGAGCTCGTCATCCACCTTGGTTTGCTCCTGTGGGCCGTGACGGCGATGATCTTCGTGTTTTGAACTCACTGACGGAGACAGTGGAGGTTTTCACCCCGCGTGATGGTAGGAATATCCGTTGGTACATGTGTGGCCCCACGGTGTATGATGCATCTCATATGGGTCATGCACGCGCTTACCTTACTTTTGATATTCTTCGCCGTATTGTGGAGGATTATTTTGGTTATAACGTTTTGTATCAGATGAATATTACAGATATTGACGACAAAATTATTAAACGTGCTCGGACATTTTTCCTTCTGGATCGCTTTCGCCGCGAAACCCTCCGTGGAGTAGATTTTGATAAACTTGTTGCCTTTACGAAGGAAGCACAGATTGCCGCTGAGAAGACTCTTTTGGAATGCGGAAAAAGACTTGAGGAACCACTGCCCGACAATGCTTCAAACCATATTCGTCTAGAGAGAGACGAAAAGCTCATGGAATTAAATTTGAAATGTACTCAGTTGCAGGAGCTGAAAGAACTAATTGATAAGGCAATTAGTTCGGGAAGCTTTGAAGAACTTTTTGATGTAGCGTCCGGCATCAATGGGGATTTACTGGATCAGCAGGAGGGTCACAGCGTAACGGATCAGCGAATCTTTGCTGATCATGCGCGTCGCTTTGAGCAGCTGTTTTTTGAGGACATGCGAAGACTTGGCGTTCGGGATCCCGATGTAATAACGCGTGTAACTGAATACGTTCCAAATGTCGTTGATTTCATAAGAAGGATTATGGACAATGGGTTTGCTTATTGTGGCGAGAGTTCCGTCTTTTTTGATACGGCTGCGTTCATACGTGCAGGTCACAGTTACCCAAAGCTTAAACCTGTCAGTGATCGTGGCGAGTCGGACGCCACCGATGCCGAGATGGCGGAGGGCGAAGGGGTGTTGACGAGGGCGGTTACTGGTGAGAAGCGTAGTCCCAATGATTTTGCCCTGTGGAAGTTTTCAAAGCCCGGGGAGCCGCAGTGGCCCTCCCCCTGGGGCCCCGGGCGGCCCGGGTGGCACATTGAGTGTTCCGTGATGGCGTCTGATATTCTCGGCGCAAACATGGATATTCACAGTGGTGGCTGTGACTTGAAGTTCCCCCATCACGATAACGAGTGTGCGCAAAGTGAGGCGTATAACATGCAGCATCAGTGGGTGAACTACTTTCTGCATTGCGGGCACCTACACATTAAGGGACTGAAAATGAGCAAAAGTCTTAAAAACTTTATAACTATCCGGCATGCGCTGGATGACTTGGGGGTATCGCCTCGCACTATGCGGCTTCTTTTTCTGGCAAACCATTGGAACAAATCAATGAATTTTTCTGATCAAAGCATTGCCGAGGCAAAAGAACGCGAAAGGGTTCTGCGGGCGTTTTACGGCAGCATTGACATAGTGCTCCGCGGCGATATACTGAAGGATGCTCAGGGCTTTAACGCACATGACCGCTCGCTTAGCGAAACTTGGTGCACCACGGAAAACGCTGTAGACGGAGCGCTGCGCAATAACTTTGATACCCCGACCGCCATGGACGCACTCATGGAGCTTGTGAGTGCCACTAATCGGTATCTTCTTACTGGGGAGAGGCCCAGTGGGACACTGCTTCACAAGATAGGTCGGTACGTCACGCGTATACTGCAAGTGTTTGGCGTGATAGATGGGACTGATGCAGTTGGCTTCACTACAACACAGCACAACGATGATCAACTAACCACTGTCATGGATGCACTACTGCGTTTTCGCGACTCCGTGCGAAACGAGGCAAAAGCTACCGGGATCGCGGGAAAACTTATCCCTTTATGCGATGCTGTGCGTGACGAATGGCTAGCACAGGCGGGCATTCGCATCGAGGACAGCCCTAATGGGCCTGCCAGGTGGAAGAGAGATGACCCAGCTGTTCTTCTTCGAGAAATCGCCGAGCGCAGAGAGCACCAGGTCAATGATATGAAAAAAAAACTGCAAAACAAAATTGAGACAAAGCAAAAGTTGATAAACAAATGGAAAAATTACGCCGTGCCCCCCAAAGACTACTTTCGGCATCAGGGTGATGGAAAATATGTTGCCTTTGACGAAGAAACTGGAATTCCAACCAGCACAGTCGACGGAAATGTTGACGCAAAAGAACAAAAGAAACTGGCCAAAGAATTGGAAAAGTACGCGAAAACGTACGAAGAATTTGAGGACAAGGGAGGATTAAGATGGCTTGAAGAGCAGCAACAGGAAATACAGCAACTGCGTGACAACTTAGGCAATCTTTAGAAAATGCAGGTCAAGGTTAGTTTCGCAAGGAAGAAGTGGAGAGACGAATAAGTAAAAACAGTAAAAGAAAGGAAGAGCTAATGCACCCATCGGGAGATTAAAAGTGCGTTTAGGACAGCTGAAATAAAGGCGGTGGAGAAAAGGGATAGGCAGTGAGGTAACAACTGACATCGCACAGAAGTGCTGGGGGGGAGGGGAGTTTATCTGTGGATTGCTTAATTGTCTAACGCTCTGCTCCTTCTCTTATGATATTATTCACACCCTTATTATTATATATTTGTAATGTTGGTTGCTCACTCTTATTGTTTAAATCGAGTGACATTCAGGAGAGTGAATTCATTACATTTGTCAAGTATTTATCGTTAGTAACTCCAAAGAAAAAACACGGCATGACCTTCAATGACGGGTGAGGGGGACATCACGTTCTCCTGCACTTACCAAGCGAGGCAAACATGTCCTCATTATATACATACACAATAGCGGCGCGATGAGAAATGGAGGAAGAAGGAGAGAGACGTAGAGGTGAGAAGAAAGAACGAACGCGTCACTGCATGGCTACGACAGTTCCATTGTGAATTTATGGGAGACACCCTTCTCTCTTTATTTTCTTTGAGGGTTGGAGCATTTTGTACGTGGGTGCATGCAACCCCGCCGCGGTGTGGCACGCACCCACGTAGGCTTTTTCAATCTATTTCCTCCCTTCTTGTATCCACGGCGAGGGAGCAACCCATTTAAGGTCAAGTTGTTCACATTATCAAGGGTGTGTCAAACATGGCTGTTAATCCGTCGTGTGTCATGGATTTTTGCGCAACATTTCTTTCGAGGGGGGGCATTGATCAGAACGCTTATGATTATATTAATTTGGGGATGCAGCTTCTTAATAGCGCAGCGCCTTATGTTGTGCAGTCCATCGGTACACAAAAGCCACCGCCAAGGGTGGATACAAAGGCTGCCTTTGAAAGCGCTGAAGGAGCCCGCGGGGCCCAGCTGTGGGACGCTCCTCCGCTTCCCGGTGGGACGGTGCGTGCCCTCTTCATTGGTATCAATTACTACGGGACTTCAGCGAAACTCTCGGGATGCTGCAACGATGTGAGGCAAATCCTTGCGACGCTTCAGAAAAAAAGATTCCCTATCAACGAAGCTGTTATTCTTGTTGATGAGGATAACTTCCCTGGACGAACTGACCAACCTACGCGCGCCAACATTGTGCGCTACTTGGCGTGGCTTGTGAAGGACGCAAGGCCGGGTGATGTGTTGTTTCTCCACTACTCCGGCCACGGGACCCAGGCTAAAGCCTCCGGAGACAGCGACGAAATGTATGACCAATGTGTTGCTCCCGTAGACTACGAGCGCAATGGCTGCATAGTTGATGACGATATACACAAAATTTTATTTTCTAGACTGCCGTGCGGAGTACGGTTGACCGCTGTGTTCGATTGCTGCCACTCGGGCTCCATATTGGACCTTCCTTTCACGTACGTATGCCCAGCAGATGGAGGTAGGACAAGTAGCCCGCGCATGAAGCGCATCCGTCAAGGAAACGACGTGCAAGCGGACGTGATGATGATATCCGGCTGCTCCGACGAGCAGACGTCCGCTGATGTGAAGAACACCGCAGCCTTCGGCACCGGCACTACGGGTGCAGGAGGTGCTGCTACGCAGTGCCTGACGCACATGCTTCTTAACAATGAGAACTTGTCCTATGGAAGCCTCCTGGCCAACACCCGCGAAATGCTGAAAAAAAAACGATTCACTCAAGTGCCACAACTGAGTGCCTCGAGGGCCATAGATTTGCGCTGTACGTTCTCACTAAGCCACAAGTTCGTTGAAGACCCAGCAGTTCGGTAATATTTTTGTCGGCGTCTTATGCTTGTCAGGTACCGCATGCAAGAACAGCACTCCTTGTTCTCGTCCTCTTGAGACACCTTTTACGTGGGGCACGCATTTGTGGGTGCATATACCTCTCTGTGACCTTGCTCTTTTAATATGGATCTCACATATGCCTGGGATGTGTGGTTGTTTTTTTGGCTTTGTTTCTGCTATTCCAACGGGAAGTGCTCCCAGTAACCTTTTTTCTGCGCAAGTAAACCTTTCATGGAGAAGTTTAGTTTGTTACATTGTTTCTGCCTTTTGGCCGCTCTGAAGATATATCATTTTTCTACTTGGTTTAATGTTGGGTAGACCTGGTTAAGGTGTGATAATACGATTGCAGTTGTGTTCTGTTTTCTCTTTCCTCATCCAATGAAACGGCACTGCGACACTTTAGGTACATTCGGTAAGTCTGTTCCACCTTCCTTCAGTTTTTCATGATGTTCGAATCACCTGTTTTATTACTGCCCGTTTTTCTTTCGATCTTCCATTCTTCTTTAATTCTGGATGGTGATTGTTTCTGGAATTGCATCATGTAGCACTGAAGACTCCCACGTGATGAGACATCGTTGGCTGAGGGCTCATCACGGCCTACGAACCGCTGCATTGCGGCGGCCTACCTGCTGCTTCGTGCGGACGTGCTCCACTAGTGGTGACACATGTGAGGGCTGCCCACGCAGCGGTGTCGACCGTGCACCGCCGGGTTGTGGAGAAAGCAGCAAAACCGCAGGACTCGCATCAGGACCTGCTGTCAGTCTGGCTCACGTGCACAGTGAGTGTGGCCCTCCGAGGAAGAGCGGTAAGGGTGGGATGGACGAGTTGCTGGGCATGATTTCTCAACGAAGGAAGCCGAGGAAGCGTGCCCGTGCAAAGGAAGTATTCAAACCTGTTGATGGATTACTGGCAAAACACTTTGTCCAGGCACCCAAGTCAAAGCTAAGACCTGAGAGTCGTTGCGCTGTGCCTTCAAACACTGTCACACGGGGAAAGGATGTTGTTTCACCCTCCCTTCTCAACAAGCTGCGGGAAAATGTTATCGGAAAGCAGATAGATTGGAAGTCTATTGAGGAAAATTATTCCACTCTCCCGCGGCTACCTGTCTGGAAAAGTCGATCCGAATGGACTGAAATGTTCCTTCCATCCTCAGCCCTTCCCCCACCTGGAGCTCAAAGAAGCCCTCATGTTTCCTCTGAGTGCAGTGCGGAGAAAGTCACTTTAGAGGGGGGTACGAAGACGACGACTGAGGTATTCGTGTGTAACGCTCCAACTGGTTCTGGGAAAAGCAGTCTGCTTCCACTTTTCCTGCTGGACAGCCACTGGCGCCGTGTCAAGCACCGCCTCAACGCCTCTTGGGAGTGGCGTGATTCACAGCCCCTCATAGCGAACCACGGTAGTATTCATGAAACAAATTCAAGTCAGTTGGGTTGCGCATTAGCAGTACCGTCCTTCCCTACCAACGTAAGCACGCGAGAGTTCGCCACGATATTCAGCGAAAGCAGTAGACTTTGTATTGTTGTTTCGCAACCGACAAGATTCGCGTGCGTACAACTGGCAAAGTTTACAGCTGCGCTTTTGGCACCCTTTTCATCCTCAGCAGCAGCGGCCACCGTTGGGGGCCGAGTCGGTTACGCCGTGGGTGGTGACATGTGTTTTTCTGCCGCAAGCGAAATCGTTTATGCTACGCCAGGTTATATACTGAACTCCCTACAACATAGTAGCGGGACGTTGTGTCCAACAGCGCTGATCATTGACGAAGTGCACTGCCGTGATATGGAAACAGACCTTCTCCTCGCGTGGGCGAAGCACCGGATACGAGGTGCTTCTCAGCAACGGAGGCGCAATGCATGTGGGCAACGCTGGGGGCTTCGCCAGTTGATTTTAATGTCCGCGACGCTACCAGCCGACCAGATGGTGGCATACCTCACAGCAGAACTGCCAGGTCTAAAAGAAGCTGGCGTTGGAAGGGGTATGCCGCTCTGTCAGCCACACATTCTTGAGATGGGCAGCAAGGCGCTGCTTACAGGTCAAGTTGTGGGCAGCAGGTGGTCAGGTGGGTTAGAATCAGGTACCCCTTACCATTATGAGGAGTACTTCATTGACGACCTTCCCGCGGCATTGAGGTCATCCAAGCTCCTTTGTGCGGGTGGCAGAGCAGTTTGTGAACCGGATCGGGGAGGGTCCTCCAGTGACTGCACACAGTGCCCCTTGCTTTCCCCGCACGCCCTCCGCGTTACTGCGACGTTGGTACACTTCTTCTCGTACACACGTTTTGGTCCAGATATTCACTCGCCGCAAGCCCGTGTGTTGGCTCAATTTCTTCTCTTTACGCTGCAAAGTATAGCGGTATCAACTGAACGCAGATCGTGGCTCGGCACACCGAGCGGAGACGACACCGGACGTGAGAAGGCAGACGACCTCACCACACAACACCAGCATCCGGAGAGTATTTTGGTGTTTCTTCCTGGGTTCGCAGAGATGTCACTCGTCCTCCAGTGCATGGACCTCCTGTGCGTGAAACCGTGCCTAGAACAAGGACAGCAAGGAAAATGTCAGCAGCGTGGGGATCATGCTTGCAGCACTGTAGATGTGGCAGATGCCACCTGGAGCAGTCATGCAATGGAGGACAAAAGCAGCACAAACGTTACACTGTTGGAGTACGAGGGTTGTTCGTTCTCTGTCGCCCTCTTGCACGCAACGGCAGTTGGCAATCCTCAACAGCAGCTTCGCGACAGCGTGGGTTTGTTTCCTTATCGAATCATTCTTTCAACGAACGTTGCGGAAAGTTCGGTGACTATTCCAAACGTACGTTGTGTTGTTGACACGTGTCTCGAGCGACGGTTTCTTGCCGATCCCCTAACAGGTGTCATGCTTCGCAGCACAGCTGTCATCAGTGCTAGCAGCGCCAGGCAGCGAGCAGGACGGGCGGGAAGGACTTGCGACAGTGTTGTCATTCGCTTGGCCCCGAGGCACCTATTTTCACCTCGCAACGACTACACAGACCCCTTTCATGCAAACAGAAGGCAGCATGAAACCAGTGTGGCAGTGGAGGAGGGTAGTAGCGGGAGGGAAACGGCGAGCAGGGGTGGCAACGAGAAACAGCGGTTATATTGTCTGGCGACAAACCCGAGAGGCTCAGGTCCTGCGATTCCACCGCCACCCCCGTCCACCATCTCAGAAAGCTCGGCAGTGAGTGTAACGGCTCTACTTCTGCGTCTCAAATATTTGTTCCCCCTGAAAACAAGCTCACTACTTACGCTACTTCCAGATGCGCCACAGCCACAGGCGGTGGCGCATGGAATTCAGCAGCTTATAGACCTTGACCTCATTGAAGACATCGATAGAACTCCCCCAAGATATGATAGTAATGGTGCCGCAGAGAGCAGTAAGGAAATTATAAGAGATGAAAACTTTCCAACGTTGATGTGCTTCTATGATAGCACTCGTTTGAGCGCTAAGGGAGAGTTTGTCGCCTATTTTCCAATTCCGCACGAACAGGCACTATTGATGTACTATTCGCTGCGGTTTCTCTGCATTGAAGGGGGTGTGCTCGTCGCGTGTGCAATGACTGTTCCCTCCTTGTTTTCCCACCCCCGCTTTTCAGTGCATACTGGAGAACCCAACTCCAGCGAGGCAGCTCCGGCAGCTCAATTTTTACAATCACTTCTGGCGCAGCGCAACGTGGCGTCAAAAGTCGGAGGAAAACCAGAGCACAATGGGGTGCACAGTCTCAGTGAGCCGTTGGTGCTGCTTTCAGTTTTACATGATTGGTATGCTTGCACAAGCAGCAACGACGTGGTGGCGTTTACACAAAAGTACCGTGTAAACCGTAGGGCTCTTCGCATAGTAGACAACACCATCGCACAATGCGCTATACGGCTGTGGCGCCTCTTGATTAAGGGCAGTGGTGCGTGCAAGAAAAACTTTGTCAACAGCGACCCCCGGTCCGGTGAGATGGAGATGGACTCGTTCACATTGTGTGGTGAGCACGACAGGGCTGAGCGTTATCCCAGCACTCCACTCGTTGAGCAGCTGCTGTGCTCCGTACTTTCTGAATCGCGCCGTGCGCTCCTCGCCACCTCGTTGCTGAGATTACATCGTTGTGCATTGGAGCGTGCGTCGCAACGATTTTCAACACAGCAGCGAACGATGACCCAGTGGTACCCGTACGATGAACAACTTATTGAAAAACTATGGCCACAGCCCCCAGTCGGAGGAAAATGCAAGGAAGGTAGCGAGCAAGAGCCAATTGGGTTCGGCACGTTGCAGGAACGGCTGTGCGCGGCGTTTGTTGCCGCGTACGCACGTAATACAATGCGAGGTGAGGATGTTTCGCACCGCACTCACCAAAGGAGGATGACTCGAAACATGGGCGTCTTGGAAGGGGGTGATGAAAATGTGTGCTCATTTTCCGTAGAGATGCATGTTGAACAACAGCAGCAGCAGCAACAGTGGAGTTCGTATGAGCGGTTGACACCAGAGGTGCTGCGTACCGTATTGACACCCTACCTTGCTGGCACAAATGTAAAGCAAATAGAGCTCTTTTCGACAAGACGCTCAGGGATAGTGACCTTTGCCAGTGATAAAGCTGAAGTTGGTAGCCAGAAGGATGGAAAAGATACAAAATATGCCAGCGTTCGCGAGGATGGTAGCCTGTTGTCACCTGTTCCACTGCAGAGCGATCCTGCGGCGCTTGCCGAAAAGAGCAATAAAACAGACTCACCCGCCATCAAGTTACCGCACATTGGCATAAGTTTGTTAGTGTCTCTACAGAGCGCCCTGACGAGGCTTACAGCGTTACTGCCGCACACGTCTTCATCTCTAGACTCCCTGCAAAGTATGGTCAACAACCCCGGCACCGTCCTGGATGCGTGTATTAACGCAGGGAAAAGTGAGGTGGATCACACCGTCCCGATAGTGTCATTAAATCAAGTGGGAAGCGGGAGACGTATTCTTCTTTCCGATGAGAAGACAAACCCGGGGCCACCAGACATCCGGGTGGCATGGTACGACACCTATGGCCGGGAGCACTCGCTTTTGTTGAGCGATGTCCGACAATTAGGCTACGAAGAGCTCTTCCCAAAGCCAACTGAAGTGGCGAAAGGCACCGTTGAGAATAGAAACACAGTTACTAATTTCGGTGAACTTGTTGTACGGGCTCCAGATAAAACTGCAGCAACCCCAGTGCTTGAGCCTGACCTTGATGGCAGTGAGGAAGGCGCTGAACAACACGTTCTCTTGAGTGTGAAGCGGGTCGTCTTTACACGGGCAGTTCAATGGAAAGTAACGTTACCCATCATGCGACCCTTTCAGGGGCGGCAACCTCCTCTTGACTTTAGTGAAGGGGAAACAAAGACACCGGAAAGCAGGGTCTGTTACTGTTGGGTGTGTCATAGCGCCTGGTTTTGTGAAACCTTGTTTGATGCTCATTGTCGCTCTGTTGCGCACCTCAATCGTCTCTTATTTGCTGTTCAGTCGGGGATGCGGCGCGGATGGATAGAATCCTTCAGCAGGGGCACGCTCTCCGACATTTTATTGCGCCAAAGGGACAAACGCGGCAGGTGTGCCGATTCTGTCGGTGGCGTTGGGGTGCAGCTGAGGTCCTGCAGTGTATCTCCATTGTCGTTTCTCAACGCCCTCCAGTGGCGGCCCCATAGCACGACAGGGTCGAGGGTGCTGCCCATCGCCATAGCGGGATCACTTGTAGGAAACCTGACATCACATCGCACAAAGTCATCAAGTGATAACGGGTTGATGTTGCAGGCGCTGCATGTGTGGGTTATGGACACTGAGACTGGAGGGAGCGGACTGCCCCTGTCGCTGTTTGCTCTTGCAGGGTATCTTGCAGCCTCCTCCGCGGGTTTCGATGCCGCGCTTCTCATGAATGTCTCCCACTCCCGGGCGTACGCCATAATGTTACATGACTGGGGGGTGTGGCGCTTCCCTGTGCCACTGGATGCCCATCAGTTGAGAAGCGTGATGATGGTGTATTCCGGAAGTCCGTGGCGAGGAGTGCCGGTGGGTAGCAGAGACACGCGGATGGGTGGCGGTAGTAATGCAACGGGGGGAAAGAGTTGTGGTGGTACTGCACCTCTTGAGAGTGGTTCTGGGAAGGGAGACAATGGTGAAGAGAGCTTGCATTGGTGTGTGGTGTCTGAAGTGTGCCCGCAGTGCACGTACTGCGGTAGCGATTCGGACCGGCGGAAGGCTGAAGGAGGGAAACCGAAAGGCGGCGGAAGCTATCCACCATCGACTGAGCAAGCCGTCCATAGTGCGCTGTTGATTGTGCTGAACGAGTACAGAAATTCCGTGAGGAATGTTGTAAGTTTTGCTGACTATATTCAGAGAGTGGTGTCGAAGCTAAACCTCTGGTCTGTCACAGAGCAGATGCGGCACAAGGCAGGAAACAACAAGCAATTAACAAAGCTCCCCGAACTGAGTCGACCACCAGCAGGAATGGAGCACTGTTGTGGTGCGGAGCTCCTGTCACGTATGGTAGCATCCCGTCATGGACAGCCAATTGAGTCGCTCCTCCGTGACATCGGCTGTCAGTTTCTCAGTCCATCTGCTGCCCTCTTCTCCGCGGAGAAAAGAGAAACATCAACCCCGATGCAGGCAGGCAACACAACCAGCGACGGGGCGGTAAATGAAAAGTTGTTTATTGTCCCCGCCATTCTACCGGGATACCTTCCGTCACCCGACTTCTCAACAATACTGCGCCAGCACAGGCTCAGTGTACGCGATTCTCAAGCCTCAGTGTTGGGCGATCGTATTGGCAGATCTCGTAGCGGGGAAACAGGCACCACAGTGAAAAGTGCTACACCGGGAATACCACCGCAAGCGGTCGCCCAAACCAGGGATGCGAGGTATGATATTCACAAGCTGTTTTGAGTTATCGCTAAGATGGCGCATAAAAATGAGAGGGTGTGGATCTGTAGTGGTCCTGGCCAGGTTTTATTAATCGCTGACGTTATACGCAGTACGATTCTGTATATTAACGGGACATACTAAGTAATACAAAAACGACCAACTCCATACATTGATGTTGGTTGCTGTGCTAACAAAGAAGGAAAAATACGTGATTAATGTTGTCTTTCACCTCTTAGCACTTCTCTGTTACCATCGTTTTTGTTTATTTTATCTTCCCTTATTATGTTAAAAACAACTCTAAGGTGGGAGATGTTGTGGGGGAGAGAGACGTCGTGTCTGGTCTCGATTGTTGGTGTCTGCACGGCTAGAAGGAGACCAGCCGTCAGATCCCTGCCAATAAATGGGATCCCTCTATTCGCAGCACTTTGGCCACACCGCAGAGCGTACTCCCAAAGTTCCACATCCGCGCTTCACAGATCATCAACATTGGGGCAGGGGCACCGGAATGCATCTGGCCGGAGAAAACGCACGAATTACGCCGACCGAGATCGAGTGCTGTTCCCTTGCTTGGCTACTTCATCCACGGAGAGCCACGAAGCTTCATACTGTTTATGGGATGACCCAAAGGAAAATAGCAGGCAACTTCGCGAGCCACACGGCGGCGCGTCGTCACTGCGTATGACCAAAATTGCATTGGATGTTTTAGCAACGCCCTTTCTGGGCCGTGTGGCTTACAGCCTGTTGCACACCATGGCGTACGTGGGCTATGCTGTGGGGCGTGTATCTTTCTTCACGCGCCGGAGTGTGGCACCCCCGCTTGCACCAACCCTCAACAAGGCATTGGCACCTTCACACGCCCAAAGCAGTGCTCATCTTTCTTCCGATGATATTGGTGCTTCCATGCACCAGCTTTTTGCGATTGGGGCATATGAACAAGCAGCAAGCCTCTCGACTGCGACTATCGTGGGAGGCATGGGCACTTCTCAACACGTCCCTTATGAAACAACCGAGAGAGACAGTCTCCCTTCTGCAAGCACACCTTACTTTCGAGGATTTTTGCAGGGCACAGCGCTTAGTTGTATCAAGGTCGGACGCAGCCCCATCCACAGTAGGGGGCTCTTTACCACCGAAGCCCTACCACGCGGCACGCGAGTGCTGGTAGCTCCACAGCGGACGTATATGGACGCCGCACAGCTGCTCATATTGCTCGCCGACACACACAAACAACTGCCGGACACGCTTCACTACACACATCCTACGGGCTCTCTGATGGAACTTGTCACGCAGCCACTGCCACACCATCTCATGAACCACAGCTGTGAACCAAACTGCTGCTGCGGGCTCTCTAAAGAATTTTGGCCCTCGGGAAAGACGGCAAGCAGCAGCTGCGAAATCGAAGAAATTATGAACCGTATCGAAAATTTTCCCCACTTCGAGGACGCAAATAGTTTTTTTACTACGCGAGATGTTCCGGCGGGCTCTGAATTGACAATAAGTTACTCTCACAGGGTGGCACCGGTTTTTTACGGTGAAAATCCTTCAGCAAGGTATTTTTCTGTATGCCACTGCGGCTCTCCCAACTGCAGACACTTTGTATATAAGCCAACTGATGAGGCTTTGCGATACCTCGGTAAAAATGCAGGAAGCAGTGTGAACAAAAAAAAATTGTTATCGTCGTTTATAAGTCGTGGTGTCACTGCCACACCGGCAGCAGGCAACGTCCGTGGCTTCCAGGAGAGCACCATGACGAATATAGAGGAGCTTTTATCTTTGGGCTATGACGATGAAACTGTTATCTTGGGTTTACTGCCGTCGCGAGTACCGCTTATCAAATACATGAGCACACATCTCCTAGACTCATGCCGCACAGCAACAAAGCGTGACATACTGGTTTGCTATAGGCATGTGTTCAAACTGCTGAATGAGGCTGCACCTTTGGATTAAGTGGCGCATGCGCACGCGCGGGGGAAGGGTGGTAATGAACTCACCCAAGTGACCACACGCGTACCGTCGCAGCGGTCGATTAAGAAAAATAAAAGTTGAAGATAGCGTTCCACCTCCCTCGGAATCGCAACTTCATTTCCGTGTCTGGTCAACAAATTGTGCGAGCGGAGGATTCGGGTTTGTTCAGAATAGCCCCAAGTCCCTTCTTTCTCCACTTCAGAGGAATGGAAGGTTAAAGAGGAAGGGAGGGGATAGTGAGGAGTGGCTCAAGCAAAGCGTTCATCCAAATGTTGGGAGCAGAGGCTGATCATTCTTTCTTTTACGTGCTATATTCGTTAACATGTGCTAGCACCGCCTCACCACAAGCTGTAATTACGATCGTTGCCTATTTGCTTGGCTCTAGTCCCACTTTCTTCCAGCCACCTTATCCTGTGACAAGGAAAGTAAAAGTGCTGGAGCAGTTTCGGGCATTAGTAGGACCTCACATGAGCATAGCTGAGGGAAAGGTACTCAGCGAGCAACGTGTTAAACCGGCTGTGGATGGCGGGCAGCTGTGTGCGAGCCAAGACTTGGCAGGTACCAGTAGAGGAAGCGGTTCTCTGCTGCGATGCCTTCCGCCCCGGTCACCCGCGAGCTGCTCCACAGCCCCTGCCAGCACCGAAACAACTAACTGCGTAATCGATGGAGCAGCCATGGCGGGCGATCACGCACTGGACACGAGGCGCAGTGTCTCAAGCTCTACTCATTTGTCCGTAAGCACGATCTGCACGACCTCTAGCGGTGGCGAGAGCCCGCATAATTGTAACGACCAACCTCACATTGGCACAGCTGCCGAGCAGCTATGGAAGGAGCACAAAGCAATGCCAAAAGAGCAAATTGTGTCTGACGAACGCATGGCAGAGCTCATCCTCACAGCGCTTCAACGCAAGGATGACTTGCTGCGTGAACAAGCCGACAGCCTTCGCCAACGAGATCTCGAGGTTGTGGACCTTCAAAAGGAGACAGCGAGGTTAAAAGAAGAGAAATGTTTGATACTTAAGCGGCTGCGCGACTTCTCCGGAAGTAGTGGTATTGATTTGGTTATGGAAGAAGCAAATCTGCACAGGGGGCATCCAAATGTTAACCTCCTTTGTATGCAAAATAAAGAACTGGCTGCGCAGTTGTCCAAGGCACGACGTGATGCCGAGCAGTGCGAGGCCAAGTACACAGCTGAACTGCAATCTATTCGCAGTGAAATGCAGGAACTCTCTCACTTTGCGGATGAGCTGCAGGCGTTGCGTAATACACTGCGGCAGACAGAGAAACGACTGATGTCGGAAAGGGAAGCAAGAAAACGATACGAATCTCGCTGTGCACAACTTGCCAACGAGGTGCAGGACGCTATTCGTTGCGAACGGGAAATATCTCATCAAAAGCAGCAAGAACAAGAAAAGCTTCATGAAGAGACGAAGAAAGCACACTTGGAGGCAACGAAAAAAGTGGAGGTATTGCAAATCGAGCTAAACCAACTGCTCAGTGATCATGCCGCCCTCAAAGTTGCCTTAGAAAATAATGAGCAGCGGATGTCAATGGTGCCGCGGGAGCAAACACAACTGAAGACGGAACTTCAGACTGCCAGAGAGGAGGCGGCAAAGCTGCGGCCGACTGTGACGACGGACCCGCAACAAAGCAGGAAAGATCACGAGGAGAAAGGACACACAGATAGGGACAGCGATGAATTTGTTGGGAAAGGTCAGTACCCACTGTGTTATGCAACAGGAGGACACAGCGGCGTTCCTCCTCACACGTGTGAGAATGAAGTGATACAACAGCTGGAGAAAAGCCTCAGTGAAAGTGTTGCGCGGGAACGGCTCTTGTCTTCCGAGCGGGACCGGTTGCGCACCCAACTCCAGCAACTTACCGTCATGCACGGGAAGGAGCTGCTTGATCAGCACCATTTGGCAAATGAGAGGGCACGTGTCCAGTGCGCGCACCTTCAGGAGCTACAACAGGCACTTGAGAACCAAAAGCAGCAGCACGAGGCGACTCAAGCAAAAACGCAGGCGGAGTTAGCCCGTAGCCGTGAAAAGCTCCAGGGGGCCCTTGCCGAGTTGCGACAGCTTAAGCAGGAAAAAGCCGCAGCCGCTGAGAAAGAATCCCACCACCGGGCCCTTATCGAGGGGCAGATGGTTACGACCCTCCAAAGTCTCCGTGAGAAGCTCGATCAAAGAAATATTGAGTGTAGGTCTTTAAAGAAGCGGCTACGGTTCCTGGAGGAGGAGAACAGGAAGCGTTTAATTCTACACACGTCACAATTACCTGATCAAGCACACAACCACCACGAGACGGAATCTCCTGCAAAACATTCCCCAAAGCCTCCGGTAGCGGGAAGGAACGTGGTGGCTGCTGAGGAACGGCACCCTTTGAATGTGGCATCAGTAACCGCAGAAGCACCAGTGGGCACGCACCAAATCACGCAAGCACAGCTCGAAGAAGCTGTGCTGCGAGGTGCGAATCTTGAAAAGAAACTGGAGGAAAACCAAAGGAAGTGTCGTGAGCACCTGAAAGACCGCAAGGTTCTGATTGAGCGCTTGGAGAAGCTTCAGAAAAAACAACAGGAACAAGTGCGTGATATTGAAAAGCAGCAGAGAGAAACGCTGCGAAAGCTGGAGTCTGCACATCGCAAACGCATGGCCACGGCATCCTCGGCTGAAATAGTTGCCAGAAAGCGACGGGAATTATTTATCCAGCGCGGTGTGACACGTGTCGTCGCAGAGCTGATGGAATTTATTCAGGAATTGGAGGCCCATGCTGTGGCGTTAGGCCACAAGCACAGGATCAGTCCTACTATCCAACACAGTACCGCAGAGGGCGCAAGCAGCACGCCGTCAGGGTCTTCCCAAATAGTTGCGACGGAGAAAGAAGATATTTTGCGTGCCGCATGCGACGAGATTACCCGCAATTTTCTCGGTGTTAATGGCGGGTGGGACACCCTTCTTCAGTCGTGCCATAGCAAGTGTAAAACAGGCGGCCACTTCGTCCTTGGTAAGCCGATACCACCAACCATGCGGAAGCGAGTGCAGAATCACATTGCGGGTTTTTTCAAATTGCATCTGCTGGGTGAAAGTCCACCAGTGTGGCAGGCGACAGGGGCTGCAGGCTACGAGGGGAGTGAAGCCAAGAAGAACCCTGGGTGTAACAGCGGCACGAACCTAACAGCTGCCAATTCCAGAAGATGCACAAATGTGGAGGAGGAAGTACATTTTCGCGAAGAACCATACAACAGTGAAAGTGATGGATTGAATAGAATCAAGGAGACAGAGTGTTCCAATCATTGCGATGAATCCCTCATAGATATACTCATGGAATGCGTTCGTCGCGTCTTTCAGTTATAGTTTCACAATAAGTAAAGTAGAACTGCGAGTGCCCCGCGGGGGAGTATTGAATTTGTAGACTTTCATTTCTTTCACCTCTTGTTGTTGTTGTTGTCCTGTTTAGTTCGTTATCCTAAGCTACAACGGTTGAACATATCTGTTGGCAATCTATTATACTACCGCGCATTGAGTTGTCCGTTGTTTTCCTTTCCATTCAATGCTTATTATCGTTTATCTCTAACGGTCAACCTCATCAAAGGAGCGCAGGTGGAAATTAAAAAATAGCGCGAAGGTGCCTGGGGCGAAGAGCAGTTTGCGTTCGACATCTTGACGGCCACTTTTCGTGCTAGCACACGCCTGAATCTTCATTGTCAAAATTAGCATGTCGGCCAGCGGCTCAGGCATCCGTGCCGCTCTCTCTGCGCCCCCCTTCTCCGCATTTTGTACGTTTAAAACAGATGAGCCCCCGCGCCGAGGGCAGTTGGCCGCCCTGTGCGGCGGTAACAACCCTGGTGGCTGTTGCCCTGGCCAGTGCGATGGGGATGTTCAGCTGCCGGTGGTGGAGCCCTATGGCCGCTCTGCAGCTGGTGTTGTGGTGGAACCGGCGTACCTACGCACACCCACTGCCTTGGAAAAGAGCATGCATTTTCTCGTGCACAACTATCTTCGGGAACCTCATAGTCCGGTCGTGTTCCTCGCACCCTTCGAAGTGTGGCGTTATCTCTGGGATCGCATGCGGCAGGTGCGCACCAACTGGGTCCCACAACTGCCGCCGGTGGGATCAGAAATGTGGGAGGGGAATGACGACGGTTCAGAAGCAGATGGAGAGGGATGCAAAAAAGTGTTTTTCCAGCAGCAAGGACCAAAGGAGTCGTGGGTGACGAAACGTATGGTGTGGAACGAGTCGAGGCGGCGTTTGCGTTGGCTTGAGTTCACTGTGGCGGCACTTGCAGTGGGTGGTGCAAATTTATGTCGCAGTAGTGAGGGATGTAAACGCTTTATTGAAGAAAAACAGAACTTTTTGGAGTCTATCGCACAGTGTTTTAGCGATTTGGTCGTGTCCTATCGGGCGGAACAGCGACTACGGAGTTCGGAGATGTTTTCTGCTGTCATTCTCTTTTACGGTCTCTCACAGCTGACAAAAATTGAGAACCGAGCTGGATTCTTTCGCGTTGCACAAGTGAGCGTCAGCTTCTCTTCTGCGGGCGGCGCTGATCCCGCTCCGACATTTGTGTTTGAGCCGCCAAGTAGCAGCGTCGACTTTGGCAGTGTTTATAGAGAGTTGGCCTACATTCCCTGCATGGCACGGAGTCGGCACGTGCGCATAGCGCTCAAGCTTATTCACTGTTGGTGTAATCGCGAATGGTTTCGTTTCTTTTATCTTTGCCGGACCGCACGCCTGACGGTTTTGCAGCGCGCTTTGCTCACTTACTCTTTCAGCTATGCGCGATTCCGTGCCGTTGTGGACCTTGTCACAGCAAACGTGATTGTATACGGGAAGGTTCGGGTGCGTGGCTTCATGGCTATAAGCGAGCTCGCAGAGCAGCTGCTTCTCACTCCAGCGCGTTGTGTAGAGCTTCTAATAACCATGGGCCTGGAAAATCAGCTCTGTGAGAATCAGTCGCTGTTGCGTCTTGCTCGGCCCGACGCAGCACCATACATCACACAGGAAGAAATTTACCGTCATTTGGAAGAAACCAGTGGAAAGGTCCGTTTGTGCCTCCCGACTGTACCCTCTTTTGTTGGATTTACTGTGTGGCACAGGGCCTTGGAACTTTTTCCAAATGCCTTTGAAAACGACCTCTCTACGACCACTCAAGGTACGCCGTCATTACCGATAACCAGTCTTGAAAATATGCGTTGCCCGGTGAATCTTATGCAGTTACTAGAACCGTATTGTCCACCATACAATAAAGATGTTGCCGAGCTGCAACTTAAGGACGCGGGGAACGAATGGTTTAACCGTATACAGGCGTCGAGGAAAGGTATGTTGACGTGGTGTGCCCACCGCATTGGGCAGGAGAAGTTGAGGCATACGAACGCAGCAGAGGGAGACGGAGTGTGTCCTGACGTGGTGGGGGATGCCACCGCCGATTACGAGTTCGATAATGCGGGTGAATGGGATTATGATAACTTGGATGAGGAACAAAAAAGAATTGTGTCCGCTATGGACAGAGAAAGTGTTTCAACACGCAGTTCCATTTTTGGTGATGACAGCAATGATGAGACTAGCACATTGCAAATCAACAGTGACGACGAGAAAAATGAGGATGTTGGGCTCAGTGCGGCAAACGATGAAGACATCTGTGAATTAGAGGATGGGGACAATGACGTGCTTCGAAGTGCGCGCCTGCTATTAGACTCGCTCTGCAGCAGCTCAATATACCAAACTGCAGGAAAGGAAGCCCAAGAGGAGTCTGTTGAAGCTGAGTCGGAAGGAGCAGCGGAAGACAGCACGGTGTGCGGCAACGAAGATGTACAACACTCAGGTTTATCGACACAGAAAAGCGCACTGGAGTGCGTGAGTGACGGGGCTCCAAGTCCACACGACACGATTGAATCTCCCACAACCTCGCTGTCCGACGAGGAGCGAAAGTCGGCATCCCTCGCCACAGAAGAATCATTGGAATCATCTCAAAGCAACTGCGACGAGTCGTCAAGCACTGCGAAGGTCAAGGCAGTGAAAGTCATAAAGGACCCACACTCCGCAGAATGCCATCAATCCGTGACGAGACAAGAGGAGGCAAAGGAGAGCACGGGCCACGACTGGGTTGCTGACGGTGCGCCCTTCGGTTCGTTGAATAAAACCCCGGCAATTGATGCATCAAAAAATGTACCGGCACCGTTTGAAAACTTTTCCAGAGTTTTGTGGGGCTCATCAATGCAGCAGCCGCAGCTGAAGGATGATGAATACAAGCCATTGAGTCGTGGCCCCCTGCGAGTAAAGCGTGTTCGCACAGATGATACCACAACAGATGAGAGCTCCCAGCCATCATCACCGCCACCGCGTGGACAAGAATCACAATGTTTCTCGAATGTCAGTATGTCCCCAGTGTCTGACCGCATTATGCTGCTTCCCTCGGAGCTGGAAGAGGAAGAGGAACGCAAGAGACTAGAAGAGGAAGCTAGACGCAATCAAGCCTCTCCACGGCAACGAATGCGTGTTGAGCATGTTGAACGGAGGGACGCGGCTAGCCCTCTAAAAATGGCGTCCGCTTCTTCCGGCGAGAAGGTTACGCGTGATGCGCCTGGTGCATCGGAGGAACCAGCTGCCACTGGAGCATCCACATCGTACAAAGATGCCATTCGTGCGCATATGAAGCGGAAGAGAGAGAAGGGTCTTGAAGAATATCAAGCGGTAGGGAGTGAGAAGTGTTCCTTTTTGCAAGGGTATCAACGGGAGGCGCGTTCTTCCATATCAGTCGGTCCCTCCTCGTACACCTCATACTACACCATCAGCAAGCTGCTGCAGAGCGAGCCATCCCGGTGGCTGAGCACCTTAACAAGTTATTTAATTCGTTTCTACACAGATTCGTATCACGACGTCCTTGCCTGTCGATACCTTTCCAGTATCATATGTTGTGATCCGCGCGCCCGAGACCTAACCGGATGGTTGTGTCGGGGTTTCAGTCCTTCCATGGTTTCGTACAACGAGGAGGATGAGGAAATCATGTCTGTCCCAGGGGGCCTGAGGTACGGAGCAGAGCTGAGTAGCTCCATGAAGAACTCACCGTTGTTGCATCTTTCGTCGAGGATTGTCGTGTTCGGCGATGGTTTTCGTGTCTGTAATGGTGCTGATGGCTGTGAGTGCACCGATGGAGCGACCGCGTTGGCCCTGTCACAAAGTAGCGAGGGCGCAAACTACAATGTGTTGCCAACCCTGGGCCACCGTATTGTCGCCACCATGTTCCCTCAACAAGAAAGGGCAGTACTGCTGAGAAAGGGGGCTTTTTATGGATGCGAAGCAGTTGCAGAAGAAGCGGATGTGAATGGCGTTTTCCGTCATGACTGTGAAGTCGTTGACAAAAGGAATGATGACAATGATCATATCGGTCTGTGGGAACAGTTGCACGTTCTGCAGCCAGAGCACATGCCCACCGGACCAGACGCCTGGCAGTTTCTCTCAGCAGCTGCGGCGGCCTGGCGACGCTCTGTTCCACAAGACGCAAAGGAGTTACTTCTCAAAACGCAAGTTTCACTGCACGCTGTTGACTTTCGCGATGCATCGCGTTTGCAGTGGGCTCAGTCTAGTGATTCATCTACAACACCAGAGGGTAGTCATCCTGAAAAGCAACTCACTGCGATTATTGCACTGGATGCAACTCGGGAAGAAATTTATAATGAAGGTCTGGAAGCACTTCGACTACTTATTCTGCGAGCATCAGAGCACCGAAGCATTCTTCTCTCGGGTGTAATTGTTGTGATACATGCCGCAGATGCAACAGACGACAAAAAGGATGAAGTGGAGGAACTCTTCTGGTCCACATGGGAGCGGGGGACCAGAGCGGCGGAAGAGGCAAAGCTGCAAGGTGTGACGGCAGCAGCGGTACGTGTTCACGAAGACGACATGGCCACATGGCGAGCTATGTACCAGAACACTATTCGCCGCGTGGTGACAAAGGCGAAAGGAGAAACTAATGTCACGCGGACGAGCCGCTCCCCCACGCCGGACGAGTCGCTGCCAAGCAGTATCCACAGCGACAGCAACGAGGAAGCGGATGTCAAAAAATATGCCCCCTATAAAGTTAAGCAGTTGATTGAGTCATGGAGGGCGGGTACGCTACACACACCGGCTCCATCCCTCGTGATAGTGTCTTCTCACCCAGTCACTGGTACTGGGACAAAACCGCCTCACGAGGGGCAAAAGTGGAACTCAGCGGGCGGAGTGCGGGGTCAGGAAGCTGTTTCCACGGCCCCTGATCCAGAAATTGTTCGGGGAATGCTCGACTCTGCTTTCGATTTACTGCTGCGTGACTATGAGTTGAAGCGATGTGAGTTCCTGCGAAGAAATATTTGCTGTATGCGGTAGAAAGGATCGGCGGAGTCGGGTATATTGGCTATGGGCAATGGTAACTGCCCGTGTTTCCGTGATGTGCAGGTCGTTACTTGTAAACAGAGGGTGGCACCGGAGCACTCTGGAACTGTAGACTATTGGTGGGATAGGGCGCGCATGGCGGGGTGAGGGGTAAGTGAGTGTGCTGCACACCACTGTAAAATAAAATAAACTTCAAGCAGGCCACGGCAGTAGAATAATCACTTTATATACGTTAACAGTACAATTATTTTATTAAATAACAAGCTGCGTATGAGTAACCCCAGTGGTTTCTTCAGCAGGCACAGATTACACGCAGGTCTGTTACTTAAATAGGGAGTAGCACATAAAATTTTTCTTACTTTGGGTTTGTTTTCGACGGTACAGAGACAATGAATCGCTGTCCTTCGCTGTTCTCCTTAAAAATAAGGTACGAAGGAAGGACGCGATGGTGCACATCCTCGCTCGTGACGTGTTTCTCTGCTTAATACTTGACGCGTATGGCGACCACGACGTGGTGCAGTCGTTTGTTCACACCAGTTGGGGTTCACTGAAGCTCGCTCAACTCCCGTCAACGCTCAGAATGATATTATGGTTGTGGCGCTTATTGAGACCTCAGCATGAGGAACATGCAAAGGCGGCGGATCAAACGCAATCAGGGGCAGTCGCTTCAGGCACGGTGTGGCGTAGCAGCGATGACGGTGAGACACGTGCGGTGGTTGGTGCGGGCGTTGACACGGACACCACCTGTAGTCTCTCCAGCACCCCAGTCACAGACGTGGTGGCCAGCCTTAGTGTGCAGGAGGTGCTGAACCACATCAAAAGTGCACCTCCTCTAAGAAGCATGAAGGAACTGAAGACCGTTGAAAAGGTCTGCGATGAAGGCAGTGCGGAGGGTGTGGATGATGTGGTGGAGGCGGTCGACTTGAATGTGCAGTGCAGATCCGCAGAGGAACTGTGGGCCCTCACAAGGCTCACCGCACTCGTACGGCATGCCGTTGCACTTTTAACGCAGCAGCTACTGCCCTTGTCGGGACCTGCGAAGGATCAAACACACAATTTAGCTGGTGAAGGTAAGGTGAATGAGCCCAACCATAAACTCTTCACAGAGTTTCCGCACGAGTGCGTGGTGCTCGTGCCGCTGGATGTGTGCCGCACCGTTCGTGGTTTTTCGTTGAGACAAATTGTGAACATGTGCTCCAGACGGGGCCGTGGGCTTTCCACCAACGGCGGTCATTCGTGTTCCATTTCCATCATCATTAACCCTGCATTGCCCTCAAGTGACAATCCCCACAGATCTGAGAAAAATAGGCGGCTTGACAAGATCCAGCAGGTGCGTTTAGCGCAGTGCTATGAAAGCATGGTTAGCACATGCAAAAGCAAAGGTGGTGACCCGTCTTTTACTGGCTTATCACGCTGCCAACAGACGCAGCAACAGCAAAAAAAGGAATCTTTCTCCAGTTTTATCCGAGACGCCTCTATTGGGTTTGATGTGCAGCTGATGGCGCTATGTGGCGGGGGCGTGGGTTACTATTTGGCGTACGTGCGGGGGTGCTCTGCAAACGACTGTATTGTGTACGCCATAGTTGGCCTGATCACAATGCTCTTCGTGGATGCCATTCTTCTCATTCTGATGGTGAGGAGACAGGACGAAAAGCTGCACAAAGAAAGGCGGAGGCGGTCAAGGTGGTTTCGATCGGAGAGCAAGCAAGAGAAACAGCGGCAGCGTGAAGAGTCTTTGGCTGAAGGTTATGGGGATTTCTCTCCCGAGATGCTACAGTCGAAGAAAAACGCCTAACCCCACATGCGTCATCTCCATTGAGACTAGTCAAAACTGGAATGCGAGGAAAAAAAGAAAAGAAGAAATACGTCAACAAGAGCCACGGAGGCCCTCCTTGTCACCGGACCGCGAGTCATATGTGGTAAAGCTACGTAGTGTAAAGAAGAAAATGGGGAGGGAAAGTTGTGAGTTTTCCTGTACCATGCGCTTACTCACTACTTTCCATTTATTTACTTGCATTTCCAGCTTCCCTTTACTTCACAAATACTTCTGTATTATTCTTTATCTAAATGGGACATGGTTGCTCTTTCCGTTCACTGAATGGCTAATTATGGGTGGCATGAACCACCTGTTTCTCCACCTGTGTGTGGCCTCCAGCGCAGACGCAGGAAGATGGAAAAGGGGGGTAATGAAGCAAAAGAACAGCGATCATGCGTTTGCGGAGGCCACTGTTATATTATTATCGTGGTTATTGCCCTCTCTTCCGCACGGCCCAACACCATTTCTTGCACCTTGCTTCTCATAATAGCCATCATATCTGCTTTCCTCCATCCTAATTATTGCGCTTACACACACACACGCGTACAATATATATGTACGCCCAAATTTATGTCACTGTTTGATGGACACAAGGGTCTCAACGTCCTGACCCGTTTCGACAGTAGCAACTAAATAAAGGGGAAAATTGATAAAATCAGTAGAAAAGAGAAAGGAAACACAAAAGGAGTGCACTTGTGAAAAGATATAGGCACGTCATAGTTAACAAATGGAACAGCTCCTGTCATCTCCACCCTCAACTCGCTGCAATCAAAAGAGTGAGGAACGTCCTTGCAGTATGAGCACGTACCGCAAAGAAAAACTAGGACACCAACATCACAAGCAGCGGATCGCACCATGTGCCAAACCAGACGTTGAACTGATTTTGCTGAAGTGTGAACTCGATGCACCCGAGAACTCTCCAGAGGGAGAGCAGTGGCGCCGCGCACAGTCAAGCGGGCTTGGGCCGTTTCTTCTGCTGTACGGGCAGTCTGTGCAGTCGATAAACGGGGACCAAAACGGTGAAGTGTGCTACAACTTTGAAAGCTCGGGAAATTTCGAGTTCCCCCCTGCCGTGTGGTGCCTTCTTTGCACACCTTTTGAGTGTGGCACCTCACGCGTGTCTATTCGACTTCACAGCACATGTCCACTTCGGCAATCGCGTCTGCCAGAGCAACACGGAAGAGAAGATCCGGCGAGGCGGTTTGTCTTTCTGGTGAACGAAGACAAGAGTGTTGTAGTTACATCGGCTGGTTCCCTGTCTAGGTGGAACAGTACAAGGGAACAAAATGAACATGGAGCCGGGGAAGCGATGGGAACTACTAGTAAGGAATTTGCGATAATCAACCCTACACAGCTTTTAATGATTTTGTTCCGTCAAACATCCCTTTGGAACATGAGTTTTTTCTGCAAATACATCTCTTCGAGAGATTGTCTCCGCTCAATCCACAAGACTTGCGTCCCAGGAGGTGTGAGGCGGGAAATGGAATTAGCACTCCATGCGGTATCGTACGTGGGGAAGGTAGTCAGGGAGCCGTTAGGCAAATGCGAGACGGAAAACCTCATGAAACTTCTCTTTGGATGGTTGGAGTGCATGCACAAGCTCCTGATAAATAGCCCCTCCATCGGCAGCCCGTGGGAGAGGGAGACCTACCCGACGGATGAGACCACATGTCGCGACTGCGAAGATCAGCATGGACCTCCAGTGACCCTCAAAACAGTGCGCCGCCTGCCTAAGGAGGAGAGCACACCACAGGACGAGGCCGCGGCGCCACCCCTGAAGCCGCTGGCCCCACACAATCTCCTCCCCTCCATGCTGCGTTCGAGCTCCATGCGATCCGTCGTATCGTCCACACTTGGGGCGGAGGAAAGTGCTGGGGACGCAACCTCGCCGCAGCAGGCACAAGAGTTTAGTGACGCCACCGGGTCAGACCGGCAGCAAAGTGGGACAAAATACGGTGCGGATCTCTGCCGTGTTCTTTCAGTCTGTGATGATGTCCTCGTTGGTGCCTTCCACCTTCAGCGACAAGGGACGGAGAGCAGCCCACGTGCGCCGTCCTGTATCGACGAAAAGGAAGGTGTGTGTGAATGTTCTTTTACATCAGTAATTACAGGCCACGGTGCAACGGCAGCTGATAGTTGTCAAGATATGCACACACCACTATCCGCCTGGGAGCATTGTGATACCAACGCGCGGCTCGAGCGCGGTCGCACCGCAAGTAAAGGAAGCGATGGCAGCACCCCTGCAGATGGTTTTCTCCCCTCTCTGGTTCTTCGCACTGCTTCCGGGTTACTGTCAAGCACCGCGGCTGAGCGGTACAGACACCATTTGTCTGCCATTGCAAGGGGTGATTTCTTCCCCAGCAAAAAAGCCTTGGAGAAGATCGATGTTCTGCAGCAACAGCTAAAGAAAGCAACCAAAGTGTGGTTCTATGATCTCTGCCCACAGCATCTGTTAGGCACAAGCGACACAACGGCAGCAGCGGCCATGATGACCAACGGTAGCGGCTCTGGGCAAGCCAGTGATGCTGCCAATAACACCGGGCACCCGTGTTACCTTCATGTGACTGAGACAGACATTGTTCTTGCAAGCGCATTTGATAATATTAATAAGCGACAGATGCTTGCCTCCCGTGCTGAGGATCGGCCAGCGCAGCGGGGGATGAAGACATTTGAAAAAGGTGCCACAACATCTGTCACATGTAGTGCCAACAATCGGAAGAGGTGTGCTGATAGCAACAGAAGTTTCAGTGAGCCGCCGGTTCTCCTTGGTGAAAATGAGTGTGATGACTGCCTTGATTGCTGTTGTGATGATGAAACGCATAGCTTAAGGGACTATGTGAAGCTCAGACTCGTGATCCCACGTGTCTCCCTAATGGATGTCCAACGACTGCCCACCGGGGAGGGATCACTTTCAGCAGTGCTTCTTCTGCAAACTCGAGGGTGTCGTCGGGTTTGGCTGACGTTTCGCAGCAGTGATACCATAAATACGGTCCATGGTGAGCTAACCAAACCAATTATCGGTCCCAACACAAACTGCTTGCTCGCCAGTGCCCGGCGCTCCTGGCGCATGGCGGGCCTGACGTTGGCAGCCGCCGACATTCTGCCAAAATCACATGTGCCTTTTTATCGTCGAGTTATTCAAAACATTTTGGTTGCACTTGTCGACTTGGAAGAGCGTGAGTCACAGCAGCGTGAACAAGAAAGAGAAATAAAGGAAGATAAGGGAAAGCAGCGTACAAACGATTGGTGGCTCTACTCTCTGGAAAGGGAGTTTGAACGGCAAGATATTCCTGTGAAGCAATGGAGGTTGACAACCATCAACAAGAATTACAAGCACTTTAAAACGTATCCTGAAAGCTTTATTGTACCAAGCAGTCTTGGGGACGACGTGTTGGTTCGCACAGCGGACCTCCGAGCTCGTGGGCGGGTCGAGGCGCTTTCGTTTTATTATGCAGAGAGCGAGGCTGGACTTGTTCGCGCCGCGCAACCTGCTGCAGTACAAGCATTCCGCGTCACCGCGTCGCCTGCAGCTGCGGTAATCGACCCTATTGAAGAGTACCGCAACGCATGTATGAGGCCGCTGCGCATATTCGACCTCCGTAGCGGCATCCGTGCCTTGGGAAACGCTCTTGTGGGTGGAGGTTTTTCCATTGGTGAGGACAGGCGTTTCTGTTCTCTCGGAAACATACATGACGTACGCGGAAGCTACGAGGCCCTGTGTACGGAGGTGCTGAATCGCAACCCCACGTTTCCTATGGTTGTGAAGAACTTTTCTACCGATTCAAAGCGGCAAGGGCTCCACGCGACAGGGCTGCTCTCACCCCTCGCTCAACTACGGGCACAAAGCAACCAGTCGCTGAGCAAGAGCGAGGGGATATGGGTTGACCACATCCGGGGACTGTTACGCACCGCGGAAGACGCCGCCCGCCTGGTGGCTGGTGTGTCTGAGGAAAACATCCTCTCGCCTGCCACCGCAAGTGCTGGAAGTTCCTCCACCATGCACATCTGGATGCGGGCATTTCACCCGATATGTCGCGACCACGCAGGCCTGGAGTATACGACGTCGCTCTTGTCTGAGCTGCAGGAGCTGCCATCCTATGCGCCGCTGCAGAACCGCAAGGACGCAAGGCTTGTGATGGTAAACTGCTCCGATGGATGGGACCGCACAGCGCAAGTGTGTGCCCTGACGCAACTTCTACTCGACCCGTACTACCGCACGGTGGAGGGCTTTCTTATTTTAGTGGAAAAGGAGTTTGTTGCCTTTGGCCATCCCTTTGCCACGCGATCTTCCTCAGTGATCACGGGACAAGGGAATCCACGTCACGTTAGTAACAAAAGCAGTTTCACCGGCAGTGCCGTCAACAGTTTGGGTGACACCGACAGGGTGGACGACGCAGCAGGCCCAAATTCGACTCACAACCAGCATGGCAGTAAGCAAAACTCACCCATCATGCTACAGTTCATTGATGCAGTGCACCAGCTGGTGCGCATTTATCCTCACTGCTTTGAGTTCACTGAAACATTTCTTCTTCTGATTGTTGATCTTCTACACGCTGGATTCGTGGGCAGCTTCGCCGTTGATTGCGAGTCCGACGCCAAACGGTGGGGAGTGGAAGAGAACACGCTTTCCCTCAGTCAGTTCATTGCTCTTGTCGTCTCTACAACGCTTCCGTCAGAAGAGGAACCAGTGGTATCATTAGGTGTGACAGCGGCGACGCAAATGCCAAACGACTACAAGGAGTGCGGGGTGAGAAATAGGTCAAATGACGTTAGCAACGCATCCTCACCCCCTTCACCGCAGGATCTACCACTGCAGGCTTTCTTTTCCGTCGGGGGTGGGGGATCAAGTCTCGATGTGCGGAATTGGTGCCCAACTTCAGGAAAGTCTGCTTCACTGTGTCGGCCGCGTTGTCTACCAATATCCCGTGACGCGCTGCTTTACTCGGGTCTACTAAACCCACACTTCTCACTGACGGACAACAAGCAGCGTATTGGACCGTTGATCAACCCCCTTCCGCTGGAGCACATCACTTTGTGGGAACGCTTTTTCATGCGCTACAGTTTCCACTATGAGATCCCACAACGACTGCGGCAGTTCAGCGAGCAGAGTTTGTGTGCTTGCAACGTGCACACACCCACATCACTGAGGAATGTGACTCAACAAAGAACTCAGCGGCGCCCGCTTCACGTATGGGGGAGCACGCGCGGTGAAAAGCAATCAGTACGGGAGCAACAGCAGGCAAAATCAACACTCGTGATGTCAGCGGAGCGCCGCTCGGATACTTCTTTGGGCCATTATTCCTCCTCCAACGTGTGTAATGGCAACGAGGGCTACCAACAACCTCATGCGGGTCTTCTAAACACACAAACCATAAAGCGTAGTAAGCCTGTTATACGTTGCGGTGCAAACCGAGGTGACAGCGGCGCTTTCACACCACCAGCAAGGTTACGTGCACACCACAGTTTTGCGTTCGGTAGCGCCTGCGGGCCGCCGCTCGCGCGCTCACTTTCACATGCAGCTCTGTGTGATGAATCCTTGCTTACAGGACTTCACAGTGGCCATATCCACACCAGGGACGACAACAACTGCAGTAACAATGTGAATCGATGCAGCAGTGAATCTGGTAGTATGACTGGTATTTCTCACGGGAGGCCGCAACCGTTATTCGGCCACTCAACAGCGAAGTCGCACAACACACGGTCTCAGGATGAGCGATGGAGCAGCCACCAGCAGCGGTTCCCGCAGCACAGCGACGACGGAGGGCCGGGTCGGGCGGTGTCGCTTGCCTCCTCCCTGGGTGAGGGCTCTGCAACGTCGGTGTGCGGAGTCGAATCGGAGGTCAGGCGACCGACACAGTCATGTCTGAGGCCGATGGAATTGCCTGCAGTCCGGTCACGTGGAGGTTACGAATCGTTACTGGACGTGTTGGACCAGGCCTTCGATGTTTAACTGCGAGCCAATAGCACCACTAAGAGAAGCGACATGGGAAAAAAAAAAACGAATCAACGAACCTGACAGTCTTCTTTTTTGCCAGATACATTAAATATATTCATTAAGAAAAAGGGAAGAAATTGTTTTCTCATGTGCTTATTTTTGCCAGGCACGGTGCGGTTTTTTTTTCTGCTCCATTAACCGTAAAGGTTTATCGATTGACGTGTGTTCATACTTGCGTCAGGCACCTTTTGACTTGCGTCGCGCGCAGGGTGGTGGACACTGGTCGCGTACTTAAGTGTTGGAGTACGTGGTGGAAGTCTCACATCAGGGCGCAAGAAGCATGGCGTGACGTCGGCAGAAGGGTAGCCACCAATGTAAGTGGTGTCGGTGTGTGTGTGTAAAGAAGTGGCAGTGTTTGAGTGGATGAAGTGCAAATGAGCTGTTAAAAAGAAAGAAAAAAAAGGAAAATATAAAGCAAAACGCTTACAAGGGGAACCAATATGGACGTAAAATGTAAGGAGGCTCATTCGCGTCTTGTTCGCCTCCATCAATTTTGCTCTCACCTTTGCCTTTCCAACACATTTCAGCGTGTATTTTTCCTTCTACGTACATACACGAACACTTTTATTATTTTTTTTTGTTTCTTTTATAAATGGATCGTGTACCGCGTTTCTTTTAATTACTTATAATGAATTCACTGCATCCGCTTTTCATTGTCGCTACTGTTATTATCATTATTTCTCTCCACGCGCTCTCCCTTTCCTTCAGAAACCAAAAAGTGTCATTTTTATTTCGTTTCGTTTTGTTTTTTAAATTATTCATTTTTTTGTTTATGTGCGGTTTAGAAGTTTCAAGAAATTTGCTTTTTTTTCACTTTGGGGTTTGTCTGTTTATGTTGTTGTTTCATTTATTTTACTTTTATATTTCCGATAGCCTCGATTCAGGGATGGAGACTGTGGTATTGATTAGTATTTTCTCTCCCCAAATGTGTAGTGTGGAACCGCAACTATTACCGTTTAATTGCTCTTTCAGTTGTATTTCCCTTTATCGTTTCGAAGCGCAGTAGAAGTGAATCGCTTCTTCGTTGTGTCTCCCCCATCTAAAGACGAAGTCGCATTAACTCTGCCCTCTCCCTCCACGCTTTTACTGCTCTTGATCATACCCCCACCCTCTTTCTTTAACTTACGCCTTCCTGTGTTGCCATGAGGTGCTGAAAATGCGCGCTGAGGCACGGCAGTACATGTAATGTCACTGTGCAGCTTATCCTCCTTCTGTCGCCCTCACCATCTCGCTGAGTTGAGTTGAGATGAGTAATGTTCCTGGAGCTTCATTACTACTTTTCGCCGTCTCCGGATCTTTCTTCTTTTTCTCCCTTCATTTGGTCTCCTCTTTTCACATGCAGTTAAGTTATAGATTGAAAGGAAATATCACAAATTGGCATCTCTCGCGGTCTTCCTCCTTTTTTCTCTCTCTGATTGCTTGTAGGATATATTTTGGTTTTTGTCTCGCATTATTTTTCATTTCTTGTTCACCCACCCCGCTCCCCCGCTGTGTTTAGCTTCATTTCCCACTCGTGCCGTGTACCGTACAGCTCTGATATCGTGCGCCGCAGTGGGGTAATATACGCACGTGCCTTTTATTCACAGGGGCAACCAGGTGAAGTGAAGAGCAGAGAAGGCGTCGCGTTTTTTTTGTTTTTTCCTTTTTTTCCTTTTTCGTAGTAAAAGGGAAGCCACACATCAGCACAGCAGAGGACGCTAAGGAGTAACGAAAGAGACACGGGATAGGGAACAGGGAAAAGAAAACGAAAATAAAAACACACAAGACGAATTTATTGGTTGCCTAACGGCGGAGGGAAATCGCACCAACAGGTGAGTGAACAAAAAAGGAAAGGAAAGGAAACTGTCACGAAAGGAGCCGTGTGTATATTGGCTCAGCAGCACGCGGCAGAAAGGTGGAACCTTTATCTCTCGTTTTTTTGTTTCCCTTCCCATTTATTGTTGTCCCTACTGATTTTTCGACATATTTTGTTGGTCGGGCCAGAGGAGTAGTTCTCATACATTTTTTTTTGCTCTGCTGCACTCCCTTAGCTTCCGATCGCTACTTTTCCCTTCTTTAAGTTTTGTTACATTTTTGTTTGTTTGACCTTTTTTCTGTTCGTGTTGCTTGGCTGTTCGATTCTTTTGCGTGAAGTTACTACCAATTTTACGGCTACTCCTTACTTACTGTTGCTAGCACACCATCATAATTGGCATTGGGCGGTTTTGTTTTTGTTTTATCACCGCCAGTAATACGCCACTGTTATCTTGAATTGTATTCGCCACAAACGTACGCTGCGCTGGAAATGCATATATACGATCCCGCTAAAAGTTCGAGAGCCGTCTCCCAGTCCTCTATCGCCTCATCTGCGACGCACTGCACCAAAGCGAGGCAGTCCGTTACGCATGGCTCACTAATGTTGGGTAGTTATTTGCTGGCAGATGGGAATGAGGGGAGAGTACCCTTCCCGCCCCTCGGGCGCCTGCTACGAACAAGAGCTAATGTGGACGACAAGGACGAAACAGGCATGGCACATCATCACCAGTGGATGCCTCACCGAAATTGGGAAGAAAGGAAAGAAGAGGAGGAGGAGGATAATGCCTGCCGTAATGGAAGCGAAAGGAAAAGCAATACTCATCAGAGACAGTTGAGTGGGTCGGGCCAGTCGACGAGCGATAAGCAGCGGCTGTGGGGAAATGATGAAGACGCTCAGTGGCCCACAGTTGGACCCAATTCCCGTACTAATGACCTCATGTTCACGCCCCTTCTTAGCATGGCAAAGGACAAAGAATTACTGGGCATGGAACTGCCAAGGTTCAGCACCACCGGGGCCGGGCGGAGGAGTCGGGTGGAACTCGCGCCCTCACCCACGCCGCGTCACGCGGGAAGCTTTAGCGGGACCTCGGTTCCGGTATGCAAAACCAGTCACTGCTTTCTGTGCGACGGCAAAAGACATGGCACGCCCTGCGCCCCTCATGCAGTGACGGGCCGGGGACGACCGAGAAGCGCGTACACGTGCACATGCAAAAGCATTAAGACCCGGGACCACCGCAACTGGGATGGTGCGGAGCCGCTTCACGCAGTACTTGAAGCCGTCTCGCCTCGCAGGGAAAACAGGCCCTCAGCAACCGTAACAAAACGTGCGACACCCTCCATTTAATAAACTCCACTAGCGAAACTTCAGACAACTGCTATATTAGTACGAACAGCCTGAATGAACCGATGCCGAGCACTAGGAAACCTTCAAATGACATGTACAGGGAGGCCTCCGTGTTTGTGGTGCCCCCCTCAGCTACCCATGGACATGGAACCGCGACTCCTAATGAACCACCAATTGCGCATCACTGTGGTTCTCACGGGCATGGCGAGGAATATCGTTCCCAAGGGGTCTACGTGGGCAAGCTACACCACGTGGTGATGAGCTGTCCTTTGAGGAAGACAAGGCAAAAGGCTGCGACACGCATCAGGCGGAGGCGTTAGGGTCTATTCCCGTCCCTGAAAAGGTTCGTCTCCCAAAGAAGCGATCGATGGTAGCGATGATCTTCCTTGAACCCGACCACCCACTGCCACATGCAGTGGACGACTCGATGCTAACGCCGCCGTTTGCTTCAGTTTCCGTGGAGCACGTGAGCCCCACATCACACCGTGTGAATGCGTGCAAGAGGAATGGATTAAATAGTTTGGATCAGGAGCACCAGCGGCCGAGGAACGGCGACCAGCACCCTTTGAACATGGAAATGAGTTCTATTCTGCTCCCCGCAGGCAAAAATAGCGAAAACAATTCGCCCAGCATGTCGACTACCCTGTTTGGAACCTGGAGTGAGTTAAACAACGAGTGCACTGCATCAGAACTGATCAAGGGAAATAACGTCTCGCAGTCATCTGCAGAGCTACCAGCCTGTGTAATATGTCCTAATGATAGCTCACGTTTGGGGGACCGCTCGCTGGATAGTCGCACCGAGCCCATAAGCGGAGCACGTCCCCTAATCCAGCATGGGAGGGAAAGGTATGGAACAGCGTGCCGCATGCAACTCGTCCGAAGCCCAATGAATTTCACTATGGTTTCCGATGCCCTTGAGCCCCTCCCGCTTGCATACGATGCGTCTCTGGCTGACTTGATCCACGAGGAGAGCGATGCGCCGGTAATCCCTGAGCGGCCAAAAAACATGGTTGGACAGGTCCCACCAACGCCCATGACACCCTTTAGGGGCTCCAACCGGCCGGGGGGACGCAGTCCGAGCTTATTCACACCGAAGCACCTCGCCGTTCACCACCACGGCACATGGAGGGGGATGCGTTCTTCAGGAGATGCCAAATCCAGCACGGCGTCGCGCGAACGGGTGGAAGGCTCCGGAAGCACCAGTCAAAATGCGCAACAATGCCTCCATTATAGTTTCTGCAATCAAAAGGATCAGCAGCTGGAGTGGACCATAATGCGTGAGAACTCCGAAGGAATGCTGTCGCTGCTCCCTGATAACGCCTCCCCGCTGTTCTCGGGGCTAATGCTCAACTTTGCTCCGCGTGGCAGTGAGGCGTCCTCCATCGCCGTGGACAACGCGCAGTCCACCTCGTCGAACGGCATGTCGAAGCTTCTCTTCAAGGTGTGCCGGGGGATGGAGTGGAGAAACCTTCAGATGCCGTCGTTTCAATTGGACCAGTAGAGGCACGGTTGACAAAGAAAAAGATCGATGTACAGGAGTGTACGCGACGTGAGTGCATGTACGAACGAGCGAATGTGAGTTTATTCAGTCTTCATGTAACAATTCCCTTGTTTTTCTGTGTTTTGTATGAGGTCGAGCATGTGTACTTCGTCGTTTTTGTTTTTTTTCTTCTTTGCTTCGTTTGCTCCCAATTTTTATTCACAGTTACGATGTTTTAATATATCTCCCTCTTTTTTTTGTCGGCTTTCCCGCCTCAGTTCTGATATTTTATGTCTTCTCAACGCTCAGGCGAGTCGTAACGGCAGGGAAGGAGGTGTTGAAATCAATTGAAGGAAAAACGCTAACGGGGATCTGCGCAGGAAAAGGAAGATTGGTTCATGAATACTTCTTTTATGTGCGTGTGCGTGTGTGTATGTGTGCAAAATGAACTGGAAAAAATGGTGTTAATGTTACTTTTGATCGTGCGTGCTCCCTCCCCAACACGCCCTCTGAACCATCTCCGTGGCTTCAGTATAAATATTTTGTTGTCAACTTCAGCTTCACATAGAGGAACGTATTAATTCAGAACACGGAAAGTGTGTTTTTGTTTTACTTGTTTGTTTGGTTGGTTGTTTCTCGATAGACAAGCAGAAGGATGAGATATTTGGAACAACGTTTTTGGTGCCTTCCTGTTGTTCGTGTCGTTTGTTTAAAAGCGACGGGAAGGGGCGGAAAGTGACGCTGTAATTTAAAACAAAAAAAAACGATCGTAACATTGAGGCGAGGGGGTGGCACAGGAGCTCTCTTGAGGAGCAGGGGCTTTAAAAAATAGACATAAACATAAATATATTATTTTTTTAAAAAAAAAAAGAGAGAAAAACAGAAGTATTTTAACCACATATCATTTGATTATGCTTTTCATGCTGCAGCAGTGGTGCTTCTTTACTTCTTTCGTTCTTTCCTTTTCTTTTCCCCCTGAAGAGGGGACGGTGTGTGCTGCTGTGAATGAATGAATGAGTGGTAGAAACGTTCAACCATATGTTTATCCGCTTTGTGGCCCTCCACCAGCAGCACGCCTCCTCTCCTTCACTGCGCCCCTCTAAAACGAGAACTTTCGCAGTTTCTTTTTCGTCGGCGTTGCTGTACTTGCGTTGTATTGTTGCTGTCGTCTTCGTCAGTCTCCGCTACTATTTTTTTACCGTATGGTTACTTTTTGTTGCACCAGGCCCGTATCTTCATTTATTTCCCTTGCTTTTGCTTGTTTGTTACGTCCTTTCTTTGAGCATGTGCTGACATTAACACCCTTTTATATTTTATTGTGGGAATGTCACAGCGATGAGAAATATATGCACCCATTCCAATCCAGTGGATGAAGCAGGGAAAAAGGAAAAGGAAAAGAAAGAAAAAAAAACATGCTCATCGCAGCAGCAGAAGCCCTAAGACGTGGCCCGTAAGACATGTGGCGGTGGCCAATCGCTTAAATTTTCTTTGTTCTTTATTTAAGATAAAATATATTTAAAAAATTATATATAACTCTACATATCGCTTCTCCTTTTATTTATTTTCTTATCTCTCCTTCGCCACGGTGGTGTGCATTGTAATTCTGTATTTTTCGTGTTTGTTTTCTTCCCCTTCCCTTATACCGTTGACATGTCATTTTTGGTAATTGTGCTTTTCTGCTTTGATGTTTCAGCCGTTCCCCGAAGAGCTTTAAAAACCCGAATGCACTCTCCGAGAGAGCGGCGGGCGCGGGGGACAATGAACATGGAAAAAAAGAAAAGGAGAAAAGAAGGTGGAAAGTTTTTGTGTGCACGCACTAACACCTCTCACGAGAGCAGGTTTTGTGCAGACACGAGGGTGCTCCTGCTTCTCTTTTATCCGGTTGAGAGATGGTCACCAGTGCCACCGTCGTAGTGGTCAGTACTTTTGTGTTTCACAGCATGTCCTCTTCTTTAAGTGTTGGCCGATCACAAAAGGTACAACTGTCCACTACGGGTGTTATGACGGTGGGTTGTGCCGCGACGCAAGACACCCGCATCAATACAATGAAAATAAAAATAAGAAGCGCCCGCACGGAGACATGCACATGTACGCAGTCATTTTTCTCCTACTTTTCTTCCAGTCATAATCCCCCCCCTTTCTTCGTGTCTTCTAGAGACACGTGCAGCGGCACACATCTTTCCGTTTGTTTTGCTTTCTTTTTGTTGGTGTTTTCACTCCTGTCGTCGTCGTCGTTTTACCCCTTGTCCCATGTTCTTTTTTTGTGTTGTTGTTTTGATGCGCATCCCCTCTTATTCCCTTTTAAATTCGTTTCGACAACTTAATTTTTTGTGCACGTCGATGCTTTGAAGTCCGATGTTTGTATTCATGTGTGGCTCATCAAAGTCGCTGATTTTTCTCGTTTTGTTCCTTTAACAAAAAAAAAAAGGTAAATAAATGAATAAATGTACATGACATTATATCGTAATCGTTCAATATTTTGTTGTTGCTGCTGCTTTTGTTTTTCTGTTTGTTGTTGTTTTTTTTTTTCGTTTTTAATCCCGACACCCGTGTCCATCTCTTTTTCCCTATTTAATGTACGTATATATGTGTGCTTGCACGGGTCCCGAATGATTATTCAAAACGCATATCCACATATATAAGCCTCTTTCTTTTTTTTTTCCTTTTGCTCCACTTCTTTAATATAATATGTATATATAACTTCTTACTTCATTCTTACCTTTATGTAACATATCGAGGTACCTTTATGATTTCCACCATTCTTTTGTCAGTCTACCGGGGGGAGGATACGTGTGGCCTGATGTATTCCGTCTTCCTTTTCCTACTTACATCCCTCTAGTTTGTTTAACGGTGTGTTTCTCTTCCTGTGTGCTGTAACGTATCACTTGCCCACGCATGCAACAGGATGAAGAAAAAAACACTGAGATGGTTAAGTATTTGCGTGTGCTTGTGTTATTATTATTATTATTATTATCATTATTATTGCGTACTACCCGCTGTTGTTATCATGTTCTTTTTCTTTCATCCCGCACCTCTTTTCTTACTTTTTTTTTCTTTTTGTATTCTTCTCCTCCATCATACTCGGGTGTACGATTTTCTTCTTCTTTGCGGCTGCCCTCCCGTTTGATCCCAGGAGTAATGGCCATGTACCTGCTCCCCGTTGCTGATGCAAGTTGGAAGGCGCAGGGTGAGAAAAAGAAAACTGAGAGCACTACCGTTTATGCTGTTGCGTGCGTTTGTGAACAGTTCTTTTTGGCGAATGTTTACTTATGCTCTTCTTTTTTTTTACTGAAGGTCTTCTTTCGCTTTCGCTCGTTCTATGCTTCACCCTTCTCAGTTCGGCAGTTCTATTAACTGTGAAAAGTTCCCAACCGTGTGTGTTTGTGTGTGTCTTTCGCTTTCTGTCCTCCTTTAACCCGAGGTCACCTGTGTTTTTCGGGGAAGGGGCAGTCGGCTTCCATTGTTCTTTTCATTCCTTTTCTCCTCCTAAACAGTCCTTTGGCCACGTGCAGGCACAAGGAAACCAACAACTGAAAGAAACCTATTGGCAAAAAGAAATCGATAAAGCGTATACGCTCGAAGAAACTGAGGGAGGAGCGAGAAACCCGTTAAGCTCGTGCTACCGCTTCTCAGAAAAACAAGTGTGCCGTGCCTTGACGTGTATACCGCCGTTGAAGAATAATTTTTTTTCAAAAAAGTGTGCTCGAGGTTGAAGAGGTCCACGGAAATATACCCAAACGTGCAGCGACATAGCCATAAGTAACAAGAAGAAGAAGAGGGGAAAAGACAAACAAGATTGTGTGTGACCGAGCACGGCTCAAGGTATTTCCAGAGCAAAACATTGCTAGATAAGAAAGGCGTTGTGTAAATGAACAATAGCAACCAGGGCACAAGGTACCCTGGCTCCACACGGCAAGGCGTCCCAATGTCGTACCCCGCACCGACCGCGGCGCCAAATCCGTACCAGCCAATGCGCCAATCGCACCACCCCGCCACCGTCGCGGCGTCCCAGCACCACCAGCACCAACAACAAGTCCAGCAACATCAGCCTCAGCAGCAACATCAGCCGCAGACGCAGCCAAACCGCGGCCTCGTGGCGGTGGAGGGACCCTACGGGCTACTGGCACTGCCGAACCTCATTCAGCACCCGGTTAATGCGGAAAAGTCTGATAGTGCTGCCCTCCTCTACCTCACTCGCGGCTTTGAACTCAACTCGCTCGGTATCAATGTAGCACAGCAGCGGCCGTTACACCCAACGCTCGCGAGTATCGCTTTAGAACGCCCAGAGGTGCCTGTTATACCCGAGTATCGAATCCCGGAATGCTACAAGCAGGCCAAACCGCAGCAACCCACGCTGAAGCTGCTGCAAAAGTACAAAAACGAGACACTCTTCTATATATTCTACTCCATGCCACGGGACTTGCTGCAGATGGCGGCCGCTCGAGTGCTGCTGGAGCGTGGCTGGTGGTATCACAAGGTCCGTCGACAGTGGATGCGACGCGTGGGACAGACTGAGTTTGAATTCTTTAACCCAAATGCCTGGAAACTGGAGGTGGAAGAAATGCACCAGCCGAATGCAGCGGACATTGAGCGCGACCTCCCTGAGTCCTCGCATGGGCCGCTCGGAACGATGACCTCCACGCCGGCAGCGGCGGCCGACGTTAGTGCCGGCGCCGCCCCACACGCGGCAACAACGGGCAGCGGCAATAGCGCTGGGGGCGTGGAGTAGCGCACGCCGCACAGCCAGCGGCGTGATACTCGTGGATCACTGGTGGAAGTTTCAGATACGTTCATCGTTTTCCGAAGGCAGGTGAGGCCGCGTGGTCAAAGATGGCTGCAATATCCACTACCCACCTCCTCGCACGCAGCCTGCTACCTTCAAACCTGCTGTTAGTGGCTGCAACAATGCAATACAGAAGAAAGGGAACGGGGAAGGCGGTAGGGTCAAACAAGGCAATGGAGAAAAAAGAATCAGCAGCAGCCGTTTGGTGCGCAACACACACAAAGAAATAAAAGGAGCGAATACAGTGGGAGCATTTAATCAATGGGACGGTGAGGAAGGTGGAAAAAAGAAGGATGACGATGTGTGTTAATGATAAATAGGTAGGGTGGGGTGACATAAGCGGATATTTAGTGGATTAGCAACGTGTAAGTTTCCAGGAATATAGCAATGGTAACGGAACAAAAAAAAAACAGAAAAAAAAACAGCACCCGACGCAGTGGCGACTGGGGGAACGCGTGACTTGTTCGAGTGAAGTATCCCCGCAGGGCGCACACACACACAGTGTGACCGGCACCGTGGTTATGTTACTGGTCTTTTCACTTCCTCATTTTATTAGCTTTATTTGCCGCAGCGTGTCGGGTAAGGTGAGCCTCTGTGGTAGCCTTGTTTCCACCACCCCTAACATTCAGTGAAGATATATTTACAACATCCTCCGCTTACGTCCGTTTATTTTATTTTTTTGAGTTGCGGCCCACTTTGTGTGGCCGCTCCTCTTCACATCCTTTCACTGCCTCACGACTGCCTTCACCTGTACTTATGTTCATTGTTTCTTTATCAATGGTTTTTTATTGCTGTTGTCACAACCCTTCTTTCTGCTTGAACTATGTGACAACATAACAAGTCTATCAAGGTGAAAAGAACAAAAGAGAAAAAACGACGAGCAGTGAAAGTTCATTACCGCAAGCAGGAGGGTTCAGAAGGGCAAGGGCTGTCGGCTTTTGTACGCGTTTCATCCACAGTCGTTGTCCGTCTAGCTCTTGCGTCCGCTCTACAGCCGCTCGCCGTTGTTGCAGTTGTGAGCTAAAAGAAAAATAAGAAGAGGAGGAGTGGGTGGAGGCGAAGAAGAATAGTCCTTAATTCTCTTTGAAGTGCTAGGAACGAGTTGTTGGCGCTGAGGAAATAAAAAGGAAGATATTGGACGCGTTGTAACGCCTCTCTCGACAGTGAAGATTGGGGTGCTAACACTTTTTACTTCTATCTTTTATACAGTTTGCTATCAATAGTCCCACAGCGGAACTGATATTTGAGAAGGACGGGGTGGGAGAAGGGTTCTGCAAACCGGAGGCGGAAGGGCACTGCAGATTATGGTTCTCGCCTTAGTTGGGTCCTACGACGACCACAACGTCCATCGCATTCTTCTTGTTGCTGCCTTCGCTGGGACCAAACTGAAGTTGGTTCCCATAACCGCCGGGACGGAAAATGTTACAAACAGCTACCGGCTTAACTGCCACCCTCTAGGACAGATGCCGGTGCTGAAGTCGGATGAGGGTTACCTCTTCGGGACAAACGCCATTATTCGTCACCTCGCGAGAACGGAACGGCCTTATGACCCGCTCGGTAGCGTACGGTACCCCTCTCCGGAGCACACAGTACCGTACACACTTTACGGTAAGAGTGAACTCGAGTTAGCGATGGTTGACTGCTGGCTGGACTTTGTTGTGATGAGGTTGGATCCCCACGTACTCCGCATAATGGAGTTGGAGAGACTCGGCCGGGGGCGCCAAAGGCACGAAGACCTTGAGGAGGCACGGGACGCCGTGATGGAGGCTCTCCACACGTTGGAGGAACGTCTAAGGTCGCAAAAGAAGCAATTGGAAGGCGTGCTCGGAAACTGCACCCCAAAGACCAACGGCAAAACCGCTGCGGATGAGGCGGATGTCTACCTCTCAGAGGAGGAGAGTCTTCTCATCTTTACACCACGTGGGACCACATGCCTTCGTGGCTGCCATACGTACAACATCAAGAGCCGCGCCGAGGAGCAGCACGAAACCGGTTCCATCTTCGGCAACAGCCCTCCCGACGGCACGGGAGTGGGTGGCGCCTCCACCACGTGGCAGTCGTTGTGCACAGTGAGAATGCCAACACCGCGTGGAAATATTGCCACTCCGCGACACACGCAAATGTCACCTCACCGAAACAGCGTGCCGCCGACCGACACCATATTTATTGTGGGTGACTCCCTCACCGCAGCGGACCTTATTCTCGGGATGGCCATCTCGCTGGCGCTCAAAACAAAGTTGTTACCTTCAGTAATGAGGAAGAAGTGTCCAACAGTAGTGCATTATAGCACAGTAATCATGAGACTCCCTGTGGCGGCGAATGTACAGAAGGCACTAAAAATAGATATGTAGATGAGGGCCTCGACGCACCGCACAGCGCCACACTCGTCCTTCCCCCCTTTCACGTTTTCCTTTTCTCGTACATTCATTGTGTACCAGTTTGTTATCTATTTCCCACACACACACACTTTTTCGGTGCACCGCGGACTCCATAGCGCATACCAGTTCTTTTTTGCTACCAACATCTACGTTGTGTTGTTCTCATTTACTTGGATGCGCGCAGGTGGTTTCATGCTTCAAAATTTTTCTTTTAATTTTTTTCTACAGATGAGCGATGTGCGGGGAAGAGGGCGGTTGAGGCGGATGGTTGCCTGCTAATTTTTACTGAGTGCCACGTGCTTCCCTCTATTTGATTGGTTACTTATATATATATATATTTTTTTAGCATTGGACATACTTGTATTGTGACCGGTTGCTCATTAGAGGAATCACCGCTGCTGACATTTTCCTTATCCTGCTACCCATCGCGGTTGTCGTTCAGCACGGTGGGGCATGGGAGAAGTGTCCAATGTAAAGGGATGAAAGATTAGCCTACATCGCGCCAAAGAGAGTAAGAGGGAAAAGGTTTGTGTGCTTTATATCCGCTCCAAGTGTTTTCGTCCTTTCGCTCCCGCTCGTCAGTTTGTTTTTACTTGTATCTACCCCATCAATGAAAAGTTTTATTAAATGTGCTTTCACCTGCCTTAGCTCCACTTCCTCCACAGAAATGCCCGTGCAAATGCCAGCTCAGACACACACGTTTCCTTCCTTACCCCTTTACGCAACGGCTAACGTTACTGGGTACACCCTCACACAGGTGCTCAAGTTCCCATTTTCACACGGTGAATCACCGCGGGATAATACGAAACGACTTCATCCGCAAGCAAAGGCGGTTGCGGCGGCACCCGCGGCGTGAATGAGGTTAGGGTGAAGGCATTAACGTAAATCAACAAAAAGGAACTGGAATGGCAACAGCAGTGGAGGGGTCACCGCTCATCAAAGAACTGTGTGAGGCACGGGCAGTGGATGCGCAACTGCTTCACAACAGTACCGAAAAGGTTGCCTCAGAAGCGCTGAAAAGCGCTGAGCGCTGTGTGACGGCAGGGTGGGCGCTGTTGGGCCTCACCACAGCGTCTGCTGCGGTGGCCGCACTGTTTGGTTCGTGGCAGTACCGACGCGTTTACCGGGTTTGGCGACTACGCAATCCGCAGCGCGTTGCCCATCAGCGGCGAGTCATGTGGGGCTCTGGCGGGCTCAGTGTAGCGTCGCTCCTCCTCCTACTGAGCCCAATTGGGCCTGAGACGTGGCACACAGCACGCCTGGAGGATGTGCGGCAGCTGGATGCCATTGCTGTACGGGCGTTGGTGCTGAAACGTCGGTATGAAGCTGTTGGGAACGTGATGGAAGCGTACAACAGCTGCGAGGAGGAGTGGGCGGCGCTCATGCGGGAGCGTATCGCCATCAATGCAAAGGTGTAGGCATCAACGGTAAACAAAGAACAGACCTGACCATTGTGCACTATCCGCGTCATTCTTTGCACTTTTCGAGGTGATAGTGGCTGTGCTTGGGCTAAGTTCATTTGTACCAGAAGGTAGTGCAGATTTATCCCTTGCGCGTTCCTCCCCGCCCTTGTTGAGGTGGTGTGTTGCCACGTTTCATTTGCGTAATCACCAAAGCGATCTCGCTGAACTTTCTGCATCATTGGCTGCATGCCCCTTGGCTTCTTTCTGTCTGGTCTCATTTACTCACTCATCGTTGTATTCTCCTCTTTTTTTTCTTCTTCTTCTTTTGCTTTACGATTTTTCTTTCGTAACGCCTCCGCAAGGCCTGTGTGAAGGAAAGCGTGTGTGCCATTCTGTAGACTAGGAGAGATAAGAAAAGCCAAGGGAAAGAGGAAGGAAGTTTCGAAGTCGGAAGAGGAAGCCCCGCACGTGCGTCGAGCAAAGGAGGAAAAGTACAGGTCGGCCAACCGCTTGCTTCGGCTGTCCCATAGAAAGAAAAAGAAACCGACCTACGTGAGGGAAAAAGAAGAAAAGAAGTGAAGGGGAAGCCAAAAAAAAAAAAGAGTACCACTGCGAGAAAGGAAAAGGGAAAAAGGTAGGGTTGTGTAAAGGCGATCAGCGAAGTTATACTCCGCGTGATTTCCTCCTGTGTAACTTTTTGTTATTGTTATTTTGGTTGTTGTGTTCTTGTTGTACGTTTTTCTGCACTAGTGACGCGGTAGAAGACGCTATAGAGTTAATTAATATATTACTGCAAAAAAAAAGAAAAAAATAGATATATATATACATATATAGGCATATATATCTGTTTCATTGATAAGAAAGCGGCGGTAGGATTAGGGCTGAATTGCTTTGGTACGAAGGTGCACTTCTTTTCAGTTGGAAAAGAGTAACTTGAGGCCATACCGGCATTTAACTGGGGCAAAGCAGTGTTGTCTTCATAGCGTAGCCCAGTCTGCCCGAAGTTCCACCTTTCGCTTCAACAAAGTTCACTGTTTGTGCTCTTTTCCTGCAAACGCAAGGTTTGTTCCCTGTTCGCCCCCTCCTCACACAAACCCACAGCCACATACGGGAAATACAGCTGTAGTAATACACGAACAACATTTTTGTGGAATTATTGTGTCCTTTCAGTTGCTCCTGTTCACTCCCTCATCTCTTGTTTCCACCAACAACACTCCCGTTTTTGTTTGTTTGTTTCACTGCACGGGCGTGTTGTTGTTTCGGTCTTTCTTTGTGTAAAGACACCCATCAAGCGGTTTATCACCCAGCGCACGCCGGTAGGTATATAAGTGAGGAAAATAATTTTTTCTTTATAAATAAATAAATATATATATATATATATATATATTAAAAAGAGAGAAAGCAGTCGCTAACTTCTTTTGGTCGATCCTGTTTCTTAAACGCTGTGGGAAGGAAAGAAGAAACAGCGGGACATATAATATCAAAAAAAAAAGAAGATAATCCATAAAAATAATAAGCAAAGGGAAAAGGCAATAAACGTATCAAAGCGGAGGGGGGAAATCACCCATTCATTACACCGGCTATTGCACCAGCGTGTGAACGTTGGAGTGAGGAGGGTTTTTTTCTTCTTTTCCACCCTTCAAAGTGCACGTATATAAAGTGGTCGCTTGTGCAACCATATATACACATACGCGTTGGGTCTTCTTTTGTTCTTGTTTGTGGCTGTAGCTGTTATTTTGGTTATATTTGCATTGGCGCCGCGGTTCTTTTACACGACTTACCCGCACCACTGGTTTCTGTGTTGTTGCTTTGCAGTTTCGTCTGGAGCTGGTTTCATTGCTGCTTTTTGCTCTACCGATCACGTGTGGGTGTGATCCAGTCAGGCAAGAAACGTAAAGGAGAGGTGAGTTAGCCGGGCGTGTGTATCTTATCTTTTGAACACGTGCTGACGGGAGAAGGAAGAAAAATTATTCAACGTAGAGGTGCGGAACCAAACAAACGAATTTGGTGGGATCAGGAAGCCCTTTTCTTCCTAACCCTTTCTTCTTGATTCCTGTTGGTTTCGATTTTTGTGTGTTTGAGTCTTTATATATATATATACCTGCGTGCAGTTCAAGGAGGCGCAGTGTTACAGCGCTTTGCTTTTATTGATTGAAGGTGGAAAGAAAAAAAAATCTGTGTGGCGAGGTCATATTACTATAGACGGTGAATAAAAGACAAAGTGGGTGGAGAAGGAATCCAAAATTGTGTCGGAGTTTTTTCTTTATTATTTTTGCGTGTTTATTTTTGTTAAGGAACCGGTCCTGTTGTTGTGTGAGCACGGATTCGTTGTACATACCAATAAATATATTTGCACATGATGGATGATGAGAGCATGTCGTGCCGCCTGTCAACCCTGTTGGCACAGGTGGCAGCGGTAGAAGCGGCGCGGGAGGTGGAAAGACAGCAACCAGCAGGGCCCAACGCCCCCACAGTGAACAACATCGTTGAAAGAGGCGAGCGATGCGCAATTGCACAGGGCGGAGGAGTAATGGGGTGCGCGGGCGACGTCTGGGAACAGCGTCGCAGTACAAACATGGATGTGCAGCAGAACTCCCCGTGGATGCACCCGCAGGCGTTCCCGCACATGATTGAGCGGCCAGCCGACACTGCGACTGATGATCTCTCCCCTGTGCAAACGTCGGTGTCAGCGGCAACCCTTCTTGGCGGGTCTCCCCCAGCCATGGACGAAGGAAAGCCGCCGGTTGACGGGAGCGTGTGGACCCCGTGCGCCTATCGTCACCGCGAGAGTCAACAAATGGGAGAGACAGTAGAGGGTATTGCTACAACACCGTCAATTTCCCCGACCTCTGCATGCGCTGGACTGACCCCTTCCGAGTCGGCACACGGCACTGGCACCAAAACCGCGCCAACCACTATCCCCATTGCCAGTGCAAGTGCCGTCGTTCCCCACAAAGCGAACGACAACATTTGTAGTTCCGCGCCTCAGCTGAATGACGGGCTTCCAGGAGGAGTGAGTGAGGTGTCATCTGCATGGGTTTCGCGCCTCGATTGGGGTGCTGAGGCCGAGTATGTGGCGAGCGGTGGAGGCGCAGGCATGCAGAAAGGTGTTACATTTAGCATCTTCGACAAACAAAACAACAACATCGCGCGCTCTCTAAATGAGCTATTGGGTGCTGCGAACGTTGTGAACGACTCGTCACCACTGCGCCCGGAGACAAACTATTGCTTGAGTGAGAGGTTTGGGGCAGGGTCGAATGTGAACTCAATTAATGGTGTCCCTCGCCCGCAGGTCGCACGCCCTGAAAAAATATCGCCGGAGGAAGTCGATGTGTTGATGGGGTTGGCTGATGCTCGGTTCGACCCATGCAACCGTCGCCACCAGCAGCAACGAAAGCCATACGACACCTGTACGCAGCGGCCAGGGAATCCTGATGATCAACCGATGTTCCCTTTGAGCTCTACGTGGAGCATGGAGGACCGAATCCCGGCGGCAAGCCTGAACAGCCGCAGCAGGGATTTGGACGATATATTGCAGTGGACTGAACTCAGCCTAAGCAGATGTACCTCGCGTACATCGGGTGTGGAGCAACGCGACAAAAACTGGAATGATGGCAATGGGAGTGGCGAGCCGTCCATGTGTTTTGGGGAGTGCCCCCATGTTGCACGCCCCGAAGTAAATCGCGATGACGGGGTGCGCTTGCCCACACGAATGGTTCACCACCGCCACTACAGCTCCCACCCTATCATGCAGCAACAGCGGAGTGTGGACGTATCCTCTCTCCGGGGCGGCAGTGTGGGGAGCGAGCGCTGTCAGTCAGCCCCCTTCACTGCGGCACAGGTGCGCTCATTCGAACCAATGGATCCTTCACGAGTCGCGATGCAGCTTTCGCTACATAGTGGCCGTATCGTGAAAATGGCAAGTGACCAACAGGGCTGTCGTATGCTGCAATCAGTGCTTGAGCGATACCCGTACAACTCCCAGGAGGTGCAGTGTATCGTAACGGAGCTACTGCCAGTGATTACAAGCGTTATGACAGATCCCTACGGAAATTTTCTGGTTCAGAAGCTGCTCGAGATCGCCCCCAACGAGGAGCGAATGCATTTGCTTTCGTATTATATATCGGGGTCGTTGTGCGAGGTCGCCGTTTCACCCCACGGGAACTACGCTGTGCAGAAACTCATTGATTCCTTCCGTTCGAAGCAGGAGGGTAAAGTTGTCTGTCTCGCCCTCCAACGAGGGGCATTATGGCTCATGAAGGACCTCAACGGTAGTCATGTTATTCAGAAGCTACTTCAGTGCATCGATCAGGAAAATCTGGTATTTTTGTACGACATTATCGTGGAGCATACTGTTGATGTTTGTAATGACAAGTACGGTTGCTGTGTGGTGCAGAAGTGCATGGATCACGCATCGGCCCTGCAGCTGCAGCGCGTGAAAGGGGCGCTGCTCCCCCATATGGTGCCACTTTCCCTGAATCCGTACGGGAACTACGCGGTAACTCATATAATTGGCATGCACAACTCGTCTTTAGGACGCCACGTGGCCGATGAGGCAGCACGCTGCGTGGGTCCCGTCCTCGAGGTACTCTGCGAAAACAAGTTTGCCTCTAATGTTGTGGAGAAGATCGTACGCGCCTGCAGCCCCAATGCGAAACTAGAGTTGTGCAACTTTCTGTTTAAGAAGTCTACCATATCAACAGTGGTGCCCAGAGAGCTGTTGTGTGTGGACAGCGGGACTGAAGTACATAAACAGTTGCAAAATTACTGCCAAGGAGGAATGCAGCATCAATCGATGTTTCCCCAACAGCAGGCCTCTGGCCCCTTAATGCACGAAAACACGGCCCTCGAATCGATCGTTCTGAATGAATACGGGAACTATGTCGTGCAAACGATGCTTACCGTTTTGCCTATAAGTCTGGAGCTTGTGCAGCTCCTCCTCCTGCTGCACCAACTCAGCCCAGAGATTATGAAGCACAACTTTGGCAAGCGCGTTGGTGCCAAGATGGAACAGGCACGGGACCGGATCATGGCGCACTTGCAGGAAAGGGAGCACAGCTCCTCAATGGGCCGCCACATGGATGCCACGGGTAGTGCAACCCTTGCCATCAGCCGGCAGCCCCGCAGTGGCGGGTGCGGAAGTGCCCTGCAAGTGGAACAGCAGGAAGAGGACCTCATTCAAACTCTGTTTTCCTCCCTAAAAGGGCTGGGTTCGCCAATGCCACACCTCGGCGCCCCGACGAGGAGCACAGAACCTGCGCCACAGAGGGCGGAAGTGCCACACGGTATCCGCTCGCAGAGGCGGAAGCAGCCACATCGTGGGCGTAAGGACTCCGGTGTGAAGTACCAGTGATTTTCCCTGCTCCCCAACCCTGCAGCAACACGAGAGGCCGGTGGAAAGTTGGGAGAAGAAGGTCATGGGGGGATGGAATGAAGTATAAGGAGTTAAGTGGAAGGTCACGCCGTAAATGTTAAGGAGTTAAAATTATAAATATAAACAAGCATGCGTATATATGTATGTAAGTGGCCAAAAGGGTTTTTCGCTAATACTGTTGGACGTGAAGGATGTGTACATTCCTTTGTTTTCCTTCTTTTGTTTTCGCCTCTCGCTTTGTTTCTCCTGGTTTCCTTTGAACATTTATTATTGTCACGGCGCCATGATCCACACCGACGACTGGGCCTCATGAGAGAGGCAGGGGAAGATTTTTTTTGTTTCTTTTTGTTGCTGTTGTTGTTGTTTCTAACATTAACAAATACACACAATGCATGACGACTTCCGGTCTGTGTGTCTATTTACCCCGACCCTTTTGCCTTTCCCCCCTCACAAATTAGTGTGCTCTTTTTTTATTTTCCATCACGATTTTCATTGCTTTCCTCTTTTTTTTTTTATTCGCTGTTTTGTGTTCGTTTCTCCCTATTACACTTCCTTTTATGTGCTCCAATTAACTTTTTTTGTCTGTGTTTCTGCTTTCGGTTCTCCCCTTCAACACAAACAGAGAGCACGCACCGAAGTGTATTCATAACGATATGTACATTTGTGTACGTTACTCATTTGCTTCCCGCCACCCTACTGCCATTTATTGCCGCTATTGTTATTGTTTATTATCATTATCATTATTAACCGTGGCCGCAACGAAGGCCAGCGACCAGTGAAAGAGGGAAATAAAGGCATGGGGAAAACATTAATAGATGGTGTTGGAGGAAATTAATATTTGTACGGAGAAAAGTGCATTAAAAAAGAAAAAGAAAAGAGGTAGTTGAACGTGAAGAAAATGAAGACAAATGTCTGCAGCTGTACTTTTGTAACTTTTGTGTTGGCGTCGTACTTTCTTTCATATACTGTTTGTGTTTTTATTTTGTCCGCAGCAATATTGCTGCTTGTTTTTTGCTTGTAGTTTTTATTTATTTTGGACCATATAATCCCTTGTGTGCCCCCTCTTCCCCGGGGGCGCGGTCCTTCTGGCGCAAGCGTACGGTGCCCCCATTGATGGCGTGCCGCTGCCCTTCCTAACTCAAAGAAACCGAAATAATAGTAACAACAATAACAATAATAATAACAGATGACAGGAACACAGAAAAAGGGAGGAGAAGAAGAAGAAAAGATTCAAAGATAATAAAAAATAAAAATAAAAAAAGGTGTTGCGGCGCTGAGTAGATGGTGACGTGATGGAAGGAAGTGGAAATGACGGTGGTTGAGAATGTTTGGTGCTCGTGTGGTAACATAGGCAACCTCTCCAACACCACACCACCGCAAGGAAATGCTGAATGAAAGGAAATACAAGGGGAAGGAGGAGAGAGAAGAATAAAAAGGGGACAGATATCGAATTGAATAAAATACCAAGCGATTAAAGCCCCTCACAAGGGGCTGGCGCATGCCATGCGGGACCTTTGGGCGAGTTATCATCATTCCTGCCTGTGTGGTGCATTTTTACCTCACTCACACATACAGGCAAACCCAATCAGTCCAATATGAATATTGTTAATATGGTCTCCATCGTCATTTTTGCCGCAGGCTTTGAACTCCGTTGCGATGAGGTGACGGGAGATGGAGAGAGGAGCGCAACCGCAGGTACTAGAACAAGTTTGACGAAAGAGCGAGACAGGAAGGTGGTAAACAGGTGGATGAGAAGGGCCTTAAAGGGCGTGTGTCACCGGATACTGGGGAGGAGAAATGGAAAAAGATTTTAGTGTTGCCTTCCTCCTGCGGAACATGTTCGTGTGCATTCACATGTTAACGTGAGGCGCAAAAGGACAAGCGGCAGAAGTCCTTCGTAACTGCTGGACCAGCTGCCCGCATGCTCCTGCTGCAAAAAGGGAAAAGAAAAAAATCGTGCAATGTTCCCTTTTCCTTTTTTGTAGGCTTGCTTACTTCTCCTTATCTCCTTATTCGCACGCAATACGAGTTTTTGGCCCTCTTATTGCTTTTACTTTTGGCATCCCACACAAACACACTTGGTTAAGGCTGTTGTCGCCTTTGTTCCTTTTTTGTGGCCGGGTGTATGGCTCCTCCGTGACTCGTGGGTTGTTGCCACGTGAGAAGTTACGAACGCTGTTGTATGTTTCTCCGTTTTGTTCTTGTTTGACTTTTCATCGCTTTGCAAGCCGCTGTTTGTTCGTTTTTCCAAAACAAAGAAGGAGCCACAGAAAAAAAAAGAAGCATGAGCGGAATCCGGGAAGGGGAGGTATAGAAGGAAGCGCAGAGCGACAAAACGGTACATATTTGATACGACAGGCAAGAGCCAAAGCGAGCAGCAGCTCGGTATCGCCCTTCGCCCACTTCGCTTTTTACCCTCTCCCCCTTCCTCCCGCAGCAGCTTTATGGTTATTTTGTGTCAACTTTTTCTCCTCTAACAAGTCCCCACGCCCAACCCCGGGGTATCAGTGAAAGCAGTAATGTGAGGAGATGAAGCAGTGCAAAAAATTGTATTCCTTTACTTCCAAATTTAAGAAATATTCCAATAACGTTCGCCCCGCGCACGCTGAGAATCATCTACATGGGCAGTGGCGGGATGCTTCGGGTGTTTAAGTTTGTGGTTTATTTTGTGCACATCCATCCATCGATCAACGAGTTCTCCTTTCCTCACCCCATCACAGCACTTTGCGCAAAAGCACGAAGGTAACGGTAGAGAAACGGAAAATGATAGCTGTGCGGGTTCAGGCTCATGTGAGCTTGTGCTCCGTGTTGGCTTAAGAAAGTAGGCCTCAAAAGATGAGATTGCCGGCGCCTTCACGGTTAGGGGTAACGTTTCTCAGTCGGCGATATGGCGATAAGAGGCTGCCATGTTAACCGTTTTCCCCGTCCAGTGTTTGCTTTAAATGACTGGGAACTTGACAACGCCGAAGGAGCGTGCTAGCGCTTGCCGCGGCGGTGTCACGTGGGTGTTAGACGCGCTGTTTGGAAAAGAGGCAGTGCTCACTCGAATGTGCGTTGACGTACGTCTATTATATTAGGAGTCGGCGCCCGCCATTCGCAAGGTGGCTCCCCAGAATTGTCCGTAACCCCGGCGCAGTGCATGACGCCATTCAAACAATTGCTCACAGATTTCCCTGAGGTGTGCCCTCTCACCTTCCACCAGTTTTCCAGCTCAGAGCGTAGGGTGGTACATGCCTTCATTACGCTCATACGCCTTTTACTCAAGCGCTGCTGAGGCAAGGCTCCCAATGCATTTTGTGTCTCTCTTGAGAGTGTTGTTGGGCACGCCCGCGTTGTGCACCATGTTCTTCTATCGCACGCCCTCCAGGAGCGCTAGCCACGGGCGGTCCTTAGGCTCCTTACCTGCTGCTCACGAGTCGCGTTTTCTTTCGCCCCTTTTTGAATACCGCCTTTCTGACAGCGTTTCGTGGGGGGTTATGTCCAATGAAAAAAAAGGAAAAACAATCATTTGGGGCTTGGGGTGAGTGGCTCTTTGTCATCCAGTGGTCGTTATTGTTTTCGAGGAGACCGGCATCGGGTCTTCGAATGTCTGACGGGGCTTGGGGGAACCGTGACGCACTTCCCTCAGCTCGCCACCTTCCGCACTACGCCGTTGACTTCCGCTTCTCCTTAGGTTCGCTCAGGGCATATCATTCAGGTGCGTGGATCTCTCGGGTTTCTGTTTGAGACGTTTTCTCTTTCCCCGGCTTTTCAGTGAGGGTTCGCGTGCGGCTAACCTCAAGTTGCCTGCTTGCACGTCCTGCGGCGTTCCGGGCAGCTTGTCTTGTCTTTCTCTGTTTCATCTCTGCGTTGCTACCGTCCGGCATCTCATATGCAGTTGCGTTCCCTGGAAATGGCTTGCGCCTTCCTTGGTCGGATGCCGGAGCCAGCACAGGCCGCATCCGTTGCCTTAAGCCGGTTCTGGTCTCATGCCAGTTGATCACCTCGGTACGTCGTGTCCCCGCGCGTCCGCGTCACCCCAACACACATCTCAAGTGGACACTCCCATGACATTGCCTCGCCATCGGGGTGAACTAACTTGATGTACTTTTCGTTCCCCCTCGAATTGGATGCAACTCCGCAGGACCTACGCGGCATTGTGCCCCGGTCGCTTTTCTTCCTGCATCGTCCTCCCTCGTGCTGGTGTGCTCTCCATGGCTCAAGCTGCTCTTTCGTCCTGTTTTCCTGGGCCGTCAGCTTCTTCGCTGTTGTCGCTGCTCTCGGTCCGTCTGCCTCCGGCATCCCGCCGGCTGCTTCGAGACCTTCTCAATGCGGCCCTCCTGGTTTCCGTGGTTTCACATGCGTTCTTCTCGCCGAAGGTGAGCCCACCGATATCGGATTGTGCCGGCAACCCTTTAAGGTGTGGCTCCCGCGTGGTTCGGACCGATTGCCGCTTATTGTATCGACCGTAAATTCTATCGCTACCTTTTCCATGGTCTTCCTTTTTCGTCCCTCTCAGAAGCGTCATCCCTCTGTTCGTGATGGTTCCACCTCCCCACGCCCACTCCTGCCATTTGCGCTCTCCTGAGCGGCCTCGCCCTTCACGCTGTCAAGTGGAATTGGGCACTCACCGAACCAATGCTTGCCTCTTCGAGCAATCCTCGCCACCCCTCCATATGTAGCGGGGAAGTTTTAAGAAACCACCCCTGTATGACCTTCAATTTGTGGGTCTTCCATTTTTCGCGTTGCGCATCTTGCGTTCCCGGCGCCGTTTTGCTGTCACCTCAAACTGGACAGCTTCTTAGGTGTATTTATCCCATGCATGGCGGTGGAAGTTGACATTGGACCTATGACTGGAGGGTTATCCGCACCGCTCGTGTATTCCAGTCCCTTCATGTCCGTCTTGGATCCCCTCGGGGAGCAACCCATTGACACCACCAGGCGAACTCGGGAGGAAAGCAACTTAGCAGTACGCTTCCCACATCGTCCTTGCCTGTCTCCATATTCTGTTTACACTCCGCCAACGAGAGCTAACCGTCACACTTTCAGAAGAGTGCACCAGCCCAATCTGTTGAAAAACACTGAAGTTGAAACGATCGGGTTCCCCTTTTTTATAATCAGGTCTCCTGGACGTGACACGGGGCGTCCAAGCAACCGGGCAGTCTCCTGGTGATGGTCTGTTGCTTCGTTTGTGAGAAATCATTGGTGTCCCACTCATCTCCAAAAGGGATGGGTCCCGGATCCTACCCGATACCTTCGCGGAGTAGCAGAAGGATCCTTCAATAAAAATCTCGCCCTGTTTGGTAAGTAGTTGACCAATGCATATTCCCTCACCATGATCCCTCACCATGAGTCAGAAGTGGCGTGGGATGCGAAATCGTCGGAAGCCCAACCTTTGCCCAGATATTCTGCTTGACGCGTGTCACGTCCAGGAGACCTGATTATAAAAAAGGGGAACCCGATCGTTTCAACTTCAGTGTTTTTCAACAGATTGGGCTGGTGCACTCTTCTGAAAGTGTGACGGTTAGCTCTCGTTGGCGGAGTGTAAACAGAATATGGAGACAGGCAAGGACGATGTGGGAAGCGTACTGCTAAGTTGCTTTCCTCCCGAGTTCGCCTGGTGGTGTCAATGGGTTGCTCCCCGAGGGGATCCAAGACGGACATGAAGGGACTGGAATACACGAGCGGTGCGGATAACCCTCCAGTCATAGGTCCCAATGTCAACTTCCACCGCCATGCATGGGATAAATACACCTAAGAAGCTGTCCAGTTTGAGGTGACAGCAAAACGGCGCCGGGAACGCAAGATGCGCAACGCGAAAAATGGAAGACCCACAAATTGAAGGTCATACAGGGGTGGTTTCTTAAAACTTCCCCGCTACATATGGAGGGGTGGCGAGGATTGCTCGAAGAGGCAAGCATTGGTTCGGTGAGTGCCCAATTCCACTTGACAGCGTGAAGGGCGAGGCCGCTCAGGAGAGCGCAAATGGCAGGAGTGGGCGTGGGGAGGTGGAACCATCATGAACAGAGGGATGACGCTTCTGAGAGGGACGAAAAAGGAAGACCATGGAAAAGGTAGCGATAGAATTTACGGTCGATACAATAAGCGGCAATCGGTCCGAACCACGCGGGAGCCACACCTTAAAGGGTTGCCGGCACAATCCGATATCGGTGGGCTCACCTTCGGCGAGAAGAACGCATGTGAAACCACGGAAACCAGGAGGGCCGCATTGAGAAGGTCTCGAAGCAGCCGGCGGGATGCCGGAGGCAGACGGACCGAGAGCAGCGACAACAGCGAAGAAGCTGACGGCCCAGGAAAACAGGACGAAAGAGCAGCTTGAGCCATGGAGAGCACACCAGCACGAGGGAGGACGATGCAGGAAGAAAAGCGACCGGGGCACAATGCCGCGTAGGTCCTGCGGAGTTGCATCCAATTCGAGGGGGAACGAAAAGTACATCAAGTTAGTTCACCCCGATGGCGAGGCAATGTCATGGGAGTGTCCACTTGAGATGTGTGTTGGGGTGACGCGGACGCGCGGGGACACGACGTACCGAGGTGATCAACTGGCATGAGACCAGAACCGGCTTAAGGGCAACGGATGCGGCCTGTGCTGGCTCCGGCATCCGACCAAGGAAGGCGCAAGCCATTTCCAGGGAACGCAACTGCATATGAGATGCCGGACGGTAGCAACGCAGAGATGAAACAGAGAAAGACAAGACAAGCTGCCCGGAACGCCGCAGGACGTGCAAGCAGGCAACTTGAGGTTAGCCGCACGCGAACCCTCACTGAAAAGCCGGGGAAAGAGAAAACGTCTCAAACAGAAACCCGAGAGATCCACGCACCTGAATGATATGCCCTGAGCGAACCTAAGGAGAAGCGGAAGTCAACGGCGTAGTGCGGAAGGTGGCGAGCTGAGGGAAGTGCGTCACGGTTCCCCCAAGCCCCGTCAGACATTCGAAGACCCGATGCCGGTCTCCTCGAAAACAATAACGACCACTGGATGACAAAGAGCCACTCACCCCAAGCCCCAAATGATTGTTTTTCCTTTTTTTTCATTGGACATAACCCCCCACGAAACGCTGTCAGAAAGGCGGTATTCAAAAAGGGGCGAAAGAAAACGCGACTCGTGAGCAGCAGGTAAGGAGCCTAAGGACCGCCCGTGGCTAGCGCTCCTGGAGGGCGTGCGATAGAAGAACATGGTGCACAACGCGGGCGTGCCCAACAACACTCTCAAGAGAGACACAAAATGCATTGGGAGCCTTGCCTCAGCAGCGCTTGAGTAAAAGGCGTATGAGCGTAATGAAGGCATGTACCACCCTACGCTCTGAGCTGGAAAACTGGTGGAAGGTGAGAGGGCACACCTCAGGGAAATCTGTGAGCAATTGTTTGAATGGCGTCATGCACTGCGCCGGGGTTACGGACAATTCTGGGGAGCCACCTTGCGAATGGCGGGCGCCGACTCCTAATATAATAGACGTACGTCAACGCACATTCGAGTGAGCACTGCCTCTTTTCCAAACAGCGCGTCTAACACCCACGTGACACCGCCGCGGCAAGCGCTAGCACGCTCCTTCGGCGTTGTCAAGTTCCCAGTCATTTAAAGCAAACACTGGACGGGGAAAACGGTTAACATGGCAGCCTCTTATCGCCATATCGCCGACTGAGAAACGTTACCCCTAACCGTGAAGGCGCCGGCAATCTCATCTTTTGAGGCCTACTGTCTTAAGCCAACACGGAGCACAAGCTCACATGAGCCTGAACCCGCACAGCTATCATTTTCCGTTTCTCTACCGTTACCTTCGTGCTTTTGCGCAAAGTGCTGTGATGGGGTGAGGAAAGGAGAACTCGTTGATCGATGGATGGATGTGCACAAAATAAACCACAAACTTAAACACCCGAAGCATCCCGCCGAAGTTGGGAGAAAAGCACTCGGCTCCAGCAGCAGGCAATTTCACAGCCGAAAGCGCCCGCCGGTAATGGTGAAAGGAGCTGAATTGTTCTCAAGAAGGTAAGGAAGCCGCTTCCTCCCTAAATGGTCCTCATGCGCCCTGCCACCTCGCAACGATGTTTTAACAGACCTAAAGTAATCTACGGTGCCTGCGGGAAACTACTAAACCAATTTTCCCTCGGCTCCCCCCGGTTCAGATGTAGGTGCTGCCGGCCCGCTTCCAAAAGGATTCAAGGGAAAAATTAACAGGCGTAGGAAATGCGAGACGTCCACAAGGCTTCCCCTAAATAAAACAACTCCATAGGTAGCGTCTCGGGGACGATTGTTGGGCGGACAAGAAAAAAATAGGATCCATTTGCGAGGCGCATCGCCAGTCCCAGTACCGTGGAAAGGGAGCAGAAAAAAAGCCTTAACATCACTCGTAGTAGGGGTCGTGGCCCCCGCCCCTGCCAAAGCATATGTTAAGGTGTCCCCCACCCGTAACCCTGCCACGTAACGAAAACGTCAGGTGAAGCACAAAGACCGCCCGCCCAAACAACAAAACATGGTCACAGGCACAAAAGCAAACAACATCGAGAAGACCCTTTGAAAACAAAGCACCATCAGCCAACAGGCACGTTCCATGACAAGCAGTGAAACCTTGTGGGCTGGAAGAAACTGGAGGGAAGCCAGAAAGAAATCCCCTTCATAAAAAGAATGTTCGTCTAATCGATGTCGTTTTCATTAGATAAACACGAAGCGAATTGTTAACACCATTCCCTATTGGTATTGCTGTTATTGCGTTATCACCATGCAATGAAAGACCATTAACAAGCATTACGGCACGCGCTGAGGATACGGGCAACACCGCGCATTTGTTTGGTTGAGCCGCGTAATGTATAGATGTTGCTCACTCGCTTTTTGCACTCCTGCAATGCGAGGCACCCAGAGCGGAATGCGCCGTGCAACTGTGCTCCGGCTCGTGGCTCATAGAAAGCAGCTCATTTCCGGAGATCCCGGAAGCTTCTTCAACTGGCTTCCCGACAGTGCACCGTCCACGAGTTCTCCGTCCGCTGTCCGGCCAAATTATATTCCAGTGAGCGTTCACTTCCACACGCCTGTTGGAAGCGGTCCGTGCAACCTATTTTTCATTCAACATAATTTAGACAACACTGCCGGGGCGGTGTACTGCTTCGGGTGCTACTTGAGAGAGCAGTAGATATACGTGGAAAGATGCATCTTGTGCGGTATGTAGGGGTGGGGCAGATGCGCCTCAGCGGCCCACACAGGAGGCCGAAAGAAGGCGAAGAGTTGTGTAGCGTAAAAACATATGCGGGACCGCACGGTTTCCTCCAACACCAGACGTGTCCGTTACGAAACTAAACAGCTCGGAGGTGAGGGAAAAAATAACTGGAAAATATTTTTAGCGGTAAAATAAGAAAGGAAAACAAGAAATAAATGTAAATAAATAAATAATCATAAGATCGCCACCAATATTTCCCATAAAAATGAAGCAATAAGACAAGTGGTGCCACATGTACATACAGTCATACCACAGTAACAGAAGAAGAAGAAAAAATAACCCACGACTAAACTAGTTTCACTGCAGTTGAAAGGGGTGAAATCAATCAAACAAACAAAGGGGGTGGATTCCAAAAGGCACACCATCTTTTCCTTACACGGGCCTTTGTAACGCCACAGTGTTGCTGTTCGCTTCGGCGGCAATCGGGATCATATCGGGAAAGCGTTAAACTCACTCATGACCGTGGGAAGTAATGGGACCCTGTGGTATTTCGTTACATTGAGGTGGGGAGATAAGAAATAACAGAGGAAAGGAAGAGGGAAAAAGTAAAAACGTTTTACCACATTGGGTGGTGAAGGGGCAACTGGTGCCTGCCCGACTGTAATTCGCACTGCAGCATCGAGTGTGGCTGCCTTCAGTAATCTTCATGATAGTTTGGGCCAAGGTACGAGATGACAATAACGGAAGAGCTTGGGTGTGTGCTTGAAGAGGCGTCGCTTCCACTGTGGGCGCCGTGGTCCGTCACCCGCCCGACTTTCATGGCGATGCGCCGCACGACCTCCTCACAGTACCCATCATCCCACGCAGCGGCACCTTTGCGTGGAAGGGGCACACGCCACCGCTCGCAGTACGGCATTAGAAGCTTTTCGCGCTGTGGCGCCTTGAACGTGCTGAGCAGTGACTGCAGGGCGGTCACAATGATCTGTGCGGACTCGCTCAGTTCGGTTCGTGCTGAGCTGTGGTCACTTGTGGAAGTGGTTGTGCCCTCATCATCGTCAAAAAAGTACTCTCGGTCGAGGCGCAGTGCCGCAAAGCTGCGCCCTGGCACGGCGTCCAGCTGGTACATTCCCACTGGCGCTGCCACGCCGCGCAGCGGTACGAGGCCCAGTGATGTCACATCAGTTTGTTCGCGCTCCGCCGTACTTAGCGCCAGGTATGTCGCTTCGGTAAGCAGCACTTGTCCACCATTCGCAACGCTCTCGGTGCGGGCGGCCATGTTTGGCGTATGTCCGTAGTAGTCGTAGCCCTTTGTCACTTCGTCGTGCCGGATGTCGCATAGGCCCGTGTGGATGCCAATGCGCACGCGCAACCCGTTCCACAGCTCGCGGTACACGTCGGGGTCCAAGCATGCCGTCACTGGCCTGTAGCCCTCACCACTACTCGCACGTTCCTCCTCGAACATACGGTAGAACTCATCAAACACGTTTGTGCCCCAGTCGTGGTGTAGGAAACAACATTGGATATCGCGTGCAAGTTGCACGGCGGCGAACGGGCTCTTGCTCGCGATCATGAACGAATCTCCGACGGTCTTTACTTCATAGCAGTTGTACCTCCCTGCCACTTGGCGGATCATGCGGTGGTGTGCGGCCACAGCGTCGGGCATCAGCTCGGGGTATGCTGCCCACTGTGCCGTGCTGCTCTCGATGTCGGTGAAGATGAGCGTCACGGGGTCCGACGGTTGCCTCGGCGCCCTGTCGTTGTCACGAGCATTTCTTAGGGAGAGGTACAACAACACACAAAGAGCAACAAGCATTACCACAGCAAGCACCGATCCAGCGATGACACCGATGACTTGGGACCGTGTCAGTCGGCCATCCGCCTTAATAGCGTATTCCATGGACGGTGTGATGCCCTGCTGAAGTACAGGCACACTGGCATTCAGCACACGGGCCATCGACCACACCGAGAGGTCACCGGCACCAGTATTCGAAGCGCAGTTATTCGCCGATGCGGCGCCACCGCTGATGCACTCGGTATCGATGAAGGGCCCATACCACGTGTCATCCACTTTGATGTTGGATTCCTCAAAGAAAAAATCAGACAACAGCTCAGGACTCACCTTTTGCATCCGTGGGAGGATGGTCTGCAGCAGTCGCGCCGTGGCAAAGCCCAGGTACGTCAGTGGTGTCCAGTACGACTCGTTGACCACAAGCTTGTGGAAGTTAATGACTGTAAGCGACTGTGAGCTGCGGTCAGCCCAATGCGGCAAGCTCGTTGAGAATAGGAGGCGTGAAGAGCTTTCGATCGATTGTGGGGTTGCGTTGAATGCGCTCAGAAATTCATCGTACAGAAGAGCAATGTCATTAAAAGAAACGAACACGCGCAAGCGGCGATGCCTTTGGAGGTGAGCTACAATTTCTGGAATGTCTGATGCCGCCAATCCAATGGTAAATACGTCGCCACTTTTCGGCAGTTGGGGCACCATCGGTACGTCGTAGCTCAGCGCTGTGGCACTCTCCAGAGTCAGACCAAATGTCACCAGAGACTTTTCCAGCACGTCTTCCATCGCTGCTGCGTGGTCGCCACGGATGAAGGCCTTCACGCTCCCCAGTGAGGTGTTGGACATGTACACGGCCAACACGTACAGCTGCTGCACAGCGACAGGTAACATAAGTAATACATCTCTCCTGAACGCATTCACGCGAGGTGTGAGAACCATCGGGTTTATAAACGTCATGTTTGGTATATTCAACATTTCTCCGGGAACAACGCCTAGCACTGCGGACACGGCCTTAGTGTCCCGCAGGTTCTCAAGTGCCGCTGTCGCGTTCGCTTTTGTAACTTCCAGGGGATGGAAAAAAATCCTATCGTTTGCAGACCCTGTTGCATCATCGAGAGCCCCGGCACCAGTGAGCCAGCTCACAGTCGCACGGGACGCAATGGCATCGTCAGTCACTACCACAAACAGGGCGAGCAACGGAGCACCCACTTCCACACTTTCACTTGTGCAGTCCTTTAAATCCCAGGAAAGATACCCACTGGGCAGCGGCTCCAGGCGAAATCCCTCCACGACTTTCTTCACGTACACCATGCTGGCGCCTTGGTTGCAATAGCACGTGGCACCTCGCTGGGCAGCGCCTTCAGTGCAGTTACCACCGAAGTCACCGACCACAAAGTCATCGATCACGTAACGCCGCTGCATGTACAGCGACTCCATGAAGGCTGTACGATTCGTCAGCTGCATGTTGCTGTTCAGGGCCTGCGTAAGAATCTCTCCCGCTAGCCACCCGACCACCATCATTTCCCCAATGCCCTCATCCTCGAGGTAGTGCTTGGGCTTCGCGAAACCGCTCCAATCCTCGTTGGTCTCCAGGTAACTGTCCATCTCCTTCTGAAACCGCCGGATCATTGCGGACGTATTGTCGTTAGCAAGTGGAACCGCTCCAGTTGTAATCAGCTGCCCAGGAGTCAATTGAGCGCCTGTTGAATTCAGGGCACTGTTCCACGCCCTGTGAAGAAAGCCTTGCAGCCTCGTGGGTGCGAGTACATACACACCAGCCGCACGATCGTCCTGCACCATCTTATTGATGAACCATACAATGGTACCATCCATCACATTGGCAAACAAAAGCACGGCTTGAGGTCGCGTCTTGATGAATTTCTCCCATTCAGTGCCCAAAGCGTCCTCTGAGACATGATCTCTCTTACCGCTTGCAACAACAAAGGTTCCGCACAGTTCCCGGCCCATCATTAAGAGAATTTTCACCGCGGATTCATAAGATTCCATTCCACCCCTGTCCCTCATGTACGCCATCCCCAGCCTCACAACACCCATATCTGCAACGGCGTACCGGATGAGTGCGAGGAGCTCGGCTACTGGTCCGACATCCAGAAAGTAGAGGTTAGGGTTCCATCCGCGGGCCTCGTTGGAATATGCCATGGCAGCAAAACCCACCACATTGTTCTTCTTCAGCGCAGGGAGAGCCGCCGCCACGTTCTCTGTGCTCAAGGGACCCAGTGCAATCAGTAACTTGCCCTCACTCTTTTGGATTCCCTGCTGCAGTATGTCACCAACCGAGGTGTTGTATGAATTGGGTCGGGTTACAGAAATCCTCGCCACGGAGCTCGTTTTCCAGCCGCGGGCGCTCACTGAGGCATCGAAGCCGGCGTTGATGGCATTGACCACGTCCACATCATCAGAGATGTCGTACATGAGGGAGACCACATGCACCGTTGGCACGGCATCCTCTGCGCACACCCGTAGAAGTGACAGCAGAAGGAGGAGCAGCGATAGCACTGTGGCCGAGACGTGTGAAACGCGACGACGACTCGAGCGATGCAAGGCACCTCTCATAGCCCATTCCAACACCACATCCCGATAGGAGAGCGGGGAGTGTCTCCCACTTCCATGGGAAACCAAAGCACACATAACTTCACCTTGTTACAACCTTGTCGTTACTTCTAATGAGTGTAGAAAGGCGTTTTAGAAAGCAGGAAAGCCGAAGATGTACTTGGGAAAAAAATCTTTCAAAAATCAGCCATACCGTCATATGAATTTTTAAAAAAATCACAATCTTACCTTGCTACGATCTTACCAAACAGCGCTTTTCCGGCAACGCCCTCTGCGCCTGGGAAGGCGCCGGCAGTCTCAACCCCAACAGCGCGCACAACACATCAAAAAGCACCCAACATAACGAGCAAGCGGTTCTACCAATGCATAAGAATTTACTACGAACCTAACAGGAAAGATTACACAATATCAGCAGCAATGGGAACCAAGCGGCTGGTGAGATAAGGATGCAGCCCACCGGGTGGCAGAGGGAGGAAACTCTAACTTAAGGATAAGCCGTATCCGCCAGCAAAAAAAAGAAAATATTTCCAGGAACTTGGGACACGTCTCCTCCGACAGAAGGAGACAGAAAGAAGGGCAATACAAGTAAAGGTAAGAAATAAAGCAAAAGAAAGCAGTAAAAGCGGCAATACAAGTAAGTCGAAAAGAAAGCAGCAAAAGGGGCAATACAAGTAGGTCAAAAGAAAAGCATATAAAAAAAGCAAAAGCAAATCAGTTCTCGCATCCAATACTTAAAATGTATACTTCCATACACGGTGCATGTCTCACCCACAGAAAATAGCCTAATATTATGTATCTCAGACAAATAGACCTACTTCCGGGTGGGCGCGAGAATTTGTCACGGGCTACGCGTTTCGGGGAATGGCAGGTAATCCAGCGTATCCTTCAAATTCAATGCCGCATTCATTATTTCCGCGGAGGAAAAGGAAGTGACCGTTCATACCCCAGTCCGTGTCCCAGCTGTTCGCAATTTTCCAGTACGGCGTGCCATTCAGCTTACCCCATCCAACAATTCTCACGGCGTGTCCACCAAGGAAGTCTCCAGATACATGCCGGTAGACGCCGGTTTTGTAGGCCAAAAAATCGCTGTAAACCAGAAACCACCACAAACGGACCATTGAAGTAAAGCTCGCGTTTGTAATCCTCCTCACCATGCACCTCGTAACTATGGTTACCACGGTACTTGATAAGGGGAATAGCTTTGTCTGTACAAGTGGTGTTGCATTTGGGTGTATGGAAGTCGTACTTGGAACAGGGAGGCTTCTTCCCCTTGCCGCCGTGGTGGCCGCAGTGAGGAAAGGGGTATGGCTGGCAGTAACTCGAGGCGAGTCCGTGTGAAACATAGTATTCCCAGGCAATTCCAGGATACCCACCATCGCAACCGTCACCGCATTCCTTGCAGCACGACAGGAGGTGTGCTGCAGAAATACGGAGTTGCTGAACCCCGCCAACAGTGCAGTGGCGATCGGATATCGCAGAAGCGGTGGAGACCGCCCAGCAGGAACCACATGCAGACTGGTCAGCGATCTCGCGTATGGTGGGACAATTGGGCCATTTCTCAGCGGATCAAAGCTCTCTGGGAGCTCCGTCCGGAGCTGCTCCTCGGTAAAGCGCACGGGCGGCAGGGAGCTGGTTTTACGCCTGAAGGCGCCAGTGAGCCGCCTGGCCTCAGCGAAAGTGATGTTCTGCATCTTTCCGTTGTAAACGGCCTTCCACATCCCTCCATTCAATTGGTTGATGCGATCAACAAACGTCTTGGTTAGGACAGGCGCATCCTTCGCAAGAAGGGCCGATGCGCCAAGGGCAACCAGGGCCGTGGATAGCAAGCAAAGTGCAACGTACACACGCATTGGACGCCTGCAGTATCACCTCAATGATGGTATGTTGCCGCTTAATCTCACACAACTGTACGTGTCAAGTGTCTTTGATGTATCTCACAGAAATAGTGAACGCTGGTTAGTGAATAACTTTTTCTACAAATCTTCTGTTAAACGATAAGAAGGAAGAGCGGTAAGAAACAGTTGCATGAGTTCACACAACCCCCTCCAGAGCTGCCGCAAGGCGAAGGATTAGAAAACTAGCTGTTGCACTTTACAGCAAAAAGCAGAGGGGGAGAGATCCAGCAGCTCTCGTTCTGGCCAAGAAGCACAGCCACTGTGGGGCGCATGCTCTCTTCCCTGCCACTAGACCCAAAGGCACCTCTCATTCACTTTGCATTTCTGCAAGTCCACTGTCCTCAACAGTGACTCTGGAAAACCGCCCTCGTCTATTACATTGTCGCGCAGCCTGAAGTAGTACGGCCAGCGCAGTCCCTCAACCATAGCGCGGTACGTTATCGGGCTGCCAGTGTCCTCATCCTGGCGTACCTCGCGTCTTATATCAACATTGATATAAACTGCAGACTCGGGTGCGGCATTCGTAGGGCGGGAAAACACAAAGCGGTAGAGCCCGGGTGTGGACGGGTGCTCGGAAGCTGTAAAAGTGTAGCACATGCGCTGGCTGTCGAATGCAGCTGCTAGCTGTTGCAGCTCGTTAAGTTCCATGCCTGTTTATTGGTACTCCAATGTCTTGGTACGCTAAATATCATAACTAATTCAGTCAGTGGAAAAGCAAAAGAAATGGGAAGGGCCGCACACGCCAAGACGACAATAAGAAAGATAGGGCTACAACTGAAGGAGTGTGGTGTTGAACTCACGTCACACATGGCGAGCCCAGCTAGCAGGGGAGGAAAGTGTAATGAAGGGGAAAAGATTGTTCCTGGACCGCACTGCCCCTCGTAATTGAAATAAGAAATGGTGCAAGAAACGGAGCCGCGTACCAACAGGAACGGAAACAAAGTCCGATGCAGTGTATGGAGATGAATACTAACCTTCAATAAAGCGCCGTTTGTGGCCTTGCGAGCAGGCCAACTAAACAACGATTGCAAGATTCATGGCATTGCCCTCCTCTGCTGTTCTGTTGTCAGCTTCGCTTCGCGGGGTACAACAGTGCAAGAACACGAACTGAAAATCAACAACCACCCTCGGTCGTACAAGGTGCAGAATCAGGCTCCATACTTTCCTCAGTACCGCTTCCTTCACAACCGCAGTTCCTGTTTCAGTGCCACTAACAGCGACAGCGAACCCGTGAAGGCGACCACTCTCGTCTTGCGTGACTCGTTCATTTCAATTATCCGCAACAGCCTGTGTAGCCCTGCCTCCACTGCCACGCATTCCACCCTGAAGCTGGAATCCAGGTTTCCACCACAGAGAGTGACCTTCTCTCTCTTCCCATTCAGAGGGCACACCAGCGCCTCGGCACCAGATGAAACGTCTAGTGTCACTGATCCATCTGTCCAGAGCTGATAGCCATAACCATTGAACCGCTGTACTCTCCCCATGGTGTGAACTCTCTCTTCCTTCTCTGGTGTTTCAGTCTTGTGTCCTCCTGGCACTGCGGTGTTAAGGCATGCCCTCTCTGCCAATTGCAATACGGTCGCCTCGTGTGGCTTGATGGGAACTTCGATTGTGCCATGCATGTGCCTTACTTTCTCTAGTCTGGAATGTGTGGCATGCTGTGGGGGGTAACATTTTATCAGCCGCCTCTGCAAATTGAGACCCACGCGCCGTCATCCGCAGGTGATACTCAATGGCTCCGCTGTATGCCACTTTGTTTACTGGTTTCAGCCGAGCTTTCAGTAGAGCATCTATGTCATTGCCTGTTTTTTGGGATGCCTGCCAAAATGTGCACTGCGTGTGCGTGTTCTTTTTCTGGCTTCTCTCTATCCGATGGCAGCGCACTAAACCACCACGACGGCATGCCGTAGCACACTTTCACCTGCACTAGAGCGAAGTAGAGCGCCCGTAGTACCTCCCTCCCCGGACCACATTCCGGAGAGGCGATCGCCCTCAGCTTCATTGGCCACACATCCGCCGCCGTTTTTACTTTCATGCACATGTTTGCCCAGTCCCTTGTGAGGCTCCATTGCCAAGCCCAGTAGCTTGGGCAATCGCGTTTCCTTCAGAACAGTCCCGCCCACTTCCAGCTTCAGCATATTCATGTCGCGGGATCCAAACAGCGTGTACTCCGTCCCCTTCGCTGTGACCTCCATCAGCTGCTCCGCTGACCAATTGGTGATGCAGTCCAGGCCCTTCTTAGTCGTTTCCTGAATCTCCGGCATATCTCGGCGTGTATGCATATTATCGTGAGATCATCGGCAAAGAAGCTATACATGAAGCCTGGAATCTCATTAAGTCGTTTACTAAGTGAGTCTACCACTGCAACCAACAGCAGTGGCCCAAGCACAGAGCTTTGAGGGACACCGCACGTCATTCGGGTGCCTTCCGATTTAATGCTGCTTACTCTCACTTGCACTGTCCTTCCCCTCCACAAGCGCGCTATCCGTGGCACGAGATGCACCTCTACTCCCAATGCCTTCAGTGCCTCGATTTGGACATCAATGGTCACCGAGTCAAACGCCCCTGCATAACCAATGAACACTGCTGCTGCCTTCCCTCCGTTTTTCCTTCGCCGGACCGCACTTGTCACCTGCATTAACGTATCCAGCATTGAGCTTGTGGGCCTAAAGCCAGATTGCTGCGGCTGCTATTTTCCTTCAATGCGGTCACGCACTCCACGCGCAACTAGTCCTTCCATGAGCTTGCACAGCGTGCTGGTTGGCGTCACGGGTCTGAGGGAACCCATGGTACTCGCGGGCTTGTTTGGCTTCAACAGTGGTATAATAATTCCATGATGCCATCTTTCAGGAAGTTCACTGACCTCTGGCTGTAATTGGATAATCACAGTACGCACTTCCTGCCAATACTACACAGGTGCTTGAGCTCTTCACAATGAATTTCGTCATTTCCCGGAGCCGTACCTGTTGAGGGCTCTCGCAGCGCTACTTCCAGTTATGCTCCCGTGATTGGCTTAAATGTCTCATGCATGGTGCTGGGGATTTGCATATCCGGTGCTTCCGGGGCATTCGCTGAACGACCCCCGTACATCCTTGCTAGTGCCTGTGCCTGTCGATGTTTTGTCAATGTATCACCGTCAACCACTGGCGCTGGTGAGGTGAGTGGAAGAAGAGCATCAATAGACTCGACAAGATTCCAGCCGGTTGGATCTGCGACTGCCAGCCGTGGCACATTATCCTCCCATCACCTGATTGCCGTATCTGCCAGCACCTTCCTTCTCCACCGAATCAGCGCATCTCTCTTCCTCTCATCCATGCACTGCTGCACCATCACGTCCAGCTTCGTCAGCTCGAGTATCCAGAAGGGCGGCACCGCTCCCCTTGCCTTTGCGTCTTTTTCTCTTAGACGCTTGCCTAATGCCTCTCGTGACGGCCTCATCAAGCGCACCCACACCCTTCACTGACCTCTTCGTTCTGTGGGAAATGAGCTTATCACTGATCGGTCGGAACTCGTCCCATCGCGCTTTGTTCCACGCGTGTAGTGCTCTGGCAGGTTTTGAAGGTGCAATCACCTCCGTGCCAACACCCACAATTATATCAAATGTGATCCAAAAGCGGTCACTGTCGGGACTCACCACGGGTGCCCAGCACGAGACCTCACAGTCTCTGTACAGCACGATATACGGTGTTGACAGCAAAGCCGTGCATGGCTGTCTGCGGGTGACTTCGCCGGCACTGCCGACCTCATATCGTTTTGCATGCATCACTCAACCATGCATTCCCCTTTGGCATCACTTGGCCGCAGTGGATCCCACAATGCATCATGTGAGTTGGCATCAGCCCCCACAACCAGAGGCCCGCTTGCAGTCACTAACTGTTCTGACGATGTGCTGGAACCATCGGCTTTTCTGGGGAAGTAAGCCGATGTAACTGTCAAGTTCACACCAGCCGAAAACCGTAGTGCCGATGCCACTCTCTCTGGGACCCCTTTGCCCATCGGGCCCACTTCAACTCCAACTCCTTCCCTCACCAATACTGAAACCACAGCACCGTGCGGGTTTCCACCCAACCCCACATGCTGGCATCCACTCACCTTGAGCTCGCCACATTCCGCTGGTGCCAGATGTGTCTCCTGTAACAGAAAGAATGATACGCGATCCTCGTGAAGCCGCCTCCCTAAAGCAACCCGTTTCACTTGAGGCAGTGCCCCAATGCTCCGCTGCGCTCCATGGATCATGGGACCAGGGTTACGCCCACATACCCGCTGATAAGCAACAAATTCCGCCTTACACCTAACAGAACACGCCCGCACGTGCAGAGGAGCACTTTCCTAACTTCATCCACCTCGGAGTGCCGGCGATGCTGCCTGCTCCTCCTCTGGTAGCCGCGAGCCTCATGCCCGCACCAATCCATACGGACCGGAGATAATGCAGGCGCTTGTCTTCCCCTTAGAGACCCATCGCCAGACCCTGACACCGCGTTGAGGTGGCCGGCGTCACCAGGGAGGCATTTCCTCAGAAAGAAACAGAAAGAAGGGCAATACAAGTAAAGGTAAGAAATAAAGCAAAGAAAGCAGTAAAAGCGGCAATACAAGTAAGTCGAAAGAAAGCAGCAAAAGGGCAATACAAGTAAGTCAAAAGAAAAGCAGTAAAAAAAAAAAGCAAAAGCAAATCAGTTCTCGCATCCAATACTTAAAATGTATACTTCCATACACGGTGCATGTCTCACCCACAGAAAATAGCCTAATATTATGTATCTCAGACAAATAGACCTACTTCCGGGTGGGCGCGAGAATTTGTTACGGGCTACGCGTTTCGGGGAATGGCGGGTGATCCAGCGTATCCTTCCGCTTCAATGCCGCATTCATTATTCCCGCGGAGAATAAGGAAGTGACCGTTCATACCCCAGTCCGTGTCCCAGCTGTTCGCAATTTTCCAGTACGGCGTGCCATTCAGCTTACCCCATCCAACAATTCTCACGGCGTGTCCACCAAGGACGTCTCCAGATACATGCCGGTAGACGCCGGTTTTGTAGGCCAAAAAATCGCTGTAAACCTGGAAAGCCACCACAAACGGACCATTGAAGTAAAGCTCGCGTTTGTAATCCTCCTCACCATCCAACTCGTAACTATGGTTACCACGGTACTTGATAAGGGGAATAGCTTTGTCTGTACAAGTGGTGTTGCATTTGGGTGTATGGAAGTCGTACTTGGAACAGGGAGGCTTCTTCCCCTTGCTGCCGTGGTGGCCGCAGTGAGGAAAGGGGTATGGCTGGCAGTAACTCGAGGCGAGTCCGTGTGAAACATAGTAGCGCCAGGCAGCATCGGGATACCCACCATCGCAACCGTAACCGCATTCCTTGCAGCACGACATGAGGTGTGCTGCAGAAATACGGAGTTGCTGAACCCCGCCAACAGTGCAGTAGCGATCGGATATCGCAGAAGCGGTGGAGACCGCCCAGCAGGAACCACATGCAGACTGGTCAGCGATCTCGCGTATGGTGGGACAATTGGGCCATTTCTCAGCGGAGTCAAAGCTCTCTGGGAGCTCCGTCCGGAGCTGCTCCTCGGTAAAGCGCACGGGCGGCAGGGTGTTGCTTTTCTGTATTCGCGCGCCAGTGAGCCGCCTGGCCTCAGCGAAAGTGATGTTCTGCATCTTTCCGTTGTAAACGGCCTTCCACATCCCTCCATTCAATTGGTTGATGCGATCAACAAACGTCTTGGTTAGGACAGGCGCATCCTTCGCAAGAAGGGCCGATGCGCCAAGGGCAACCAGGGCCGTGGATAGCAAGCAAAGTGCAACGTACACACGCATTGGACGCCTGCAGTATCACCTCAATGATGGTATGTTGCCGCTTAATCTCACACAACTGTACGTGTCAAGTGTCTTTGATGTATCTCAAAGAAATAGTGAACGCTGGTTAGTGAATAACTTTTTCTACAAATCTTCTGTTAAACGATAAGAAGGAAGAGCGGTAAGAACAGTTGCATGAGTTCACACAACCCCCTCCAGAGCTGCCGCAAGGCGAAGGATTAGAAAACTAGCTGTTGCACTTTACAGCAAAAAGCAGAGGGGGAGAGATCCAGCAGCTCTCGTTCTGGCCAAGAAGCACAGCCACTGTGGGGCGCATGCTCTCTTCCCTGCCACTAGACCCAAAGGCACCTCTCATTCACTTTGCATTTCTGCAAGTCCACTGTCCTCAACAGTGACTCTGGAAAACCGCCGTCGTCTATTACATTGTCGCGCAGCCTGAAGTAGTACGGCCAGCGCAGTCCCTCAACCATAGCGCGGTACGTTATCGGGCTGCCAGTGTCCTCATCCTGGCGTACCTCGCGTCTTATATCAACATTGATATAAACTGCAGACTCGGGTGCGGCATTCGTAGGGCGGGAAAACACAAAGCGGTAGAGCCCGGGTGTGGACGGGTGCTCGGAAGCTGTAAAAGTGTAGCACATGCGCTGGCTGTCGAATGCAGCTGCTAGCTGTTGCAGCTCGTTAAGTTCCATGCCTGTTTATTGGTACTCCAATGTCTTGGTACGCTAAATATCATAACTAATTCAGTCAGTGGAAAAGCAAAAGAAATGGGAAGGGCCGCACACGCCAAGACGACAATAAGAAAGATAGGGCTACAACTGAAGGAGTGTGGTGTTGAACTCACGTCACACATGGCGAGCCCAGCTAGCAGGGGAGGAAAGTGTAATGAAGGGGAAAAGATTGTTCCTGGACCGCACTGCCCCTCGTAATTGAAATAAGAAATGGTGCAAGAAACGGAGCCGCGTACCAACAGGAACGGAAACAAAGTCCGATGCAGTGTATGGAGATGAATACTAACCTTCAATAAAGCGCCGTTTGTGGCCTTGCGAGCAGGCCAACTAAACAACGATTGCAAGATTCATGGCATTGCCCTCCTCTGCTGTTCTGTTGTCAGCTTCGCTTCGCGGGGTACAACAGTGCAAGAACACGAACTGAAAATCAACAACCACCCTCGGTCGTACAAGGTGCAGAATCAGGCTCCATACTTTCCTCAGTACCGCTTCCTTCACAACCGCAGTTCCTGTTTCAGTGCCACTAACAGCGACAGCGAACCCGTGAAGGCGACCACTCTCGTCTTGCGTGACTCGTTCATTTCAATTATCCGCAACAGCCTGTGTAGCCCTGCCTCCACTGCCACGCATTCCACCCTGAAGCTGGAATCCAGGTTTCCACCACACAGAGTGACCTTCTCTCTCTTCCCATTCAGAGGGCACACCAGCGCCTCGGCACCAGATGAAACGTCTAGTGTCACTGATCCATCTGTCCAGAGCTGATAGCCATAACCATTGAACCGCTGTACTCTCCCCATGGTGTGAACTCTCTCTTCCTTCTCTGGTGTTTCAGTCTTGTGTCCTCCTGGCACTGCGGTGTTAAGGCATGCCCTCTCTGCCAATTGCAATACGGTCGCCTCGTGTGGCTTGATGGGAACTTCGATTGTGCCATGCATGTGCCTTACTTTCTCTAGTCTGGAATGTGTGGCATGCTGTGGGGGGTAACATTTTATCAGCCGCCTCTGCAAATTGAGACCCACGCGCCGTCATCCGCAGGTGATACTCAATGGCTCCGCTGTATGCCACTTTGTTTACTGGTTTCAGCCGAGCTTTCAGTAGAGCATCTATGTCATTGCCTGTTTTTTGGGATGCCTGCCAAAATGTGCACTGCGTGTGCGTGTTCTTTTTCTGGCTTCTCTCTATCCGATGGCAGCGCACTAAACCACCACGACGGCATGCCGTAGCACACTTTCACCTGCACTAGAGCGAAGTAGAGCGCCCGTAGTACCTCCCTCCCCGGACCACATTCCGGAGAGGCGATCGCCCTCAGCTTCATTGGCCACACATCCGCCGCCGTTTTTACTTTCATGCACATGTTTGCCCAGTCCCTTGTGAGGCTCCATTGCCAAGCCCAGTAGCTTGGGCAATCGCGTTTCCTTCAGAACAGTCCCGCCCACTTCCAGCTTCAGCATATTCATGTCGCGGGATCCAAACAGCGTGTACTCCGCCCCCTTCGCTGTGACCTCCATCAGCTGCTCCGCTGACCAATTGGTGATGCAGTCCAGGCCCTTCTTAGTCGTTTCCTGAATCTCCGGCATATCTCGGCGTGTATGCATATTATCGTGAGATCATCGGCAAAGAAGCTATACATGAAGCCTGGAATCTCATTAAGTCGTTTACTAAGTGAGTCTACCACTGCAACCAACAGCAGTGGCCCAAGCACAGAGCTTTGAGGGACACCGCACGTCATTCGGGTGCCTTCCGATTTAATGCTGCTTACTCTCACTTGCACTGTCCTTCCCCTCCACAAGCGCGCTATCCGTGGCACGAGATGCACCTCTACTCCCAATGCCTTCAGTGCCTCGATTTGGACATCAATGGTCACCGAGTCAAACGCCCCTGCATAACCAATGAACACTGCTGCTGCCTTCCCTCCGTTTTTCCTTCGCCGGACCGCACTTGTCACCTGCATTAACGTATCCAGCATTGAGCTTGTGGGCCTAAAGCCAGATTGCTGCAGCTGCTATTTTCCTTCAATGCGGTCACGCACTCCACGCGCAACTAGTCCTTCCATGAGCTTGCATAGCGTGCTGGTTGGCGTCACGGGTCTGAGGGAACCCATGGTACTCGCGGGCTTGTTTGGCTTCAACAGTGGTATAATAATTCCATGATGCCATCTTTCAGGAAGTTCACTGACCTCTGGCTGTAATTGGATAATCACAGTACGCACTTCCTGCCAATACTACACAGGTGCTTGAGCTCTTCACAATGAATTTCGTCATTTCCCGGAGCCGTACCTGTTGAGGGCTCTCGCAGCGCTACTTCCAGTTATGCTCCCGTGATTGGCTTAAATGTCTCATGCATGGTGCTGGGGATTTGCATATCCGGTGCTTCCGGGGCATTCGCTGAACGACCCCCGTACATCCTTGCTAGTGCCTGTGCCTGTCGATGTTTTGTCAATGTATCACCGTCAACCACTGGCGCTGGTGAGGTGAGTGGAAGAAGAGCATCAATAGACTCGACAAGATTCCAGCCGGTTGGATCTGCGACTGCCAGCCGTGGCACATTATCCTCCCATCACCTGATTGCCGTATCTGCCAGCACCTTCCTTCTCCACCGAATCAGCGCATCTCTCTTCCTCTCATCCCTGCACTGCTGCACCATCACGTCCAGCTTCGTCAGCTCGAGTATCCAGAAGGGCGGCACCGCTCCCCTTGCCTTTGCGTCTTTTTCTCTTAGACGCTTGCCTAATGCCTCTCGTGACGGCCTCATCAAGCGCACCCACACCCTTCACTGACCTCTTCGTTCTGTGGGAAATGAGCTTATCACTGATCGGTCGGAACTCGTCCCATCGCGCTTTGTTCCACGCGTGTAGTGCTCTGGCAGGTTTTGAAGGTGCAATCACCTCCGTGCCAACACCCACAATTATATCAAATGTGATCCAAAAGCGGTCACTGTCGGGACTCACCACGGGTGCCCAGCACGAGACCTCACAGTCTCTGTACAGCACGATATACGGTGTTGACAGCAAAGCCGTGCATGGCTGTCTGCGGGTGACTTCGCCGGCACTGCCGACCTCATATCGTTTTGCATGCATCACTCAACCATGCATTCCCCTTTGGCATCACTTGGCCGCAGTGGATCCCACAATGCATCATGTGAGTTGGCATCAGCCCCCACAACCAGAGGCCCGCTTGCAGTCACTAACTGTTCTGACGATGTGCTGGAACCATCGGCTTTTCTGGGGAAGTAAGCCGATGTAACTGTCAAGTTCACACCAGCCGAAAACCGTAGTGCCGATGCCACTCTCTCTGGGACCCCTTTGCCCATCGGGCCCACTTCAACTCCAACTCCTTCCCTCACCAATACTGAAACCACAGCACCGTGCGGGTTTCCACCCAACCCCACATGCTGGCATCCACTCACCTTGAGCTCGCCACATTCCGCTGGTGCCAGATGTGTCTCCTGTAACAGAAAGAATGATACGCGATCCTCGTGAAGCCGCCTCCCTAAAGCAACCCGTTTCACTTGAGGCAGTGCCCCAATGCTCCGCTGCGCTCCATGGATCATGGGACCAGGGTTACGCCCACATACCCGCTGATAAGCAACAAATTCCGCCTTACACCTAACAGAACACGCCCGCACGTGCAGAGGAGCACTTTCCTAACTTCATCCACCTCGGAGTGCCGGCGATGCTGCCTGCTCCTCCTCTGGTAGCCGCGAGCCTCATGCCCGCACCAATCCATACGGACCGGAGATAATGCAGGCGCTTGTCTTCCCCTTAGAGACCCATCGCCAGACCCTGACACCGCGTTGAGGTGGCCGGCGTCACCAGGGAGGCATTTCCTCAGAAAGAAACAGAAAGAAGGGCAATACAAGTAAAGGTAAGAAATAAAGCAAAGAAAAGCAGTAAAAGCGGCAATACAAGTAAGTCGAAAGGAAAGCAGCAAAAGGGCAATACAAGTAAGTCAAAAGAAAAGCAGTAAAAAAAAAAAGCAAAAGCAAATCAGTTCTCGCATCCAATACTTAAAATGTATACTTCCATACACGGTGCATGTCTCACCCACAGAAAATAGCCTAATATTATGTATCTCAGACAAATAGACCTACTTCCGGGTGGGCGCGAGAATTTGTCACGGGCTACGCGTTTCGGGGAACGGCGGGTGATCCAGCGTATCCTGCCGCTTCAATGCCGCATTCATTATTCCCGCGGAAGAAAAGGAGGTGGCCGTTCATACCCCAGTCCGTGTCCCAGCTGTTCGCAATTTTCCAGTACGGCGTGCCATTCAGCTTACCCCATCCAACAATTCTCACGGCGTGTCCACCAAGGAAGTCTCCAGATACATGCCGGTAGACGCCGGTTTTGTAGGCCAAAAAATCGCTGTAAACCCAGAAGACCACCACAAACGGACCATTGAAGTAAAGCTCGCGTTTGTAATCCTCCTCACCATGCAACTCGTAACTATGGTTACCACGGTACTTGATAAGGGGAATAGCTTTGTCTGTACAAGTGGTGTTGCATTTGGGTGTATGGAAGTCGTACTTGGAACAGGGAGGCTTCTTCCCCTTGCTGCCGTGGTGGCCGCAGTGAGGAAAGGGGTATGGCTGGCAGTAACTCGAGGCGAGTCCGTGTGAAACATAGTATTCCCAGGAAGTTCCAGGATACCCACCATCGCAACCGTCACCGCATTCCTTGCAGCACGACATGAGGTGTGCTGCAGAAATACGGAGTTGCTGAACCCCGCCAACAGTGCAGTAGCGATCGGATATCGCAGAAGCGGTGGAGACCGCCCAGCAGGAACCACATGCAGACTGGTCAGCGATCTCGCGTATGGTGGGACAATTGGGCCATTTCTCAGCGGAGTCAAAGCTCTCTGGGAGCTCCGTCCGGAGCTGCTCCTCGGTAAAGCGCACGGGAGGCAGGGTGTTGCTTTTCTGTATTCGCGCGCCAGTGAGCCGCCTGGCCTCAGCGAAAGTGATGTTCTGCATCTTTCCGTTGTAAACGGCCTTCCACATCCCTCCATTCAATTGGTTGATGCGATCAACAAACGTCTTGGTTAGGACAGGCGCATCCTTCGCAAGAAGGGCCGATGCGCCAAGGGCAACCAGGGCCGTGGATAGCAAGCAAAGTGCAACGTACACACGCATTGGCCGCCTGCAGTATCACCTCAATGATGGTATGTTGCCGCTTAATCTCACACAACTGTACGTGTCAAGTGTCTTTGATGTATCTCACAGAAATAGTGAACGCTGGTTAGTGAATAACTTTTTCTACAAATCTTCTGTTAAACGATAAGAAGGAAGAGCGGTAAGAGACAGTCGCATGAGTTCACACAACCCCCTCCAGAGCTGCCGCAAGGCGAAGGATTAGAAAACTAGCTGTTGCACTTTACAGCAAAAAGCAGAGGGGGAGAGATCCAGCAGCTCTCGTTCTGGCCAAGAAGCACAGCCACTGTGGGGCGCATGCTCTCTTCCCTGCCACTAGACCCAAAGGCACCTCTCATTCACTTTGCATTTCTGCAAGTCCACTGTCCTCAACAGTGACTCTGGAAAACCGCCCTCGTCTATTACATTGTCACGCAGCCTGAAGTAGTACGGCCAGCGCAGTCCCTCAACCATAGCGCGGTACGTTATCGGGCTGCCAGTGTCCTCATCCTGGCGTACCTCGCGTCTTATATCAACATTGATATAAACTGCAGACTCGGGTGCGGCATTCGTAGGGCGGGAAAACACAAAGCGGTAGAGCCCGGGTGTGGACGGGTGCTCGGAAGCTGTAAAAGTGTAGCACATGCGCTGGCTGTCGAATGCAGCTGCTAGCTGTTGCAGCTCGTTAAGTTCCATGCCTGTTTATTGGTACTCCAATGTCTTGGTACGCTAAATATCATAACTAATTCAGTCAGTGGAAAAGCAAAAGAAATGGGAAGGGCCGCACACGCCAAGACGACAATAAGAAAGATAGGGCTACAACTGAAGGAGTGTGGTGTTGAACTCACGTCACACATGGCGAGCCCAGCTAGCAGGGGAGGAAAGTGTAATGAAGGGGAAAAGATTGTTCCTGGACCGCACTGCCCCTCGTAATTGAAATAAGAAATGGTGCAAGAAACGGAGCCGCGTACCAACAGGAACGGAAACAAAGTCCGATGCAGTGTATGGAGATGAATACCAACCTTCAATAAAGCGCCGTTTGTGGCCTTGCGAGCAGGCCAACTAAACAACGATTGCAAGATTCATGGCATTGCCCTCCTTCAGCAGACTGGCCACTGCTTCCATCCCAGTGAGTACGCAGCACTCCCTCAGGTTTGCTCGTTCCCCCACTGTGGTGATACCCAAGACTGACGACTTGATTGCTCCGTAGAGAATATTTTTTGCGTTTTGGGGGCCAAGAGTGGCGTATGTCAAAATACCGTCCAACTTGTGAAGGCTTAGTACAGACACTTCCGTAGGGTCCAGCACACATCGCAGAAACTCTGAGGTGCTTTGTGCCACATCGTGCCTAATCGCATCCCTCTGGCACGCTATCTTCTCCAGCGGGGTGAGAACCATATCCTTTGCCTCGCAGAACTTGCTTAAGCAATCACGCCATTCCTCCCCTAAACAGCACACAGCCTCTACAGCATCCAACAGTTCGACGGACGCGGTAATCACTTCCACATTTGACTCCCCAAACGACGCCTTTTCCTTCGCGTCCTCTATTGACAGTACAAACATTTCCAGAGATGGGGCAACAGTGTGATTCCAAGCCAACGACGCACTCGCGGGGAGAAGGCCAAATACTATCATTAGTCGACGCAGGATGGCCTCAAGGCAGCGCAACATGTGGCATGTCCCGTGAGCTAACCCAAATGCTGTGGAAGGCACAGTACACCAGGTCGTGTCAGCAAGGAACTGACGACGCCATAATACCTCGGGGCCCGTGGCAAAGGCCCTGTCGATGGTAGCACGGGCGGTGTCAAGGTAGTCGCGAAAAACTACTGGAACAAGCAGGCACTCAGAAATAAGGCTTTGCGCTATGCGATGCACAACCCCACTAGACATGCTGAGGAAATCAATGATGCAGTTCACAGTATGAACAACGAAATCCCTCTCCAAGAGGTAGTCAGAGTCATCGCGCCATCCGTATGTGGCGCGAAAGACTGACACGGCCGTTGAGGCGAGAGCTACGCTGCCGAGCGTCGTTAAAGTGCCGATCCCCTCCCGCTCCGCTACCCCAGAGGTAACCCATCCATGTGTACCGAGGTTTCCAAGAAACCGTGTGTAGAGCTGGACAAGAAATGAGAAAAAATGTTGCGCCTCTACTCGACGCGCGGTACTCCTTCCATCCTGAAAGTGATACACTAACTCCTTCTCCAGAGGCTCAACTTCCTCTCGCACAAAGGGAAGCAATAAGTTGCGAAGTTCATCCCTCCACACGCACCGCTTAAGCCACAGGATCTGCTCAGTCTCGCCAAAGCACGAAAGGTAAGCGTGCAGTGTGTGCGATATAGCACTGCCATAGAAAGCCTTGTAACGACCCACACGCTTCACATCCTCCTCACCTGCTTCGTCACCATTCCCCTGCGCTGAGAGAAGCAAACTCAACAAGGGCTCCAACGCCTCCTTGAAGTTGTCAGTGATCTCCTTCAGAGCCGTTTGCTGCTTCCCGGCAACGATTCCCTTCATAGAGTCGCCCAGATCACGCACCCACACCAACCACCGCGCTGTATCAGGCCCGCTGCAGTCTGCGCAGTCCAGGAGTCGCGTCAGTGACGCAGCGCGGACGCTGTTGTCCCGACGATCGCCTCGCTGTCGTTGCTGGTGTTGGTGTTCCCGCACGGTCTGGGAGTCGTGGGTATCGCCCTTCCCACGTTCTAAGATGGCTTTCAGGACATCGGGCAAGTGCTGCGACACACCAGCATTTCTATCGCTGGTAAGCCTAAGCATAAGTGCCTCTAAAATTGCATCGTCCAATCGTGTCAAGGCGAAACAGTCGCACATTTAAGCCCCTTTACCACACTCTACCCCTATCGCGCGCGTGTAATAGACGGCTGAGCGTAATTAGATATGGTCCTCCGACGCACCGTAGCCTGCTATAACTATGGCGTGAGTAACGAACGTAATATCGGCAGTGTGGAGGAAACCCTACGACAGCAAACAGAAAACGCAGCTATAGTCCAATTAACAACCGAAGCTGAGCTCCACCTCCACCTTCCGTCAGATGACTGTTTTTTGGGGCAGTGGCCGGCGCCACGCTTCTGTCCTCACTTTTGCACGCCCTCTCGCTTTTCTGTCTGGTACAGCACCCAAGAGAGATGTATGGAAAGTGAGCACCTCAGGAAGGGGAACAAAACACGGTTGTTGGCATCATTTGAAGAGAAGATGTCATAGGGTAACAAACATTTAAAAAGAAAAACAAGAAGGTTTGTGATACACCACTCCGTGAACGCTCCACCGTGGCCCCTTGCCAGGACAAGGTGCAAAGCAGCTTCTTTCCCCGGCTAGTTATGCTGAATTATAACCATGGAACGTTGCCTCACATTCGATTACGGGGACAACCAAATGGAAATATCACACACCCCTTTTGAACCGTTACAGCGATCCTATATTTGTATTCCTCAAAACTTTTACCGCTACACTGAGTCTTGCATCATATGTCTCTGGAAACCTTCGTTTTACTATCCACAAAGAATGATAAACAAGAGCTCTTCCTATTCTCCCACGCTTCACGCTGTGTCTTCCTGCCTGAAGTTCTTCCTAATGCAAACAACTCTAATACGGATTGTTGCGGTCCTCGTCATTACGGCGGTATTTGTATGGGCGATAACTGAGGTGATTCTCAACAAGAAACAGGTTCCGCGTACGTTGCGAATACCAAGTAGCTAGCTGATACAGCGGTGTCCACCACGGAACGTACCAAGGCGCAAGCCAACGCTCCTTGATGTGTAGCCACCTGTCAACGTAATATTGGCGATCAGCGTAAAGCGTGAGGGCCTTGAGGTTCGGGCGAAAGTGGTCCACCGGGTTGGACCAGAAACCCAAAGTGTCTTCGTTACTGTTTGGCGTACTCGACATGTTAGCGTCCCCCTGTGTCTGACGTATCACTGGTGATCACCTTCCCCTGTTGTTGCTGTTGTTGTTGGGGCTGTTTTCCTCACCTTTTTTCCCCCCTCCTCTACACTAGGAAGCACTCTGCGAAATTGATATGTTTCACTGCAGGAACCCTTCAATGGAAACGACGTTTATGGGCGACGGCACGGTAAATCCTATAGAGCCACATGATTACAAATTCAGAGACAACACAAACAGAAGGTAAAAGAGGAGCAGTTAAGAGCAAAGCGATGTCCGAATTGATGGACGCGCAGCGATTAGTAAGGGGCACAAAATGAATGTCCCATCACCACCGCTATTCTCACGCAGAGCACACGGAGGTTGCAGTAAAAAGGAAATGGAGTCACCAATGGAAGGGAGAACAAAGTGTGGCACAAGTTCAGCTGCTTGCGCCACACTTTAGCATGCGTGCAGCGATTGATTTTGGATCTCTTTTTATTTTTTTACTTTTTTTAAAAAAAACTCTTTTTCTTATTTTCACAAGCAATAAAAAGGGTAAAGATATAAATATATGGGGCTGAGGGAAAATGATAGGCACCTTATCCAAACAAAAAGAGAAGGACTGAGAAGTAAAAGGAAATGCGCAAACGTTTCACAACACAGTGCCGTATCGCAGGTACATATCTGCACAGAAGAACTAATAGAAAAGAGGGAGGGAAATTTAAAACAAAAAAAATTGGAGAACGAGAACAAAAAAATATATTAATAGCAGGAAAAGAAACGAAAAGCAGAGAAAAAAGGAGATCTAAATGGGGCTGCAATGAAGAAGAAAAGCATAGAAGCACGCAGGAAACAGAGTGCAGGGCCAGCTTTCGGGACGAAAAGCTGAGGGGAAGGCCATCCAAGGAAACCATATATAACGCATTCATGCAGTGCACACATGTGATTGCAACAAACAACGGGGGGAAAGGAACAGCAAGACACACATATATATACGCATATAGGCATGTCTTGCTGTGTCGGCACGCACTACCCAAACACACCCCTCTGCTTTCCTCTACTCAGTGCAGTCTTCCACTTGACGCCTTCCTGCGTTTCCACCTCACCCCCCCCCAGACACGTCACAGCACCTCTCCCCACAACCGCGCAAATGGAGGAAAATGTGCAACTAATTATAATCATACGCGCTCGACTCCACCCTCCCTCAGTCCCTCAGAGTCCTCACACCATCCATTTTTGTCTCTCGCCTCCTCCACCACGCACACGCACACACGCACAGGCCTCCAACTAACCCCTCCACTTTCCCTCCACATCTCCCCCACTCCACCATTTGGTCACCGCCCAATCGCACCCACAAAAAAAACGCCACCAGAAACAAACAAACAACCCGTAAGAACCATGCGCCTCCCCTCCCGGTTCAGTTTCCACTCATCCCTCCGACACAAATATTCAACCATCGTTTCACTCCTCCTCCCCCTCCTCATAGCCGTGTAATGACCTAAAAGGTAAAAGTTATTATGTGCGTGCTAATAGCGCACATGTGCTTCCGGGTGCACAAGCTAAAATAAAAGTAAATATAAATAATGAAAAAAGAACAGAAGAGGTTGATCTGACTGTGTAAAGATATACAAAAGGAAGTTGAAGGAGTGGACCCGAGGAAAAACGAACGGAAAAAAGTATAAAACTGCTCACACGAATAAGCGCTACGGCGGACCGTGAAGAGCGAGTCCAGCTACGAGTACCGTTAATTGCGAAACAACTATTGAGTGGGAATGGTGGTAGTACGGGGAAGACAGGTGTAGTTTAAAATTGAACTTAAAGGGGTGGAATTTTATTGAATAGGTGAGATAATCATCATTAAATATAAGTTTTCCCTCCAACCTTAACCGCCCAAGGTGAGAACAGGGACGGAAAGGGACTTTGCGTGCACAGAGACTAAAATAGGAAAAGGCAAGATACGGGCTCTATACGCAACTTCATTGCGCCCCCTCTCGCACACACGCACACTACCTGCATTTATTCACCCGTAACGTTAAACATCTCTCCTTTTTGCTCTTTTCAAGCCTGACCGAGGCCAATCAAACGCACGAAGTTAAAATTATATATATATATATATAAGGTAGGAAGGGGTGGAAAAATCATTGCCTAGCGAAAATAATAAAACGAACAAAAGGAAAAGTAGAAAGAACAGGGTCAGGGAAGAAACATGCGGCTATTGCTCCTCCGCAGCCCTTCAATTGCTACCCTTCAGAGCTTGAGACAGCGGGGATGCAGGGAATGCCGTATTCTTTCCCACGGCGAAATTGCTGAAGGCGTGTCCCCCACCACCTCCACCGCCGGGTATCGTAGCGCTGTTGGGTGTCCCCGCCGACGATGCATCTTCACAAAGGCCGTACAGCACACCGTTGTTCGCTGCCGGGATATTCGCGCTGAAGCAGTCACGGAGGAGCTTAAAGTAGCAGTGGCCTGTCAGCAGAGAGTCACTGCCCGCCTGATGGGCCATGCCGAAGCGACGCACGCGCAGACTCTCCGCCAGATGGTCTAATCCTAGCGAGTGGGACAACTCTGTGGAGCGCAGAAGGTATTTGATGTCGTAGACACATGGAAAGAGAGCGTGGAATGTCTGCAAGAAATCTTCCTCCTTCTCCGGCAGGTCCTTCCCACCCACTACTTTGATTAGGTAGCCAAAGTCGTATCCGGCATGAAACGCTAGCCAGCGGATGTCAGGGTTCAGAACGAGGCCGCTGGAAATGAGAAGCTCAGCGAAATGAGTCACCTCCACACCGTACTCGGAGAAATAGTCAAAATTAATGCCGCCATGCTGTAAGAGCTGGATGCTGTCCTGTGCATATACGTCCTCCGAGAGAGAAAAGCGAAAGTTGAACTGCCACGTACAGCAGTTTTCCGGTGCCTCGCCCTTTTCATTAAGGAGTGTAATGCCTAACTGAATCATCTTGAGTAAGTTCACATTGCAGCGCAGTGTTTGGTAGTAAAATTCGTGTGTGGACTTGAAGCTACCAACTGGTTTTGCTACCACACCGGGGAACTCAGTGTCCATGGAGACGAAAGGGTAATCCTTAATCAGCGAGCGGATAATGCTGAACTCCTGCTCTAAGTTGTCCTCCCACACATCACGAATCATCGGTGACTTGCTAAGGGACGGAATGAGAGTGATACTGCCCGGCTTGACAGCAGGTGATGGATAGCGCTGATGTGAATGAGATGGTATCGGTTGCTGCTGCTGCTGCTGGGGATACACCCCGTAGTGTGCCACGCTGCCGTACTGCATCATCCTTCTGTTTTTTTCCTCTTGAAGTAGGCTGCTTCGCCTCCCCGCTTACCCTCCAGTGGACCTCTTAGACCTAAGCTCCGTATTTCTCTGCTGCAGGCTACCCTGTGCGCGTATGGGAAGTGTGTTACAACTCCCCTCCTATTGTTTCCTGTCGCTTGCTTGCTTTAGTGGACGTACCCCTCTCCCCCAGGCCTTGTAGTCCCTATAAATATTGTTAATGGCTCCTCCTTGTCCTCCGTTTACTGAGTCCTATCTCCGTAACTCAGCCTTACTTCCCCTCTCCACGCCTTCCTTCTGACGCTATCTTCGTTACTAATACCTCACGGAAGGTGGATTTAAGTGCTTGAAACCTTAATATCCTTCTGTTTTTCTTCTTCTATAACTGTGCGTACAGCCACCATCACACGTTGTGTGTGTGTGTATGTGAAACAATAATCAGAGAAAAAAAGAACGTCGAAAAGCAAAAATATAGCATAAAAAGTGAACAGGTAAAAACACAATATAACATCAAAGACGAGAACCACCCAAAGACCGCGGTCACCGGTTATTTCTCCTCGTGCCTCTCTCCTCTCCGTCCATTGTCCTTCTGCGGCGCCGCTTCCAATGGAAGAAGTAACGCAAATGCAAGACAAATAAACACAGCTAAAAGCGATAAGATCGCTGCACAGATGACCAACAAATGGAGAAGACCCAATCTCCCAGCCCACCTATAGCTGGCGGCAAGAAGAAATGGGGAAAGCCTACAGTCGTTAAGCTTAGTGCTTTAATTTCAAGAGAGAAAAAAATGTCCCTAATGCATACCTTCGGCTTCAGAACCCCATAACATGCCGTCAGGATTAACCCACGCCATTGCAACACGCCTTGCACGCTGCGCCTCCTTCAACTCCCCCACAACATTAAGTCGTGCCAGCTCACGGATGCCGACCGGTATATCGCCCCGTTGCAACTCCAGAAACTCGTCTGATTTATCTTTCGGTGGGTCCACGGCCACAGCCCCACTGGAGTACCTCAGGCCCTCCGGCGCCATCGCCGCAGTGCCCCCGCATAGCGCCGTTTGTCTCCGGCCGGGCAACGCAGCGCGACGCCCAGACCTGTCCAACTCATCCACAGCGCACAGCAATGAGCGGATGGTTTTTCGTGTGGATGTCCAGCATACCTCACCGCAGACCGGTGAATGAGTTGGCTGTGTATCAGGTGAAATATCACCGTTCTGTTCTCCGTAATCGGCCGACGATACCCGCGCAGCGTGAGAAAAGGCCTTGAGCAGTTCGTGTGGATCTTCTTCCAACACCAATGCGCGAATGAGAGGATTTGCCGCTGCAAACCCGTCATCCTGCTGTGCTCGCCGCTGGACAGCATCCAAAACCAATTCCGACTGCTCCCTACTGTAACTTACCCGCGGCAAATCGCAAAATTCCGGCAATAACTCGTTCTTCCTAGCCCGAAGCAGCACATACAAAAGATGCCCCGCAGAACCCTTCTTAGAAAGAAATAACGTCATCGCTTTCACGGTTTTAGGGCCGCAACGCATCCCCTTTTCCCGTGCAAATACTTCAACCGCGAGCTCAAGTGTTCGGTCTGAAAGCACCACACGAAGATCAGCAGCTGCCCTAATCACCTCCCACTTCTTTACGTGGTTCAGCGTCAGCGCGTAGTACACAAATATCCCATGGGCTGCTAGGCTGTCACTGAGGTACGCTGTGTGCATCCGCCTCCCCAAACGCTGCTGAAGCAACAAACCTTTCGCAGGCTGCGAGACCGGTCCGTGCTCGGCGTCAATGGGGTTTAGCGAAGGGTGCTGCATTAGTGAAAAAACGAACAGATCAAATGGAACATTACGTCCAGCCATGTATTTGGCATAAGTGAGAGCTTCCTCGACCTTGCCACTCGCTGCACAACAATAGACCCATGCAGAGAGCACCTCGGAAGTTGCTTGTTGCTGTTGTTCCATACGGCAGAAGAGCATCTGACATGTTGTGAAGTACTCCGCATCCAATGTACAGTGGTAGGCAGCAGTACAAAGCAGCGTGCGAAGCAACGCCGGGGGTAGCGCAAACTGCTCCTCCGGGGGGTTCTGCAGTGAGGCAAACGTACAACACTTCATTAGGTCTTCATATACCACGTGCGGAAGCGGCGCATCGGAAGCCTTCAGTATGGTGGGAAACAGGAAGAAGAAACTGTGCTCTGTGATGTACCGGAGGGCGTCGTGGTACGGTAGGTGCTCAATCACAATCTCCAGTGCCTGGTGAATGGGCGCCTGCCAAAGAACCTCCTTGCTGGGAAGGTAGGTGCTGTTACGGATTGTAGGCTTCAGGGCCGGGAGTCTGGACAGCCAGTTCTTGTCGAAAATCCCGCTGCGCTCCGCATTGAAGCGGGGAGTCTGCGGCAGCTTGTACGGTGGATCGGGCAGATGTAGGCCAGTGCCTCCGCTATGACCGCTACTACACGCGCGTTGTGCACCACTTGCATGCCGCCCCCACCACACGGCGCATCCATCACGAATGTGTCTCCTCATTATTAGGTCACCTGATGCCCTCTTTACAATAAAAACGCACGGGCAACTGCACAGCAAACAAGGCAATGGTTGAGGTTGTAACAAAGCTCAATATGTCAAGACGTAGAAGCGATAAAGTGAAGTTAAATATTAAAGCAAAAAGAAAAAAATTGAGAGAAACATGTCGTAAGTCAGGAAGGTAGAGTTTCATGCAGCAAATGCATGTACTGGTCCCCGTGGGCTTTACCAGACACCTTTTTATCTCCAATCGTAAATAGCAAAGACAAGCTGCCGCCATTGCGAGATGCAAAGCAGTGGAAGTAACATCCCGCTTTTGCGAAATTTTTCCCTCTTTAGTTTGAACAACTTGAATACTGCAAGCACATGTACATTATATGATAATGCACAAATACATATGCGCAAAAAAAAAAACGAGAAAGAAAGAGCGAATATGCATCAACCAACATGTCTCACATGTACGTGTAACATTAAACCTCCTCCCTGCACACGCCCGTCATACCACTACTGACTCGACTTCCAGATAGCATCTAGATTTCAAAAATAAAAAAGAAAAAAAAGACAAGTGTGAATAATATATATGTTACATAAATGCCATGTACATGTACCTGAAGTTTGCTCGATAATGCAAGACCCGCTTGGTTAATCTCTTTTGTCTCAGCCATTTTTTTTTCCTTTCTTTCCCTCCTCCCCATTGCTTCTGATTCTTTTTTTTCTTTTGTTTTTCTACATTTCCCACACAAAAAGAAATTTCCAACAGCATTGGGCCCAGGCATCTGTGAACGTGAAAGAGAAAGTTTTTTCTTCTCGTACAGGCAAGCCTCACTTGTCCACCACCCCAATGACTTTAAACGTCCACTGCATCTCCTCCGTGTCGATAACTAATACGCCCTCCGCATTAGGCGCCCGTGACGTAGGAGCAAACAACACCTGAATTGTCGTTGCCGCATTGGCGCTACGCTGCCCGACGGTGAAGGGCGGGAGCACGCCCTGCGTCACGCCAACAGACAAGCTATGTGAGCTCCCTGGCATGAAGTACGCGGTAAACGGTGAGGCATGAGGATACACGTTGTAGATATCAAATGTGACCGTGGAGACAGAGCGCAGTGCTGAATTAATGGTAAAAGACTCATCAAAGTCGGCAGAGGAGGCTTCCAGAATGATGGGGTACCGCCACGTGAAATCATTCTCCGAGCGAACGACAAGGTCCGCCATGGCAACAAAGGGACGAAGAGGCGCAAACCGTGCGCTCAGGTTCAAGCGATCTTTTCCACTGGTGTCCGTGTCAACCTTGAAGAAAAAACTGTTCTTAACTGCATTTGCAAACCGCTGCCCCTGCTCCAGATCGAGTGTTATCCCCAATTTAGTCAAGCAGTCTTCATTCATCCCTGGGGCATCTAAAGAAAACATCTGCTCCACCTTCTGCCGCGCCACGCAGGATAAATGCAGCGGTTGGCCATGACTGCGCCACTCCGCGAGTCCCTTTAATGGAAACCTCCACGTAACGTTTTGCACTTCCTCCACCGCTGACTTCGGGCGTATAAGAACAGCCGCGTTGTGTCGACCAACAGTTTGGGGCTCGTACAACACCACAATTGATATCTCAGCCCCGGATAAAACTGGCTGCGTGGGAATCGAGTGCGGGACCAGGGAATAGTATTCCATCCCATCATTTTCAATCTCAACTATGGGCAGAATGGGGGTACCAAAAGTGTTCTTAAACTTCAGCGCTACAGACGCCTTCCCCATGGCTTCGCACATGCACTCCACCGGGGCAAACTCCGCCGGTGGACGGCCCACGCCACGGCAGAGGTAGGACCACTCCATCATATCCGTGTTGAACATCTTTATCGTAGACTCCTGCTGCTCCCCAATGGTAGTCGGCTTGTAAACAATATCAATGGTCAATTCCGAGAACGGTGGAATCCTGGGGTTGCTGGGTACAACCACAAAGTTGGTTTGGTTTGTGTTTGAGACGCAAAGGTGCATCTCGCTACCGGTGTTGTTTGGTATCCGCACCTGCATCGTCTGTGGCACACCAATCTCGCTGGAGAAATTTATCTCCTCCGGGGCCGACCCCTCCACCATGATGTCCAACTCGTACCAAAACTCCCCTACGACCTTGTTGAAAAATGTCAGACGCCCTTGAAAGTTGCCAGTGCGTGATGGTGAAAACAGGAGGGGGTATACTGCAGACCCATTAGGATCGACCAGAACAGTGTTCTCCCCCATCAGACCCGCACCGTAGCGCCCCACCGCAAACTCTATGGGCTTCTTTGTCGGGTTTTGGATGCTGACATAGGCCGTGACGGGTGTGCGGGTGTCCGTGCTTATCGTCACTGTTCCCTCCTTCTCTGGGGCGCTGACAGTTACTGTAATGGCATACCACAGAAACCGGCCATTTAAGGTGCGGCAAACGACTGTACCCGTGAATGTTCCGCCCATTAGGGGATGAAGCACCAGCTCATACCTCGCCTTGCTGCCACGCCGCACGAACACTGTAGGGTTACCAGTAGCAAACGGCAGGTCCGTCTCTACCGTGTAGTTCCCGTCCGAGTTGATGATGTCGGGGACACTCAGAACCTCCACACACCTCTCACGCGCCTTACATCGCACCGTGATTACATCTTCCGAAAGCGGCTCCACCGACTCCCCGTACAGCATAAAGATACTCCGCTCACCGGTCTCACGATTTTGAAGTGTGAGGGTCCCCGTGTCAGACGACACCCAAGCGGGGCTGTAGCGCAGCAGGTATTCGCGGCTCTTGCCGTACGGAACACGAACTTCACGCTGGCCGCTAAAGGCGTCGCCTTCCACAGCAGCTGTGATCAGCCAACTTTCACGGGTGTTGTTAATTATGGGTATACGCTGCACAATGGACTGCCTTGCCGGGCAGGAAAAGCGCAATATGTTTTTCTCGCCCACGGGAATACCTTTGCCGCTAAGAAGGATAGTCCGCACATCATACTTCGAGGAGAGAATAATAAAGCCATTGTAGTCGCCTACATTTTTGGGGCTAAACGTGAATTGCAGCTCCAGCATCTGGTCACCGCGGGTGAAGAAGACGCTCTCAGGGCCTGAGAAGAAAGGGTTAGGCCCGACAAATGATTCGTTAACGAAGCTAACACTGTAAGGGACGTTAGTCAATTCCGGGATTGCTGAGCTCTTAATGGCACGTGAGCTCGGAAAGCGGTTACAGTCCTCGACCGTGTTCATCATGCGCTCAAATTGCTGATTGCTCAACTTTAACATGAGAGTGCTGGTGCATACCTCTCCCACCTCAGCACGCGTGACAAACTTGTCTATTGGCCTGGGCGGCATGCACGTGCCGATGAGATTAATTGAAAATTCTCCTAGCTGCACATCGTGAAATGTTACCTGCGCCTCATAGTGTCCTCGGGCACACGGAGCAAACTGCACGCTGACTTTAGTGGGTTCTCCCACGTTGAATGACACAACACCTGCCGAGATATAAAAGGCGCCCTGCTGCAACTTGCCAAAGTCGCCCTCGGAATACCCTCCATCGTTCTTGTACTCCTGCAGAAGCCGCATTGTGGCCACGTAGTTTTGTGCGAAGGGATTATCAACTAAAACCTCCTGATGCACAACGGTGTAAAGGGGCGCCTGCAGATGGACAGTACGTAGGGGCTCATCGCTGGGGAGGGCAACCAGATGAAATGCCATAGGCATCCGCTCACTAACAAGGCCTTGTGCACAGTCCACCAGCAGGCACTCACCCTCCAGCCGGCGGTTAAAGCGGAGAGTCACCTCCAGTTGTAGCTGAAAGACACCTCCAGGGTCCACAGTGAACTCCTGCGGAACTGCCCGGAAGGACGCGTTGCTCATCTCTACGGTGTAGACACGAACAGCTTTAGAGGAGTTCTTCACCTCGACCGTGTGTACCGCTGGAGAGAGCAATTTTCCCTTCAGCACAATAGTTCCGGAAGGAATGAAGCGCGGCAAGTACAGGAAGAGTGTAGACAGCAGCAGCATCCAGTCCAACGGGCCATATTGCAGTATTTCCTGCAGACTGCCAAACGACGACGGGAAACCCACATACACAAGGGCGTTTATGAGCAACGCAACGTTATTCTCAAGGTCTCTTTGTGTGACAGGATTCGTGATAAGGCGCTCGACCGATACATAAGCTGCCGCTGAAGGCACAAAATTAAAAATACATGCCGCCACTGCGATGCAGTCCCTAAGATCCTCAAATCTGCAGATGGGATTCCATGACCCCTTCAGCACGCCCTTCTTAACACACTGCTGCAAGTTGTACGCAGCCCAGTGGAGCAGTATGCTCTCCATGGAACTGAAAACATTGCTCCCGTGAATGGCCTTCGCTACTGTCCCTGATTGCCACTCCTCTATTGGCATGTACTCCCCAAGAGAAGGGTGCTGAGCCAGCATGTTGCTTATCCAAAGCTTGGGAAGGTACGCGACGCGGATAAACTGTAGCACCACGATAACCCACGCGCGTGTAGAGCAGTCAGTGAAGTCGGTGAGCGGGATAGCCTCTGCACCTTCTCTCTTCTGGTAGCAACAATATCCCTCGTAAGTCATTAGGAATGGTGTGTGTACCTCACTCAAACAGCCCCCACCAGTCTTCAGAAGTGATATGAGCATGTCCAAAGTGAGGAGCGCCTTGTTAGGCACATCCGCTGCCACATTCATCGCACAAGTGGACTTCTTTAGACCCATTCGCTGTGCTGCATCCAGCAGGAGACGACCGTCGGATTGCTGTAGTGACGTAACCAGGTTCGTCACAGGCTCCAGGAAAACGTTGTAGTTTAACCACGAAAGCAAACCCACAGAACAGTGCGTATAGAATTCGGTCCCTGTAGGCTCCACCACACGTGTCTGCATCTGCTCACTAGAGCCACTCTTCAGTCTTTGCGTGCCACTGGTGGCAGTGTCTCCCTTTCTTTTTCCAGCATCCCTAGGCGGCCCACCGCTCACCTCCGTGTACATCAGCGGCTCTGTCCACGCTTCGGCGCCTCGAGGTACTGCAATACTCGAAACGAGACTATTACCAATAACATACGGTGCGTTGGTGAGAAAAGAATTAATGGAAGCACCTCTAAACGGAAGAGTGAGCGTTTTTCCTTGATTCGTTGTGAAAGTTATGGATGACACAACCGATAGCGCCCGCTGGCTACAGAACTCAACATCCACAGGGATGCAACCCATGAGTGGGGCAGAGGTGCCATGTGGGAAGCTAATGGTGAGCGGCCCTTCCTCTGGTGCTTGGTAAAACAAGTTAATGTTGTCAAATCCGTCATTTGTGATGTTAATAGTTCTTCGAATACACACATCCAAGGGAACGGTTGGAAAAACGATTTCTTCCACATCACACACCAACCGAGGTTGTGCGCCCACACCCACCATAGTAAGATCTGCGCAGTGTCGGTGCAAAATACCGTCCACGTAGACTCCATGGAACTCGTCCCATTGGCCTACAGTGTCAGGTACAAACGCTACACTTATCTGCTCGCTCGCGTGAGGAGCTAGCGTGCCGCTGCTGAGACTCATGACAAATGCACTGGGCTTATCGATCGGAACCAACGTACCATCCTGCCCCTCCACAGAGAAAACCTCACCATCGTTCCGTATGGGTAACATTTTCCACTGCACTGGGGCATTTGACGAGTTTCTAATCGTCACCAGAGAAGGAACAGAAGGACTGTCCACCACAGTGCACGGGAACTTCAAAAAGCGGGGAGTAACAGTCAGGGGAGACTGTACGGCTTGTGCCACAATCACAAGCGGTCCTAATGGATTACCAATATCCGCACCCACGTGTTCCAAGAGACAAAGAGACGCCCGTAGTCCTCTTCAGTTGACGTAGGGCGGTACACAAACACAACACCAGTTGTGCTAAAGGGTGGAATGACAATTGAAACAATGCCCGGCTCCGCCGTGCCAGGTCCGCACCAGTCCAACGAGGCCGTAGGACCTGAAACCGCGTTCGTAGAACCAGAGTCACGAACCACGTCAGCATGTCTGCTTTCAGTCAGCTCCACAGTGAATTCCCTACACTTCCGCAGATCCACGATGATGACGCCGGCCACATCGCCCGTGTTTTTAAAACGCACTGGAAGAGCTTTCTCCGTACCAATGTAGACCAATCCAAAGTCAAGAATAATCTCCCCGCGTTGCCTAATGGGTGCAATCACCTCCAGGTGGGATGCACAAATATCTGCAGAGATCGTCAGCTTGAGTTGCTTCTTGAGCCCTCGCACGCAGCAAGCAACAACAGCACGCAAGGACTCTGGTACCTCATGGTACACATGCAGCGAAAGCTCCTCAGATTCGTGAGGTCCAACACGCCCACTTAAGGGGGAAATGGTGAGCCACTCTGGCACTTCCTCAAACGAAAAGAAGGCAACGTTCTTCCCCCTGTTCTGTAATGTAAGGGTTGCCGAGGTTCTCTTGCCCGCAGGAACCCTCTGCATCTCAATCATGGCCTCCATGTTCGAAGCACGCTTGCTACCGTCTCTTTTACCCCTAGAAGAAAAAGAGGCACTGCCTGATGCCACTGCGCACCTGCCCCACACACAGTTAGTGAGGGGTACAACACCGGTAATATTAAGCATCTTCACTCCGTCAGAACGCTCCACATGCAGCTTGGCACATGCATTAGCGCTAATAATTCCATACGGCGGGCTAAATAACACAGAGGCGGTCACTTTACTCATCGGAGGAATCGTTCCACTCATGGGCTCAATGGCGAATGGACCGCTTCCAGCGTTTTTGATTACGCCGCCCCCGGAGTTGGTCATCTGTAGGGACCACGAATACGTCGCCACGCTGTTGCCATTGTTGGAAAGCACAACGGCAGAACGCGCCACTGGCTCCTCACAGAAGTTGGAGAAGTGTAGGTTTATGTCCTCGCGTGAAAGCGAGACCTCGACAGGGACTGACTCCGCCCGCATGGCGAAACGAAGTAAATGCCGCCCATTGATGGTTATTTGTATCACTTGCTGAAACACATGAACAGTTTCGCTCCTAAACGTCACGTCAAAAACAGCAACTCGACCGGCGGGTATTACCTGCGCCTGGGGTAAGAAGGACAAATGGCTCTCGTGGGTTGGCATTGTAACCAGCACTGAGGCCGATGTCCCATTGAACAAATAAAAAGGCTTAGTGGACGTTGAACCAACAGTGACACGTTGGAACTCGAGTACCTTGACAGGTGCTATGATACGTAGCAGATCCATGGGTTGGAGCTCCCGTCGACAATCACGTCGCTCTGCCGTGTTGCTCGGTGCCTCTTTGTAGAGCTTTCGTATTATTGTTTTCACGTCCAGAATCACAAGCGGGGAGTGATCCCCAGCATTAAGGCCACTCCCATCACCCGCAGCACGCGACTTTCCAGTCGTTAACGGGAGCTCTGGCTCTATTGGATGCAACCCCTCCGCTGGCACCATGCCCAGGTCCACGTCATCCAGATTGGCATACACCTCGGGAGGTGCCGCAGCGATATACGGCTCCTCCACCGGCTCAATAGCCTTCACAGGTCGCTCAAAGTCACGTGGAATTTTGTCGACCCCGCCAATAATCTTTGGTTGTGGTACGACCTTCGAGGCAACACCCAGTACTGTGAGCGGAGCTGTCTCTGTGTGGTTAAACACAACGTTGAAGCGCTCACTAAAACTTCCGAGACGCCGCGGGTTGAAGGTCAGCCGAACGGGAAAGTTTTTCGAGGCCCCTACATCGCCTTCACTAGGAAGTATATGGAAATGAGCGATACGCGGGAATTTAAAGTGCAGCGGAGCATCGCTGTGCCCATTGTGCACAAGCAAAGTAAAGTCACGATGGTCATTCATCGCGCAACGCCCAAAGTCGACAACAGTCTCTGACAGCCACGCCACAGTCGTTGTAGACGTCCCAGTGACACGTACCGTGTGCGTATGCTCTGTCTCCACAAACAGAAGTGAGTAAAGCCACTCATATGTCTCATTTCTTGCCGTCTTCTTGTCCCGATGACTTGTCCAACCATTCATGCCCTCCTTTGGAAGCGGCGGAGCAAATGTGACGGTGACGCGCATTGACTCATGGGGCGCAAGTCGCCCATGTTGCGGAGCGAATATAAATGGTGGAATATCCTCCGAGTTGCCATCAGTCAGAAACTGAAATGCAAAACTGACAGACTGTCTACTGTCATTTCGCACAAGAGTCTCGATTTTTCGCTTCGTTCCTACATATGTCTTTGCGAACATCAGTGAATGCAGCTCCTCTCCGGTGTTTACGTCTATAAGCGTGCCCCTGCAGTCGATGACCTCAACCGTCACAGTGACAGTGCGTGGTGTGTGCTCCCCATTAACACTAACGATCAAAGGCAATTCGTGACGTCCTATTGTGGGATTGAGCAGCTCAATGAGTACGTCCTCTTTGCTGAAAGGAGCCACTACGGTGTTTGCCGTTTTAACCCGCAGGGCAGTTGACACCAACTTACTTTCCGGTGAAATAAACACCGACACCTGCCTGCGGCTGGGGTTGCAGAGGGTCAGTGCCCGCGCCAGGCCACGGCAGGTGCGCTCGACGCAGCCAAAATCTAAGCTCGAGGGAAACTCCATGCTGGGAAAGCATCTGGCGACGAGGGGAACAACGATAGACTCCTGATCGGTGAAGACGACAAAGGAGTCCTCGTAGTCATCTTGTGTGTGAGTGAAAAATTCAGCCTCAATAACATGTTTAAGCCCAGGCGCGAGCCGTACGGAGTCTGTATTGATGCGAAACACTCGATGATTATTTGGGTTGGTAAAGCGCACCGTGCACATCTCACGGGAGAGATTTATTACGGTGAATGGGATGACGTAGGTTGTATCCACATCGAAGTTCATGTAGCTTCCCTGCGCCGGGTGTACTTGTATGGTTTTACGCTCTGTACCGCGCGGAGCACTGCCCGCATCTTTGGCTTCCAAAGCGCCTGACTTCGGCATGTTTATAACAGCAGGTCGAATCCAAAGTCTTCTGAAAGCCTTTTCCAGCGTAATAAACCTCCTGTTCCGCCCCTTTGCGTATCTTTCAACCTCTTCCCTGTGTGATTGTAAACCCCCTCCTTTTACCTCTCCTATCCTCCCAACTACACTCGTCGAGTATTAATATCAACCACCTTGTAGTGCCTCTCCCTCCTGTAATTTTCTTCGCTTGTTTTTTTTTGTTTATTTTTCCCTCTTCTAAAGATAAAAAAAAATGTTTCCTCCTGTCTTATTCGCTGAGATGCCGAACCCTCGCCGCGGAAATGGTTTTTCTTTTTTTTTCACTTTATCTCCCTGGTCCGCTCCCGCTTTCCTTAATGGGCGTGGAATTCTCCCACTCTATTCGCACCTAAGAGGCAAGAAGAAGAAAAAGATAATGTGTCCGATGAGCCACTGTGAGGAGTAATATATGATAATAAGTATTAAATATAGCCGCTCAGCCTCCTGCGACTGCATCCAGCGGTAGGCTGCCAGGCAGCCTCAGGGCAGGAAAGTAAAGGCAATGAAACACATGAGGTGCAAGGAAGGGAAGTTAGCAGGAAGCGCTTCCTCATTATCCCCCGTTTCTCACTGTTTATCCTCTTCCATCCCCTTTGCCCAGTCTCCTCACCCTCTTAATTGCCATTACTCGAAGCGACTGCACTTTATCCATTAATCCTTCTCTTCTCCTCGTCGATGGTGGGTTATTATTAGCTCCCAAACCAACCCGCACTCGCGGTCCTACGAGCTCCGGATATTCACACACAAAAACGCAGCGCCTGCACGCATACTTGGAATGATTCATTATTCTTGCGCGAGCGAAGGGAGCAGTTGTGTGGCACCACGTGCCCTCACCAAAACACAATTTACGCTCGCTTAAAAACAGTCGTTGGATGTAAAGGGAAAAAACAGAAAAACAAAAAAGAAAAAAATTCAAGCCATGAAAGAGCGACATCAAGAGGTCGGAAGCCGTGGGACGGATGACTACAGTACGTCTTCTTCCAATCCACAACTTTACGTATTTTCTCTCATCAAACCTTTGCATGACTTGCAATTCTTCTTCTGACGCGTCCTCAATAGTTTATACCGTCCACTATCCTAATCAATATTTTCCTCCATTCGCACACCCTCAACCGACACGCTTACGTCAAACCACACGCCTGCTCTGAAAATGAAGAAAGAAACTATGGGCCCTCTGGCGCCATTTCTCATAGCACCTCTACTAGCGGCGGCCAAGTGGAAGGGCCTCAATTTGAACGCTCACCGAAGTTGCGATGGAATGCGCCACACGGTCCCGAATCATCGCCTCTTTACGACGACTTTCCTCCGAGCGAGGAGGGGCCAGATGAGCGGTAATCACGCCGAGCGATGGCGCCGCTGTGGCCAAGGCCCACCGCGCGTAGCAGGAAAGCACTGAGATTGAGTCAACTATGGACAACTCTGCCTCCGCCTCCTCTGGCGTGAAAGAACTCCATTGGCGGTCGGGTTGCTGCTCCACCGAGCCAGAGCCCCTGGAAGTGGTAAGGTTGACGACCGTCGCGAGCACAACGTCGGCAACGGCGCACAATACCTCAACGGCACCGAGTGCACCTGCAGAAAGAGCAGTGAGCGCCAAGTCAAGCAACGAGGCCCCAAGCAGCTTTGCCCTTAGTGTAGGGGGTGCATGTTGCTCAATATCGTCACCGTTGACCTCTTCGTTGGTGCCGCTGTTATTGCTTCCGCTTGTGATGTGGGCACGCACCGAGTCACTCCACTCCAACAAACGAAGTCCGCCAGAAGCAAGCGCAGGTTTTGAGGCAAGTAGTGCAGCAATGCTGAGACAGACACTCTGATTCCCCACACTCAACGCACGCAAAATGGTGACAGGGTGTATAGACTGGGCAATAGAAATGTACCGCAGGAGCTGCCTGTAATACACCTTCTTCGAGCTCACACAAATACTATCAAGAATTCTGTGGTAGTACACCCCGTCCCGTCGCATCAAATAGCAGCAGTCACGTACAATGAAGGCAGGGGGGTTGTCTGAGCTTCCATCTAGGAAACCCATCACCTCCTGCAGCTCGCACTGGCCTTGACCCTCTCCGCCCCCAGCAGCATTGCGGCATTGCTGCAGCAACCAGTCACACATCGTCGGGGCACCCTCTGCAGGGGCATCATCACCGGCCACCACAGTTCCGCCCGCACCTCGTGCGTCCCATTCCTTAGTTGAATCGCCTCCAGCGTAGGTAACTGCTACGGTGCTTCCCAGTAACACGCACAAAGCGGTCTCTACAGCGACAAAATCCCGATGTTCCTCATCCCATTCATCGTTATTTTGCCCCGCATATCCGTTGATAGGTGACAAAGGTATCCTATTTCCAGATCCCCCTGCCATTAAATTCACTACCGCAAGGGTGCCATCATCATTTGCAGAGGTAAGAAACCACATTTTTCCCGCATTGGTGCAAGTTAAGTCCTCCACCTCGGAAGGAAGTTCCACGCTAGTGGTTACCCTCATACTTTCCAATGATATTGCCAGCACAACCCCGCCTTTATTCCCTTTCCTTGCCCTGAATGCAATGTGCACTTGCTGCATGGACCAGTCGAAAGCGCAGCGAAGAAACTTTCCTGCACCTGGCGGACGCATGATACCACCCGTAGCTGTATGCTGTAGCTCCACAACCCGCGTAGGAGAAACCGCCAGCACCATCGCATCCAGTTCGTGGTTTTTGGTGTCGTATGCAACTATACAAACGCGGCGCCCATCCTCGTCTCCATCAGTCCCCACAGGGGAGGCCCCCATAAAGAATAGTAAGCCTTCAGCAGCACTGTCGGCATTCGACTTCAGTGAAGTTGATGTTGTCGCGCTAGAACTCCGGGGAGCGCAACACGTCCGATGAGTGGCAGCCTCTCGACTCTAACGTGAATTGTATGGTCAAGATGGTAAAAGTACACCTCATTGGACGTTCTAACTGCCAATGTGGTGCCAAAGAACACGGCTAACTCCCTGACGACCCCAGTGAATTCAGCGTCGGGAACCAGCACGCCGCCCTCCCCTCCGAAATCCTCCTGTCCTCCTCTTGACCCGCCGCTTGACAGCTCGTGGGGCTCACCACCACTACTTTCATGACAGCCGCGAAAGAAGATGCAGCCCGAACATTCGAAAAACACGCCACAGTCCCTCAGCGGGGCGCCCGGTGGGTGCCACGGCGCAAAACACCCCCACAGGCCAGACACCTCCACGCTCTCGAGGGTCCCAGCAGCCGGTGACAGTGGCGCATTGTCCTCTGAAAAGCGAATGAAATGAACAGCTTCAGGTCCGCATGCTGCCATCACCCCAGAATCCAGCGGGACAAGTCGTCTGGACTTCGTAGGTAGCTTCAACAACTTAGTCATGTGCCTTTTTTCTGTAGAATATGGGAAGTAATATATATATATCGAAAATGATGATATCAATAACAATAGCAAAGCGGAGGTCGTGGAAAATAAACGCAAGGTAACAGATATGCCTTCGATGTCAGACCAGTCCACATTCATCGACGTGCCACAGACTTTCTTTATTAAATACCAGTTCCTGATGGCAAAGTAGTGGCCAGGAATAGTCGACGAAGAAGAAAAAAGAAAAGAAAATATCGATGATACCAGAAGGTAAAGAAAAAGAAAAAAAAGCAGAACTCAACAAAGAAAATAAAGTACCTAGTCGCCAAGAAAACATGGCCTCTAATAAAATAAAGACAACAAAGGAAAAACAAATGCAAAACAAAGGGGGAAATAAATATTCTTTTTTTTTAGGAAAAAAAAGGGAAAATATATGACAGTGCAAGACGGACGGGTGGAAAGAAAAAGAGGACAAAGAAATAAGAAGAGGAGGGTGAAGATGAAGGAAGCCCGGCACTTTCTGCACAGGAGTAACCAAACAAAAAGAGTATCCCCCTTCCTTTGTCCCTCCAGCATACGTCCCCTCTCTCCTAACGTTATTTTTTTTTTCCTCTTCTCTCTTCCTTATATCTCAACGCCTTGTTATGTTCCTCAATCCACACACAACAATAATAATAAGAAACACTTCTTCACACGAGCCCACACTCAGAGCCACGCAGAAAACAGAGGTGATTACACAATTGAATTAATACAGAGTGACCGAAAGTAATAAGAAGTGAGAAAAAGAAAAAAAATGTAAGGGAATGTGAAGGACAAAATGTCCTAATTCCATGCATCCTTTCTTTCCTTAGCTTTGTCCTTCTCACTCAGTCACGGCCGCTGCGGTACCTCAACTTTCTTCAGATATTTTGCAGTCGGTCTTTCGCTGTTCCCCTCCATTGCCTTTGTGCAGCACTGTCATTGCCGCTTCACCACGATGTAAGTAAGAAGAAAAAAAAATACATATATTTGCCTCCCTGAGGACGATAAGAACCGATGCAAAATTCACAGTGCATCCCTTGCCCTCGGCTTCTTCACACCAGCCCGACACACAGTCGTCCACATGCGCTGTGTAACTGCAGTGCTCCTATCACTGACCTCAGCGGCGCCTCATTTTTCCCTGCACACATATACATGACTTCAGGCTTCATCACCTCCCATTTCCCTCACACAACTGAAAAAAAAAAAAAGATGCAGAGAATGGAAAAAAAATGTCAGGGATGGTTGGTCGACATGAAATCCACCAGCACTTCCCCAACCGTCCTTAGCTGCACCTCAAACACGTACAAAAACACATACACAAATACGTCAGCGTACAGAAAATAATCAAAACACACCCACATTAGCAATCCCTTTTCCCATGTAACATATCCACCCCATCTCGAAATCAGCATTTATTCATGTCACTCGTTTCCCTCGTCCATCTCCCCGCCTTAGTTCGTTCAACTCAACTTCTCACAATCCAGCCTCCCACGCACTCCGTGGGCCGGCATTCCGGGAAACACTTCAAGTTTCACGCGTAGAAACTCAGCCGCAGGTGAAACACTCACGGATTATCCATTTGGGGTTCCCCAACGATTCCCCAACAGCAAACACTCATTTCTGTACCTCATCGCCTTCTACGACGCGCGTGCAGAGCCCGGTGGCGCTCCCACACCTCACTTACCCCCACTTCTTTCACTTCGTCGTCGGGGGATTAAAGTGGGAGCGTCACTGCAACGCACAAGGCAATTCTCGAAAAAAAAACAATGAAATAGTAACAATAATAGTTAAAGGAAATGGTCAGTAAGAGGAAAGGAGGAAAAACAATCCTTTTCTTCCAGAAAAAAAAAAGGAGTCGAAACGAACATGCATATATAAACATGGCCCGTTTTGTTCCATACAAAGGCACACACAGAAACAATACACATGTTAGTACGCACTTGCAGCTTAGGACGCGCGCTCATATTTATCGGCCCCTCGCTGAACCCCAGTGTCCCCCATACACAAAAGCAAGTGAACAAACACGCATAGCCCTCCCTCCCTCCCTCCACGATGTGGTATAAAAACATTACGTTTTCACCACCACCTGCCGCTCTCGGAGCAGCTGCAGTGGCATCGAAGGATGTCGATAATTTCTAAAAGCAAAGTCGCGGGCGGTGGCGTGCGAACATTGAGACAATGAAATTTCTTATAGGAGTAGTAACAGTAAAAGCAATCAAGTCAATTGTGGTGTGTGCATGTGTTAGGGTTAGGGTGGGGAACAGCTCAAAGAGGAGCACACTTCGAAACAATGGCAGGTAAAACCGGATGGAAACATCTCACAGCTGCGCCATTAATGTTAAATATATAAATTGTCAGCTACCATCTACATATTTTGCCTACATATAGATATATATATATGTAGTTATGGAACGATAATTCGAATACGAAACAGGGAAAAAAAATCATTTTTTCAGATTTTTTTTTAAAAAAAAGAACTCAATCACCGGCAACAGCACGACTAGGAAACATCAGCACGACTGGAACTGAGGGTGTAGGACCAATATTTGTAGAAAAGCGCGCTTTTATTCCTCCATTCACTTTACATTGCCTTCAGCCAAGCGTATCACCACCACACCCCACTTCTTTGAAAAATGACCCAAAGGAATGAGGAGAGGAACAACTAAGGGCAAAAAAAAGACAAGAAATAGGGTGAGGGGTTGCCAAGCTCAATAAAAATAAAATAAAATGAAGGAGAGTCAGGCGAATGAAAAGGAAAGAAAAATGCCGTAACCGAAAGGATAATCAGGCAAATGAAATGGAGAGAATAGAACAGAAAGAAACACGGCTTCGATGTGGGTGGTGTCACCACCCGATCAACCGCTGAAGACCCTGAAGAAGCAGCGGAAGGGACTTATAACCCACTAGCCACAGCAGGCTCGAAGCGTTCTAAACAGAAAAAAAGGAACGCCGAATTTGAAACTGTGAATGGGAAAGCCAAAAGTAGAAGTAGAAGAAAAAAAAGAGAAAACAGCAGGATGAAATAAAAGATGATGACATGGCGTTGATGACGCTTGCAGGCACCGATCCCTGTGGCATGTAAAATAAGCGGCGTAAGGGATATCAAAGGTAAAGAAAGGGAGAAACGTAAGCGCAGCCACGAGGCCACGCAGACCTCCTCCATCCCATGGCTCTCTTCCTCGATTTATCCCTCCTCGTCCAACTTCACTTCCTCTCGGCCCAGGTTCCACCTTCGTGCGCGAAAAGCGCACACAGTTACGCACCTGCCAACAGTGGCACAATCATTGAGGGTCACCATCGTAATGGTTATAATTACAATTAATCCTGTTACAATAATGCTGGCAACAGTGACAATGATTAATGATAATAGTTTTTTAAAAAAGAAAAAGAAAACCATTGCGCATGTGCATCTGCACACCACATACGAATGTGGAAATATAAAGAAGCGAATATAAAAAAAAAAAAGAGGCCAGCTTTAAATAAAAAGAAATTAGTGGTTTTTAAAGCGTAGTGCCTCTGAGGTTTTGAATAGGAACGAGAGTGACAAGGAGGTGGCGGGCGATAAACGCGCAGACACGTCCCATCATCACAAACAAACCGCCGTGTCTCCAACGCGCAGAAAGTGTCAGACACGCACATCCACATATTTACATCTGAGCACATGCGTGGTAGTGCGATCAAAGTTTAACTGCTCTGTGGTGTCGTTGCTATAACATTTATTATCATTTCATATCATCTCATATCATATCATCGTTTTTATGATTTGTTCCTTTTTACTCGCTCTCCTACACACCCAATTCCATGTGCGCACATACAAACCTTCATCTCTCATTTGACTCATCCGGTTACGACCTTCGTTGTGTTGCCTTCAGTTCCTTAACTTTCTTTTACTCGTGACCCAATCTTTGGAATCTCACTCGTAGCCCGTACAAGTTTGTGCTCACATACAAAAGCAAAACAAAAATAAATAAAAAAGCATATAAGCACCTTCCCATTTCTTATGCCCTTCAGGGTCCCTTAGGATGTCAATGTGAGCCTCAACATTTTGGTCGTGGCTTTTGGCAAGTGCAAAGCTCCCTCATCGGATCGCTGCAACAATTTTTGGAGCTGCGGAGTGACGGTCTTCCGCACCTCCTTAACCTCGTCACAGGCCTCAAAAACCAGCTGCAGCAGGTCCTCCACGTAGTCATGATCGCTCATCTTCTCACAAATATCCAACAAACCCTCCAATATATCGGTTATGAATGGTATCCAAAATGTGTTCAAATGGTTTTCCGCATTGCTGTTGAGCACTGTCAACCATACTGCCTCGTACGCTGGCAAGCTCATAAGTGTCTTTATGGCGCGGAGCTCCTTCTCCCTCGATAAAGCCAAAAGCGTCTCACGCTCTACCTCGTGGCTCTGAGGCTGTGATCGCCTCGCACACATCATGGAAACGGATGCTGGCGAGCAGGTACCAGCGGCCGGCAGTGAGAAAGCAGTAGTACAACCGCTAGACAGGAGCGGTGGACTTGCAGGCGGCGCAGAGAGGAAAACAGGCTCCCTCATGTAGCCGGCAAGGGGTGGCGTGCACCTTGGTGTAGGGCGCAAAATAAGTCGCTCAAGCTCCTCCCCATACTTTTCGTATATATCAGCTGCAGGCGGCGGCAGGCCCCGCCGCTCATTTGCATCCTTTGGCAGTCCGGGAACTGACACCAGTTTACCCTTCGGGCTATCAGGACCGTACACCACAGCCGTCAGTTGCCCGCCGTAGACACAGCCAGTATCGATTCCGTACGCCGACGGCAGCTCCTGCAGCCCGGCACGGGCGTCGTGGCCAAAAACGACGCATTCTGGTCCTTTCCACAGCTCTCCCCACGCCTCACCCTTTGAGCCCTTCACAATTGCCCGATACCTCGACTTCTCACTGCGTTGCTGCTGCTGTTTGCTATCAGCTATGTGCTCTAACCGCCGGAGATGCATTATTTCGTATACATTCTGATCCTCCAAAGAGCAGTCGACATTAAGTCCAGCATGGACAACGATGACGTTGTACTGCGGTACTTTCAAAATGTGTGGTAGTGAACGAATATAGTTCTCACAATCATGTGGAAATGTGCTAGCGAGTCGTGCCACCGGGTCAGCCTCATCCTGGTGTGAAAGGGCCTTGACCCTAACGCGCTGAATATAATTTAGCAGAGTGAAGTCGTGATTGCCTAACACCCCAATGGCCCCTTTCTTCTGCGCAAGTTGCACAACAGCAAGAGAGTCGGGACCCTTGTTCACCAAGTCCCCTACGTGGATAAGGCAATCCTTCCCCTGCTGATAGTCCACCTTAAGCAGCAGCTCCTCCAGCTGCTCTGCGCAGCCATGAATATCACCAACGATGATGTAGCGGTGCTTGCATGGAGGCGCAGTGCGAATAATGGGCTTTTGCGCTTTAAAATTATCGATCGGGTCAACAAGTTTTGGATTTGAGTGATCCCCGGCAATAAGCGTAGCGAGCTGCGCCGTCTCACCGCCCATCGGTCTGGTCAGCACAACCATCGGCGGCTCCGACACGTGACTTTGCCTGCGGGTGGCGTTAGAGGTGGAAACGACGCTAGTGGAGGGAACCGCTTTTATCAGTTTTTCTAACGCATCCGAATACCGCTCAGCACCATGAGTGTGGACAACAGGTGAAAACGGCTCTGTCACCGCGGCATCTGTGGAGCGCGACGCCTCCTTATCCCGAGATGTCTTCCCACGCGTTTCCCCGGGAAGCTGGCCCGAGTGAGGCGAAGCACGCTGTTTTCCCGATGCTTTTGCACTAGATCCGGCTGCAGCACTACGAATAAGCAAATTTACGTTGCTACTGTTGTCTTTGCCCGTGGCACCTTTCGTGGGTGCGCTGTCCGCTGTGCTAGTAGCAGGTACGCTGCAGCCCGTGCGTAGACGATCATTTCTGTCGTTGTTATCCCTATTGCTTCCGGCGCAGACTCCGATAATCAAACCCTGCAGCGGTCCCTCGCCCTCCGATGGTGTACCCGCCACGACCCTTCTCTCCACTGTGGTTCCCATAACCACATTTACCGTGCTACTCCCTCCTTGCCGAAGTAGCTTGTCACCCACACGAGCCCCTTGACTCAGCTTGAGGGAACTTAACTTCTCCAGTAAGCTACCCGAGTCCATCATATGCTGCAAGCGTAGATACTTAGTTATGTATGCTTTCTTTTTCCAGGGCTCACACTCCGTTCTTCTTTGGCCACTCTGCTACGCTTATTACAGATTTCCAGCTCGCAATCTGGTGAATTCGCGCCGCACAAAACCGCTGCTTTTCCTTGGGGGTTACTTAACCGAAGTTGTGATTCCGCGATGTTATCACTGCTGTTAACCCCTTCTTGGTAACTTCACGCTCCTCTTCTTGCCAGTGTTATTCGTCTGCCTGTTCTTCCCCCTCCCTTTCTTGTTATATACTCCGAATCTACCTTTATTTATACCTCTTTTATCTACTTCCAGCCGCTACCTCCTCAAACCTATTCGTTCGTGGGTGTTCCTTTTTTCCTCTCTTTTTTTCTTTTCCTTTTTCCTTATTCCCCCTTTACACACGTCCTCACAGTTTATTGACGATTCTGTACCACTCTTATTCCTTTTTTTCCCTCTCTCTCTGCAGCCCTGATCCTCTTGACGCACTCGTGTGATTTTTTTTCTCTCTCGTCTATCTATAGCGACAAATTCTCCTCAGACGCGTGTATCCCCGACCCGCTTCTTTAATTCGTCCCTCTATACTAAACGACGAGTAGCCAGGGGCTTGTCTACCACTCCTTACACTAAAACTTTTTTTTCTTCTTCTTTCGTTCCTTCCTTCTTCCCGACCAAACCACCTCAGCCAACAGCGACCCACGCTCGATTGCTGTCTTTCCTTTCCTCCTCCTCCTTCTTCGGGCTTGTATGTGGCCAAGCTGTAATGGGAAGGGGAATTCGACAAGAAACTGTTCCAAAACGCAAAGATAGCACACAAACCTCTCCTCCCGCGCTACTTTTGATGTCGTATGACTACAAATAAATGCGACGAGTGATCAAGGACGAACGAGAAGTTTTTAAAAAAAAAAAATGGTTAAATTCAAAGAAAAAAACAAATTAATTTAAAATATTTTCCTCAGTACAACCACTGACTGGGTCTGCGTTTGTGTAGGGACGTGTCTGTCAGCTTTTGCTCCTTGGCAGAACTCTTCAGTTTTCGACGCTCTCCACAAGACCCCCACGTTTATATAACGTCAGCGTTATGCTTTGCTTTTCTCTCCCTTCCTGCTTTGCTGAATGAAACGTTTTTCCTCTTCTCTTTTGCTTTCTCCCTTTATTTTTTTCTCCTTTATTTTCTCAAATTCGGCTATCAATCCGTTTGCTCCGCCCGATAAGTACAGAGAGGAGGTTTCAAATCGGTAAATAAATAAAAGGCGTGGAGACGTAAAACACGCAAGCACACGCTGCAAGGTAACAAAAAAAAGAAGAAAAAAGAGGGAGAGAGATTAGGGACACTGTCAAAATAAGGAAATGATGTTTTACTCCTTGTGCGCCACTTATTTGGTCAGCTCTTCTTTCTTCACTGCAACTTCGGGTGTGTGGGGCTGTGAACAACGGAGCTTGACTTTCTCCGATCTTCGTGACCCTCTCCCAGGAACAAAGGGGGTAAAAAAAATACACAAACTAAGGTATATATATATATATATGTATATATATACACTTCCTCACTTTCCCGTAAATACGCAAGTGTGGTAGGATATGGAAGTCACTTTCCTCTTCCCTTTTGTGTGACCTAACTCCCTTCTTCCGCGCTCAATCGGGCAAATACAGTCAAAAATCAGCACACAACAAACAAACGGTGAATGGTTGACCTATGGGTTTGCCTTCCGTCTTCGCTCGGCTTCCACGAGTGTTCAAGAGACGCCTATAACTCCCTTTACTTGACCCTTACTTCTTCGCGTTGTCCTTTCCTCACCCGCTCACTTTCGATCTCTGGTTGTTATTATTATTATCTTCCTTCACTTATACTCCCGTCGCGCGCCAACTCCTAATCGGTTTCTGACAGCGGCCGGGGGTGCGGAGTCTGCGTAAAAAAAGAAAAAGAAAAGGCAGCGCGTTAGGACAAGGAAGAGAAGGATTCAAATAGCAAAAGGAAAAGAGGAGGTGAAGCAGGTGATGTTAGGTAAAAGGGGGTGGAACTTAATGAAGCAGTAACATTGTAAATATAACATCGCCAAAGGACGAAACAGACATATTGAAATTGTGTGAACCGGAGAAAATGCCGTGTATTTGTTTAAGTCTACACACATGGGTACATACACTAATATTTGTCACACATGCGCCGCGGGTGCTACGAGAAAATTGAAACAAGCGGGTAGCGGAAACCACGCAGGAAAGGGAAAAGATCAACTCTCCACAAACACACAACACGCACATAAAAAGGAGACATAATAAAAGCAAGTGAAAAAAAACAATAAAATAAGCTTAGCGTTAAACACAGAAAAGAGGTGTAATATCAATATGAGGAATACTTTCAAAGTCCCGCCGCTTTGCGAACATTATACTCCCTTCCAGCACGGAAGGCAAATGCCCGAGTACGAGCCTAAGGTTGGGAAATAGTCCCTCATCCAAACCAGTAAGACGTCGCCCCCGCAGTGCCCGACGTCACTCTCACAGGAGTCACCGGCACTGCTTTCGCTCCTGGCCAGTGCGACCGGTGGTACATAAGAAAAGAAACATGGCAGAGGCAGAGCATCACTGGCTGACCGCGAACTGCGCTCCAGTGGATGAACTATAGGAAGACTAAAGGAAAGAAATCGAATCCCACCAAAGTATACGGAGAAAACTGCACCGACATCTCCGAACCGTCCACCACACACACATACACCATCGGTGATGCTGCTCCGCTCGTCATTAATTCGAAGCATGTCTTATGTCCAATCGATCACTAGGTCCACCGACTAATTGCCATACGGCGGCACCAAGAGCTGTAAAGCGCTCCAGGACTCACCATCCTGACCCCATACATATGCCCGTTGCTGGTGCCTACCCCAATTCCCTCCAAACAGCCACCACACACGCACACATGTACATATGTGCTCAGCCCCCAACCAAACCCAAACACTGGTCCACACACACGATTAGCCCTGTAGGCAACTCTCCCCACACACGCGCCACACACCTCCTGATTCATCCTACACGCAAAGCCCGCACCTCACCACATGTAAAGCAGCTCTGCAATAAGCGCCTCATACAACTCCCCACCATATTCCGCCCACACGTGGCCCAGCCGCTCCTCCAGTCGCGACATCTTCCGCGACGCGAGCAGAAGGTCATCGGGGCTCATCCCCGTATCAGGTAACTCCACCAGCCGCCGAAGTAGCACCAGTTCCTCCATTACATCGATGGAAATAAAACCCTGTTTTAAGAGAGCCCGCGTGGGGCTCACAAAAGCAGTCTCTGCTGCGTGACTTACCACGTGATATGTGCGCTGCAGTCCGTAATACAGGATGCCGCCGGCGGTGGCACGAGCCGTGCACCGTGAAAAAGAAAACGATGTGTCATACAATTCCGCAACACGCTGCTCAACACGCAAAAGCGGGCCAATAAACGCCTGTGGGATCTCCCGAGCACAGTGCAGTCCACCATCCGCGCAGGGCAACAGCAGCGGAGGCCCCACTGAGCGAAGTGCCGTGAGACGGCCATGCCAACATATGAAGGGAACGTGACGGCGCCGCCACGGCATCAACTCGGGGTGGTGGAGGTTCCTACAAGTGGAGGTGTTGGCACAAAGTGTTCGATGCTTCTCAGAGTCACTGCCTCCTCCGTGAGAGAACCCAAGACACTGGTAATTCTGTTGGACAGCCACACGCTGCACACAGGCCGGTAGACGTACGCACCGTGTGACAGAACTCCGGAGATTTCCTCCCACACCTACAACCCCGAGAGCAGCGACGGCCTCATTCGCAGTGCCATCCTGTGGGGGCACCAAATTAGATGTGACAACGTTGCAGCAGTCATCTGCTCGAGCAAACCCACCGGCAAAGACAGTCTGTGAGTGTACACTGCTGAAATAGGCGGGCTCCACAGCAGAGAACTGAAGCGTGAAGGTACCGCTGAGGGACCGAGGCATGCTGGCATCCTCATCTATCGACCTGAGCCCTGCACTAGCACGGTTAACTCGACTGATATTGTCCGCACCGCCTATGTCTCTCCCTTGTGACAGCTGCATATACTGCGTCCCCCATGAGTGCAGACCACACGAAATGAAGGGATACTGTAAGGCCACTGTCGTACAGGCTGTGGATACATTATCTTTACACAGCAGCGACAGTGTATCTCCCATAAGGCGGAAGACCAATACGGCATTGATGCCCGCGACAGCCACTAGATAGCCTTCTTCAAAGCCTTGAACTGATATATCCGCTGCTCCCCCGCCGCTGTTGTTTAGGCGACAACTGTTAATATTGGCAAATGTTATGATGCGCAAAGGTTTTGCCTGCACAACGAGCAGCCGACCCACCACCGCATGAGGGTCACCGCCAGCACCGGTCGCATCTCCCCGGTCTCCTCTATCAGAGCCAGAGGTTGGCACAATAGACGTGCCCACAACAAAATCAGCACCGATATTCTCCTCTGACAACGGCAACAGAGGCTCCATGCACATAGCAACCTCATTATCCAACATGGAAATTGCGTCAATCAAATGAAACGTGTCCACATCGACTATTGATATAAGCGACGACTCCATACCGCGGTCAACCATGGCCGCAATGGCATTGGATTGCGGTAAATAAAGCGCTTTGGTAAGGCTGTGGGAATGGGGCCGAACCGATGGCAATCGCAGAGAATGGGTCACTTGATATCTCACAGGTCCACGCAAAAGAACACCATGGCGATGAGAATGATCGTGGAAATTACAAATAGGAGCTGTGGCCGCTGAGTTTGTGCGTACGCTGGGGGACACCGCCAGAGGTGCCGGCTCAGGGGGCGGGGTCAGCTCTGTAACGGATCGTAGTGTGATGCCATCAGAGTCGGCAAGCAGAAATAAGTAAAAGGAAGGAGTCGGGAGATAGAGCACAAGGCCGCAGTGCAATTTCGGCATAAGTGTGCCACCGCTTATAGAATCGTCGCCAACGGTGCAAGTATCACCACAACCCGATGTTAGAGCAAGAGCAACTTGCTCTTGGACAGATGATTCATGATCCAAAGAAACCAACTCTGCAGAGCCCGACCGCAGGCTCGCAAAGTCAAAATGAGGAGGGGCAGCTGCACCTCCTCCGTGCAATACTATTTCTACACAGGCATCTGAAAGAAACGGCCTGTCATCAACGTCCTCTAACGCCTTCAAAAATGGTACACCGGCCGCGCAACAATGCAGCAAGGCGACTCTCCGGTCGACAAACACCAGGCCCGCGCCCGCAAGTCGGCTACCCCTTGCCTTGCTATTCCGATTATTTCCATTTGTTAATGAGAAACCGGACAAAACGACGGCATGAAGGGAAAGCACTTGACGCCGGATATTTACCCTCTTATCCGTACCGCAACCTAACGTCCAAACCACCACTTCACGTGACCAAAGACACGCTGCCACATTCCAGCATCCGCCACGACGGCCTCCTCTAGTGGATTCCCCTGCCAACCACATTGTCACATGTGACACATCACTTGGAAGTGTTTCCTGTAAAATAATACGCATCGTACCATTGCCTGTAATACCAACAACGGCGAAACGCTTATTGCAGGCCACAGCAAACCAACTACTACCGCCAAAACATGCATGTGAAGCACGGTCAAAGTCAGATAGGATACTCGAAAGGCGAGTCCATTTTCCCGAAATGTTTATGTGAGTTGGGGTGCACTGCAGTAAGAAAAGCGGTTTGGTTCCGTGCAATGGTCCCGCATCCGGAGCCGAGTACAGTGCTAATGTAGGTTCGTCCAGCTTTACGTAAGGTACCTTTCCCAACTCCTCAAACATGGCCACGCCTACGCGCAAAACTACGGTGTTGACAGATGTATTCACCAAAACGTAGAAACATAGTGGGTCTCGCTGCAGCCGCCCTGCATGCAGCGCGTCCCCAGCGCTGCTCGAGAGGAAGAACATCTGCTGCACGCCCCTGAATGTACTACGGACATGCAAACACGCCATGATACCCGGGGACAGTCGCTGCAAAACACCCTTTGCGTACGAAACGATAATATCAGATGAGGTCCACCGCAGGCCGAGGTCATTGCACCGTTCGATAGCAACGACCCGACACTGCAGCGGCTCGCAAGATCAACAACATATGTGTCGGCCACACCACTACTCAGTAACATATAACGCGACGTGGAGCTGTAAGGTTCGAAAGCCTCCATCGAGTCACTAGGAAATGGGACCATGCTGCTCGCGCTAAACCCCTCGGGGATCCCGGCAAGGCACACAGGCGGCCACTCACCCTCCTCGCAGTCCCCCACAAGGTAAGGTGCATCCTGAATTTCCACTTGGTCACAATTCACCTCCTGTAGATCCACTAGAACCTCTGCTAAACAACCATTGCTTAGCAAAAGCCACAAGGTGCACGTGTTAGCGTTGTCAGAGGCATCACGCTTCAGCTCACCAGCGGGGTGTTCTTGCTGGTGAATCACACCGCTAATGGGTTTCACGGTGCTCTGCGCAAGCTTTATCGCTCGACATGCCTTGACTCTCGCACCCTCATTAATGCTCAGCACTGTGAGTACATGTGCACTACCCATGTGAGACAATACAAGCAATCTCTGTCGTAGTGACAGGATTAAGTAGGGCGAGAAGCCCGGCATGGAAAACGTGTGAGTCCGGACGCTGTCAGATACCGACGTGGAAGTGCAGAAGTGAAGGCCTTCGAGGTCACGCAAAGCAAACACAAAGTAATTCTCCTGGCATATATCAGCGGATGCAGATACCTCTGACGGAGTTGCAGTCATTGGCGCGACCGACAAATAACAGTTGTCACTCATATGACCAACACACGAAACACTGACAGGAGGCTTTCCGTAAGGTACGGAACATTTTTCATGTTGCTGCACGTGTTTCCGCTCTGCCAATTCCGAAACACTGTAGCGCCCCAACAGCTCCTCGTCCGACTGCACTAAGACGTCTCGCTTGAAGGGAGCCAAAGTGCTCGTCTGCGGTCCCATGCTACCAGGAACATCAAAAGCCCACTTGGTGCGCGCCAGTTCACTGGACTCACGCAGACTTTCAAGAAGGTTGATCGTAACGGTATACCGCCAGCCACACGTCATGACGCACTGAACAGTCAAACCATCATCACTGCAGGCAAACCGGGGGTCATGCTCCGTCCCAGTACAACGGACTAGAGAGTTAGTAGAAAGCGGTGCTCGATGCAGAACGATCCACGAGTTGTTGTGGTGCAGTGCGTCGCCCACGAGCCATGAAGAAGGATCAGCTGGAAGATTCGCTTGGTAGCGCACCACAACAACGTATAAATCCTGGGTAAGGACAATAAAACATTGATGAGCGCAGGGCACAATGGCGGCAGCAACAGATCCCAGGCACAACTCATCTCCCGTAGCAGATAACTCGCAGCTGGCAATGCTTCCAGTACTGCCTTCCTGCCACGTCGCTTTGTAGATGTGAATAGAGCTACCGATGGCAGTGAGGATCACTTGGCTGCCGTCAACGAGAGAGAGTGGTGCCACTACATGAGCTACTGAAGACGGAACCAACTGACGCATTGCCAACATTTTGCCCAGCGTACTCACACTGGTTGACTCCTCACAAATTTTCAAATTGAGCTGTGCCTATCAACTCTTCTCTCTTTGTCACAATTGTTACTGCGGCCGAGTCGCGTGGCAGTTGTGAAGCGACGGCTAAGTGAGCCAACAACTAACTCAGGGAAGACAAAAATAAGTAAAGGGGTACAGGGATGGGGAAGTGTGAGAAAACTAGGAGCGACGCTCCTTCCCTCACCCCCGATGGGTGTGCGTGTGCGCGGTGTACGGATGTTGGCCACTCGATCGTGAGGTAAACCGAAAACCGCAAAACCGCTAAAACCAAAAAAAAGAAAATCACTATGTCCTATGTGTTACTGGTGACGGGTAAAAAGCATCGCCAGATCGGCAAAAGATAATGAATATAAAAATACGGCAACGGTTAAGAAACAAGCAGGCATGAGCTAACAACAGTTGAAGAGGGCGCGATAAAACAATGAAAAGAAGAAGAGAGGAAAAGGAAAAAGCAAGCACCTGGAATCCTGGAAATTGCAGGGGAAAAAGAACAAAAGGCGCGGCTAAACGAGTTGATGCCTTCAGCACAAACAGTAAGTGGGACAGGTATAACAACAATAACAGTGCACAGCACATAGCCATTAGGGAAGTGAAGTGAAAGAAAAAAACGATGGTGGGGAAAGGAAAGAAAGCAGCAACAGATCATACCAAAAGCGTAACATATCAAAGGAAAATACGGTGGAAAAAAAGAGATGAACGGGAGAACAGAGAAAGAGGTACATATATATATATATATATATATATATACATTAGTGTGTGCATGGAACAGTAGTTATGAGCGTTGAGTCACAGTCCCTTCCTATTAAATAATAAACCCTCCACCCCGCTTGATTAAAACATGCTACCACTTCCATCGTATCTCGCTTGGTGAATAGAACTGTACTTGCGATTGCACCCCCAGCTCCCCATCGGGCTAATCCACCAGCGTACAACAGGGATGGGCTTTCTACTTTACAGCAGCGAAAGAACAGTATTTTGAAGGCAAGAAACTTGACTAGAACAACCCACCGTACATGTAGTTGTCACCAAGAAGTTGTCTAAAGCCACAGTTCTGCTCACCTCAAGCATCATCCTTTACTTTTTTCTTTTAGTTGTATTTCAGGCACATGCCATCCCTCGGTTATTGCCTTCTGCCTGATGGTTGCACCTCGCCCCTTTCAAATCCATCGGTACCAACAAGCCTTGCAGGCTGTCCAACCCTTTCGCAGTATGGAAGTACTGAAAAGAATAAATGTGAGAAGAAAACCTTCATTGTGGAGGTCGCACCCAGCCCCTACGTGTCATTATTCCGGCCGCGGCAGACACGGCACTTTCGTGGCTCCACAGCGACGTAGCCGAAGAGCTGCTTAACTCAGTGCAGGGAAAGGCGCAGAATGTAGCATCCCCATCGGAGCGACCGCTACATGTGCCATGTACGCAACTCGTTAGACGCTCGGTGCTAAGCATTGGGCTCCCAAACATATCCGCCTGAGTGCTGACACGCCACAACTGCGACGCCGGCGCAGGTGCAGCCCCATCACCGTCATCATCGCATATGTCCTCCCCATCCCTATCAACCTCAACAGCGACCACAGTGGCGGTACTGTTGCTCTCGCTGACAGCAACAAACCGTCGGTTCGGGGTCGCAGCAGGCAGCGTGGTGTTCTGGATAAAGCGCAGCATCTCCTTTGTTAGCGGCAGGTGAGGCTCCGGCTCGAACCCAAGCTCCGACCCCGTCGCCGCGGTGTCTGTCTCACAACCCGTATTGTCATCATCAAAGCAACTTTCACTTTTTGCTGCCTCTGCTTCACTAAGGTTTGCCGCATCTACGGAAATAGCCGACGTCGGTAAGGGAATGTCCTGCAACAGTTGGTTCACAGCATGATGAGTGAGAGTATTTGGAGGATCATGTGCACGATGCTCCAGCCACACTGGTCCTGCGTATGGACGCAGGTTTCCGTCCCTCGTACAGAGCAGGGCAACCGGCCGCAGCCCACAGCGACGTGGGGGAGCCACAAAGAAGACGAAGCGATGCTCCACGATGGTACAGGCCAGCAACGTCCGACCGGAGCCAGTGCCGAGCGAGATTACGTAGGGCGCACAGTCGGGATCAAGATGGCTCACAGAGAGCCACAACGGCGTCTGGTAACGCGTAGAGGCAGCAAGTGGAAACCCGTGGTGATCGATAGTGCGGGGCTCCTGCAAACGGTGCTGTAAAGGCAGAAGGGTCCTCAGCACTGGCGAAAGCTGAGGCTGAGATGAGGGCAGATGATCGGTGGGATCGCTGCGGTTGGACGAACTGAGTTCATCGAGCTTAAAAAATTGTACATGCCGTCTCAACTCTTTCATATGGGCTTCCAGATGGGGAAGTTGAGGGTGTGACTCTTCTTTCTCACTAGGTACCCTTTCCTCATCACCCTCGAAACGATACCCCTTCCCGAAGGTCATCCCAGAAGACGAAGCTTGTGCGAAAAAGCAATCTGCTGGCCCACATGTCGACCTCACACCGCCGCCTCTGTCCACCGCCTCAAAAGGTGTCGAACTGGTGGACCGCTCATCCCATTCAACCGACGTAGACGGTACTGTACACCCAAGAGGGGTGCAACCAGAAGGGAACGACACTTCTCCATGTCGTATCACCTGAAACCGAATACCACGGCCCCCACCGGGCTCCTCTGAAGTCTCTGCCGGAAGAATAAATGATTTGAAGTCGGCTACATCGTTACCGCTGTCACCAACAGTGTTCGCAGTGTTACGGGTACCTACCGGAGCACAATCACACTCCAACCATCTCCCAAGGCTAGCCACTCCTTCAGGAGCAGGGACAAAGCCCAAGCTCAGCATGAGTTCCACGGCGTAGCAAGCGCCCCTTTTCTGGACAAGCCTACGCCAAGCAGTGGGCTTTATGTAAACGTACACGGGGGTCTGCTGCCTTATCGCGCGGTACATAGAATGGTCTCCCTCGTCCGATGCTATATGCCACAGCACTCGCCGCCAGCAAGCGTCCAAGTCTGGCGACAGCGATTTCTGGGAGCTGCTCATCCTCGCGTCACGCACAGAATCAGAATCCATCTTGTCTAATCTGTAGCTCTTGTCTTCCCCCCCCTCGTCGGCTATACGTATATATTAGGTCTCCTGAAAGAATGGCTCCGCCAATTCCCTTTCGTTGCCCTTTATTACACGTTTCACCGGTGAGAGCAGAGATGTGCTCCTCCACTTGCTGGATGGAATGCTTTCCTGTTAACGAAAAGGCGCAGATAAAAGAAAATAGGTAACCAGTTAATCCTTGTGGGAATAACATGTGCGGAAAGAGACAACAGAAAAAAAAAATCATGAAAGTCACACCGCTAAATTTTCTTGAAAAGTAACACAAATGGTATTAATCATGATCCCAGGCATTTACATGCGCATTGGGTGATGAAGCGAGCGAGACGGCAACGAGCACCGCCATGCTCGCCAAGGTGTCCACGAGCCTATTGCTCAAAGCGGTGCCGCCATAACATCGAATATCATCCACCCCGTTTACCAGCCCTTGAAGGATGACAGAAAATAAAAATATTTCGACCTCATTCGTCCAAGGAGCCCGCCTGAGTTTGTTTCCAGATCAAACCTCCTTCGTTCTCTGAGCTCAACAGGCTGAAGTACGTGTCCAACCTATGCTATTAATGAGCGCTCACGTATTCAGTTACGCTAGAGAAAAAGCACGTGGGCAATCGCATGTGCACCTGGAGAAGACCTGACGCATCCACGGTATCGTCCACATTACGTTATCGAGAAGGGCTGCTACGCCTCCTGTTTAACCTTCTTGGCGCAACTCTGTTCAGCCCTTCCCACACCCTCGCGTTTCTGGGCCCAAGCAAACTGATCTTTCATTGCCGCCACTCGCTTCTCATCGTGTTCTCTCATCGCCGCATTAATAACTTCAAGAACACGTACGGCAAGTGCCTCCGCCGTTGTAATGCACGTGTTGAGCTCCGCGAGATGGATGCTACAGCCCTCGCCCTTCAGAATTCCGCACACTTGTCCCTCAGCGTTAATAGCAACTACAACAGAAGCTGCGGCGGCAAGGGACTCTACGGCTGTAGGATCTACCACGGCGTCCAAAGCCCGTGATATACCATTACCACCGGCACTAAAGCTGCCCGAATGGTGGTCCCGATCAACACCCCCCGCGGGAACGTTACCAACGCCCCGTTGATGATAAGCCTTTTCACGTTCAGTGGGGGACATCGTTATGGCGAACGTGAAGGACAATGGCGTGTGATGCACAGAAAGAGGCACTGGCTCACGCTCGTGCGGCGGATGAACAATGACAGAACTCCCACGAACGGTAAGCTCAGATCGGCGATGGTGCAACAGGAGCGCGATAACGGCCCACACTGCAACATCGCCACAGTTCCCCTCGTCATTCATTACGGTAACGTCCACGGTGATGCTCCACACCCGCCGACCGGGGAGAACGCAGAGACCAGCTGTGTCTATAACACCGCCAACCCGCACAAGTCTGTCGATGAAGGATGCCAAATCTCTTTCTTCAGCAGCACTCAGCGCGGGGTTGTCACGCTCGGTGTGCAGCCGTCGCACAGAAAAGTTAAGCAGGCCGTGCTTTGGCCGCTGTGGCACGGGCTCTACCAGAGCGCTGGCGACAGCCCCAGTGACAACTGTCCCACCGCACCGGACAACCACTAAATCACGGGAAAGCAACGGGAACTCCACCGACACTTCACGCAGCTGCTGGGCAGTGCGCTGGTCAGGCCGCAAACCTGCTAGCCACGCAGACCTTGTGAACTCAACCTCTCGCTGCGCGAGCGCAGGTCCGGCGATTACCAAAGCGGCTCGCTGAGGTTGCATGAAGCGGTCGATTAAAGGTTACAGGCAATAACGCAAGCGAAAGCCCCTCCGCGTTCCTGTTCGTTTCTTCTCGATCCTGTTGGTTTTCCTTCCCTATCTTGTAGGTGGTGGTGGTGACGGTGTACGAAAAGAGTGGAGAAAGCAGTCAAGAAAATGCCTAAACAAGGAAAAAGAGTTTCATGAACGTGAGTATATAAACCACTGCAGACAAAAACCGAGTCACCACGGGTAATTCGCTCTCTAAATCTACCCAAGAAACGTGCCCAAATACACGTTGCCTGTCACTCATCAGCCTCGTTTTCATACATCACAACGGCAAAATCCTCATCCTCGTCATCCAACATTTGACTCTGAACAACCCGCAGGGGCGTAAGCCCCCCTGTAAGCTCAAGCTCCTCCTTCGACAAGACTCTAGTGGCCGCGGGGCCGGCCTGAAGTTCCTCCCGTCGTCGCTGCTCTTCCACCTCAAGCACCTCTGCGCTACGAATGCGATGGTCATGCTCTGCGTCGTACACTGCAATGTCAGGCTTTGCAAGGAAGACCCCTAAATGTCCACCACGGGGAAGATTGTTACTCAGGCGAGAGATATCTTCGTAATCGTCTCCCTCTTCGTTGACTGTCTGTGCCTCCCTCTCTGCTTCTGAAGCCGTAGCGGTTTCAGCCTCCACGGGGTTTGGACGCCGCCAACTCGATAGTGTGGAGGTCCCCCCTGAGGCTTTTGGACGGCTGTAGAGCGGAAGAATACCGTCAACTGCGACGGAGGCACCCAACTCCAGAGAATTGCGCGTCTTTTCCTCAATCCGCTCCATCCGGGCCCGATGTTTTTCTCGAAGCCGTTCCCGCTCCTCCTCAAGCTGCTCGTCTTCGGGTCGACGCGAGTTGCTCTGATACAAAAAGTAGTGCTGCATCAACATTCGCATAGCCAGGCGAGTGTCACCTTCTGCAAGTCGACGCTCTTCCTCTGCTATTTGTGCCTCAGAAACCTGAATCTCAGGTGTGGTTGCGCTGCCCCTTGAGCTGTCAGCCCTGCTACCAGCGGCGGTAATGTCCGTATTATCCACCGTCACCGAATTGCAGGATGAAGATGGCGTAGATCTGGGGGAATGGGAACGTCTAGCGTTAGAACTCCCATGCCCTTCCTAGTAGTACTCTTAGTTTTACTGCCTTTAGAGCCGTTGCCGGATGCTGACATGGCCAAACCCTTGCGCGTGTAGCACTTGTAACTCCAAGTAAAGTGGCGTGCGTGTGCCGGACTCATGAGCAGCGGGTGACAGGACCCCTGTGTTACACTCACAGCAAAATTCCATGCTCTTCGAAGCATTGGTTTCCGAGCCAAGATCAGAAAAGTCCGTGGTCACGACAGCGCGCGTTGTTGCGCCTCTCACTGTCACCACTCCGCCCTGTGGTACCACGTCCAGACACCCAGCGTTCACTTTGTACGAGGCACCATAGAGAAAAGTGCATAGCGGCAAATGAGGAAAGATTAGAATGAGGGAAAATGGATTACATCACTCACAACATCCCACATGGGAGTGATACGTGGGCAACCGCACAACATTCGGAAGGTCCTAATGTGTCAGTTTCAGCGTACAGATGTGACAAAAGGTACAAAAGCACAGGCGGGAAAGAGCAAAACAATGTCAAGCAGGTGATTTTAAAAAAAAAAAATGCGGCGGGGGTTCTGCAGACAAGCGTGCAGGTCACTCAAGCGCTTCCGCACGGCAGCCTTCAAACTTTACTCACTGATCAGTGTCGCCTCCCGCTTCTCAATCGGTATCCATTATCTACTGCATGTTTAACTCCACAGATACTTTCTGCTTGTATGTGTGTGTGCTCCTTTTTTTCCTTGGCATCGTTTGTGTTTGTTTTTTATTTGCTTGGTTCGGTTTGCCTCACTGATACTATTAATGATATTTGTATTTTATTATCCGTTTGTAACCGTCTTCGATAGTTATAATGGCCGTGGCTTGTGCACCCACTGCCGCCAATCCCTCGCGAAAAAAAAACTTTTCACCACATCGACCCATGCAACAAAACAAATAAAACATAAGCTCATCACATGTTTCGCGTATCTCGCGTACCTGAAGAAGGCACCACAACATGTTTAAAAGATAAAATCATAGGAAACGGTTCAACCTAACAAAAGAAGAGTGTCAGAAAAGATACCAAACAACACCAAATGCTCATGCGGCGTCCGTGGTAAGTTATCAAAAAAAAAATGGTCATAAACATGATGTAAGCTAAAACAGGGGGAAAACTAAAGGCCTGGGCGCACGTGGGCGCAGATATATGCAAGTTTACATCATAACCATAGTAGCTAAAACAGTGATAGCAACGAAGGGAAAGAAACAGGAAAGAGTGGAAACAATCAAACGTACGTTGAAGAACCGGAAGCAACAGCAGCCAGTTAAGAGCAGAAGGACGACGCACTGAGGGAGTGGTAAAGTTGGAAGTACATACAACCCCGAACAGCGTAAATGTATTAACAAAATAATAATAGTAATAATAACACAAAAGCAACTAAATATATATTCACAAGCAGTAGAAAATAAAAATGGAGGAGGACGTTTGTGTGAATGAAAGCGAATATACAACCGGATGGGCAGAAGTGGGGAAGAAAAACAAAAGAAGAGAACATCCACGCGTCCGCAACGTGCAATTTCCGCATGCCGTTGCGCATCCTGACCTCGCAAATTTACTTAGCACGCCACGAATTACTCCACTTTTGCGGAGCGCTACTTGGTCGTCGTCAGATGCTGAAATCGCAAATATGTGATCAAAAGAAATATACATGTAAATATATAAGAAGAAAACTTGTGCTGGGTGTGCACAACAAGAGGAACAAGCACACGAAAAAAAAACGAAAGAAAAGCAAAAGATGAAAGTTGTGGAACCACTTGAAGCTTCGCAATAGTTTATGCGTAATGCTAGACATTATCGAGACGGTGTTCCGCGACAAACGCCGCCTCCCTCATGCGTGACTCAAGCAGTAAATGAAAAAAATAAGGGAAAGCAGAAAAAAAAATCATGGGATTGACATATGTATAAGCGGCGGTGGTGGTGACAAGAGTGAAAAAAAAAAAATGTAAAAAAAACAGGGCACATGCCTAACTGCAGGCAAGAAATTCATGGACATGGGAAAACCACCAAAAAAAATATATAAGACGAGGAAAAAAGGAATAAAATAAGGGGTGAAGCGGGGGGATTTTGAGTACGAGGAAAAAGCGGGAAATATATATAAACATATTTGTATATATGCATAGATGTTAAGAAAACTAAGGTAGGCAAAACGCGGTGTGAAAAGGACTGATACAAAGGTGAAGATTAAAAAAAAAGGCAATTCGGGAGGTAATATATACTGGGGAGAGCGACCCAACGCAAGACCCAGCGCTCCTTGATCGAGCCGCCACCACTCCCATCCATGTGCCACAGTTACTCCATGTTCCATTATATTGCCCTGATCTACTCAGGTGGAACACCGCAGAAGTCGGCGAGCAATAGTGTCACCGTCAACAGCACAATACTCATTCTACTTCCCCTATAAGTAAACACTCCCCCGCCAAAGCTTTTTTTTAGTTGCGCCTGCTACACTTACCCCACACACAAACAGCGATGCAGGTAAACAGCAGCAAGACTCCAGAAAGCACCCGGTCAGAAAGAGAGCAACGGGGCCCTTGAAGGAAGTCGGTTGGTGTGCCGTGGGGGCTCGTAACCCGGCCCCGCGTGCCGTGACCGACGCGCACCGCTCCGCTTAAATATCATAACGGATCCCACACCGATGCCACCAGAGTCACTGCCGGCGTCGTCCCTGGAGTTAGCGCCAGGTCGGGAGTGCCCCACTCCGTTTCCACGCAAATTGACATTCCCGCATGGTCTCCGCACCACTACAACCGGCTGCCCCCACAACGGGGGCTCAGTAATGGAAAAGAACTCATTCATTGTTTTCTCGTCGGGGTCAACACACCGGGGTTCCTCAACGTCAGCAGCAGCCGGACACCGCACGACAACTAGCGGTGGATCCCACAGAAGGAAGGGTTCAGTGTGCGGTTGCCGCATTTCGTAAGAAGGGAATGGGATGCCATTCGGCCCTTGGTCCAGTAGCCGCGGCTTACGTGACCCAACACCCGATCCCGGCACACTCATCTCCGATCGAAGCGGCAAAGGCGTCACAAGAGCGTCGCCGGCAATGGGTCCGTTCGTCCAGGGAGCATAGGTTCGTCTGCGAGTGGCCGCGCGGAGAAGTGGATGGTTACCAGTTGTCGGCATGCGCTCAAGCCACATCCGAACGTTGGAATCCACTACTGGAGGCATTGCTGCAACATTTATCATTGTGGCTTCTACAACACTACTGCGGTTAGCGTCTCTCTGGCATCCATCACCATGGTCAGAAGAAAGCGATGTCATGTTGAGATGGGAGCTACAAGTTCGTTTAACTGCCAACTAGCTCGTTAATATTGAACTACTGCCACCAGTTTTCTGCCTGTAATACCGCCGAGCACACACACAGCCAGAGGGAAAATAGCACTAACTTATGTATGTGCAATATGTATAGGTACTTACCTCTGTGGATAACAAGGACTTGCTCAATATGTGATACTATTTGTAGTTAAGGCTGTTATCACGGCGGCCACTATCACTAACCCTCTGTCAAAGAAGAACAAGAAAAAAAACCTTCGCTCCCTCCTAATATGCCATAGGTGTTAAACCAGAAAGGAGGTGGTAGGTATGCGTAATGAGGGAAAGAAGTGATGGAAACAGGTAAAGAGAGAAGAAATGATCTTTAATCCCACTGTAGTTGGTGAGACACTTGAGTAGCGCCCGTAAGCCTAACATTATTGTCGCATCCTTCTCGTGGTACCTATGGCGAATTATCTTGTGTTCATTTATGTCCTCGCGTTTCGCCTACTTTTGCGCGACTGCTACCTTTTTTTCCTCATTGATATTTGTTTTCCAGAGCTTTTTAACATCGTTTGTTCCCCTCATCCATCAGTCTTACCTCCTTTCCACCGCTTACGCTAACCCCGCTTACCTTTAAAAATTATTAAATGTTAAATTACCTTCAAGCAGCTCAACTAATAAACCAACTAAAGGAAAAGTGGTAGTGGGGCCCAGGGAAATTTGAGCTAAGCAGCCTGTGGACATCCCGACACCACATATCGTATGTTAAGATGGGTATAATGCAGGAGACATGGTTTGTGGAAATGTTAAGACTGGCCTGAAAGTGCGTTTCGCATTTTGACTGCCTCGGCTTCAGCCTTCTCCAGCACCTTATCCATGTCTACAGCAGCAAAACCTGATTGTGCTGCCTGTGGCTTGCCGCCACCCTTCCCTATGGCTGCTTTTGCCCAGCTGACAGCATCTAACTTCTTTGAAACAAATGCAGGTGGCATAGTAACGAGGGCCAGAGCCTTCTCCCCATCGCTACCCACAAGAAAAAGCGCAACATTTCCTGAGGCCGCCTTACAAAATCCATCCGCGTATGCCTGTAGCGCCTCACGGTCGGCCCCTGTGCAAGTAAGATGCCTCACAAGCAGTGGCACCGCTTCTGTGTCATGCACCTCGGCTGCGGACCGTCCAGCAGCAGCAGCGCTTTCCTTCAACTGAGCCGCTTGTGCTTTGAGACTGGCAAGTACCTGCTTAATGCTTCCGTCAATATCCTCCCTCAGTTTGTTTTTCAACAGAAGGGGGATTGCACTATCACCCACCTTCTTGTTCAATACGGAAAGACTCTTACTGACCATATCAGATGGGGGACGAGAAATAATCTCGTGGTATTCCTGCTGAAGTGCATTACCTTCCTTCTGGGCACGGCTAGCAGCATCACGCGTTGCAAAAACAATCCGCCGTATGCCTTTCATTAAGGAGTCTTCAGAAAGGATTACACCCATCTGCACATCACGTGTGTTAGACAGATGTGTGCCACCACAGAACTCGGTGGAGTAGGCCCGCCACTGCTCGTTTTCAGGGTCCTCAATAAGCTGCTCCACAGGAACCCCAATTGATATGACGCTCACAGGGTCCGGATACTTCTCACCAAACATTTGTCGCAGTCCAACAATCCGACGGGCAGTGTCCAGTGCGACCTCCTTACGATAGACATTCATTTCTTTCTGCACCAGCTCATTGAAAATCTTCTCGACTTTAATTAGGTCACTGTGGTCAACCTTACTGTTGTAGCTGAAATCAAACCGGAGCATCTCGGCGTTAACGAGAGACCCTTTTTGATGCACCTCCACGAAGTTATTGGGGGCCTCCTCCTCCAGAACGCGGCGCAGACACCAGTTGAGAAGATGAGTGGAGGTATGGTTGGCGGCAATAGGCAGACGCCTGTCGTAATCCACTTGCAGCTCCACTGCGGCTGTGACAGGGATGGGCACAGGCACCCCTACATCCCCTTCATTTCCACAGGGGGCCCTCATGCTGCCAACATGCACAATGTAACCGCCGATGTTGTATACCTTCTGTACGTCAAAGATTGCATCGGGCGCGGCGAAGATACGGCCCGTATCATAGATCTGTCCACCAGCCTCCGCATAGAAATTTGTGGCGTCAAGGATGATCCCAATATCTTCAGAGTTCACATCAGGATCCGGCAGCAGCATCTCTACGAAGGCGCCGCTCCTCCTGTCAAAGATTGCCTTTACTTCCGCAACGCGGCTCTTCCAAACGTATTTAGACGCATCATCCGTCGGGGCGATGCCCATGGCCTTGAGCTGCTCTACCTGATGGACATCAAGAAACGTCTTCGCCGCTGCTACTCGCCCAGAGCTGAGCTGACTGGCCTTCATGGTGGCATGAAATCCATCAAGATCAACCTTCATATTGGCTTTCTCTGCCAGGAGGCTGGTGAGGTCAACAGGGAAACCGTAGCGATCATGTAAAACGAAGGCGTTTTCGCCGCTGATGATGTTGCCAACTGCCTCAGCAACAGCTTTGTTGAAGTGCTTAAGCCCAGTTTCCCATGTCCGGGCAAATGATGCCTCCTCATCTGCCAAAACACCCTTGATACGCTGCACGGTGCGTGGCTCCTGCAGATGCTTGAAGAAATCTCCAAGAGATGCGACAACAGAGTCAACAAGTTTGTGAAAAAAGCCCGTCTTCGCCCCAAGAAATTGCACCCCGTAGCGCACAGCCCGACGAATGATTCGACGCAGCACGAACCCCCTTCCAACACAATCTGGCATGGCCCCATCAGCAAGAGCTACTGTGAGGCAACGGATGTGATCTGCCACAGCGCGATAAGCAACCGTAGCATCACAACATGTATCGCGTATCTCCACATACGACTTATCAAAGCCGGTTACCTTTTGAATAGCATCGAAGAGTGGCATCCATGCATCTGTGTCGTAATTGGAGTGAACCCCTTGCAAAATAGACGCAAGTCGTTCCAGACCCATGCCTGTATCAACGTGCATTTTCGGCAGGGGCACCATCACTCCACCCTCGCGACGTTCAAATTGCATGAAAACGAGGTTCCAAACTTCAATAACCATAGGGTCATCCTTGTTCACTAACTCCGCAGCGTTACGATTGCCAATTCTGTCGAAATGTATCTCTGAACATGGACCACAGGGTCCAACATCACCCATCTCCCAAAAATTATCCTTTGCATTCCCGGGAATGACATGATCCTCCGGCACCAATTCCAACCAAAGTCGCTTCGATTCCTCGTCAGGTGCAATACCGGTGACTGGATCACCCTCAAAATAAGTCACATACAAGCGGTCTTTAGGGAGTTTGTAAACTTCCGTAAGAAGCTCCCACGACCACAAAATTGCCTCGCGCTTAAAGTAGCTACCAAAAGACCACGAACCCAACATCTCGAAGAATGTGTGGTGGTAGGTATCACGGCCCACATCATCCAGATCATTATGCTTTCCACCCGCCCGGATACACATCTGCGAGTTAACAGCACGTGTAAGGCGGCCAAAGTCTGTGTTGGGGTCCGCTGTGCCAAGGAAGAGATTCTTAAATTGGTTCATACCGGCGTTCGTGAAGAGCAGCGTGGGGTCATCGTGGGGAATCACTGCCCCGGACGGAACAAATGTGTGGCCACGCCTCTCGAAAAAATCCACAAACTCCTGTCGCACCCGACTGATGGGCCACTCATTCATCGTTCTTGAAATCCCTATTAGCGGTAACAACAGTGTTCGTCGCACCTTTGAAGTCCTCCTACATTCGATGGAAGGAAAGAAGTAGGAGAGAACATATGCATCCATTAATCAGGCAGAAAAAAAAATAACACCAATAAAACTAAACCTCGCATGTGCACAAGGAGGAACAACTCATAATTAACTATGCCCCCAAAACCCAGTTGTCTCTCACCATTATTTCGTTGGGGTTGCCCATTTATTCCGTCTGCATGTGGTGGCGGGTAACCTGTGAGCAATACACAATGGGTGGAAGGTCAATGTTAGATAAACTGAGCGGTGAAGTAAGGGAAGGAAGACAGCCCCACATCTCAGTTAGGTCTCAGTAGCTTACAATGGTCGCTAGTTAGCTACTTCTCCGAGCCATGAACCCAACCGAAGCTTAGTGGGTTCATACAAAAAAACGAAAAACTATGTAAGCAGTGGCAGCAGCAAAACCTATGCCAGCTGTTGCTGTAGCAAGCAAAATACGTGTTACCTGTTTCCCCGACTGCTGCCGCATCCACAAAACAGCGTCGTCCACTAATTGCTCTAACTCCGATAATGGACACTCATTAAAAATAACCTGATCAGCACGCTTGCACTTCTCTGATATGGGCATTTGTGCAGACACTCTTTGTACTGCTTGCTCGCGGTTGAGGCCGTTGCGCTTCATTATCCGCTCGACCTGTTGCTCCTCCTGACAAGCGACAACCATCACACAATCGACAATCCATGTATAAATGTTAGACTCGTACAAAAGTGGTGCATCAAGCACAACAAGAAGTGGCTCTCCACCCTTTAGCTGACGGCACAGGCTCTCCCACCACAGTCCCAATAACAATTTCATGGTGGCGCAAAAGATAGGGAAGTTCATAATGCGGGCTAGATCCCGTCGGGCGATTGGGTCACCAAAGATGATACCACCAAGAGCAGCTCGGTCAATTTCGCCAGATAGCGGGTTCACGCACTGGGGCCACCGCCTTGCGATCCTCCGTGCGCAGGCTGAAAAAGGTTGCTGAAGATTGCGCACCAGCTTGTCGCAGTCCACAACAGTAATGTGGTGACGCCCCTGTAAGATTGTTGACACTGTCGACTTCCCACATGCGATGCCTCCGGTAAGGCCAACAAGCAGCATGCAGTATCCCGTCCGCTTAATTAGGAAATTGGGTATATGAAAGAGGCGCCACCTGTGCGCACCATGGAAAGGGGAGGGCCTCTATGAAGGAAGAAGAAAATATTGCTTCGCAAATAGAACACAACATGTTGAGATAAAATAAAAACTGGGTACCTATCTACAGGAGGTCTACCAAGTTACACTGAAAACAGAATTAACAAATCGACGATAAAGGGATATATTCGTGGTTACACGTGTGGGACACATAAAATTGGCCTGCGTGCTCCCAGGGTATATGCCACAAATATCTCAACTACACATGTTAAATAAATAAATGAAATCATAAACGTGAATCAGAAAAGGCGCAAAGCCCAATGGGAGTTTCAAAATGGTACTAGGCGGCTCATCACTTCATGTTCTCCCTCTTGGCACCAGCAGGCTTGGCCTTGCGGGCGGCACGTGCCTTCTCGATGCGCCTCTTCGCTGCTGGAGTGCTGTCCACCTTCTTTGCGCTCTTCTGTAATTTCTTCAGTGCAATCATGTGCCACGAGACCGGGCTCTCCTTGTCATTTTCATCAAAGATCCTGCGAGACCAGTAGGCACGTGTGCGCTTTGCAACACGCAACTGGTAGCGCTCAAAGTCAGTGGACTCCGCGAGAGCCTTCTTGGCAGCTATGCGAACAGCAGACTTCGTGGTGGCATATTTCTCCAGTGTCTTTGCTGATGTCATCGCCTCTTTCAATACCTTGCTGCTGCAGTTACGCGAAATTGGGACGCAAAGTCTGAGAGGTTCCACGTTTTTGATGCTCTGGACGTGGCGCCACATCTTCCCGTCGCTTGGATTTTCCACCAGCACTCGGTTGGCGTCAACGATGTCAATAATGACACCAATGCGGTCCTGACGAGGCCCACGTATAATGCGCACAAGGCGACCAGAACGGATGTAGTTTGCCCTCATTTCTTTATTTTTGTTTCCTGGGCTACCCTTGCCTCTTGTCACCTTAGGGGTAAGGAACCTCTTCCTTTTTATAGACGTGTTATCAGGTACGGCAATGGCGCGAGTAAGTGAACAAAGCACAGTTCAAGAAGTACAAACACGAGTCAGTCACGGGCTTTCACAACGCGGTGAAAAGATTTGGTAATGGATCCAAATATTGTACCTCAGAAGCGAGCGCACCCAGTCCGAAAACAAGGCATCTGTTTTAACGGGATTCGTGATAGGTCACTCAACAACAAGTCTCCCCCCCCTCCACTTACCCCCATATGTATATACGTTGAATTGTGCGGAGTAGGGTTAGGGTAAGCAACAGACAGCACGAAAATAGATTCAGATGGGTGCTGTATAACAATTTTAATATATATTAATCGAAGGAAGTAAGTAGTGAGCATCAACCGAAAGAAAATGAGCAAGTAAAGGTGTGAAAGAATGTGTGTCCATATGTCAAATATCCTGGCTTCGTTACGACCGACACACTTCACACAAACGCGCCTGGTCCTTCCCTCCCCTCATCATCCTGCTGGCATCTCCTTAAACGTGATAGACGCATCTGTCATCAAAAGACTTGATGTATGTAAGGTGTCATACAAGGAGTATGTCTCATAAACATAAAATGCCACGTTGAAGCCCACTCGCAGGCGGATCCGCTCCAGACTGTTCAATGACACAAGCGCAGCCCCAATTGGAATGGCATCCCCATCGTACGGTCGAACTTCCATGAGGTTTAGCCGAAGAAACTGTCGGCATTTTGCGCCAGGCCACTTCCATAGCTCGAGCTCGTCCTCCCACTGAATGTTGCCGCTTGCACTCTGGTATTGGGGTCGTGTTTCACCGACCACCACCTTCCAGCCTTGCTGGTCCAGCAATGTGATGGTCACTTGAAAAGCTGAGGAAACGCTTGCGGCAAATTCAGAAACCATTGGGAACCCACGTATCCTCCCGAGTCGTACTATACATTGACATGTCTTCTGTGAAATGTTCACGGTGGGAACATTTGGACCGAACGTTTTAAGACCAATTTGGGTGTTTGGCTTTTGTACACTGAACGGTGACGTAACAAGGCTAGTTGAATTCTCTCCAATAGAATAAACCAGACTTCTGCCGCTAGGCGCGCCAACAATAGTGATAGCATCAACATTCAGTGTCCTCCTTTTATCAGCATCGCGCACCACTGTACAGCCTGTCCCAGACTTTAGGTCGTCTGTGCTGAGACGAAAAGCGGGTAAAAGGTCCAAAAATGATGGAAACTCATCTGCGGGAGAAAGCTGTGTATTTGTTACGCACGTTGTATTAAGCCAGTAATGGTATGGAACATCGGTTGTGCATGGCTGTGGTGTGGTGTTGTGAATATTTATAATGATCGGGACGGAGGGAGACACAGAGCCATTAACGACAATTTGTGCCTCCAGCTTCCTCATGCAGGCACGCCCCCCAAGCTTCCAGGTTGCTGAAAAAAAAACACGTTCCTGAGGATCTACTGTTACTACACATGACGGTTCTACATATATACAGTCATGCGCGTCCCGCAAGGGAACCAATTGTATAGCTAGAGCTGCGTCGGTAGTAACATTAAAAACGGATAACACATTGGAAACCACGTAACTTCCACTATCGTTAAGAATGAAAGAGGGAAAGTAAAAATTCACCGTGGACAAACGCAACGGTCCAAAAACACATTCTGGGCCATCAAAACATTCAAAGTGACATCTGTCACACACGCTACTTCTAATCTCCACTTCCGCAATAGCATACACCGTCTCACAATCAACTGCAGCCTGTGTTGGAAATAAATAAACGGGGAATTTCATGCAACAACGTTTTTCTCTTGCAACGCCTGTGTTGAGCATCCCCACACCGTACGTCAAGCGGTCCTCCTCCATGCCCACAACCTCGAGAACCAACACTAAGCCTTCAGAGCCCGAAATGGTAAGGCAAATGTCACCCCCATTGCTTCCCTCTGCTTCTTCGCCGTCTTCCCAATCAATACCTATCCAACCATGGTTGGAAGTGATGGACTTGAAGCTAGTGCCACCTAATCGCGTCGATTCACTCATTACCTGGATACCGATGGGTTTATAAGAGCCCCACTGGCCCCTCGCACGATCTAGTCGTTGACTCGCTCCCTCCGCTGTGTCGACGAAAACAAGACGAACGACGCGCAGACTGTACATCCTTTCATTATGTTCCAAGGGAGGCTCACAAGATGATACGAATGGATCTTCAAGGGGGGGCAAAATGTTCATTATAATACTCAGCCAATGTGTTGTCCCTCCTTGTCGACGCACCTGCAAGCACTGTCACAAGAGCAAAAGGCACAACACAGGATCAACGAATTATAACCGCGCTTAACAATCGTTACAGAGCCACACGAACGGAGGCGTTCCTTTACCCGTGCGAACAACTACTCTAGTGAAACCAGAGGTTAAAGCGGTGTATGGCAATCAATGAAAACGTGTCAACACAAGGTATAAGCACACACACAAACACACAAAGCGAAAGAGATAGTTATCTTGTATACTTAACATAGAGATGCAACACGGAAATCAAATAACTGATGCTAAAATCATGTTTAAAGAAAAGCATCAGTCACAGCCAAGCAAAGGAAAAACAAGAGCTGAAGAGTGAAAACGGAAGAGGAATAGCATCCAGGAACGAGGCAATAGAAATTTCTTCACCCCTCCACACACACCAATTCCCCCCCCGGTAAAGTAATTGCACTCCCACGCAACCAATCACTCGAAAACAGCATTACCATCATTAGGGCAAGAGAAAAAAAAGGTGGAAAAGCAACAAAAAAATGTAGAATGCTCATCAACGATGTAGACGCCCTCAGCAATAATACTGCAATACTGTACGCTGTACTAAGCATCATCCTTTAAGTAAAATTAGGTAGGACTCCTATACATCTTTACTACTTTAGTCATTGCACCTACAGTGCAGCTAGATGAAAGTATCGTGCCGCATGGCCCAAACAGTTTCCCTCAGCCTACAGTGTTTCCATGTACCTTGACTCCATACCCCACCCTATGCGATCCTTCTCCCATCAAACAAATGTTTGACAGGATGCAGGTCACGAGCTTGACGGGCAACGATCCAAGAATGTCAGCCCACCGAGTGCGATGTGGACCAGCCTTCTTTCTTCTTCCGACAGCGGAAAGCTATCAAAATCTATTATCTCTATCTCAGGAGCGCTCTCCCCGCTGTCACTTAAAGAGTCCGTGCCCCTTGGTACGGTGTTGCAGTTAGTCATTTTGCCCCCTCTCCAGGCTCATCACACTCATCTGTCCAAGTATTACTAGGGTCACCTCCGATGAAGTGGTTGCAGTCCGTAGTATCATTCAAGGGGTGGCCAATGGTATGGGCAATAGCACGCACCAGAGGGTCGGGGAACAAAACCACACGGGCCTTGGCAATGGAAAGCGCGAGGTAGTAATCCATGCAGTCGCGTACGTTGATAATGGTCTTTGCAACCCTCATGGGTGTCACGAACGCCTTCTTCCCGCCGTCAAAGAATAATACTCCCATATCTCTGCGGCGATCGGCTTTACGAATTGTAAAAGGAAACAAAGGAGTCATCCGATGTTTCCCATTAGAACACAAATCAGGGGAGACTTTTTTGATTGGCTGGAGTGTGAGTTCACGAAGACATAATGCGACTTCCACTGGAGTTACGGCTGTGGCATCATGCAATCTCAGACCTGATTCCGTCACCATACGTTCAAAGTAGAAAACAAATGCAAAGTCATTTAAATCCTTCCTCCTCTTCTTGCACAGTGCCGATGTGTAAATGTCTGGCAAAACTTGTCATCCCAGCAGAGGAAATGAGGCTGAACATCACCCTTTTTGGCATACTCCAAGGACACGATCTTTGGATAGCACGACCAAAGGGCAGCAAACCTTACGAGACCGATGTTTGTGGAGTTTCTGGACACATATTTTGTGGGATTCTTCAGTCCCTGAAGAAGTGTGGAATCATACACAGTATGCAGCAACTGGCTCTTAGTGCGGCTCACACTTCGCAGCACCGACTCGTCCACGTGACCCTCGCACAAATAATTGGCATCGACTCCCGATCTCTTCCATGCGTCGAAAATTTTCAGGATGAGTAGGTGATCCGAACAGCGGTTGTCGTCAATGCTGTGAATAAATTTTATAAAATTTTCCTTCCCTTTCTGGCCCTCAGGAAGCATGAAAGGTGTGCCCTTGGAGGACAGAAACGCCGCAATCGTCGCAATCGGATCCAAAACACCCAAGCATGAGCCACAATGAGCATCCGGCCCAAAAGAGGATGAAGCGGTAAACGCGAGAGGGACCTCCCAACATATGTGAGGCGTTCTGTATCGGGAGTCAGTGCAGAAATATTCTTGAGAAGCGTCACCGCGTTTGATACGGAGCATTCCGATGGCACATCCATGCCACGACGGAGGATGTCCACGCATGCTTCATTCGGTTTCAGTGCCTTCAAATTCAAGCAAACTTCTTCCAGTGGAGCCTTTAGTATGTCGGGAGTTTGAAACTCGGGCAACATTTCATACGTGAGGCGAGGTAGTAGATGGAAGCAAACACCTTCCCGGCAACGACCTGCCCGCCCACAGCGCTGCCTGCCGTTGGCCTTGCTGATAAGCGACGTGCTCAGATGCATCATATTCCCCTCTGGGTTATATATGGCCTCTCTTGTAAAGCAGCTGTCAATGACATAAACAATGTCATCAATGGTGATGCTCGCTTCAGCAATGTTAGTTGCGAGCACAACCTTCCGAAATCCCTTTGGGGGACGGATGAACGCACGTCTCTGCTCTTCAACAGTTATGCTTGAGTGCAATCTAATCACAAACAAATCTTTAGATAGCTCTGATTTCCTTATCATCTTGGCCAGACGAGATATTTCACTCCATCCAGGCAGAAAAATCAGTATGCTTCCCGATGTGTCGCAAGATGTTCGATGGAAGTGTCTGACTAGACCTAGCAGTAAATCAAAAGATATCTTCGTTTCTGATTCTTTACCAACATTTTCATAATTTCCTCACAAACTGCTTGAGTATCACCACCACAAGCATTCGTTTCACCGTCTACTGTGGGTGGACGGCATGCTTCGTAACTGGAGGGGATCGATGGCGGTGGTAGTCCAAGGCACTCGTGCGCGTCCTCCAAATAATACTCGCGCACGGGGTATAGTGTCCCAGGAATCATCACGACGGGCACCTCGCTGCCAATCATCTCCGGAGAGAAATATGACACGAGCTTCTCTGGTTGCACCGTTGCCGACATCACAATCAGTTTCATGCAGTTCCCATGATATTTCCCCCTTTCATGATTAGATCCCGGAGAAGGAGCAGGCAAAGGTCCGTCTCGATTTCTCTTTCGTGCACCTCGTCCACAATGACGCAAGAAACTCCTTTAAGGTCAGGGTCTGTTTGTAGGCGACGCAGCAAGATCCCCGTTGTCATGTAGATTATTTTTGTGTTCTTACTCGTGACGTTGTCAAATCGAACAATGTATCCGCAGCTGTCCCCACAGGTCTCCCCGCGTTCCTCCGCCACACGTTGTGCCACGGAAATGGCACTGATCCTCCTTGGTTGTGTGCAAATCACCTGCAAATTCTTATCGAAAAGCCCCTCCTCATCGTACAGCATTTGAGGTATTTGTGTTGTCTTTCCACATCCGGTGTCACCACTAATCACTAGCACCGCACTTCTTCGCACATATTCCACAATGACGTCCTTATACTTGTATGATGGCAAAGCACATCGGAACTCTTTCAAATCTTTAACGCGTTTTGCTGTCACCGTACCACGGGGAATATTTTTCAATCCACATCGCGTCATTGTTGGCGGATATGATTTAGGTGCGGCTCCGGCGAAGACCTTAATTTCACCAATCATTCTTTTCACCAAAGGGTGCGTCAAGTCATTAATAACTTCGACCACAGATTCTATCCGTGTTGCGGGGAGCCTCTGTAGCCCTTGGAACCCTTTTGTACGAGCCATGATCTGTTTTGCGGATAATGATTTTTTCGATTTGGGTTCGGGTGGACACTGGGTTTTTTTGACAGTCAGCACACGACGTGAAGATCCAGAAGATTTGTGTGTCAAACCAAATTTTTCGGCCACATCATGGATCGTTTTGCGCTCTTCCTTAGTTAAAGTCGATGGGAATACCATTCTTCCTTGCTATCATCATTCATAAAGTTACGCATTATCGTGTATGCCGTTTTCTTTCCAATCGCTTGGTCATTTGCCTTCAACTTGCTCGCCTCGTTTAAAGGTACGTTCTTCTCCAGTGAGGCCCTTGCTCGCCTGCCCACACCAGAATTGCGGTCCTTTCCTGCCATGGTATTCGAGCTTTGATCTTTCACTTGTATAAGCTCACAAGCGGTGTGTTGTCCCGTGGTTTCTGGTCTGTACTGCCCCACGACAGCACAAGTATCGGTCACTTCATTTCCATCAGAAAAAGAAATTGCCTGGGGAAAGTGCGATGCGTTGTTGGGATGCGCCTTCTGAAAATCCATAATACAACTATCATCCTCCGCAAATTGCCCACAGATATGTTTGTTGTTAGGTGAATCAGTGGGGTACCATCCAACTTGGCTATTAGACGTCATTTTAAGCAATATACCTCCTGTGTAGGAAGAAATTTTTTTCAAGATTTGGACAGGATGATCGGTATACTCTTATTTTTACTCTAGTTGTTGACCTGTTACCTAAATGTAAAAACCTTTAAAGGAGATAGAAGTGAATGTTAGTAGTAGCTTTCACTAATAATAACTCGGTGATAATGCATTAGGATTATCGAGGCAGTGTGAGAACAAAAACTGACAGGTGGTCAATGCACACTTCCTCACTTGGTCTCACTGTCAGACATTTTAACGCGGGGGGACGGTAATCTGATTGATACGCTTCCGCAGGGCCAGAGGTAATCCCCGCCATCGGTACCGCACATGAAACGGCAAAGAAGAGCCACGCCGTAAGTGTGACGATAATCACGTAATCTTTTTGCAAGCTGGAAAGACAGGGTAATAGTGATATATATATCACTATTACTCGCATGGTTTTAGTAATATTACTATTGCCATGATGCATAACAGTGATCGGTACAAGCGCCCCAGATCAGAAACACGTGTTTTGTATTAGTATAGTTTTAAATAACTGAGGGTATTGATTTCAACTACAATAGTAGGCATAACACGTATTATGCACCGGGCGAAGGAACGACTAAACTGAAAAGTCTCTGTGACATCGACGAAAGATCGTTAAGAAAGAGGCGAGGGTCCACTGTGAACAATGTTATGGCAACAAATATACCTCTCATATACGACACTGGGAAAACCACAGTATAGGCAACGCAGCATATACCAGTGACACTAGTACACCTAGCTTGTGTAAGCCTCACCTAAAATTATAGTACATTTTAAATGATTGAATGTACTGAGCCGCACCAAGGAGAAAACATTCTTCGATGGCCTTTTTAAGGAAACCCACCAAGGCGTCCTACACCTTGCTTAACAGGAAAAGAAAAGTAAAACAGAATATAATGTGTTTTTCCCGTATGTTGGTCGATGTACGATTGTAATCAGATATCCGCCACAAGCGCATTAACAATAATTACTCACCATTTCTTTGAAAAGAAAAAAAGCTGGTGACAGTAACAGATGACCCAACATGGCGCCAGGTATAACAGACAATCTAGGAAAAATCAAAGCGTTTGCGTCGCTCCTTGCTCGACGGGATTGGTGCAGCAAGAGGCTCGCGGCTGCCAGAGGGAGGGCAGGCAACACCACCGGCCCTCTGACGTGAGTGAAGTGGCGAGAATGCCCCTCTGTATGTGCTTCCCTTGGAATGCTTAGACCTCTGCTTCCCGACGGGGATATCAAGCAAAAGCCCGGAACAATGACACGTGTGGCCCAGTAAAGCTCAGAAGGAATCTCCCAACCTATGAAGTTTACTCCCCAAAGGAGGCCGCATGAGGGTGTGGCTGTATTTCGTCTCATACAGGAGATGCATCTGGCACCAACAGAGCGTACTGCACTCAAGTGAATACCAGCAAATATTGCTAGCAAGGACTCGTCACACGGTGGCGGGGCCTCGACCCGGGTGTGAAGGAAAGCGTGGGAGCGATCGCAGGACAGTCAGGAATGAGCGCAAGCAGCCCTGGCATTTTCTGACACCGTGATGTTACCAGCCATGTCCGGCGTACTTCCCCCAAAATGCGGGTGCTTCAAGCTTGGCGTTGAACCGTCTGGCTGAGGCAGCGGGCCCACTGGCTGCGGGAGTTGACGTATCTTCCCATCACGTAATGCGGAACCCACTGCGTCCGAGTGACACCGCGGGAGAATGCATTGTCAAGTGGTGTATACAAAAAGGGAACAAACTGCGAGCACCTGAGGGCTAACGCGAGGGCAGGCCACGGCATATGGTCGCTGCCAGTCATCGGACCGCACCGAAACTGTGGGGTCTCAAACTGGACATCTGCGTTGGGACCGGATGGTCGTCACTATTGGACTACGCCTGATGTGGTTGAGTAAATTGACCGTAATATGTTTGCATCCACAAAACCCGCACGTGCTTTTCATGCGCGACATGAGGCGGGCGGTGAATAAATCAACACCAATGGGCAAGGAAGTGGCCTCCCCTTTCGGACAAAAGACTTAGTAAATCTGAAAAAGGTGGTAAAAGAGCGCAAGTGCGAGAGGGAGAAGAATGCCTCCGCAATGCGTCGAAGGAAGGCGCTTACAAAGACTTCTCTTAAACGGTGGAAAGAAAATGTGTAAATTCTGGCCAACAGTGACTTAACGAGCTGTAATTTAGCGAAGGCCATTTATACTCTACAACCTCTGATACCGCCAGCGCTGGTCGTGAACCATCGCCCACTTGCGGAAGCTCCAACAGGCTGAGTCATGGGAAAGGACGCATACGAAGAAATGAACGAAGAAACTCAATGTGCCAGCGCTCAGGATTCCCAACACGAGCAGCCGGTTCATTCCTATAAGGGCTGCAGGTATCGATGAAAAATGTGCTGTGAAAAAGAGGCAAAATGCATGCATTGAGACTGTTTCATTACGATTTGAGGAAGGGTCGTGTTCCAGGAATGTGTAGCAAAGCATTATCATTCCCCTTTTTCAACCAAACAGGCCTGCAAACAGCATGTCACTATTTAGGCCTTCCAAGCTCAGCCAAGCACTGCACAAGGTAATGGAACGAGTGTTGGCGCGCGAACTTCGGGATTGCACTGCGAATAAGTTATAACCGAAACAGGTCCGTTTCTAGACCAACGGTATTGGCACTGAATGCGCCGATGCAGGTAACCAGCGCTGTGCAGAGGAAGAGAGACGAAAAAAGGACGCTAGCCTGCTTCAACGGCCATGTGGAAACATCGAACTCGCTGGGCCACGGGCACGTATCAGAACACCGACTGTCTTTGGAGTGGAAGCGCATTGGTGGCGTGAATCTCAAGGTTCCCTCAGGAAAGAACAGCAAGGGTGAGAGTCCATAACACTCCGTCTGAAGAAGCCCAGCTCACTTGCGGAGTGCCATGAGGGTTTGTACTGAGACCGCTGCTGCTCATCGTTACGGTGAATCCTCTGAGCAGAAGACTGAACACAATTCCAGGTCTACTGCATAGCATCTTCGCGGATGGCCTCACACTTGAAAACACGCATGCCGGCAATCATGTGATTCAAGAAATGTTCCGGGTGTGCCTACGCGTGAAGTTGCTCGATGAGCACTAAATGGAGGCTTCTGTGAAGAAAACTGTATGCACACTTTGCGGTACTCGTGAGGCAAACTCGCTGGACCTGTTGTGGGTGGGACCAAACTGAGAAGATACAAGCCCAAAGCGTCTCAACTTCACCATGCGGCTGCACAGGGTGTGACCAAGCATGTCAAGGGAATAAAGGCAGCGGTGAGCACGAGACTCATGAGACTGAAAACTTTGACCACGCCGGAGTGAGGGTTGTGCAGAGAGGGTTAGCAAGCAAAATATGTTGGACCCGTCCAAGCGAAGGCGTATTACAGTACTGCATCGTGTTGGTTTACTGTCTCAATGCCAAATGGAGAAAAACTTGAGAAAGTGCGAGCGCAGACGGTGCACATAGCAGTCGGCATGTTCAATGCAACAAATAGCAGATCGCTCAGGTGCGATGAAGGGAGGTGAAGATAATATCCATAAATGTCGTAGTGTTTCTCGCGGGTATCGGTTGTCAGTTGCATCTAAAGCTGAAAGGTATGTAGCATGCTGAAATGACCACCGTGTTCTTCCTCTCGGGAGTATCTGATTCATGAGAAGCTTGGGAAAGTGAAGAACATGCACCACGCAATTGGTGAGCCCATGAGATCAATGACGCAAGCGCACTGCAGCTTATTAAGAAATTTACTTTGACACCACCACGTCAGGTACATTCAGGGCACATGTGCCAAGAAAATAAAAGGTGCACACCATGCGGAGAGTGAAAGGATTGGGGACAATGATCAACGGGTGTGGGTTGAAAGATCAATGGTGTTAGATGTACCGCCTGGAGGTCTGGCCTGTACGAAGGATGGCTTCAGAAAAAAGGCGGCACTGGGAGTGAGCGCACCAGCATGCAGCTACAGAGCACAGTGTGTCGCGATGGGAGCGGTGTTGGAAAGCTAGTGAAAAGTATTGGACGGAACGCAGCGCGCAAGACAAAAGCGGCTGTCTTTCTAAACTCACTTTCGCTCTTGATGGTGCTGAATACCGGGCGTGCAGTGGTGATAGACACCGCGCGGAGACGCACCTGAGACGTAACCCTACACGCGGCGCGGTTAATAGCGGTCCTGTTCCTTCAGTTTGTTCTTTTCCACTGTGCGCCCCGAGAAACGATACTGCGGAGAGGTCCGCTGCTGAGGAGGAAATACGAACCACAAGCTACCAGCCGGCTGCCTGTATTGTGAAAAGAGCGGAGCATTAAATGCGCAATGAGGAACTGAAGGTCCTTGACTAAGGCGTCGTGACACACACACACACCGCAGTGCACCGCCCAACCATGTTAGACCGGTGCCGAAAGAGACCCAGCCTCCATTAGTTGCGCGAGCACGGTGGCACAGTTCCACACAAGTACCTCGAAGTATTTGGGGCGGTCTCATCGGGTACTAATCTGTAGTGCTGACCAAATTGAGTGTTGAGGATGCTACAAGGTGGAGGCCATGCACAGCGGCACAAAGTTGCCCTGCACGGAGGTTGAGAATGAGAAGGAAGAGGGTGCGCACACCCAGGCTGTTGTGGCAGTGAGGCGGAGCGAGCCAATCCCACGCCCGCTGTTTAACTCACCTATACGTACCGCCAGGTTGGTGTAGCAAACCTCACGGACATATGCGTGTGGATGAGAAAGCAATCGCCGTCACTTGTCAACGTTTTCTGGCAGGCCTTCCATACCCATAATGGAGGTTGAAGGTGCTACGTGTGCGATGGGTGCTTCGAGAGACGTGACTTGCCAACCGCACAAACAAAGCAGCAACCCACGGATCGTTGAGGAACTAAAAAAGGTCGAGGGAGGAAAAGGTATAATGGTGAAAGGTTAAACCGCCCTTGTGGTACACGCTGTGTGAAACACGTGGTCGGCTCAATGAGTATGCAACGACAAAGTATCCGAACAGAAAGCGGTCAAGCGCGGGTACTTGGTTTGAGGTCATGGGGCGGAAGGTGATGGCGACAAGCCAAGGGGTTATGGGAGTAAGAGTGCCCGAAACTTTGTAGGGCTCTCGAGGGGAGGATGTGGCTGACACCACTCCGGTATACTCCACAGACGAACATGGGCAAATTTGTTTTGAAGAATGAGGCCCGATCAGTGAGGGAGGTTTGCTTCAAACACGGTGAAGAGTGCCATTATGGTTGGTTGCCGCGTCAGAAGATGAAGAAATGCCCGAGTCACCATGTTTCACTCAGGGAAACAGATGAATTCCCCAAAGAAGCTGATCAGGTTGTGACTGGAAAAAGGAGATGGTAAGAAAAGTGACGGTGTTATGCCAAAGAAACGTCCGAAAATAGGCCGTCATAGTATGGATGATGACGACACACAAGAGGGCACCACGAAAACGGTCAAGAGGAATATGGATGGCGATTTGGTTGAGGTCACTTCCCTCAGGCAGCAAGCGTACCGGCGCCCTTACTGCCGAATGAGATGCACGCTGAAATAGCATCTCACAATGCATTGAAAGGCGGAGCATAGATAACTTAAAAAGAATGCCGGGCACAATCCACCAAAGTGTCCTGAATTGCAGCTTCTGCGAATAAAGCATGAGTCCGAATCCATGTGGGAAGGGAGGATATGCTTTGATGTGCAGATGGCACTCTTCGTGTACCTTTCAATCTAAATCGCCTCGCCCCTCACATTCTGACTCACCAACCTCGAAAACCACGAGAACTATATAGAAAAATTTATCACCATTTCGTTTTCAAGACCCCATTACTCCTACGCAACAGTGCCAACGGTGGCCTCGAGGAAGAACGGGAGAAATCGTCTTATTAAAAACATCCCTAGACACAAGGCATGCAGACTCAAACATACACTGAGTGAAGGGTGGTTTGGTACAGGGTCTCATTCAGCAACACCGGCTGGTTTGCGGAGTACTTTAAACACTCTCGAGTTAAACGGCGCACGCGCATATTACTCAACGATAGAAACAGCGTAAATACTTATCCTTCAGTAGAAATAGCAGCCTTTTTTGTTCATTGTGCTTTTATTCTGCTCGTGCTCCGCTAGACTCGCGACTGCCCCTGTGGCTCTGTATACCAACAGGCGACGTTAAGCGTATCCGCGACCCTCTCCTCGCTTCACCCAGCGGAACATTGAAACAGAATGTCTTGGTTAACGAGTCGGCTTCCCGCACACATTTCCGAATGGCTCTTGCATTTGACACCCCAATCAACTTTTTTGCCGCGAGGGGGTGGGCGGTATCCAGCGCCGTGGGCGAACGATGCCTGTTCACGGCTCGAGCGGGCTTTAATTTTGGTGAATCTAGAGGGGGAATCAATGGGCTCTCTAGCTTGAAAAGTTCCTTCAGGAAGCCTGCCAGTTGAGCACTGAAGAACACTTCCCCGTCCTTCAGGGTTTCCAGTCCGTGCGTCTTCCTTATCTCTCGCGAACTTGGGCACTCAAGAAGGTGTGCCGCAGACTCCTCACACTCGGCCTTCAGCAGGTTGTGTTCCGACTCTTTTTTCCGTTGACCATGCTTTGCCTGGAGATGCATTGTGAGGTACTGTTTCAGGGCGCACTTCATTGGGCAGTATGGGCACTGGAGTGATCGTTGCAGGAGGGGTGTTACCGCTACCGTGCCGTCCTTCATCTTCCGTTTCACTGTGGTAGCGTGGTCGTGGTGCGTGCGCGTGTGCCATACAAGCGAGTACCACTGCTTATACGCACTATCGCATCTTCCACACACATAATCTCGTCCCTCCTCACCTTCCGTGTGGCGGCCCATTCGGGGACCCTTCCGTAGTTTTTCTCCGACCACGTCTCCATCACCTGCCAACTCCGTCGACCTACTCCCTTCGTCCTGTGCCTGAGCCTCTGATCTCATTGTCTTTCGCTTGGGCTTCGCGCGTGGTTGAGGACGTAATGACTCATCGTGACCTGGATGCTTCCCCCGCATGTGCCCCAGCAACCATTTGTAGTGATACTCCTTGCTGCAAATGGGGCACGCTGCTGTGTCTGACTGCTCCGCCACGTTCGAGTCTTCCGAGTTTATGTTAGAGGTTACATCGCACTTGTGCCTGGTGAGCCATGTCTTGCTCTTGAGGACCCTATTACACTGCTGGCATAATAATTCCTGCTGTTCCTTTACTACCTCGACATCGATGTCAGATGATGCATCCTGCGTCACCGGTATGTCATCGCTCTTTAGTTGTTTTTCCGGGTGCTTCCGTATCATGTGCTTTCGCAGCCGCGCGTATACGGTGTACCTCTTCGCACACCAGCAGCACTTAAAAGCTTTTCCATCGTCCGCTTCATCTTCTTCCCTTGCCCTTTTTGGACGCTCTCAACGGTCGGCACTACATCCGGAGGGTGCTGTGCCATGTGCTCTACGATGAGCCCTCGCCGCTCAAAGGCATCACTGCACACGTGACAGGTGTATCCATTCTTGTACGTCATTGCTGCACGCCTAGCTTTCTTGGTCATTGCTAATGCACACTCCCTCTCCAGACCATGAATCTTTCTAGGTGTACCACACCAGCCTGTCGACGCGCACAGACCATGTTGCACAATGGGCAAATAATCGGGTCTCTCTGTCTTGTCGCTATCCCAAGGTCGGGTACGTTCGCGGTGTCCACTACTGATTCCTCTAAAGTGTGGCCCTTTACTGCATCACCTCCGATATCCTGCACTCTGCACCATCTGCGCTCAAGCCTGTCCGTCTTACGTGTGAGCACTCTATGTAGCCAACCAAAATGCCTCGAGGTGCCTGTTCTGAACTGCGCCAACAGCGACTCGCCCAGTCGATCCGGCTTGGTGTGCTTCGGTGCCGGCCGAACGTGGTCAAGTAGCACGCTGCGATGCGTGTGTAGCTCCGACCCTCCTCGAAACCTGTACATCTCGTTCCGCACCTGCCTCTCCACACTCGTGACAATGTCAGTGACCCACACCGGGTACGTCTGTGGTTTTGTATTTCCCTGCTCAGCTTCCTTATCTGCCGCTTCGTTGCGTGGCACTCCACCATGCGAGAACACAACGGGAAGTTGACGGACACTCGGAGCAGCACAAGTCGCAAGATGAGATCCCAGATGCGCCTCAGTATCGCGTCCTCTACCACTGCAGGACCAGTACCCAATGCCATCAGCAGCGACAACGAGTCTGTGAATGCCACCACTCGCGTCCTGTGTGTCTCGCTCAACTCAATAACGTGACTAGCCTCTTCAGCCCCGCTTCCATTGTCACACACTCCGCCCGATAGCTGCAAGCAAGACACCCAGCTCCCAGCACTACTTTCTCAGGCCGACCCTCCTTCGGATACACTAGCGCTCCAGCTCCGGACGAAACATCCAGCACCACAGACCCATCCGTCCACACCTGATAGTCAAAGCCTCTGTACCGTACCACTCGCCGCATGGTGTGCATCTTCTTGTCCTTCTCTGGTGCGTCTGCTTTGAGGCCACCGGCGTGGTGGTGTTGAAGTGGACACGCCGTGCCAGCTGCAACACTGTCGCACCGTGCTGCTTCCCCGTGCCATCAATGGTGCTGTACAAGTGCTTTACTTTCGCAAGCCTAACGTGAATCGGGTGCTCAGGTGGGAAGATGCTTTCAGCAATCTTCGCGTGAACCGCGCCTTTGGCCTTCAGACGTAGGTAGTATTCCAACGCCCTTCGGTGGGCCACCTCGCTCATTGGCTTCAGCCGTGCCTCACACAAAGCATCATTCCGGTTGGCAGCTTTGGGAATACCCGCCACTATGTGCGCCGCCTGTGCCTGTACTTTTTCCAGTCTTTCCCGATCAGACAGCGATGTGTCGAACCACCACGACGCAATGCCATAGCAAACCTTGGCCTGGACCAGCGCTAGATAGAAAGCACGCAACTTCTCCCGTCTGGGCCCCACTCTGGCGACGCCACTGCCCTGAGCTGCAATAGCCGCGCGTCCGCCGCTGCCTTAACTCCCTGCACATGCTTGCTCAGTCCCTTGTGCGGCTGCATGGTAAGACCGAGCAACTTCGGTGTGCGCACTTCCTTCAGGACAGTCTCGCCAACCTTCAGGCTCAACAGGTTCGTCTCTCTCGCACCGAACAGCGTATATTCGGTCTTCTCCGCTGACACTTCCATGTAATGTCCTCCGACCACCTCGTGATGCAATCTAATCCTTGTTGAATGGTCTGCTGGATTGCACTCAGATCAGCGCTCGTACACACAATGGTGAGGTCATCCGCAAAGAAACCATGTTGCAATCCAGGGATGCAATTCAGTCGTTTGCTCAGCGAATCCACCGTCACAATGAACAACAGCGGCCCCAGCACCGATCCTTGAGGATCACCACCGGTAAGACTGATATCCTCCGACAGTGTGTTGTTCACCCTCACCTGCCCGTACGCCCCTGCAGAAAATCCGGCGATCCAAGCCGCTAAATGCTTCTCAACACCAAAAGACATTAGCGCCTTGACAATGCAGCCACGATCAACTGAATCAGAGGCACGCGCGTAATCAATGAACACTGCCGCCGTCTTCTCACCATCCCTCCTTCGTCGCGCTGCACTCGTCACCTGCATGAGCGTATCCAGCGTCGATCGCGCTGGCCTGAACCCGGCCTACTGTGGCTGCAACTTGTCCTCAATGCAGCCCCTTACCCTACGCACCACGATGCGTTCCATCAACTTGCACAGTGTGCTGGTGAGAGTGACCGGTCTAAAGGACGCCATGCTGCTTGCTGGCTTGTTCGGCTTCAGCAATGGAACGATGATGCCGTGTTTCCACTTGGCAGGCACCTGCCCCGTGCGCAAGCTGTAGTTGAACAGTCGCAACACGCACTTCTTTGCTACCCTGCCTGGCTCCTTCAGCTCCTCACAGTGTATCTCGTTATCACCCGGCGCTGTGCCGGAAGAGAGCTCGTGCAGCGCCACGTCCAGCTCTGCCTCGGAGATGGGTCGGAAAGTGCTGCGCCTAGTGCTGGGTATCTTCATTTCCGGTGCATGCGGTACCTTCGTTGACCTGGCCATGTACATGTTGGCCAATGCTTGCGCCTGCTGACGCTTGGTCAATAGATGGTCATCCACCACCAGCACCGGCGACGTTAGCGGCCGTGGCGCATATATCGACTTCACCAGGTTCCAGCTCGCTGAATCCGTGTGGTCAACTTCGACACATTTTCTTTCCACCGTCCCATGGCCGTGTCCACGAGCACCTTCCTGTCCAGCGGATCAGTGCATCTCTCTTCCGCTCATTCTGCACTCCTGACCATCTTGCGAGTTTTGTCAGTTCCGGTGTCCAAAAGGCGGTGCTACTCCCTTGCCCTTTGGGATCGTCCTCTTCGCTGCCATCCTAATGCCCCTCGTCACCGCCTCGTTAAGGGCATCCGCACCTTTGGCCGACCTCTTCATTCCTCGGAAAATAAATCGTCACTCAGTTTTTTAAATCATTAAAGGCGCCTTGTTCCACGAGTACAGTGCACGTACAGGTTTGGATGGAGCAATCACGTCTAGGCTGGCGCCTACAAACACATCGAACGCGATTCAATGGTGATCGCTGTCCGGGCTCAGTGCGGATTTCCAGTTAGAGATCTCACAGTCTCTGCACAGCGTGGTGTCCGGTGACGACAGTGCTGCCGTGCCAGGCTGTCGCCTGGTAGCCAATCCAGTATGGGTGATCCTCCTATTGTTCTGGACGCACCAGTCCACTATGCACTCTCCCTTGTTGTCACTCGGACGCAACGGATCCCACCACACGTGGTGTCAGTTCACGTCCGCTCCTACCACCAGTGCCCCGGTTTCTCCCAGCAAGGTGTCCAGCGATCGCTGGAAACATCTGTGTTCCTGGGGAAGTAGGCCGATGTGATCGTGAGACTCACATGGGCCGGGAACCTCAGTGTCACTGTAACTCTCTCCAGAACCCTCTTTTCCAGTGCGCCCACTCCAACCCCAACCCCATCTCTCACCAAAATAGATACCCCGCCCCCGTGAGGAATTCTCGCCTGCCCCACGTGCTGGTATCAGCTTATCTTGAGCACGGCCCACTCTGCCGACGCCAGGTGTGTCTCCTACAAGAGACAAAACAAAACCATGTCCTCGTGAAGCTTCCTCTCCAAGGCAATTCGCTTCGCCTGGGAGAGACCCCCGCGTTCCACTGGGCTCCACGAATCATGGGACCTGGATTATGCTCGATGTCTCCGCTTATAAGCAGCAGGGGTCGCCTCGCATCCAACGTAGCACGCCCGCACGTGCAGGGAAGTATTCGACCAACTTCATTCATTCCAGAGTGCCGGTGATACTGCACACTTCCTCTCTGGTAGCCGCCAGCCACTTGCCCCCCCCTCCTGCGCCGGGCTAATGCCGGCGCTCGGCTTCCTCCTGGACGGACTACTAGACCCAGGCACCACGTTGAGGTGGCCGGCGTCACCAGGATCACTTTTTCCTTCAGAAAACACCAGTTAAAAAATACACGCCACTCACAACAACTCCATTAATACAAAAAAAAAAAAAACAGCGACAATTTCCCAAATGACAAAGCACAAGCAACAGCCTAAATAAAGAAAAAACAAAGCATTAACCAAAAAACACCAACACAAAAAAACAGTATCACCAAAAAAAAAAGAAAAACAACAAAATCTCAACAAAAAAACTTTTCGGCACAAAAAACAAAAAAACGAAAAAAATATTTTTTTTGCATTTTTTTAGAAAATTTTGTAAAAAGTGTTATTTCACCCCGGGAATGCAAAAAAACAGTTCAAACAGCGAAATAACCACCAAAAACACACTTTTCCACACAAAAAACAAAAAAACGAAAAAAATATTTTTTTTGCATTTTTTTGCGAAAATTTTGTAAAAAGTGTTATTTCACCCCGGGAATGCAAAAAAACAGTTCAAACAGCGAAATAACCACCAAAAACACACTTTTCGCACAAAAAACAAAAAAACGAAAAAAATATTTTTTTTGCATTTTTTTACCAAAATTTTGTAAAAAGTGTTATTTCACCCCGGGAATGCAAAAAAACAGTTCAAACAGCGAAATAACCACCAAAAACACACTTTTCGGCACAAAAAACAAAAAAACGAAAAAAATATTTTTTTTGCATTTTTTTACCAAAATTTTGTAAAAAGTGTTATTTCACCCCGGGAATGCAAAAAAACAGTTCAAACAGCGAAATAACCACCAAAAACACACTTTTCGGCACAAAAAACAAAAAAACGAAAAAAATATTTTTTTTGCATTTTTTTACCAAAATTTTGTAAAAAGTGTTATTTCACCCCGGGAATGCAAAAAAACAGTTCAAACAGCGAAATAACCACCAAAAACACACTTTTCCGCACAAAAAACAAAAAAACGAAAAAAATATTTTTTTTGCATTTTTTTACCAAAATTTTGTAAAAAGTGTTATTTCACCCCGGGAATGCAAAAAAACAGTTCAAACAGCGAAATAACCACCAAAAACACACTTTTCGGCACAAAAAACAAAAAAACGAAAAAAATATTTTTTTTGCATTTTTTTACCAAAATTTTGTAAAAAGTGTTATTTCACCCCGGGAATGCAAAAAAACAGTTCAAACAGCGAAATAACCACCAAAAACACACTTTTCGGCACAAAAAACAAAAAAACGAAAAAAATATTTTTTTTGCATTTTTTTACGAAAATTTTGTAAAAAGTGTTATTTCACCCCGGGAATGCAAAAAAACAGTTCAAACAGCGAAATAACCACCAAAAACACACTTTTCCGCACAAAAAACAAAAAAACGAAAAAAATATTTTTTTTGCATTTTTTTACCAAAATTTTGTAAAAAGTGTTATTTCACCCCGGGAATGCAAAAAAACAGTTCAAACAGCGAAATAACCACCAAAAACACACTTTTCCGGCACAAAAAACAAAAAAACGAAAAAAATATTTTTTTTGCATTTTTTTACGAAAATTTTGTAAAAAGTGTTATTTCACCCCGGGAATGCAAAAAAACAGTTCAAACAGCGAAATAACCACCAAAAACACACTTTTCCGCACAAAAAACAAAAAAACGAAAAAAATATTTTTTTTGCATTTTTTTACCAAAATTTTGTAAAAAGTGTTATTTCACCCCGGGAATGCAAAAAAACAGTTCAAACAGCGAAATAACCACCAAAAACACACTTTTCGGCACAAAAAACAAAAAAACGAAAAAAATATTTTTTTTGCATTTTTTTACCAAAATTTTGTAAAAAGTGTTATTTCACCCCGGGAATGCAAAAAAACAGTTCAAACAGCGAAATAACCACCAAAAACACACTTTTCGCACAAAAAACAAAAAAACGAAAAAAATATTTTTTTTGCATTTTTTTACCAAAATTTTGTAAAAAGTGTTATTTCACCCCGGGAATGCAAAAAAACAGTTCAAACAGCGAAATAACCACCAAAAACACACTTTTCGGCACAAAAAACAAAAAAACGAAAAAAATATTTTTTTTGCATTTTTTTACCAAAATTTTGTAAAAAGTGTTATTTCACCCCGGGAATGCAAAAAAACAGTTCAAACAGCGAAATAACCACCAAAAACACACTTTTCGGCACAAAAAACAAAAAAACGAAAAAAATATTTTTTTTGCATTTTTTTACCAAAATTTTGTAAAAAGTGTTATTTCACCCCGGGAATGCAAAAAAACAGTTCAAACAGCGAAATAACCACCAAAAACACACTTTTCGCACAAAAAACAAAAAAACGAAAAAAATATTTTTTTGCATTTTTAAAAAAAAAAAAAAAAAAAAAAAAAAAAAAAAAAAAAAAAAAAAAAAAAAAAAAAAAAAAAAAAAAAAAAAAAAAAAAAAAAAAAAAAAAAAAAAAAAACGAAAAAAATATTTTTTTTGCATTTTTTACCAAAATTTTGTAAAAAGTGTTATTTCACCCCGGGAATGCAAAAAAACAGTTCAAACAGCGAAATAACCACCAAAAACACACTTTTCCGCACAAAAAACAAAAAAACGAAAAAAATATTTTTTTTGCATTTTTTTAGCAAAATTTTGTAAAAAGTGTTATTTCACCCCGGGAATGCAAAAAAACAGTTCAAACAGCGAAATAACCACCAAAAACACACTTTTCCGCACAAAAAACAAAAAAACGAAAAAAATATTTTTTTTGCATTTTTTT